>OX438747.1:0-677500 GCA_949316235.1 Oegoconia quadripuncta
TCCCCAGCACAGACTGTCGAGCCTGGAGTTTCCGCACTTCCACCTCCCTTGGAGCAGGGTGCTCGCCCCGGAGGAGGAGGTCCCTGCGCCACTGATACAGTGACGCCTGGGCCTCCGCCTCCAGGTCCCAGGGAGGTGTGCCCGCCAATGCGCACGCCGCCTCGAAGGAGATGGTGCGATATCCGCGTATGACGCTGACGGCCATCACCCTCTGAGGACGTCTCAGAAGGGTGACATTCCTACGGGCCGTCAGGGTCTCCGCCCAGATCGGGGCCCCATATAGGGCCATCGATCGCACCACCCCCATGTAGAGGCGGCGGCTTGCCGACTCGGGCCCCCCGATGTTTGGCATCAGCCGCCTTAGGGCAGCCGATGCCGCGATCAATCGGGGGGCCAGGCGGGCGAAGTGCCCACGGAAACTCCAGCGCGGGTCGAGGACAAGTCCGAGGTACCTCATCTCGGGCTTGACCTCGATTCGAGTGCCACCAACCTGGATGCTCGCGCCGGGAGGTGGCCCCTTCCGGGCGCCGTGAAAACACAGCGCCTCGGACTTATGGAGGGCCACCTCCAGGCCGAGCATCCTTATGCGCCTCACCACCTGTGCTACTGACACAGTGGCGAGGCGTGCCGCTTCTCGGTACGAGCTCCCCCGGGAGGTCACCAGCGTGTCATCCGCATAGCAGGTGACCTCTGCTCCGGGAAGGAGCTCGCCCCGCAGCACCCAGTCGTAGCCGACGTTCCACAGGAGAGGGCCTAAAACCGACCCCTGCGGAACACCGCACGACGTTTCCCACCTTGCCAGCCTACCGTCCCGGACCGGATACTCAACGTATCTCTGCGAGAGGTAGGCCCCGACCATGAGGCGCAGGTATGGAGGCACGTTATGATAGTGGAGTGCCTCCATAATGCAGGCCCAGGGAAGGGTGTTAAAGGCGTTCGCTATATCTAGCGACACCGCCAGCAACACCCCGCCCTGGGCGGCCGCCTCTTCCGAGAGGGCTTTGACACGGCCGACCGCATCAACGGTCGACCTTCCCTCCCGGAATCCGAACTGATGTTCGGACAGATCGGGGCCTACGTCTCGGAGGTGCTTGACGAGGCGACAGCTTATGATTCTCTCAAAAAGCTTGTCGACCTCGTCCAATAGCACGATCGGACGGTAGGCTGAGGGGGATTCCGCGGGACGCCCGTCTTTCTTGATCAGGACGAGCCGGCCGATTTTCCATATGGCTGGAAAACGGCCGGATCGAAGACAGGCGTCCAGTAGACCACGGAATCTCCCCCCGAGGGCCTCCAGTGCCAGAGCCAGGACGCGTCCCGGAACCCCATCGGGTCCCGGGGCCGTGTTTTTGGATTTCATCCTCAACACGGCCGCGCCTAGCTCTCCCTCCGTTACCGGAGGGACCTCGACTTCCGCGCTCGCATCCGCGACGTCAACTTGACGTCGCGGGGGCGCCATCGCTGGAGGGAGATGTTCCGCCCTGTTCGGAAACAGCGACGAAACAACCTCCTCCAGCAGTCGAGGCTCGAGACTCTCCGTCAGGGGGGGCGACCAGGGGCGTAATTTGCCCCTGACCATCTTATACGGCCTCCCCCATGGATCACGGTTTAGAGTCTCGAGGAGCTCCGCTCTGGCACTCGCCTTCGCGTCAGCGATGGAGAGCTGTAGGGCCTTCTTAACCTCTCGATAGGCACCGTACAGCTGGGCTTCCATGTCGGCGTCACGGACCCGCCTACGGCGGGCCCGGGTGTACTGGCGTCTCGCCTCCACACAACGGGACCGGATTTCTCCGATCCCCTGAGACCACCAGTACACCTGACGCTTCGGAGGTCGAGGTTTGGCCCGGGACATGCTGGCGTCGCATATCTGCGACAGCGCATCCCGGAACCACAAACTCTCGACCTCGACCTCCACAGGCCTGGAAGGTGTTACCCAGGCCTGGACAATGGAAGCAATCTCCACCGCTTCGCGATTTAGGCTGGACAAGGCCCATCGGGCCGAGGCTCGGCTGTCGGGACGACGGCGCGTGTCCGCGCGTTCTGTGGCTGTGGAGACGTCGAACCGGACGTACAGATGGTCCGACAACGTCTCCACATCCTCCAGAACCCTCCACTCACGGACACGCCGTGCGACGGCGGGGGTCGTGAACGAAACGTCCACGATGGACCCCCCCTGCCAGCGCACGCAGGTGTTGGCCGACCCCTGGTTCAGAACCACGAGGCCGGCAGCCGTCGCCCACTCCGCAAGGAGATCTCCCCGAGTATCCGTCGCGGGACAGCCCCAAGCCAATGACTTGGCGTTGAGGTCGCCCACGACGAGCGCCGGACACGGTAGGGTCTGCCCAATGAGGGCCCCTACCTGGTCCAGGAACGCTTCGAACTCGGCGAGACTCCTGTTGGGGGAGAAATACACCCCAATAAGGCATATCTCTCCCCAGCGGATCGCCACAAAGCCTCGGCCCCTCGACAAGGTGGGAGGGGGCATTATGCCCTCTGCCCCTCTTTTAGTTATGATGGCCACCGAGCCGTCCACGTCCGCTGCCCAGTTATCACTGGGGGGGACGTAGTAGGGCTCGGCGGCCACGGCGACATCGATCGACCACTGCGCCATGGATTGCAGGAGGAGGTCCTGCGCACCGGCGCAGTGGTTGATGTTCGCCTGTAAGATCCTGTGAATGCCCATCACTTGGCCGCATTCACAGGATCCTTATCGGGAGCAACGGCGGCCGGGGTCCGTCCGGCCGCCTTGAGGCCTGCACGTTTGGGGGCTATCGCCCCCGTGCAGACCCTGCTCCCCGCCCGATGCTCGGCGGGCTTCCCCGCTGCCACACACAGTGAGCAGCGGGGAGCGGCCGAGCACTCCCTGGCCAGGTGGCCTGTTGCACCGCAGCGGAAACACTCTCCGCTGCGGTCGATCGCCGAGGTGCATCCCTGTCTCACGTGACCGATCATGAGACAGCGATAGCACCTCGTAGGGCGGGTCTCCATCAGTTTTACCTGGGCGGAGACCCAGCCCACCAACAGACGCCCCCTGGCCACCCTCCTGGCGGCTGCCACTGGGCACTGGACCCAGGAGGTCCCTTGTGCGAAGGGTGTGCGGACGACTTGGCCAGCCTTGACCTCCTCGACCGCACACTCCCCCACCTTAGCCACCGCGGCGGCGACATCCTCGGGCGAGACCGAGTCATCCAGGCCCGAAACGCGCAGTTCTGCGCATTTCGTGGGCCTGGTAACTCGGACGTCGGCCTCGCCGAGGACCTCCCTCAGCCTTGTGGCGAGGGAGTCTGCCTTCGCGCCGCTGGTGGCGCCCGGGACCTCCAGGATTTGGGCCCCCGTCCGCGCAGTGCGTGACCTTAAGCCGGTGATCCCGAGGCCGTCCAATTCAATTTTGGACCTGGCCTCGAGCATCACCGACTTGTAGGTGACGCCTCGGTCCTGAGCCCCCGGCTGGAGGGTCAGGACGACCGCTGCGGATCGGGGGGCCCTCAGCCCAGCCCCCTTCTTTGCTGGACCTCCCTTTGTCCCCTTTCCCTTCGGTGTTTTTGAAGGGGGGGCGGAAGGTCCGGCAGCCGCCATCGTCTTCTTATTATTTGCCCCGGAGCTTTGCGCCCGGGGCACCTGCGTCTTCTTCTTCTTGACCACTGTCACCCAGCTTTCGTCCATGGACGTTGGCGCGGGTGGCAGTGGTCGAGGAGGTGATGGTTTGGAGGGTCCGGCTGGCCCTTTCTTTTTAGCCGGACCCTTCCCCTTCTTCTTTTTGCCCTTAGGCCCCGGCGAGATGGTTGGTGCCGGGGCTTTGGGGGCTGCTGGTGCGGCAGGCAGCGGTGGCGTGCGCCTGGTGGTAGGCGCCGTGGCAGCAACTGCGCCTGACGAGGACGGCCGAGGTGTTATGGCCGCCCTCTTATCCGCCGCCAAAGGTGGCCGCACCCGCTGTGCGGGGAGGAGCCTGTCCTCCAGGGCCTCGAGCCGTGCCCCCATCATGTTGCAGACCCGCTCCATGATGGTGCGCTCGAGGTCGTCCTTCCCTGGAGGAGAGGACAGCTCCCGCACCTGCGTCTCCGCACGAGATCGCTCAAGGCTGGCCCGCAGCGCGCCCATCTCCATTCGGAGTTCGGCCATTTCGGCCTTTAG
Organism: Oegoconia quadripuncta; assembly: GCA_949316235.1. Classification (NCBI taxonomy): domain Eukaryota; kingdom Metazoa; phylum Arthropoda; class Insecta; order Lepidoptera; family Autostichidae; genus Oegoconia; species Oegoconia quadripuncta. Next base: position 4,132 of record OX438747.1, read on the forward strand.
GCGGCTGTTTTCGGCGGCCAGCCGGGCGGTCTCGTCGGAGACACTCCTCCTCTTTAGTTCCATCGTCGCTTCCTGGATGGACGCAGCGGCAACCTTAAGGGCCTTTACGAAGGTACCCTTAAGGTTGCCCGACTTCGTAGCTATACGAAGGATGGTGTCGACACTGCCCTGCACCTGTGTGGTCAGGTCCTCGGTAGTGCCGGCACCACCCCCCTCCTCTCCGCTACTTAAATTCGGAGATGAGTCCGCAAGGCGCGCAACCCTCTTGCCACTCGCCTCGCGGACCATCCCCGCCACCTCTTTTTCGGCCTCCAGCTGAAGCTCCTGGCGCCTGAGCTCCAGGAGTTCAGCTTTGGCCTTAGCCAGGCCCACATACTGGCCCGTAGTAGGGGGCCGTCCTCTCTTCGCCTGTTTGGCGGGCCCTGCTGATTTGGGCCTCACCGGCGGTCTGGAGTCGGACGAGTCACTCTGCGACTCGTCTGACCGCGGCGATGTGGACGCCCGCGAGCGCTTGCGAGCCTGGTCCTGGGGCGCCGTAAAGATCGGCGCCGCCCCTTCTTTTGGTTCGGGAGTGAGGAGATCCAACGGAAGGTCCCGAGACAGGACCCTCCGTGGAGAGAAACACTCCTCTCTCCCGGCCGCTTCGTCGATCAGCCTCGTCGCTGGTCTGACTAAAACTTGCTGCCGTTCTCGGCTCCGGGGTGGAGACCCCGGGGCCGGTGACGAAAACAAAAGCCCTGGCGACGACGCTGAACAATCGGAGTCCGACAGCACGACTGGCAAAACGCCCTGCGGTGCTGTCGGCTCGTGGGAGGGCTCGAGGAGGCTTTGCCCGCCTTCCCGTCCCGACTCCTCTACCTCCCTCTGCGTTGAGGAACCCCTGGTGGGCGGGGTTCGGCCTACGTTGCGAACGTAGGTTTTAGTTTGGTTTTGGGGGGGGGATTTAAAAATTCTCATTCTGATTGTTGTTCCCACGAGAATGAGGGAAATAAGTGGTCCACCCAGGCGGTGCCCTCTGCACCTGGGTAACCCTATTACGCCTGGGGGGTCGGGCGGTACCCCAGGGTGGCCGCTCATGGTAGAATATGCCCTCTACCTTCCCTCGTCCTCCCACTTTCGAAAGAAAGTAGGACGACGAGGGCATTCGGCGCCGCGTTGCCCCAACGCCGAAACTTGGGCTGGTTTTAAAGGGTTTTCCTTCCCGCGGGCCGGCCAATTAAGGCAAGCCCTCCGGCCAGCGAAACCCACGACATCTCCCACTGGAGCCACCAGCGGGGTCGTTGAAGTGGGTTCGCCAGTTACGGAACGCGAGGGGGTGGCGAAGCCCCTCCTCCGGCGGCGGCGCACATAGCGCCTGCCGGACATCCCACCAATTGGCGGGAGCCGACCCGCCCCTGTCCCACATAGGGACCTACCCCTGCCCCATCCCGCTGTGCCCTCTGAAATCAGAGGGACACTGGGAGGGGCACCCCCCTTGTCAGACTATTCGCCATCGGCCAATAAGAACCCTTAAAGTGGGAAGTTATTGGCCGATGCCCAGGGTGCACCGGCCCAGCAGCTACCGTTCCCCCCAGACGTATCCAGGAGGACAAGTAACCACCGAGCACACGAGGAGGTTGTCTGACGTCGCACCCCAACCTAACCTAACCTAACCTAACCTAACCTAACCTAACCTAACCTAACCTAACCTAACCTAACCTAACCTAACCTAACCTTTTTTTTTTTTTTTTTTTTTTTTTTTTTTGTCCAGGGGAAATGCTCATGCATACCCGCCCTCCACGGGGGTGGAGGGCGTGGTTATGTTGGACTCCGGCATCACGCCGACCTACCAACTAAAACCCCTGGGTGTCCGCTCCCTCTGCTGATGGCAGAGTCTGCGTGATTGCGCGTTAGCACTTACTGCCGCTGACTCTGCCAGCAGTCCGTTCGTCCATTGAGGACGATACTCAACCCGACATGGCCGGCGTACCGCGGACACGTGGTACGCCGGATTACATCCCAAAAAGGGTCTCCTGTGGACGACGGTTTTCCCCCGTAAACCGTCACCCGGAGTCTTCCCGCTTATGGAGGTAAGCGATCATGGGCCAGTCGCCTGCGGCCCACCCTTCTGCGACGCCGCGGCTGGGAGAGAGGATCATCCTCTCTCACCCGCTCCGCTTCCTCTCTTCGCGTCATAATTCGACCGCAGAAAGCGGCCATCGCTTCAAACGATCTCTCGCTGCCAACCATCGAACTGACAATAGCCGGCAGAGAGAGATCCGCACCCACCACAGACACCAATTGCGCCCGATCTGCCGCCCCGTCCGGACAATCCGCCAACGCGTGTTGCGCCGAGTCTTCAGCGCAACCGCACTGGTGGCATTCCACCGTCACCTCTCTCCCCATCCTGAACAGGAACCTTCCGAAGCATCCATGCCCCGTTAGGACCTGAACAAGATGGAAAGAGAGCACACCGTGTCCCCGTTCAACCCAGTCAGTCAGCACCGGTCTAAAGGCCTCAATGGTCCGATGGCCGGACTGAGGCTCCTCCAGCTTATTAGCCCAAACCCGGAGGAGATGCGTGCGGGAGATCTCCCTCACTCGTTTGATCTCCTCCGGCATCAGGCTCGCGCCTCTGGCTTTTGCCGCTGCGTTGCGGCGGTATACTACAGCCAGCATCCTCGCGTCCAGTTCCCAGGGCGGAGTTGCCGCCAACACACAGGCCGCCTCAAAAGACACGGTGCGGTAGGCCCTTGCTGCCCTTATTGCCATGACCCTCTGCGGTCTCCGCAAGAGGGTCTTGTTGTGGGACGACAGAGCGTCGACCCAAATTGGCGCCCCGTACAATGCCATGGACCTAACCACACCGGTGAACAGTCGTCGGCAACTCAGCCCAGGGCCGCCCAGATTGGGAAGGAGCGAGCTCAACGCTCCAGCCGCACCTACCAATTTTGGGGCAAGTCGGCGAAAGTGTTCGCGGAAGTTCCAACGGCCGTCGAGTACGAGGCCCAGGTAACGCATTGAGGACTCGACGGCGATGGAAGTTCCCCCCACGATAATTTCCGCCCCTGGAGGTGGAGACATCCGAGGCCCGTGGAAAAGCAGGGCCTCGGTCTTGTTCAGGGCCACCTCGAGCCCCAGTCGTCGGATCCGTCCAACCACTTGAGACACTCCCGCTGTGGCCAGAATAGCTGCCTCCCGGAATGTTTGGCCGCGGGCCGTCAACAGAGTGTCATCGGCATAACAAGTCAAGTTGACTCCACTCAGATTGGCGCCCCGCAGCACCCAATCATAGGCGATGTTCCACAGAAGTGGCCCAAGGACCGACCCCTGTGGAACACCGCAGGACATCGGCCGGCTGTGCCACCCGTCGCGTACCGGGTATCTAATCTCTCGTCCCGCTAGGTAAGCTGCCACGCATCGACGCAAGTATTTCGGAGCGCGGTGATACCTCAGGGCCACCCTGATACAGCTCCAGGGGAGAGTATTAAAGGCGTTGGCGATGTCAAGAGACACCGCCAAAAGCACATCTCCCCTGGACGTCGCCTCTTCAGAGAGGGCCCGCACGCGCGAAATGGCGTCGATGGTCGACCTCTCACGTCGGAACCCAAACTGGACCTGACTGAGGTTCGGACCTGTTCCTTCCAAATGCCTGGCGAGGCGAGTAGCTACGATTCGTTCGAATAGCTTGCTCACCTCGTCAAGCAGGACTATGGGCCTGTAGGCCGACGGAGAATCGGCTGGGCGCCCCTCTTTGTGGATCAGCACCAGCTTCCCCACTTTCCACGCCTGCGGGAAACACCCCTGTTCAAAGCAGGCCGAGAAGAGCCTCCTGACTCTTGGAGCAAATGCAGCCTCTTCACCCTTAAGGGCCAACACCCAGACACGGCCCGGAATGCCATCGAGTCCCGGGGCGGCATTTTTGGTTTGGAGACGCCGAACCGCGTACTCCAGCTCGCCCTCGGAGACTTCCGGGATGGTGTCGTCCTCGGTGGAGGCGGAAACCTCCCCTCGCGGCACCGAGTATGGCGGCGTGTGTTCTGCCCTATTCGGAAACAGGGCAGACACTACTCGCTCCAGGAGCTGGGGCTCGAGAGTCTCCGTAAGCGGGGGAGCCCAGGGACGCAGTTTGCGCCTCACAAGGCGGTAAGGACGCCCCCACGGGTCTCTGTCAAGAGTCTCGAGCATTTCCTCCCATGCCCGAGCTTTAGCCTCGCTTATCGCTGCCTTTAACTCCTTGGAACGTTCCCTGTAACACGCATAGAGTTGGTCTTCCTCCGCCTCGTTACGGTGTCTCCTCCGACGGCTCCTAGCATATTGGCGCCTCGCCCTGACGCACGCCGTCCTCAGCTGAGCGAGCTCGTCGGACCACCAGTACACTTGCCGCCGAGGCGGCAGGCGACCAACCCTAGGCATCGCCGTGTCGCAAACGTTGGTCACAGCTCGGTGCAGCCATTCCACCTCCGAGTCAATGTTAACCGGGCCCTCGGGCATCTCCGTCCAAGTCTCTACTAGGGACGCTTCTATCAGAAGGTCCCTATCCAGACGTTTAAGGGACCATCGAGGACTGCCATCTTGTCGCTGCCTACTTGGTTCGAATTGCCCCCCTGAGGGCGTGGAAACATCAAATCGGATATATCGGTGATCCGATAGTGTTTCCACGTCCTCCAGCACAATCCAGTCGTGAACACGGCGTGCTAGGGCAGGGGTAGCAAACGACAGATCTATTATGGAACCTCCCTGCCTTCGCACGCACGTATCTGTAGCACCCCGGTTCAACAAGGACAGACCACATGTGACCGCCCACTCCTCAAGAACCTCCCCTCGAGCGTCTGTCGCCGGAGATCCCCACGCCACGGACTTTGCGTTAAAATCTCCAGCGACTAGCACCTGGGTGGGGTGACTCCGCCCAACCATACTCTCAACCTGGAGCAGAAACTGCTCGAAATCAGCGAGAGAGCGGTTGGGCGAGAAATATACACCGATTACGGTGACGCCGCCCATGACGGCCGCCACGCATCCACTTCCCCTCGATATACGCTCGAAGGGAGGAGAGCCGTTTGCCGTATTAGTGATTACGGCCACCGAGTCCTCCCTGTCTCCCGCCCAGTTATCTCGTGCAGGGACGGAGTAAGGCTCCGCCACCACAGCCACGTGTACGGACCACTGCGCCATGGACTGAACCAAAAGGTCTTGGGCTCTGGCGCAGTGGTTCAAATTCCCTTGTAGGATATGCATGGCCATTGGTAATTAGTCGATGGCCATGCACTCCCCGGCTGCCTGCGAACTCGCAGGAGGAGCTGACTGCGCAGGGGTTTTGGTGCCCCTTGCAGCGGGCCTGCGTCCTTTACTCCCCCGAAAGGCAGGACATTGGCTCCTACCCATCCGGTGGTCTGCCTTTTTGCCAGCCGACGCGCACACCATGCAGTGCATGGGGGCCGAGCACTGACCCGCTTTGTGGCCCGGCTGACCGCAGCGGTAGCACAGCTCAGCGCGGTCAACCTGCGAAGCGCACTGCGCCCTGACATGCCCTGTCTCTAGGCACTTGTAACACTGTGCCGGCGTGGGGTCCAGTAATTGGACGCGTGCTGAGCTCCACCCGATCATCAAGCGGCCATTGCCCTCGGTCAACTTCTTGGCCGCTGACGTCGGGCATCGCAACCAAACCGCGCCAAGACCGGTGTGGTTTGTTCGGAGGTCTCCACATTTAATGGCGTCTACGGCGCACCCCCCGGCGCTTGCCACTTTGGCTGCGACTTCTGCCGCGGACACCGAGTCGTCGAGTTCGGATATTCGAATCTCGACGCACTTCATTGGCCTCGTAACGCGGACAGCGTCTACAGGCAGCAGTGCCCGCAGTTTGGCTGCGAGCTCATCGGCCTTGTCACCGCTGTTTGCCCCTGGGAGTTGGAGGATGCGCGCTCCGGTTGCTGCCTTCCTCATTTTAACCCCTTCGAGTATACCAAGGCCCTCCAACTGGACCTTACTCCTGGCTTCGGAGAGGACCTTGGCATATGTGACGCCGTTCTCTTCCGCCCCCGGTTGCAGTGTTAACACCACTGCAGACGATCGGGGGGCGGTGAGTTTCGGTTTGGCCTTCTTCTGGGGGGGGTTTGGCTGCTTCTTCTCCCCCTCCTTTTTCTTAGCACCCCGTTTCACAACTGTGGCCCAACTTGTGTTAGCAGCCGTAGGTGCAGGAGCCATTGCACGGAGCGGTGCAGGAACCGACGCTAAGGCGGCAGGCTGTTGGGGAGCAGCTATATTCCCCTTCTTCCCTTTCTTCCCCTTACCGCTCTTCTTCGTGCCTTCAGGAGCCGGCACGGGAATCGAGGCGGGGGCCGAAGTGGGAGCCGGAGCACGGCGAGACCTCGCCACTTGTGAGGGGCACTCCATCGGAGGGGACTCGTCCAAGACAGGGGCGGGAGCAACGCTCTCTCTCTTTCTGTCGGCGGCCAACGGCGGCCGCAGGCGCTTCTCCGGGAGGAGGCGGTCCCTTATACCCTCCAACTTCGCGTCCATCATGGACCCGGCCTGAATGGCGAAGGCGCGTGCCAGCTCAGCCATATCTAAGGTCGGGTTCGGGTCTGTCCGGGTGGTGGGGGCTGAAGAGAGCTTAAGCAGCTCCCTCTCCAGCCTTTCAATTTTCATGGAGGCTTCCGCCTGCGCCTTCCTTAGGTCAGAGACCTGAGCCTGCAGGCGCAGGTTCTCTGCTTGCAGAGCCCTGGTCTCCTCGCTCGCCGTTTGCTGGCTCATGTCCATGACTGCTCGCCGGATAGCCGCAGTGCTTTCCTTGATCGCCTTCTGGCTCGTGCCCTTTAAGTGCGAGGACTTTTTAACGACGGTCTCAATGACAGTGAGGCCGTCTACTGCCTGCTGCAGCATATTGGCGGCAGTCTTAGATTCCGCTTCGCTGGCGCTAGTAGTGGTGTCGGATAAGCGAGCCAGGCGAGCAGACCTGCTTCTCTCGGCCACATCTGCGATCTCCTCCTCCGCCCGCAGCCTCAGGGCTTTCTCCCGTTCGGCATTTAGTGCGGCCTTGGCTTTTGCCAGGCCGACGTATTCGCCGGTGGTTGGGGGGCGACCTCTCCCTCGCTTAACCGACTTGTTTGCGGCACCCTTCTGGGCCCGCTCCGACTCCTCGCCCGAATCGGGTTCGTCTACCGACCCCTTCCGCTTGCGGAGGTACTTCCTCCGGGCATCGGCAGGTACGGTCCCACCCGAAACCACACTCATGAATGAGTCGGAGGAATCCACCTCCAACATATCTTGCACCTTGGCGGCGCTTTCCCTCTCACTTGATGAAGCGTGTGACACGCTCCTACTCTTCCCGTGACCACTAGGGTCGGTGAATTTAATTTGAAAAGAATTTTTGCAACTTGACATTGTTCCCACGAGTAGGGCCGATATATACGGTCAGCCCCCGGGTGACGCCCATTCCGGGGGTAAGGCTAGATACTGTAGAGGTCGCCAGGTATCTACAGGTTTTAACGAGTGTTCTCTCGGGTTTGAAGGGTTTTCCTTCCCGCGGGCCGGCCAATTAAGGCAAGCCCCCCGGTCAGCGAACACACGACGTCTCCCACTGGAGCCACCAGCGGGGTCGTTGAAGTGTGTTGCTGATTACGGGACGCGAGGGGGTGGCGAGAACCCCTCCTCCGACGGTGGCACATGACCGCGCCTGTCGAACATGCTGCTATCGCAGCCTGTCGACCCGTCCCTCACGCGCACAAGGGCGCGCTCGCCCCGCCTGGCAGGCCCATATCGGGCCCCGCCGGGGTGTGTCGCTCTTAGTCTGGCCTCTCGACCCAGGCCTGTCCGGTATGGGAAGCCCTATCCGGCGTAGCCCTGGGCGTCTTAGAGGCGCGCAAGCCCCCCCACCACGGCAAGGTGGCGACACGTCGGGGGGGAACCTAACCTAACCTTTTTTTTTTTTTTTTTTTTTTTTTTTTTTTTTTTTTTTTTTACCAGGAGAAACGCTCATGCTTATCCGCCCTCCTCGGGGGAGGAGGGCGGATTATGTCGGACTCCGGCACAGAAGGTGCCGGCCTACCGACTAAAAACTCCTGGGTGTTCCCTCGCGCGCGCCGTTGACGGCGTGGCCGCGGGTACCATCTGGTATTCGTCCGCAGCCACGCCAGCGCGGTGCCCGCCGCCAGGACAAACGGCGGCAGGCCCACCTCTGGGCTGGAGCAGGGAGGAATCGCCTGGTCCAGCCACCTCTAGAAGGCGCGCGGAAAACACCGCGCGCGCCTTCTCGCGGGGCCTATGTGTGGGCGGTGATCCCCCCGGATCGCCACCCACGGCCCCGCAGGGTAGGGGGGGGCAGAGGATCGCCTATCATTGAAGATAAGCTCTCCTCCGTGCCCCCCATGCGGCTGCATCTCCCCTCGCTCCGCGAGGTCTGTGCGTGACCCTCGCAGAGAGAGAGGACCGCTTTCCACGGCCTCCCCTTGGCGTCCGCAGCTCAAACCTGGCTGCGGGCGTCAAAGGGTGGCCGTCCCGCACGGCTACGACCTCTCCACAACAGAGAGGCCGTCCCCCACCACACCACACGGTAAGGAGCGCATTTCCCACCGTATGATGTGGCAGGGGACGGCCCCTCAACAGAGAGGTCGTCCCCCACCATAGCGGCCTACACAGCGGGATGCCCGGGGAGGCGCGTTAGATGCCACGCCCCCCCGACCCGCCCGCCGTCTCCCCCCCTGCGAGCAGAGGGAGAGGGCCGCTTCCCACGACCTCTCGTCGACGGCCGCAGCCTTAGCTGCAGTCGTCAAGGAGAGGTCGCCCAAGTGCTGCAGACGATTCCACGGCGTCCCCTGCCCATATGGACATATGGGCATTCCTCAGGGAGCGCCGCTTCCTCGCCGCAGCCCGCTGTGGTGGAATTCGCCCTCCACCATCCCTCGCCGCTCCACTCCCGAAAACGAATTTTCGGGAGTGGAACGACGAGGGCATCTCGGCGCCGAGGCGGGCCTCGGAGCCGAGACTTGGGCTGGTTTTTTATAGAGGTTTTCCTTCCTCGCGGTCCGGGCGGTTAGGCCAAGACCCTCGGTCCCGGACTGCAGCTGAAAGCCGCGGTCCCGGATTACGAGCCCGGCGGTGGCAAGGGGTAGGAGGTTCCCCCTAACCTCCTCCCCAGGCCTGCTCGGCGGCAGTGCGAGTGCACACCGAGCCCACCCTTACTCCCCCGCTAGGAGGGGAGCGTCTCCTGCTCCATCCGCAGTGCCCTCTGCTAAACCAGAGGACACGCGGAGGAGCCCCCCGGTGTCAGACTATTCGCCATCGGCCAACAAGAACCCTTAAAAGGGAAGTTGTTGACCGATGCCCAGGGTGCACCGGCCCAACGACTACCGTTCCCCCCAGACGTATCCAGGGGGACAAGTAGCCATCAGGCACACGAGGAGGTTGTCTGACATCGCACCCCAACCTAACCTAACCTAACCTTTTTTTTTTTTTTTTTTTTTTTGTCGAGGGGAAACGCATTTACGCGTTCAACCCGCCGCCAACGGGGATCGGCGGCGGGGATATGTGGGACTCCCCGCTCCAGATCGGAGCGGGACTACCCACTAAAACCCCCCGGCGACCTTCCTCGGCAGTAGGGAGGACCTGGGAACGCATAAGCGGCTCCAGGTCCCCCCCCGCCTCGCCTCCCCTCACAAGGGGAGGCCCATTCCCGGAGGGCGGCTAAACGCACGCCCTCCACGGGGGGCGCTGTCGAGCCTCAAACCGCGATCAGCCGGCGGTATGAGGCGCGACAGGGCCCGATGCGACGACACCCCCCCGGTCGCTCCGGGGGGTGTCATCCTCTCCCGGGTCGCGTCCGACGGCTACATCGCCCCGAAGATGTAGCCGCCCGCGACCCCGGGCGACGTGCAGGGGGGGGCTAGCGAGCGTTGCCGCCCCCCCGACGTCGCCTCCTGCGAGCGGGATCGGCCCTCTCCCGATCCCGCTCTGCGGCCTCCTTCTCGAGCATGACTGCTTCGCAGAAGGAGGCCACTGCCCTCCAACCCTCCTCGCTCGCCAGCATAGCCGCGACTAATGCTGGCGGGGACAGATCTCGTCCGATCCGGTCGACCAGGTCTCGACGCTCGGACTGCCACGCCGGGCAGTCCTCCAGCGTGTGCTGGGCGGAGTCCTGGTCGGACGCGCAGTGGTGGCATCGTGCCGTCTCCTCCCGTCCGATTCGACTCAGATACTCACCGAAGCACCCGTGCCCGGTGAGTATCTGAGTCAACCTGTAGGTGACGCAGCCTTTCCTCCCCATCCATGCTTCGAAGTTCGGCAGAACGGCTCCGACGGCGCGTTGGCGGGCGCAGCCTTGTATCACAAGGCGCTCCCGCCAGAGCGTCAGCGCACGTCGGTGTGCGTTCTGCCGTAGCATTTCGAGCTCTCGGTCCGGCGCGACCCCCTCGGCATCCCGTCCGACAGAACGGATGCGGTCGTAGACCGCGGCGTCCATGTCGGCCAGGATGTCGAAGGGTGGAGTCCGCGCCAGGACCGTCGCCGCCTCGAACGAGATCGTCCGGTAGCCTCGTACGATCCGGATGGCCATCAACCGCTGCAGGCTCCCGAGGAGAGCTCTGCAGCGGGAGGACCCCGCCAGGTCGTTGGACCAGACGGGGGCCCCGTAGAGGGCCATGGATCGCACGACGCCACCGTAGAGGCGGCGAACTTCCTCCCGTGGTCCCCCGAGATTAGGTAGCAGGCGGTGCAACGCGCCCGCTACCTTCCGCACTCGGGGGACCAGGCGCTCGAAATGCTCTTCGAAGCCCCATCGGCTGTCCAGGGTGAGGCCCAGGTACCTGATGCACCGCCCCACCTGGACTTCAGCGTCACCTACCCGGAGTCGCGAGCTGGGTGGTTGCCGGCCAACCTAACCTAACCTAACCTAACCTAACCTAACCTAACCTAACCTAACCTAACCTAACCTAACCTAACCTTTTTTTTTTTTTTTTTTTTTTTTTTTTTTTTTTTTAGCCAGGAGAAACGCTCATGCTTATCCGCCCTCCTCGGGGGAGGGGGGCGGATTATGTCGGACTCCGGCACAGAAGGTGCCGGCCTACCGACTAAAAACTCCTGGGTGTTCCTTCGGGCGCACCGTTGACGGCGTGGCCACGGGTACCATCTGGTATTCGTCCGCAGCCACGCCAGCGCGGTGCCCGCCGCCACGGCTAACGGCGGCGGCGGGCCCTCCTCTGGGCTGGAGCGGGGAGGAATACCCCCGGTCCAGCCACCTCAAGAAGGCGCGTGGGAACACCACGCGCGCCTTCTCGCGAGGCTTGCGTGAGGGTGGTGACCCCCCCGAGTCACCACCCAGCCTCGCTAGGTAGGGGGGAGAAGGTGGGCATACGCCCTTCTCCTGGTCCCTGTGCGTCTGCGGCGGATTGGCTGAGAGGAGGGATCGTTTTCCCTCTCTCTCTCCGCCGCCTCCTTCTGCGTGAGCACGCACTCGCAGAAGGAGAGGACCGCTTTCCACGACCTCTCGTCGCCAACCATAGCCTTAACTACGGCCGGCAAGGAGAGATCGTCCCCTACCGCTGCGACGAGGTCGCGGCGCTCCCCCGCCCAAGCTGGGCATTCCTCGAGGGTATGCTGCGCCGTGTCCTCGTGGCAGCCACAATGGTGGCACTCATCGGTCGCCTCCCTTCCGGCGATGCGGTGCAGGTACCTCCCGAAGCAACCATGGCCCGAGAGAACCTGCACCGCGCGGAAGGTCAGCGAGCCCCGCATGCGCTCCGTCCAGTCCCTTATTACCGGACGGAGCGCCTCAACAGTCCGGCGGCCGGCCTCAGGCGAGGCCAGCCTTACCCCCCAGATCCCCAGCACGGACTGTCGAGCCTGGAGTTTCCGCACTTCCACCTCCCTTGGAGTGGGATGCTCACCCCGGAGGAGGAGGTCCTTGCGCCACTTATACAGTGACGCCTGGGCCTCCGCCTCCAGGTCCCAGGGAGGTGTGCCCGCCAATGCGCACGCCGCCTCGAAGGAGATGGTGCGATATCCGCGTATGACGCTGACGGCCATCACCCTCTGAGGATGTCTCAGAAGGGTGACATTCCTACGGGCCGTCAGGGTCTCCGCCCAGATCGGGGCCCCATATAGGGCCATCGATCGCACCACCCCCATGTAGAGGCGGCGGCTTGCCGACTCGGGCCCCCCGATGTTTGGCATCAGCCGCCTTAGGGCAGCCGATGCCGCGATCAATCGGGGGGCCAGGCGGGCGAAGTGCCCACGGAAACTCCAGCGCGGGTCGAGGACAAGTCCGAGGTACCTCATCTCGGGCTTGACCTCGATTCGAGTGCCACCAACCTGGATGCTCGCGCCGGGAGGTGGCCCCTTCCGGGCGCCGTGAAAACACAGCGCCTCGGACTTATGAAGGGCCACCTCCAGGCCGAGCATCCTTATGCGCCTCACCACCTGTGCTACCGACACAGTGGCGAGGCGTGCCGCTTCTCGGTACGAGCTCCCCCGGGAGGTCACCAGCGTATCATCCGCATAGCAGGTGACCTCTGCTCCGGGAAGGAGCTCGCCCCGCAGCACCCAGTCGTAGCCGACGTTCCACAGGAGAGGGCCTAAAACCGACCCCTGCGGAACACCGCACGACGTTTCCCACCTTGCCAGCCTACCGTCCCGGACCGGATACTCAACGTATCTCTGCGAGAGGTAGGCCCCGACCATGAGGCGCAGGTATGGAGGCACGTTATGATAGTGGAGTGCCTCCATAATGCAGGCCCAGGGAAGGGTGTTAAAGGCGTTCGCTATATCCAGCGACACCGCCAGCAACACCCCGCCTTGGGCGGCCGCCTCTTCCGAGAGGGCTTTGACACGGCCGACCGCATCTACGGTCGACCTTCCCTCTCGGAATCCGAACTGACGTTCGGACAGATCGGGGCCTACGTCTCGGAGGTGCTTGACGAGGCGACAGCATATAATGCGCTCAAAGAGCTTGTCGACCTCGTCCAGTAGCACGATCGGACGGTAGGCTGAGGGGGATTCCGCAGGACGCCCGTCCTTCTTGATCAGGACGAGCCGGCCGATTTTCCAGATGGCTGGAAAACGGCCGGATCGAAGACAGGCGTCCAGTAGACCACGGAATCTCCCCCCGAGGGCCTCCAGTGCCAGAGCCAGGACGCGTCCCGGGACCCCATCGGGTCCCGGAGCCGTGTTTTTGGATTTCATCCTCAACACGGCCGCGCCTAGCTCTCCCTCCGTTACCGGAGGGACCTCGACTTCCGCGCTCGCATCCGCGACGTCAGCTTGACGTCGCGGGGGCGCCATCGCTGGAGGGAGATGTTCCGCCCTGTTCGGAAACAGCGACGAAACAACCTCCTCCAGCAGTCGAGGCTCGAGACTCTCCGTCAGGGGGGGCGACCAGGGGCGTAATTTGCCCCTGACCATCTTATACGGCCTCCCCCATGGATCACGGTTTAGAGTCTCGAGGAGCTCCGCTCTGGCACTCGCCTTCGCGTCGGCGATGGAGAGCTGTAGGGCCTTCTTAACCTCTCGATAGGCACCGTACAGCTGGGCTTCCATGTCGGCGTCACGGACCCGCCTACGGCGGGCCCGGGTGTACTGGCGTCTCGCCTCCACACAACGGGACCGGATTTCTCCGATCCCCTGAGACCACCAGTACACCTGACGCTTCGGAGGTCGAGGCTTGGCCCGGGTCATGCTCGCGTCGCAAATATGCGACAGCGCGACCCGGAACCATTCACTCTCGACCTCGACCTCCACAGGCCTGGAAGGTGTTACCCAGGCCTGGACAATGGAAGCAATCTCCACCGCTTCGCGATTTAGGCTGGACAAGGCCCATCGGGCCGAGGCTCGGCTGTCGGGACGACGGCGCGTGTCCGCGCGTTCTGTGGCTGTGGAGACGTCGAACCGGACATACAAATGGTCCGACAACGTCTCCACATCCTCCAGAACCCTCCACTCACGGACACGCCGTGCGACGGCGGGGGTCGTGAACGAAACGTCTACGATGGACCCCCCCTGCCAGCGCACGCAGGTGTTGGCCGACCCCTGGTTCAGAACCACGAGGCCGGCAGCCGTCGCCCACTCCGCAAGGAGATCTCCCCGAGTATCCGTCGCGGGACAGCCCCAAGCCAATGACTTGGCGTTGAGGTCGCCCACGACGAGCGCCGGACACGGTAGGGTCTGCCCAATGAGGGCCCCTACCTGGTCCAGGAACGCTTCGAACTCGGCGAGACTCCTGTTGGGGGAGAAATACACCCCTATCAGGCATATCTCTCCCCAGCGGATCGCCACAAAGCCTCGGCCCCTCGACAAGGTGGGAGGGGGCATTATGCCCTCTGCCCCTCTTTTAGTTATTATGGCCACCGAGCCGTCCACGTCCGCTGCCCAGTAATCACTGGGGGGGACGTAGTAGGGCTCGGCGGCCACGGCGACATCAATCGACCACTGCGCCATGGATTGCAGGAGGAGGTCCTGCGCACCGGCGCAGTGGTTGATGTTCGCCTGTAAGATCCTGTGAATGCCCATCACTTGGCCGCATTCACAGGATCCTTATCGGGAGCAACGGCGGCCGGGGTCCGTCCGGCCGCCTTGAGGCCTGCACGTTTGGGGGCTATCGCCCCCGTGCAGACCCTGCTCCCCACCCGGTGCTCGGCAGGCTTCCCCGCTGCCACGCACAGTGAGCAGCGCGGAGCGGCCGAGCACTCCCTGGCCAAGTGGCCTGTTGCACCGCAGCGGAAACACTCTCCGCTGCGGTCGATCTCCGAGGTGCACCCCTGCCTCACATGCCCAAGCATGAGGCAGCGGTAGCACCTCGTGGGCCGGGTCTCCATCAGTTTTACCTGGGCGGAGACCCAGCCGACCAACAGACGCCCCTTGGCCACCCTCCTGGCGGCTGCCACTGGGCACTGGACCCAGGAGGTCCCTTGTGCGAAGGGTGTGCGGACGACTTGGCCAGCCTTGACCTCCTCGACCGCACACCCCCCCACCTTAGCCACCGCGGCGGCAACATCCTCGGGCGAGACCGAGTCATCCAGGCCCGAAACGCGCAGATCTGCGCATTTCGTGGGCCTGGTTATGCGGACATCAGTCTCGCCGAGGACCTCCCTCAGCCTTGCGGCAAGGGAGTCTGCCTTGTCTCCGCTTGTGGCGCCTGGGACCTCCAGAATCTGGGCCCCCGTCCGCGCCGTGCGTGACCTTAAGCCGGTGATCCCGAGGCCGTCCAATTCAATTTTGGACCTGGCCTCGAGCATCACCGACTTGTAGGTGACGCCTCTGTCCTGAGCCCCCGGCTGGAGGGTCAGGACGACCGCTGCGGATCGGGGGGCCCTCAGCCCAGCCCCCTTCTTAGCTGGACCTCCCTTTGTCCCCTTTCCCCTCGATGATTGTGAGGGGGGGGCGGAAGGTCCGGCAGCCGCCATCGTCTTCTTTGCCCCGGAGCTTTGTGCCCGGGGCGCCTGCTTCTTATTCTTCTTGACCACTGTCACCCAGCTTTCGTCCATGGACGTTGGCGCGGGTGGCAGTGGTCGAGGAGGTGGTGGTTTGGAGGGTCCGGCTGGCCCTTTCTTTTTAGCCGGACCCTTCCCCTTCTTCTTTTTGCCCTTAGGCCCCGGCAGGGTGGTTGGTGCCGGGGCTTTGGGCGCAGCGCCTACTACTGGCGACAGGGTCGGCGAGCGTCTCACCGGGGGCGCGCTTGTTATGGCGCCGGACGTGGACGGCCTAGGTGTCACGGCCGTCTTCTTCCTGTCCGACGCAAGCGGCGGCCGCACCCTCGTTGCAGGGAGCAGTCTGTCCTCTAAGGCCTCGAGGCGTGCCCCCATCATGGTGCATACCCGCTCCATGATGGTGCGCTCGAGGTCTTGCTCCTTCCTTAAAGGAGAAGACTGCTCCTGCACCCTCACCTCCGTCTCCTGACGAGACCGCTCGAGGCTGGCCCGTAGCTCGCCCATCTCCTTGCGGAGCCCGGCCATATCGGCCTTTAGGCGAGCATTCTCGGCACTTAATCGAGCGGTCTCGTCGGAGACAGACCGTCGTTGCAACTCGTCGGTCGCTTCCCTTATAGAGGTGGCGGCAACCTTAAGGGCCTTGACAAATGTGCCCTTAAGGTTGCCAGACTTTGTGGCGATGTGCATGATTGTGTCCACACTGCTGAGAACCCGCTGGTTCAGGTCCTCAGCAGTGCCGACACCCGCCGCCTCGCCTTCACTCGAGATCAGGGATGAGTCCGTAGTGCGAGCCATCCTCCTGCCGCTCGCCTCACGGACCATCCCCGCCACCTCCTCCTCCGCTTGGAGGCGGAGCTCCTCTCGTCTGAGTGCCAGGAGCTCCGCCTTCGCTTTGGCCAGGCCCACATATTGGCCCGTTGTTGGCGGGCGTCCCCTCTTAGGCCTTTTGGCGGGCCCCGATGTTATGGGCCTCGCCAGTGGCCTTGAGTCGGACGAGTCGCTCAGCGACGCGTCCGACTGTGAGGATCCGGACGCCCGCAGCCGTTTGCGGGCCTGGTCCAAGGGCGCCGGAAATTCCGGCGCCGCCCCTCCTTTGGGCTCCGGGGTGAAGAGCTCCTCAGGAAGGTCCCCGAACAGGACCCTTCCTGGGGAGAAGCACTCTTCACTCCCAGCCGCCACGTCTATCATTCTCGTCGCCGGCTTAATGAGCACTTGAAGTTGCTGCCGTCCACGGCTCCGGGGAGGAGTCCCCGGGGCCGGTGACGACATCAACAGTGCTGGCGACGAGACGTCGGAGTCCGACAGTGCGATCGGCCAAACGCCCTGCAGCACTGTCGGCTCGTGGGAGGGCTCGAGGAGGTTATTCCCTCCTTCCGCACCCAGCTCCTCTACCTCCCTCTGCGTTCGATTTACGAACACCCTGGTGGGCGGGGTTCGGCCTGTATTACTGTAGGTCTTACTTAGTGGTGGTGTTTTTTGTTTTTTGGGGGGGGTTCTCATTGTGCTCATATTGTTCCCACGAGTAGGAGGGAATTAAATCGTCCACCCAGGCGGTGCCCTCTGCACCTGGGTAACCCTTTTACGCCTGGGGGGTCGGGCGGTACCCCAGGGTGGCCGCTAGTGGGTGGAGTATGCCCTCCACCCTCCCTCGTCATCCCACTTTCGAAAGAAAGTAGGACGACGAGGGCATTCGGCGCCGCGTTGCCCCAACGCCGAAACTTGGGCTGGTTTTTATAGTGGTTTTCCTTCCACGTGGGCCGGCCAATTAAGGCAAGCCCTCCGGCCAGCGAAACCCACGACATCTCCCACTGGAGCCACCAGCGGGGTCGTTGAAGTGGGTTCGCCGGTTACGGAACGCGAGGGGGTGGCGAAGCCCCTCCTCCGGCGGCGGCGCACATAGCGCCTGCCGGACATCCCACCAATTGGCGGGAGCCGACCCGCCCCTGTCCCACATAGGGACCTACCCCCTGCCCCATCCCGCTGTGCCCTCTGAAATCAGAGGGACACTGGGAGGGGCACCCCCCTTGTCAGACTATTCGCCATCGGCCAATAAGAACCCTTAAAGTGGGAAGTTATTGGCCGATGCCCAGGGTGCACCGGCCCAGCAGCTACCGTTCCTCCCAGACGTATCCAGGAGGACAAGTAACCACCGAGCACACGAGGAGGTTGTCTGACGTCGCACCCCAACCTAACCTTTTTTTTTTTTTTTTTTTTTTTGACGGGGAGAAAAGCTTTTTACGCCTTCGACCCGCCGCTGTGGGGCAGCGGCGGGGATATGTGGGGCTCGCCGCTCCAATGATAGGAGCGGCCCTACCCACTAAAACTCCCCGGTGTCCCTCTCACCGCTAGTGACGGAGCCCAGGAACGAAAGCGCGACTGCAGCTCCGTCAGCGGATGTCCGTTTTCGGACACAACCCAGTTAGACCTAATGGTCTACATCACCATGGTGACGCGCCGGGACACTTGGCGCGTCAGCCACCACGAGGACCGGCTGTTGACGGGCGACGGACGCCCCCATGTCCGCCGCCGAGGTCCTCTGTAAGGGAAGGAGGCTGCGGCCAAAGGCCAACCGCCTACGCCCCGGTCGTTTGCGCCGCATCGGGTGAGAGGATGCTTCATCTTCCCTCATCCGTTCCGCCTCCTCCTTCTGCGACATCACCGCTTCGCAGAAGGAGACCATTACCTTCCATGACGCCTCGCTGTCCACCATAGCTTTGACTACGGCGGGCAGCGAGAGGTCTGTCCCCAGGGCCGCAACGAGCTCTGCTCGGGGTTCCGCCCAGGCCACGCACTCCGCCAGCGTATGCTGCGCCGTGTCTTCGGCGCAGCCGCAACTGTGGCATTGAGGCGTGGGCTCTCGACCCGCCACGTTGCACAGGTACCTCCCGAAGCATCCATGCCCCGAGAGGACCTGCGCAAGGTGGAAGGTCATTACCCCCCGTTTGCCTGCGACCCATCTCTCCAGGACGGGTCGAATGGCGCTAATTGTACGCAGGCCATATTCGGCCTCCGCCAGCCCTAGCTCCCATTTCCGGAGGAGATCCTTGCGCGAGAGTTCTCTCCACCGCTTTATCTCCTCCGGAAGCGGCTCGGAGCCACGAGCCCGCAGGTGCGCGACCCGCCGATAAACATCGGCCAACACTTCGGCCTCTAACTCCCAGGGCGGGGTGCCGGCTAGCACGCATGCCGCGTCGCACGAAATGGTGCGGTACCCTCTTATAAGCCTGACCGCCATGACCCGCTGCGGTCTCCGCAGTAGGGCCCGATTAGTGGCGGTCAGAGCGTTCACCCAGATGGGTGCCCCATAGAGTGCCATCGACCGCACCACTCCGGCGTACAGTCGGCGGCAGCTGCTCTTCGGCTCTCCCACGTTTGGGAGGAGGCGGCTTAGCGCCGCAGCAGCACCCACGAGTTTGGGCGCCATGCGCTCAAAATGTGCCCTAAAATTCCAGCGGCTGTCGAGGACGAGGCCAAGATACCGCATCGTCGGCTCGACAGCGATGGACACACCCCCAACTACGATCCGGGACCCGGCGGGAGGAGCTCTCCGAGGGCCGTGAAAACACAGCGCCTCGGATTTATTTAAAGCGACCTCCAGACCCAACCGCCGGATCCTTGCCACCACTTGGGCCACACCGGCCGTGGCCAGGATAACCACCTCTCTGTATGAGCGAGCGCGGGCCAACACCATAGTGTCGTCGGCGTAACAGACGACTTCAACGCCTCGCAAGTTGGCCCCGCGCAGTACCCAATCATATCCGATGTTCCACAGGAGCGGTCCAAGAACCGACCCCTGTGGAACACCGCACGCCATCTCTTTATTTCGCCACGTATCCCGGGTCGGATACGTGACGGCTCTTTCTGAGAGGTAGTTATCCACTACCCGACGCAGGTACAAAGGCACGCAATGATGCCTGAGTGCCCCTCTTATTGTGCCCCAGGGGAGGGTGTTAAAGGCATTGGCGATGTCGAGGGACACCGCCAAGACAACCTCACCCCGGGACACGGCTCCATCCGCCAGGGCCCTCACCCGTGCAATAGCGTCGATGGTGGACCTGCCCCGGCGGAAACCGAACTGGTTTGCACTCAGGTCTGGACCCGAACCCTCCAAGTGCCTGACGAGGCGAGCCGCAATTATACGCTCCAGGAGCTTGCCCGCCTCGTCGAGCAGGACAATCGGCCTGTATGCTGAGGGCGAGTCAGCAGGGCGCCCCTCCTTCTTTATGAGTACCAGTTTCCCCGTTTTCCATATGCGAGGAAACTGGCCCCGCTTCAGGCACTCTGAGAAGAGCCTCCTCGTTTGCGGCTCCAGCGGATCATTCGCTGCCAGGACCCAGGCTCGCCCAGGGATTCCGTCTGGGCCAGGGGCAGTATTTTTGGCGCGAAGCCGCAATACAGCCGCACCGAGCTCTCCTCCCGAGATTTCAGGAGCGTCCGCATCTTCTGCACCCTCATCGTTAGTCACCTCCCGCGACGCCATCGGAGGGGGAACATAATCAGCCCTATTGGGGAACAGGGCTTCCACCACTTGCTCAAGAAGCTGCGGCTGGAGACTCTGCGTCAGAGGGGGGGCCCAGGGGCGAAGCTTTTGCCTCACCATCCTGTACGGCCTCCCCCACGGATCCTTGTTGAGAGTCTCCAGCATTTCCTCTTCCGCCAACGACTTGGCCCTGGCTATAGCCGTTTGTAGGGTCATAACGGCTTCCCGGTAGACGGCGTATAGCCTGGCCTCTTCGGCCTCGTCCCTCTGCCTCCGTCTCCTGTACCGCGTGTAGGGACGTCTAGCGGCAATGCACGCCTTGCGCAGATGAGAGAGCTCCTCGGACCACCAGTACACTTTCCGCCTGTGTGGGACTGGTTTGACGCGGGGCATGGCCGCGTCACAGACATGTGACATGGCCTTAACGAGCCGCACCGCTTCACTCTCCACGTCTTCCGGGACCTCGGAACCAGCAACCCAAGCCTGAACGATGGCAGCCTCGAGCAGCGCCTCCCTGTCTAACTTTTTGATAGACCAGCGAGGGCCGTCCCGTCTCTGGAGGCTCGGGTCGCTCGAGATCGACCGAAGCGCCGACAAAGTGTACTGGATGTACCGGTGGTCGGACAGGGTCTCGACATCATCCCTTACCCCCCAGCCGTGGACACGGCGCGCCAGGGCGGCGTTTGCAAACGTAACGTCTACAATAGAGCCGCCCTGTTGCCGCACGCATGTGTCAACGGAGCCCCGGTTTAAAACCACGAGACCTGTGGCGACTGCCCAGTCTTCCAGCGCCTCGCCACGAGCATCTGTCGCGGGGGAACCCCACGCCAAGGATTTGGCGTTGAGATCCCCAGCGACGAGCACCAAATTAGGGCGACTTTGGCCAATCAGAGCCCCGACTTCGACCAGGAACTGTTCGAAGTCCGCCAGGCTCCGATTTGGCGAGAAATAGGCCCCAACGACCATGACGTCACCCAGGTATGCCGCTACGAACCCTCGACCCTTCCATACTCTTTCCAGGGGAGGGGAGCCGGCCGAAACCTGGGTGACGATCGCCACCACGCCCTCGTGGTCCGAGGCCCAGTTATCCCGTGGAGGGACGTAATACGGCTCGGACACTATTGCCACCTGGATAAGCCACTCCGCCATGCTCTGGGTCAAGAGATCCTGAGCTCTGGCGGAGTGGTTTATATTCGCCTGCAAAACCCGGAGATCCATTTAAGTGGCGATGTCCATCGAGACCACCTCGGCCTCGCCCCGAGCTTTAGCGCTAGTGGACGGGCGGACCGGCTGCGAGGGGGCCCGAGGGCCATCGCCGCCGTTTCTCCTGCTCTTAGCTCGACGCGGGGCAGCACATGCATTGCTGCCCAGCCTGTGGTTGGCCGGCTTTCCCGCTGCCTCACACACAGAGCAACGCGGTTGCTCGGAGCATTGTCCAGCCTTATGCCCAGGCCGACCGCAGCAGTAGCACTGATCGCTACGGTCAACCTCGGCGGAGCACTGCTCTCGCACGTGCCCGACCTCCAGGCAGCGATAGCACCTGAGAGGGCGGGGCTCCAAAAGCCGCACTTGGGCGGACACCCACCCAATCAGTAGCCTCCCGCCGACCTTAATTTTGTTGGCCGCCGCGATTGGGCAACGCACCATTACTGAGCCGAGACCCGATTGGTTTTGGCGAATTTCGCCAGCCCGCACGGACTCGGTCGGGCATCCGCCGGCACTCGCTACGGCCTTGACTACATCAGCAACAGTAGCTGCGTCATCCAGGCCCGAGATGCGCATGTCCGCACATCTCGTAGGCCTGGTGATTTGGACGCAGTCTGCTGTGAGGACCTCTCTGAGCTTATTGGCTAGGGCGTCCGCCTTGTCGCCACTGGTCGCGCCTGGCACCTCCAGGATCCGCGCACCGGTGGCCGTCCGCCGAGATCGTATGGCAGCGATGCCGAGGCCCGCAAGGTCGATTCTCCTCTGGGCCTCCTTCAGCGCGCTGGCATACGTGATGCCACTCTTTTCGGCTTCCGGCTGTAGTGTGATGACTACCGCCGATGAGCGTGGCGGCCGGAGTTTGACCGGGCGCGGCGACTTCGCTGAGCCACTCGGTGCTGGCACCTTGCTGGCCGTCTTTTGGCCCTTTTTGACCACCGTGGTCCAGGTTTGGTCCATGGACCGCGGTGCCGGTGGCAGCGGGCGGGCTTCAGGGGCGGCTTTGGAAATTTTAGGCGCCACTGGATGCCCCTGCTTGATGGCCTTCTTGCGGGCTCTCTTCGTCATGGGCGGAGCAGGGACCGAGCTCAGCACGGCGGAGCTGGCAACTGTCCGAGCCTTCCTTGGCATGCTGACGGGAGGTTCAGGGTTAGGGTCAGGAATGATCCTTTCCTCTGATTCCCGTCTCGCGTCGGCTGCTAGTGGAGGTCGAAGCCTCTTAGCCGGAAGGAGCCGCTCCTCCATGGCTTCCAGTCTGGCATTTAGCATGGTCCCCACTTGGACCATTATACGCCGCATGAATTCCTCTGGGTCGGCTTGAGCGGGCGTGGATGGCGCTCGATCGACCGCAGAGGACACGGAACCTCCATGTTGGGCTTGCTGGAACCCAGCCCGCAACTCCTGCATTTCCTTGCGGAGCTCCGCAAGCTCGGCCCGCAGACGCGCGTTGTCTGCATGCAGACGGGCTGTCTCATCAGAGACGCTGCGCTCAGAGAGCGCATTAACGGCCCCACTGATAGAGGCCGCTGCGTCTTTTAGGGCCCTCTGAAATGTGCCTTTGAGGTGGCGGGATTTCGTTGCCACTGCAGATATCACCGCCAGGCCATCCTCCACTTTCTTGCCTAGGTCCTGGGTAGAGCAGGCCCCGGCCTCTTTTTCTGCCGACGGTGCAGGCCGAGATCCCCGTTTGGGGAGAACCCTTCTGGCTAGATCGCCGACCTCCTCCTCTGCCTTTAAGTAGAGCTCGCGCTCTTTCGCCTCGTTGAGCGCCGCCTTGGCTTTGGCGAGACCGACGTATTCGCCAGTGGTCGGCGGGCGACCACGGCCTCTCGACGCCGGCGTATCAGGGCGGGATTTCGCCCCTTCACTCCCGCTTTCACTGGAGAGCGACGTCTCGCTCAGACGCCGCTTTTTCCCACCTTTCTTCCACATTTTGCCCCCAGGCTTGGAAGATGCTCCGGATGTGACGGTGATCAGACTTGCGTCTGTGTCACCGGAGCCCAAACTCATAAATGAGTCGGACTCACCCTCTAACATATCCGCCACTTTCGCGGCGTTCTCCCTGTCACTTGCTGACGCGCAAGGTGACGCGCAAGCTGCGCTTTCCCTCTTATTTTGGCCTTTACGGCCACCACCTAGTTTAATTTTAAAAGATTTGGACATCTGGATTTTGATTCCCACGAGTGGGGTCGAAGTATGCGGTCACCCCCCGGGTGACGCCCATTCCGGGGGGAAGGCTAAGTACAGTAGAGGTCGCCAGGTGTCTACCGGTTTTAACGAGGGTTCTCTCGGGTTTTATAGGGTTTTCCTTCCCGCGGGCCGGCCAATTAAGGCAAGCCCTCCGGCCAGCAGACACACGACATCTCCCACTGGAGCCACCAGCAGGGTCGTTGAGGTGTGTTTGCCAGTTACGGAACGCGAGGGGGTGGCGAAGACCCCTCCTCCAACGGTGACGCAAACCGCGCCTGTCGGGCATTCCGCCAAACTAGCGAAAACCGACCCGTCCTTGTCCCAGATTGGGACCCGCCCGTCCCCGCCTGCCAGGCCCATATCGGGCCCCGCCGGGGTGTGCCGCTCTTGGTCTGGTCTCTCGCCTCAGGCCTGTCCGGTATGGGAAGCCCTGTCCGGCATAGCCCTGAGGGTCGTCGAGACACGCAAGCCCCTTCACCACGACAAGGTGGCGGCACGTCGAAGGGGACCCCAACCTAACCTTTTTTTTTTTTTTTTTTTTTTTTTTTTTAGCCAGGAGAAACGCTCATGCTTATCCGCCCTCCTCGGGGGAGGGGGGCGGATTATGTCGGACTCCGGCACAGAAGGTGCCGGCCTACCGACTAAAAACGGCTTGGCGTGGCCGCGGGTACCATCTGGTATTCGTCCGCAGCCACGCCAGCGCGGTGCCCGCCGCCAGGACAAACGGCGGCAGGCCCACCTCTGGGCTGGAGCAGGGAGGAATCGCCTGGTCCAGCCACCTCTAGAAGGCGCGCGGAAAACACCGCGCGCGCCTTCTCGCGGGGCCTATGTGTGGGCGGTGATCCCCCCGGATCGCCACCCACGGCCCCGCAGGGTAGGGGGGGCAGAGGATCGCCTATCATTGAAGATAAGCTCTCCTCCGTGCCCCCCATGCGGCTGCATCTCCCCTCGCTCTGCGAGGTCTGTGCGTGACCCTCGCAGAGAGAGAGGACCGCTTTCCACGGCCTCCCCCTGGCGTCCGCAGCTCAAACCTGGCTGCGGGCGGCAAGGAGTGGCCGTCCCGCACGGCTACGACCTCCCCATAGCAGAGAGGAGGTCCCCCACCACACCACATGGTAAGGAGCCCATCCCCACCATATGGTGTGGTAGGGGGCGGCCCCTCAACAGAGAGGTCGTCCCCCACCATAGCGGCCTGCAACAGCGGGAGGCCCGGAGAGGAGGCGGGGGGACACCGCCTCCCCAACCCCCCCGCCGTCTCCCCCTGCGAGCAGAGGGAGAGGGCCGCTTCCCACGACCTCTCGTCGACGGCCGCAGCCTTAGCTGCAGTCGTCAAGGAGAGGTCGCCCAAGTGCTGCAGGCGATTCCACGGCGTCCCCTGCCCATATGGACATATGGGCATTCCTCAGGGAGCGCCGCTTCCTCGCCGCAGCCCGCTGTGGTGGAATTCGCCCTCCACCATCCCCCGTCGTTCCACTCCCGAAAACGAATTTTCGGGAGTGGGACGACGAGGGCATCTCGGCGCCGAGGCGGGCCTCGGAGCCGAGACTTGGGCTGGTTTTTTATAGAGGTTTTCCTTCCTCGCGGTCCGGGCGGTTAAGCCAAGACCCTCGGTCCCGGACTGCAGCTGAAAGCCGCGGTCCCGGATTACGAGCCCGGCGGTGGCGAGGGGTAGGAGGTTCCCCCTAACCTCCTCCCCAGGCCTGCTCGGCGGCAGTGCGAGTGCACACCGAGCCCACCCTTACTCCCCCACTAGGAGGGGAGCGTCTCCTGCTCCATCCGCAGTGCCCTCTGCTAAACCAGAGGACACGCGGAGGAGCCCCCCGGTGTCAGACTATTCGCCATCGGCCAACAAGAACCCTTAAAAGGGAAGTTGTTGACCGATGCCCAGGGTGCACCGGCCCAACGACTACCGTTCCCCCCAGACGTATCCAGGGGGACAAGTAGCCATCAGGCACACGAGGAGGTTGTCTGACATCGCACCCCACCTAACCTTTTTTTTTTTTTTTTTTTTTTTTTTAGCCAGGAGAAACGCTCATGCTTATCCGCCCTCCTCGGGGGAGGGGGACGGATTATGTCGGACTTCGGCACAGAAGGTGCCGACCTACCGACTAAAAACTCCTGGGTGTTCCTTCGGGCGCACCGTTGACGGCGTGGCCACGGGTACCATCTGGTATTCGTCCGCAGCCACGCCAGCGCGGTGCCCGCCGCCATGGCTATAGGGGGGAGAAGGTGGGCCCCAAGGCGGACTCCCTCGCCGCAAGGCTGAGGGAGGTTCTAGGCGAGGCCGACGTAAAAGTGTCCAGGCCCACGAAATGCGCAGAGCTGCGCATTTCGGGCCTGGACGATTCGGTCTCGCCAGAGGAGGTAGCCGCCGCGGTGGCTAAGGCGGGGGGGTGTGCGGTCGAAGAGGTCAAGGCTGGCCAAATCGTCCGCACACCCTACGCCCAGGGGACCTCCTGGGTGCAGTGCCCCGTGGTGGCCGCCGAGCCCTACTACTTCCCCCCCAGTGATAGCTGGGCAGCGGACGTGGACGGCTCGGTGGCCATCATAACTAAAAGAGGGGCAGAGGGCATAATGCCCCCTCCCACCTTGTCGAGGGGCCGAGGCTTTGTGGCGATCCGCTGGGGAGAGATATGCCTTATTGGGGTGTATTTCTCCCCCAACAGGAGTCTCGCCGAGTTCGAAGCGTTCCTGGACCAGGTAGGGGCCCTCATTGGGCAGACCCTACCGTGTCCGGCGCTCGTCGTGGGCGACCTCAACGCCAAGTCATTGGCTTGGGGCTGTCCCGCGACGGATACTCGGGGAGATCTTCTTGCGGAGTGGGCGACGGCTGCCGGCCTCGTGGTTCTGAACCAGGGGTCGGCCAACACCTGCGTGCGCTGGCAGGGGGGGTCCATCGTGGACGTTTCGTTCACGACCCCCGCCGTCGCACGGCGTGTCCGTGAGTGGAGGGTTCTGGAGGATGTGGAGACGTTGTCGGACCATTTGTACGTCCGGTTCGACGTCTCCACAGCCACAGAACGCGCGGACACGCGCCGTCGTCCCGACAGCCGAGCCTCGGCCCGATGGGCCTTGTCCAGCCTAAATCGCGAAGCGGTGGAGATTGCTTCCATTGTCCAGGCCTGGGTAACACCTTCCAGGCCTGTGGAGGTCGAGGTCGAGAGTTTGTGGTTCCGGGACGCGCTGTCGCAGATCTGCGACGCCAGCATGTCCCGGGCCAAACCTCGACCTCCGAAGCGTCAGGTGTACTGGTGGTCTCAGGGGATCGGAGAAATCCGGTCCCGGTGCGTGGTGGCGAGACGCCAGTACACCCGGGCCCGCCGTAGGCGGGTCCGTGACGCCGACATGGAAGCCCAGCTGTACGGTGCCTATCGAGAGGTTAAGAAGGCCCTACAGCTCTCCATCGCCGACGCGAAGGCGAGTGCCAGAGCGGAGCTCCTCGAGACTCTAAACCGTGATCCATGGGGGAGGCCGTATAAGATGGTCAGGGGCAAATTACGCCCCTGGTCGCCCCCCCTGACGGAGAGTCTCGAGCCTCGACTGCTGGAGGAGGTTGTTTCGTCGCTGTTTCCGAACAGGGCGGAACATCTCCCTCCAGCGATGGCGCCCCCGCGACGTCAAGCTGACGTCGCGGATGCGAGCGCGGAAGTCGAGGTCCCTCCGGTAACGGAGGGAGAGCTAGGCGCGGCCGTGTTGAGGATGAAATCCAAAAACACGGCTCCGGGACCCGATGGGGTCCCGGGACGCGTCCTGGCTCTGGCACTGGAGGCCCTCGGGGGGAGATTCCGTGGTCTACTGGACGCCTGTCTTCGATCCGGCCGTTTTCCAGTCATCTGGAAAACCGGCCGGCTCGTCCTAATCAGGAAAGACGGGCGTCCCGCGGAATCCCCCTCAGCCTACCGTCCGATCGTGCTACTGGACGAGGTCGACAAGCTCTTTGAGCGCATTATATGCTGTCGCCTCGTCAAGCACCTCCGAGACGTAGGCCCCGATCTGTCCGAACGTCAGTTCGGATTCCGAGAGGGAAGGTCGACCGTCGACGCGGTCGGCCGTGTCAAAGCCCTCTCGGAAGAGGCGGCCGCCCAGGGCGGGGTGTTGCTGGCGGTGTCGCTAGATATAGCGAACGCCTTTAACACCCTTCCCTGGGCCTGCATTATGGAGGCACTCCACAATCACAACGTGCCTCCATACCTGCGCCTCATGGTCGGGGCCTACCTCTCGCAGAGATACGTTGAGTATCCGGTCCGGGACGGTAGGCTGGCAAGGTGGGAAACGTCGTGCGGTGTTCCGCAGGGGTCGGTTTTAGGCCCTCTCCTGTGGAACGTCGGCTACGACTGGGTGCTGCGGGGCGAGCTCCTTCCCGGAGCAGAGGTCACCTGCTATGCCGACGATACGCTGGTGACCTCCCGGGGGAGCTCGTACCGAGAAGCGGCACGCCTCGCCACTGTGTCAGTAGCACAGGTGGTGAGGCGCATAAGGATGCTCGGCCTGGAGGTGGCCCTCCACAAATCCGAGGCGCTGTGTTTTCACGGCGCCCGGAAGGGGCCACCTCCCGGCGCGAGCATCCAGGTTGGTGGCACTCGAATCGAGGTCAAGCCCGAGATGAGGTATCTCGGACTTGTCCTCGACCCGCGCTGGAGTTTCCGTGGGCACTTCGCCCGCCTGGCCCCCCGATTGATCGCGGCATCGGCTGCCCTAAGGCGGCTGATGCCAAACATCGGGGGGCCCGAGTCGGCAAGCCGCCGCCTCTACATGGGGGTGGTGCGGTCGATGGCCCTTTACGGGGCCCCGATCTGGGCGGAGACCCTGACGGCCCGTAGTAATATCACCCTTCTGAGAAAGCCTCAGAGGGTGATGGCCGTCAGCGTCATACGCGGATACCGCACCATTTCCTTTGAGGCGGCGTGCGCATTGGCGGGCACACCTCCCTGGGACCTGGAGGCGGAGGCCCAGGCGTCACTGTATAAGTGGCGCAAGGACCTCCTCCTCCGGGGCGAGCAACCTGCTCCAAGGGAGGTGGAAGTGCGGAAACCCCAGGCTCGGCAGTCCGTGCTGGGGATCTGGGGGGTAAGGCTGGCCTCGCCAGAGGCCGGCCGCCGGACTGTCGAGGCGCTCCGTCCGGTAATAAGGGACTGGACGGAGCGCATGCGGGGCTCGCTGACCTTCCGCGCGGTGCAGGTTCTCTCGGGCCATGGGTGCTTCGGGAGGTACCTGCACCGCATCGCCGGAAGGGAGGCGACCGATGAGTGCCACCATTGTGGCTGCCACGAGGACACGGCGCAGCACACCCTCGAGGAATGCCCAGCTTGGGCGGGGGAGCGCCGCGACCTCGTCGCAGCGGTAGGGGACGATCTCTCCTTGCCGGCCGTAGTTAAGGCTATGGTTGGCGACGAGAGGTCGTGGAAAGCGGTCCTCTCCTTCTGCGAATGCGTTATCTCGCAGAAGGAGGCGGCGGAGAGAGAGGGAGGCCGATCCCTCCTCTCAGCCCATCCGCCGCCGGAGACGCGCTGGCGTGGCTGCGGACGATTACCGAGGGGTACTCGGTAACCGTTCCCGTCTGGAGCGGTCCTAGAGTGTAAGTTATATCAGATTCGGCGTAGGTTAGATTCGAGTTAGGTTAGATATGGGTTAGGTTAGATTCGGATTAGGTTAGTTTAAGTTAGGTTAGATCAGATTCGGCATAGGTTAGGTTAGTGACGTGGCTGCGGACGATTACCGAGGGGTACCCGTGGACCGTTCCCGTCTGGAGCGGTCCTAGAGTGTAAGTTATATCAGATTCGGCGTAGGTTAGATTCGAGTTAGGTTAGATATGGGTTAGGTTAGATTCGGATTAGGTTAGTTTAAGTTAGGTTAGATCAGATTCGGCATAGGTTAGGTTAGATTCGAATTAGGTTATTTTGGATTAGGTTAGTTTAAGTTAGGTTTGATCAGATTCAGCATGGGTTAGATTCGAGTTATGTTAGATCTAACGTAGGTTAGATCAGATTCGGCATATGTTAAAAAATTGAGTTATATTAGATTCGCTTTACATTAGGTTAGATTTGGGTTAGTATAGATATGGGTTAGGTTAGGTTAGATTCGGCTTTGCCATATGGTTAGAGCGGCCCCCACCTTGCCCCCAGTCATTCTCCGATCTTTGAAAAAAAAAAAAAAAAAAAAAACACTTTTTCTAAATTTTTTAATGCCGTATAACCGCCGTGCGCTTCGTCGCGACGTAGGCTGGTAGATCTCGGCGCGCCCGATCCAACGATACCTCACACGAGGCGCTGCGACGCCGGAAAAGGCAAAAATTGGCCCTCCTACCCACCAATATTAGCTTGGGTAGGTAAACATTCAGCATTTATATTAAGAAAATTTTTACTGAAAAAAAAAAATTCAATTTTAAAGCCAATTGACATGGCTCACTTGACAGGACTCAAGGTACATATACAAATTTACAAACTGACTACAAATAAAGTTATTTACATTTAAATACAAATTATTAACACGAAGTTGTTTTTTTTTTTTTTTTACTCTATACGCGTCTGATCACAATCTCACCTTATGGAAAGTGACGATGTGGTCGAGGATGAACCCCGCGATCCCAGTAAATGCATATTCATCGTGCTCTTCAAGAAGATTGGTTCATAAAATAATTAAATCTTTGCCGAAATGATAAAGTCATTGTTTGTTTTTGTAGCCAAGTCTAAATATCATTTAGAATATAACGAACTATTTATTTATGCCACCGGACAAATCGTCATCAATTACACAACTATGGGGGGTGTCTCTGCACAGCCGCCTCGGTACCCAACACACAGCGTTACTTCAACAATTATTTGGTGTCCTTTCAATATAGTTCAAAATAAACCAACATGTTGATGTATATAGGTATCAAGAGTCATATATTACAATCTAAATGAGCAGTCATCTTCCACGACTGTTTGGTGTAGTGGTTAGAAACGCTGACTCGAGAAGATCGCGGGTTCGAATCCAGTGTGATCTGTTCGTATGATGAATACAGAATGTGTTCCCGAGTTATAGGTGTTTTCATTCCTATATGTATTTATTTACCAAAAAAAAAAAAAAAAAAAAAATGGATTTGTGTGTTTATGAACCATCTGGTATCCATAATACAAGTCTTGTTGCTTAGTGTGGAATAGATGGCGCTGTGTGTATGTGCAAAGATATTTATATTTACTCGTTGCGAGCAATACCTTGTTCTTAGTAATGTGCACTATATCTACTGCAGTATTGCAGGTTGAAATAGGTAATAGGTAATGCACCCTTTTGGAGTTATATATTTTAGTTGTACCCTTTTTTGTTACTTCATTGTTGCGTTGTCAAATAAACTTTGAAATACAGAAATATAATCCCCCCACAGATCTGATCGCGGCGCTACACCGAGGCCTTGTCTCGCGTTGTTGTTCCAGCCGCGGCCGCCCGGTGGCCCGCACAATGGCTCAGCCCCGCGTTGTCTCCACTGCCTGACTGAAGTGCCCTCGGGAGGAACCCCGCCGGCTGTGTAACGGCCACCATTGTTTTGTGAGCTGCCTTTACAGTTGGCTCCAATGAGCACTGATGTGATAACTGTGTCCACGATTTAAGTGCGACGACCATGTCGGCACAAATATATTTTTTCTCCACGGAACGAGTGCCACTCCTTCGAGCCTTCGGGGCGTTGCGAATTCCAGCATTCAGTTCCCCGGTTCTTCTGCAAGCAGGTAGGCCGTGGTGGCCACAGTATTCCCGAAGCGGCATTTGTGTGGTACTTTCAAAGCAAGAGACGTTCTTCTTTTATTTATGTTATTTATTTGTATATTACATGTTATGGTATTCTAAATGGGTTTTTTTTTTTTTTTATGCACAACGGGTTAGCACTTGACCTCAATCACACCTGATGTTAAGTGAAGATAAGGCCGAACGTGGAAGCGTACTGACCCGGAAAGCCAAATATTTGGGGAACTGGCTATCTTATCTCTGACAACCGGAACACAACAATGGTATTGACATGGCTGTTTGGCGGTAGATTTAGATAAGATGGTGGTAGCTAGCCAGGCGGACGTTTAAAATACCCTACCACCAACAAAACCGAGTACTAAACTTGTACCTCGCTGGGGATCGAACCAGCGACCTCCGATTCGTTATTGTTTATATTGAGCCACGGAAGCGGTTGAATCGTTCAAGCAAATTGCCGTTGTTGGCAGAAGGCAAGGTCTGAAGCCATAGCTTCGAGTCCCATTTGCCTTTGAGCACGTTTTGCTGGATTGGTTAACGTTTTAAGAAGATTGTTTGCTTTCTTCAACTTGCAGACGGACCCATTTCATCCTACGACCTCCGCGAGCTAAGGGTTGTCGGGTCCTCACCGATCGCATAGGTCATTGTCCAAGCAATCCAGGTCTCGAACGTGTTTGATATTGTAAAGATTATTTCCTAAAGAATGTGTCAGAATATTGCAAAGAAGAAAAATTTATCTACAAATATCAATTATTTCCTCATTGATAATAATCCAAGACAGTAACAGAGCAACAGAACTTTAAATAATTTGTTACACCATGAACAGAGCCGTTTGGAGCGCGTGGTTGAAGTACTTTTCAGTAGTTCGGTAGTTGGCAAGAGAGTGAACAAGTACCTACTTTGTACACCTTGTAGACTTGATTCACCTAGGTGATTCACAGGTGTATTAAATCTAACGATAAGTAGACTTAGTTCACCCAGGTGATTTACTCTGGGTGCATTAAGTCTAATAAGCCCTTTTATTTAGAAGAGTCTAAATCTTTACTATACCGGATGAGATTTTTTATGGTTAGGGAAAACATTGGCATATTAGGTAAGTGAAATAGAGTGTATTGGCATAGGGAGTCGCGTTTGTAGCTTATTCGACATACTTACATAATTAAATTAAATAAATAAAGAAAACTTTTAAAGAAAAAAAATTATTAAACGTTTTTACGTGATAATAAAAATTATCATCATAACGGTGAATAATCAATAGTTTAAAAATGTAAAGTCTGAAATAAGTGTACATACAAATATTAAAGAATATAAATAAAAAATAATATAAATAAATATCTTCGCACAAACACACAGCGCCATCTAGGTCCACAGTAAGCATCTAGGCTTGTGTCATGGATACCAGATGTTTGATAAACTACACAAATACATTTTTTTTTTTTTTTTTTTTTTTTTTTTTTTTTTTTTTTTTTTTTTTTTGTAAATAAACTATAAAATCCATAACTCGGGAACACATGTATTCATCATACAAACATATGCCCCTAGCGGGATTCGAACCCGCGACGTTTTGGTATAGTGGTCAGAGTTTCTAACCACTACACCAGACAGTCGTTGAATACTTGGACAAACTCTTCCTTAGTTTTGCAGTAGAGTAGTAAATATTAGTGACAGTTGGTATACGTAGTACATATAGTACATTGAATCAGTTCATGATTTACCGGGGTCGGTACCTACGGCTGTGATCATCATCCGTCGCACACGTCCGGGAGCACTGGTCCGTCCGTAGCTGTACCGGGGGCAGTCACCGGCCGGGCTCGCCGTATTTATAGCGTCTCCCCGGGATGCCCACTCGGTGGACAATTACATACATAACGTGCTGACTTGTAGCGAGATATTTATAGGAAAGGTATTTTTGTTGGATTCGCGAATAAATTGCCTGTTAAAAGTGTGCGGTGACGGAGCGGAGCGCGTGCGCCCGCTCCATACATCATAACGTCTCGTGCTCCCACTGGGGAACGTTACGTCGGCGTGTCGTGGCGGGCCCGCCCGACCAGATGAACCGGTTACGAATGAATACCTACTTAGTTGACGATATTTCAATTTCAAAATCGATAAGCAAATTCCTGCATGATTTATGTTGTTTTGTCACAATGAGTGAAATCAACGCATTTTTATCATGGGAAATAATTTTATTGACTTCACCTGAAAATTTTCAAGCGGGTCCGGTGACGACACGTAGTCTCTCGTCGGACAGCCAACGATAGTTCCCGATAAGGCTTTATATGGCAGGTCCTCGCGGCTCTCAGACGGCCACCATATACATACTCATCTATGGCCACCATCACCCGCCTGTGTGTGTGTGTGTGTGGTAGCGACGGCCGTCGCGGCGCGTGTCCCGCTGCTGTCGTCACTCGGCTCCGCACCGCGCCGCGCGCCGCACGTCCCGCGTGTCTCGTGTCCCGCGCCCCGTGACGCGTGACGCGTGTCCCGTAACTCTCGGCTCCGACCCTGCAGTGGTGTGTGGTGGACACAGTGAGTGTCGTGGCGACAGCATCCCTCGTCGTGTTCAGTCGCACCGAGTGAGAAAGTTCGGAACGTGTGCGCGGGAAAAGTTTCCGCAAAGTTTAGTTTGGCGACGGCTCCACGAGGGTGGTGGTCAGTGATCAGTGCCGGTGTGCGGTGAGTGTCCGCTGAGGAGTGTCTCCGGTGTCCGTGTATCCAGCTCGAGGTTGGAGCTCGTCTTTAAAATTTAAGGTGAGTTACAAAAGTTTGCGAACTACGAATATTTTTGTTGAGTGTTGTTAAAGAGCACAAAAAAGTTTTCGCGTCCCCCTAAATATTCGGTTATAGTCATTAAATATATAAATATGAAGTAATTATATACATAATTAACTGCAGTCGACTGCGTCTCAAGAACGCCTAATCTAATTTTGACCAATAACGAACCTCCTACATTTTTGCCAGAAAAACAAAGACGAGAATTTTTATAATCCATTACGGTGGAGTAGGGACCGTACACCTCACTACCTCAGAGACAAGCTCTACAGATAACTTGTATAAAGTTCAATAAGTCTCCTCGCTCCTGTCTGCAGTAACCACGTTCCCACCGCATAGTTCAGTGGAAGACATGTTTGTGGAGAAGCATCATGCGGAAAGTCCTCGACACACTAATGTCACGGCAGCGCTCAAAGAGGCTAAAATTAACGAGGTTTAGGCTCAAGTTCACAAGTCGCAAATAAATAACAAGACCCTCGCAATAACGCCACTGAAGCATACTAATGACGTGTTAACTGAGGGCCATTAATAAATTTGAAAGAGCAATTTGTCCGTACGTGCAAATTACTTCAAACTAATGTCGGCGCATTTGAAATATTAGCTACCCTTATAACAAATACTCAACGAGAAGGATGCGGGAGCTGTCCCCAGATCTTGAGGAGATTAGACTAACTGTAGCACGGCAGACAAGTCATTCAATGAAATCATTAATCTAAGATACCCAGGTACCGTACAGTGACAAGAGGATAGAGTTCTGTGATGTACCAACCGGTATACAAAGCGCTTCTTTTGCACACTATGACAGAACTACCTATTATACACTAAAAGGAAACTACAAGCGTAACAATCTTAAATCGAAATATGTCCGATTGCGAAACAAAATAATAAAACAAAAGACAAAGTCACGAAAAAATGCAGCCAAGTCCATGTCATGACAACAAATTGGAATTATCATTATGCCAATGTCCATACAATAAAATTATTCATTGCACGTACCTGTGTCGATTATTAAATAAGTGCACGTCAGTTTAAGCTAAATGAAACACCAAAATATCAAATTATTATAAACGTTGTTTTTCTTTATTTATTTATTTATTTATTTACATATTACATACACATTGATACTAGTCTATACTAAAGGTAGCTAAAATGCACAGCGAGAAAGAAACAAATTGAAATTAAAAGCGAAAAATGTAAATTACTTATAATTTTCCAGTAGGTGGGAATGATTTATTAATTAGGTATTTGTATAAATAATAAATAAATAAATAATTCGTCGTTGGACATCAAGAGCCCAACCGCGGAAAAGGTAATGATGTCCAATTTCGCTCCTTTATTTATTGGGCCCGTATTAATAAACCCTTCTCAAGATTGAGATGACCTTAAGTTGACGCTTGAGAAAATAGTATTTGCGATCTCAATCTCAAGATCGATTTATTAATACGACCCTTAGTGTTCCATGCAAGCAAGGCCAAAACGTAACACTTATGGAATCAGCTCTGTGTCCGTCCGTAAGCTATTTGTAGAAAATGGTGGCCCAAATACGGAAGTGTAGATGTTCAGGTTAGTTCTAAAACTAACTGCTCCTAAGAGCCTCAATTGAAAATTAAAAAGATACTTAGTCAATATTACTTCAAGGATATTTTGAACACTTCAAAATTAGTTATGAACATTGAAAATAAGGTGTAGATGGGAGGACTATTATTGTCGGGATAGATTATTATTACCATGCAGTTCAGGTGCAATTCGCCTTTGTTCGTTGGCAAACTTTGTTTTCTATTTAGGAACCATTGCTTGTAACTTAGCAGACATAATTACAACTCTATCTTATCTACTTTTACAGTAATACGTTATTTTAATAGCACGTAATTACAACTTTAAAGTACAAGTTCCGAGATTGGATTTTACAAACGATTTTCTGTACGGATTTGGTCTGCACTCTACCTATTTTGTAATCCCCGACGATAAACGACAGGTGTTAGGTGTTGTGTGCGTATCCAGTGTTTGTCCGCACGTACCTCAGTATTTGCCAGATTTGAGTGCGATATCTTTTATATTAAACGTTAAACAAAGATAAAGGTTCTTAGGCAGCCACAAGTTTGATGAAAATCGGTGAAGCTGTTTCGTTAATTCAGAACAGTATTCAAAAGGATAAAAGAGTTATACCTCTCCCATCTTTCGTGATATTATTAGGTGTACGTAGAGCGTCGGTGGCTCAGCGGTTAAGACGCGACCTCCCAATTTGAGAGGTCCTGGTTCGAATCCCAGGCAGACCACTGAGTTTTTTAAATTTAATTTGTTACTTATATAAGTATGCATATGCATTTATGCGACTGCTCTTAAACATGAAGGGAAACATCGTGAGGAAACCTGAATGCCTCAGTTATAAAATTTCTAAGGCATATGAAGTCCCCAGCCCGCATTGGGTCAGCGTGGTGGACTATATACCCCACTTGTATTATGTTTGCACACAATTTGTTTACTAAACCCCAAACATGCTCCGTTGCCTAGTTCAATGCTCAGGTACTATCTTATAGAGATAAGTCTACTTCAGTATACTATAAATGACCTATCGTTTGCACTCATCAGCATCAAACCTTCCACAGGACGTCCACTCGTATGTACTCTGATATTATCTAATGTTCCGGTGCAATAAAGAATAGTTTGTTGATATATTTGGATGATGTCCAGACCTTTCCTAAGTTCACAATATACGGTTATTGACTGCAGCCGAATATTTGGAAAGAGCAAGTACAGTACGTACACCCCACCCGTGCGTCCACACACACACACACACGTGTAGAATACCACTTGTCCATTACCGTACACCGACAATTACCTATGTAGAGGTAGTAACTGTTAGTCAATACATTACGATATCATGGTATTCATGACTGAGGCAAGTTTCATGGTGATATCGAAACAATTCGTAATAAAAATAATAGAGGTTACAACCATTACACGAGCATTGTCTGATACAAACCGATTGTCGACACTGTGTCGGGGCCGGCGACACTGTGCACCGCGCACTGTGCCAACCCTCGCTAAATATAGATAGCGGGGACGATCATTGATGATTCTGCGTACGGTGCACTGTCAACATACCACTCACTACTATATACTCGTACATGGAGCAACGCGGTCACGAACAAAAACTTGATCTCAATCACACAGAGTGGGGAAATGAGGCCAAAAATGGAAGCCGCTGTTTTGGGAGAGCCGGAAAATAATAACCGCGTGATTGTCACTGACCGTACACAGTGCGCTCCGTACAGCGACGCGCCTGCGCATGTGTGTGGCGCGCTGACACATTGTCTCCTTGAACTGGCGTTGTCACGTGTATGTGTGTGTGACTCCTCGCGACATATGTACGTTTCGTACGGGAGGACCATCATCACCGTCAACATCATTAACAATGTGTCCGCCTCTTGGCGTGGCTTTCATCGAATTTCAGGGGATGGTCGCAGATTTTTGAGAGCTGTCACCTTTCTGGCCGTCACTGGTTTTGTTGCTCGGTTGTACTACAATGTTGTATCATTTATACGATAACACAGAGTAGATATTAACAGGAAATGAAAAGAGTAGTGAAAAGATATGGATTGTGTGAAACAGGTTATGAATGATGCAGCGAGGAGACGATGGCTAATTTATTAACGACGACAGCAGGTGACTGAGGAGATATCGTGGTGTGATGTGAACTTTCGCTCCTCACCAGGTCCTCACACTCCGCCGCTGGCTTCGAGGGAGCGATCAAGTCATTACTTCGATGATTTTTACAAATCGCTCGATTAATATTCGTCGCGGGGCGCTGTCACTTGACACAGTTGACACACAATTCGACTCCGTCCGTCCCTTTTGGATAAAATGTATACTATGTAGAAAATAATAGTACTATAACTACTTCAAGTAACTCTAGGGATCAGTATTAGTTTGGTACAGTTTCAGCATTCATCATCATCATCTCAGTCCGTAAACATCCCACTGCAGGGATATAGGTCTTCCCTTGTATAATGAGGGAGCATGGGCCATAGTCACCACGCTGGCCCAATGCGGGTTGGGGACTTCACATTTCCTTCCAAATTGGGAGACCGCGTCTTAACCGCTGAGCCACTGACGCTCGACGATGACGAGTTTCGGCATTACGATAATACAACTTTTTGTAAAAAAAAAATAAAATCATGCTTTCTGAGGTTCCTATGACGTCATAGACACTCGTACTTGTACAGTAACATCTGGTAGGCAGGGAGGTAGTAATGTCAGAATAAATAGTAGGCTCCAGGAGACTCACGTTGAGGTCGTTGCTAACTATGACAGAATTATTCGTACATGTAAATATATTAATTATCTGTATTTTTAATGATTCTACGTACGTTCCTTGAAATCATAATGTTTCAATACTTGCGGAAAGACAACGGCTATGTGCAAGGGCAATGCGATACTCAAATGTTGGTTCAAATGTTAATAATGTAATGGTGGAATGATCGTTGGTAATAATCTCGATGGATTGCACTCATTAGTTGGGGATGTCTGTCTGTCTGTCTGCGCGGCCGTGTCAGTGAGTGAACAGTAATAATAAACATTACCTCTCGCGGCGCGGGCGGGACGCTGGCGGCTAAACGTGCATACGAGACGGTACGTTACAGAAAATAATAAACATGTTTAGCTGGTCCACTTTAGGTGAACATTACTTTTATACGTTTGTTCGTGTCAATTCCACATTAACAACCAATCTATTAGTAAACTGTAGAGCATCTTCTATGCTGCCACGATGCCACAGACAATACCGTACGTGCGGCCGCTTTCTGGTCCTCAAGGATTTCATGTTTTTCCATCGACTCGCTAAGACATCATTACATATAATCAATAGCTTTAGAGTCCAAGGGTTACTAACTTATGTGAGACTAAACAGTTCTTACCTGGCAGTCAGCAGTTTGAAGCGACCCGCAGGCTACCGACTTAGCTTGGAGCGTTTTTATGCGATAGACGCCCGTTGCACCCCACACTGCCCACACTGCTGGTTCTGACGGAACGATCGGTTTAGAAATTCTTCCATCAGTGAGTAACATAAATCATACTACATTTCTAACAAGATTATTCTTCGAATCTTTCCAAAAGCTGTTTTGCAGCTCTTTAACCGACTTTCTGAAAGAAGGATATTCTCAATTGGACTGTAGTTTTGTTTGTATGTTTGTTACGCGATATCTTTATCAATTGTTAACCGATTTTGATGATAATTTTTTGTAGGCTAGGGTTTCCCGCTAGAGTGGTCGCTATAAATTTGGTGAAGGACTGATGATGCACTCCGGAGGTAGAGTACAGAACTGAACTGAATTCGGTTGTTTTGTAAATTTTTGGCGGTTAATTGCGATTCGGTTGTACTCTAAATGAAACAATCGACAACATCAACCTTTCTGAGCGACACCTCATCGACATAGCGGTGTCCGTGCCCGTAGCACTTGCCGTCGTCAGCACTCCAACAATGTCACACAATTTTTTTGTGGCTGCGACTCATCGAGGGTGGGTGTTCGCGTATCATGTCTATATTATTTACAAACTAAATTTAAACGAGTAAGTCGACCCTCAACACAATGCCGTCTGTGGGCCGAATGCCACTGAAACTCTAGTTTGTTTCTAATATATTACAACTTTACTTTGTATGTGATCATTGCTCTCCCATCCACACGGTATGTCTGTCAATAATTGTTACAACATGGCCCAATTGGCGCTCGTTTGTGTTCGCGACTCTCGAGAGTTGAAACACGATGTTTGGCAAGACATTTGACAATTTTCAGTTTCATGTCTCTGTGCCATTCATTGTTACAAAGTTACTTATCTTATCTCATCTGAACAAAGCCCACCTGTTCCCCTGGTGACGTAACTCTAATAATAAGTGTACATACTCCTAGTATCAACTGAACACGATCGGCTCTTTCTACCGCAATTGTTGCCTCTCTCTACCGCTCACGTTGTTCCTCTCTACCGCCTGTGTTGTGTCTTTCTATTGCTCGTGTTGGCGCTCGTGTTGTCCCTCTCTACGACGAAAGCTCCGAAAAGAATTTCTATTTATAATCTGAACTATGAATAATACAAAATCTTTTATTTGACGCTCAAGTACGTAACAAATCAGTAGCAGCCTTAAACCTTCCCGTATTCTTACTAGTTTATTGTGACTAGCACTTTAATATGTTACTTTTCACCTCTTCAGTTCTTTGGTCCTGCACTTTAGTTGCAAATGTCCAAAGACGACGCTCTACCTGCAGTATACCAGCTGCATGGATAAACCAGACCCTTGGCCGCCCCGCGCCCGCGACGAGTCCGCGTCTGTTCGCGCGTCACTCCGACATCCGCTAATGTATTTATTTCTGTAGTCGCCGTGTTTTTGTCTCTCATGTCAAACGTACAGACATAATTAGAACGCTCTGTCATCGAGGCCGGCCGCCGAATTGTTGTTAATAAATATCTCTTTGGTTGCGACTACTGACGGTTCCTACAGCAGCTCCACGGCG
This sequence comes from Oegoconia quadripuncta, assembly GCA_949316235.1. Lineage (NCBI taxonomy): Eukaryota > Metazoa > Arthropoda > Insecta > Lepidoptera > Autostichidae > Oegoconia > Oegoconia quadripuncta. The sequence continues at coordinate 44,391 of OX438747.1, forward strand.
GGAGGGACTTGGTATACTTCTCCATTGGGAAAATGCATTTTCCTTTATAATTTTGTTCTACTTAACTTCTTCACAATTAATAAATGTGATCCATTCGTGTACCGTCAAAATAAGGAGGCGTTTTACTCACCGCGGTGAACTGCAGGTGAACTGCAGGTGAACTGCAGGTGCAAGTAAACATTGGTATTGCGGGGTCCGTACTATCTTAACTAATCGTAGGTTATCAATTTACTCCAAACTCTGACAATTGCACTAAACCGTTACTAAACCGTTACTATACTTAGTAGTATGTATACTATACTACTATACATACTAAATAGTATACATAATATTAATTTATTTAAGTTTGTATGGAATGATGGTGCGAGCAATAAACCCTCTTAATTCATGCGCTTCTTGAAGGACTCCAATATAACAGACGTACGACGACGTATACGTTGCTAATGTTAAGATACCTGCTTTATAACAACTCCTGTAATAACCTCATATTGAGGTATGAGGTATATGTAACATATATAACAAAATATGATTCTTTAATACAGCTGTAAAACTAATAAAATAAACCTTTGTATTTGTATTAAATTCAGCTTGATAACTCTCGTCGTTCCGGAGAAAAAAGGTCTTGACGGATAGACAGATAAATTAGACAGCCAGATGGGGAACAAAAGTTCCTATAAGGGTACCGTTTTTACCTTTTACGTAGGAACCCTAACCTCGTGGCAGAGATGAGTAAGGAATGTAGCTCTGCCACGATGCAAAAAGATTATGCAAAGGGTTTCTGGGCAGAAACAAAAGGTTGCGGGTTCGAATCCCGCTGGGGGCATATGTTTGTGTGATGAATACGGACATGTGTACCCGAGTTATGGATGTTTTCATTTATAATAAGTATTATTTATTTACAAAAAAAAATGTATTCATGTAGTACATCAACCATCTGGTATCCACAACACAAGCCTATAGTTGCTTACTGTGGAACTAGAGGGCGCTGTGTGTATGTCTATGGATATTTATTTATATATATTATTTGTGGTACACACACTCACACAACACTGTCGGATGTCCAGTAAAACAAATACAATTTAAGACAAGCCCAAAATAATCATCATTTATACAGTAAAAAATTGGAAACAAAGATTTTCTCGTTGCCGGAGCAACTACGTGCCACTCCCGGACGAAAAACTATAGTAGGCTTTTGTATTTTTTTAAATTACTCCTGTGAAAAAAGGCAACATTTCGGAAAATCATAACGCCAAGCGTAATAATGTGCGGTCGGATATTTTCGTATGGGTTTCTGTAATATTCAAATAAACGTTTTTTCTCAAACTTGCTTGGAAATTGGATCATTATTTTGACAACCTTACTTCGAGATAAATCGAAAATGCTGCTGGTCAAATACATGCGAGAACCGGCCGGCAAAGTTAAAGGGAAATCCGTTTCAGTCGTGTTTAGCGGCCGAATAACTTACCAGGAATACTCATATCTTTATATATATATTCTTTATTACATATAACGGAGTACAAACAATAGGTCATGTACATGACTTATCTGCAGTGTCATTTAAAAATGAAACTATTCTTTTTCTCCGAAACATGGCAACCAGTTTTATTTAAATTTCGAACTGGCTTCCGAATAGAAATCTGTTTGATAAAAATAACTGAATATTTCGGCGTGTGAAAAATTATTGTTGTTCGTCATTGTTGTCTTTGGAATTCTACATAGGTACCTACTTAGTATTCATTTCTGCGCATTATTTGAAAAAGTACAACGGCCTCAGTGCGCAGTGCCAGCATCTCACTGTTGTTATCTCATATGGTATGAGAATGTCGGCGCACGCGACCCGCCGACCGCAGCTCACTGAGCACGCGACGCGCGTCCGAGGCAGGGGGGGCACACTTCAAATGTCATCAATTTTCATAGCAGACTGCGACCTCTGAACTGCGGTTGACGAACTAACCGTTATTAGTGTTCTGTGGCAGCAGCCGCCATCTTACCGGTGGGTGATGTCATGTCGAGCTCTCAGTCAACGTCGATTTCCTTTTGAAAGTTTTTGTAAATGTTCAGATTTTTGTTAATTTGTTGTTTGTTTTTGTTATACTTGTTTTTCATAGCTAATTTAAAGAAATTAGTTATGAGAAATAAAAATTTCCTTATAAACAACAATACCTATTTCTAAACCCAGTTTCTACCTATATAATCAGTGTACGTAGGTATGTATAGATAGATTTAATTCCTCAACCAATCGCTGGCAGCAGCACTGTCTATACATGCAAATTTAACCACGGAGTTGCCACTCTTTCTCGGTAAATAGTTACTATACGCTTTGGTCCGAGGTCGCGCACCAACAATTTTCTAATCTGTGGTCGCGCCGAGCTCAGCGGCGCGGCGGGCGTCTCATAATCTTATTTTATCTGTGGAAATCTCTCTAACTACTCTAATATTGTAACTGCACACTGCATTGGAATAAACTGTTGATTTCCTAAATAAAATATTCCAGCTATAAATATTATTATGCGGTCATAGCTCAAGGTTGCAAGGTCACCGCCTGTCTTACGGCTTAATTTTTACTAACTGAAACTTTGCTGGCTTATTCGTATTTTTTGGTAGAGCTTCTAAAGTGCTTTATTTTGCCTTCTACAGTTCGCTATTATTATCGCGGGTGAGAAGGTTTCGCCGCGATATTCTGTACTATACTTCATATGTTGTTTTGAGAGCTCCAATTAGGGTTCACTCATAAAAATATATTGTTTTTTTTAATAACCAGAACTGAAGCGAAGCGGTAGTAGTTCCGACATGTGACTGACTAACTGAATGGATCATCACGATATCGGCCACAGGATGTCCACTGCTGCACATAGCGGAGGCCTATGTCACAGATTTCCAGAGTGACAAAAGCACAAGGCCTATTATTTATTATTTGCAATAATGTTTCAATAATTTTAGTAAATGATATCATGTTTCTTAAGTGGAAATAAATGCTTCAAGTTTGAAACTTATTATTATCTACAAGAGGCAGAATCCAGGTGACAATAACTTACAAAGTTATACCTAGGCATGTATCTATACGTGTCACGCACGACCTTTTTCCAAATGGGGTGGTCAGAGATATCCCAAATATTGGCGTTTGGGATATCCAAAATCATACATTTTTAAATATTTATCTATATACGACAATATATTTGGTGCGCGGGGATGGCGCGTGTGTATATTTACTCCGAGACAGCTGCGTGTGGCCCGCCCCGCCCCGCCCCGCCCCGCCCCTCCCCGCGCTCGGTGAACAGATCACTTCCTCGTTTCTTTGCTGCGTAAATTAATAATAAAAATGAAATAGAACATGTCGTGAAGGTCGGTATTCAATAAACACGTCTTACAAAACGCCGAAAACGTCCAGGCACGCACTGAGGATTAGGGGCTGTTCTCTTTTTTCTGAATTCCCTGAGATTGAGGTCGAAGGTGTCGATTTTATTTCTTGGAGGTTACAGACGACATCCGGTGAGCTTCAAGCTCGCTCGTCAAGCATTATGACATACATGACATTACACACAGATGTAGTATTAATAAAAACATTCGTAACTTAAGTATCGTCAAGTCAATGTAGCCCACTGATTGCATGATAATACGCATTAAAAAAAAAAAAAAAAAGTCAATGTAGCCATCGTGCATTTCCTTTCGTATAGGTACTAGACATGATTACTACCTAATTGAATTAGATGCTTATATACAAAAAGTTGCGTTTTATTAATTTATGTTAAGAAATATTTATAAGTAACTGAACCCACTCATGGGACGTATCGTATCGCGCTAATAATTTGAACGGAAACTAACCTAGTTTTATACTCGTGGTTAGCTCTAAACATTTTGGATTTGGTTTTACTTTGGTAACTTCAACGATATAATCGTTCAAAAAAAATAGCGCGACACTATTTTTTACATCAGCTGAACTAAAGCTAAACCAAATCAAAAACGTTCCGTTCGTACGGTAGAAATAGCGCGATTGGTCCCCAGGTGCGCACCTGACGGCGGCGCCCCGGCCCGCGAGGTGGATGAACTGGTTTGCGGTGTGGATGGTGACTGTTATCTTCACACACGATCTCGCTGACACGTCCTCCTTGCGCCACGGGTGTGGCGGTGACCTTCTTAAATACCCATAAATTACGCCATTTGGATTCACCGACAGAATAATAAATCCCGTCACTCGCAGAGACGAGTGTTAATCTATGCCAATGTGGAGCTGTCCGTCTGTAGCCTCGTCGTGTCCGCACGTGTCTCTGTAGCCTCGTCGTGTCCGCACGTGTCTCTGTAGCCTCGTCGTATCCGCACGTGTCTCTGTAGCCTCGTCGTGTCCGCACGTGTCTCTGTAGCCTCGTCGTGTCCGCACGTGTCTCTGTAGCCTCGTCGTGTCCGCACGTGTCTCTGTAGCCTCGTCGTGTCCGCACGTGTCTCTGTAGCCTCGTCGTGTCCGCACGTGTCTCTGTAGCCTCGTCGTGTCCGCACGTGTCTCTGTAGCCTCGTCGTGTCCGCACGTGTCTCGGAAGTTTCTACTGTTTGATGTCTCCGGGACCAAGATGTAGCTCCAAATGTCGATCCAATAATGACGCGGATGAGCGAAACGTTTCCATAGTCCCCGGAGATAATAAAATTACGAAATTACTTTATAGTACACTTGATACTCGTATCACTGAGTATAGTCTCACACACAGCAGTGCTATCAACATCAAAATAAAACGACACATATACTTGCCTACATGTTTCAGGTTTAGTTTATGTTCAATTTAGATAAATACGCCGGGAATTGAGTTGAAAGAGTAAAGAAATATCTAGTGAATATTACAGAAGGACTTTGTGGCTACACAATAGTTTTGACATCCAACATTTAGCGACAAACGAGTTACTTTTAATGTGAATCATACACAAGTAAAAGTAACAACACGAGCTCTAATATCAGCCGGGATGCTTCATTGTACCCTGGCAATAGCGGATTTGTATCGCACTCAAATACCTACCCAGTGTATACATATGTCTCTATCCAGAGAATCAGTTCACATCAGTAGTTAAATAACATCGCTCCACGTGTCACTTCTCTAAACTCGTAAACATGTCTTAGGTCGGCTTCAAACTAAATAAACACGCACAAATTCTACAATTTATTTATTGGAGTGAGAAGCCCCGGCATCTGTGCTGGCCTCAAACTTGGGATTTGATCCGGTTTCCATGCGTGAAGTACATGAAGTGAGGTAGTGGGATCGGACAAGCCGCTTAAATATTATAAAGTCAAATAGGTACGGATTTATCATTCTTTAGTCGATGAAGGAAAATATTGTGACGACGATATCCGAACGTGACGCAGTAAATCCCCTAATTGCACTGGGTCACCATGGCGGCGGCTCGGATTCCTTCATTATGAGGGAAGGCTTGTGCCTGAGGATAGTCATTTATTGCCCATTGGTTCACAAACCTGTGACCTCAACTTGACTTGTACAGATGGTTTACAAGAGATAGGAAAATGGTAACTACACACAGGTCCTCTGTGTAGTGGTCCAATCTATTATCGTGAGCGATAACGTTGAGCAGCAGTCACTGGCGGGTGTGAACCGGGCCGTGTCTGTTTTGTGCCAATAAATCACGCAATCATAATAAATGCATGCTGATTGATCGATTAATAAAAATAACATAATACGTCGACCTTCGCCCGTAGAGCGCGGGCGCCGGCGCCGGTAGACACGGCGCGCGCGGTTCCTGAGCCCAGTGAAATTGGCTTCAGACTATTATATTGATTTATTCTCATCTGAAGAATATCGTTGGGATTACAGACTGTGAGCCATTACCTACCTACTTATACAGGACGAGCAGTTATGAGAGATTCACAGGAAATTACAATAAATACAGTTGATAATCATTATAAGCTCAAATAAAGTAGGTGTCATTATATCTATTACTGCATAGTCATTCCCAAGGACCGCCACTACATGGTCTTCTTCTCTCTTCACTCGCGCGTTCGACAAGTGGAACGACTGAAGCAATAAGACAACATAAAGTTCAATGAAATCACAAACTTGGGGATCAAGTAATGGCAATTATTTAACGATTACATGGTCTTAATTAAACAATGCTCCACAAAACAGTTTGCACAGTTTGTCTGTGGGAACTCGAGTCTCACAAAAAGCTATAGTTACCTAGAGTTAGTAGTGTACTTTGGTCAGTATGTACCTTCTGTTAGCTAATATCCCGGCCCCATCAAGGATCTAGTAACCATATAGCACAAGAATTGTTTATAATTGTTTAAAATTAATAAAATATATTTACTTGTTGTTACTAAAACGAGCGAGTTAGCGTCTAGACTGGGTAATCTGCTTTAAAAGAATTCTCACATATTTTTCTCAATTTCCAGCGATACATGTTGTACTGATCTACCCACTTTACGTCCATATAGACCCATGCCAGGGTGCGAGGACGAGGGTCCCGCTGCTCAAAGTTTAATGCCGCCATTCCTCATCGCGTATCATCTCACGATATGTCTCCAATACGTCCCTTATTAAATGTCCATGTATGACTAATTGACGCTCCCTTGTCTCTGGATACAATTATTATTATCATATATAATTATCTAGTATAAAGCGTAAGTTTACAAAACAAGTTTATAGCCAAGAAATAACATTGTTTGTCATTATATTCATTCAGTGCTATACCCCTAATGACACACATACGTCAACAGTCTATAGAAGGCCTCTCCCATGACGCGATTTGGATCCCTCACCATAGCAGGATATGCCCTAATCGCCAAACTGGGCAGACGGATTGGTGATAATCAGATTTTTTTAGGAGCTCCACATCATTAACACTGATGCCCACCACTGGTTTTTGTTGTTAAGGTCTTGAACCGTTAGTCGCTTTTATACTCTTATTTTTTCTAGGTTCGAGTCCGGAATAGCGATATTTCATTGCTATTATGGTCTTGGCCAGGACTGGATTAGATTGGTTGTCGCTTACAGCGTAGTGTGTTTGTAATACAGTAATATTTTGTGTCACAACGCGAAGTCCGTCGAGTGCTTTGGCCCGTGGCCGTGGAAGGCGTAGTTAGGTCGTTACAATCACAACGCACCTATTATGTTGACTTTATTATGAAATAAATTTTATGCGAGATATCGCAAGTTCTTTTTACGGCGACATATTATTTTTACGAGTTTGATTGTTACAGAGCGCGGCATTATGTGCCTACTTACGGTAGAGCTCGGGGGGCAAGGGGTGGCTGTGGCTGTTATGTTATGGTTTGGTTTACATTTTAGAAAGAAATACTTGTTTATGGGTGTTTTAAGTGCACCTTCTTGAAATAACGATAGGTTTTGTTCGGGCATGTCCCCTACCTCGGTGCTAAACTACAGAGCTTCAACCTCTTCCTCAGTCTCCTTACAGTTCGTCAACTCTCGAGTCTCGAAGGGTAACCATGCGGGAGAGTCTCAGGGGCATCTCAGTGACGGTCGGCGCGTTTCACCGTACTGCAGCTGGTCGTTCAGTGAGAGTGAACCCGAGATAGTATTTTCTTAATGTGAAATTTGACCATCCTAAATCCGTCTGACGGCTGCCAGTGATCTTGTCGATGAAGATTTCCCACTTTGAACGGTGGGACAATAAGAACGTTTTGTTCTGCCTTCGTTGCTATGACTTGAGCATGGAAGTGCATTCACGGCAAAGAGTTAAAGCATTAGATTCTCCCTCGGTGGTTTTGCCAACCAGCCGCCGCCGAGCTACACTCAATGTAAAGAACGTAAGGTTTTCAAAACAGATGTCAGTTCAATTCTACAAGGTTTGGTTATGTGGCATTTTTAATGTCCGCCTGCATGGCCAGCAACCACCATTTTATCTACGTCTGCCGCCAAGCAGCATTATTGATAGCATTGTTGTGTTCCGGTTGTTAGAGATAAGATAGGCAGTCCTTAAAGTAAGTTGCACAAAAACATTATAAATAAATAAATATTTCCGGACACTTACACCAATCATCTAGTCCCAAACTAAGCAAAGCTTGTGCTATGGATACTAGATAACGGATAAACATACATAAATATTTATATAAACATCCATGACTCAGGAATAAACGTTCATATTCATCACACAAACATTTCCCCGTCGCGGGATTCGAACCCGCAACCGTTGGTTTCGCTGACTTCCACTCCACCAATCGGTCGTCAAAATATAATTGTGTATATTATCGTGTATATTTACGTAGGAGCGAGTAGGTAATCCCCGCGACACGTGTCACCCTGTCGCTGGACCCAGCAGTCGGCATCAATTTCCGTGTGACGTCACTCATCGCCACTTATCGCTGCTTTAACCGACATTTTTCCGAGTAGCAATTTCAATGAGTTACGGCGGTGGGTTTGACTTCCGGGCACTCCACTCTCAAGGCGGACATTAAGAAATATGTTTATTGATTTGATATAGTTAATAGTTATTGGAAGAGTACTCCCGCGGACCGTCTGCGAGTCTAGGCACAGCAGAGTCTTTGTAAAAATCGACTTGTATTGAACCTTGTTTAGTTTAGTATTTTTGGACTGTATCGTTAGATCTTCACCAAATTTATATGGAAAAAGTAATTAACTAACTCAGTTCACAACTGGTAGAGATATCTTTACATAAATTTTATTATTTAAAAATAGAGTCGAATTATACTATCTTTTGAAGTCATTTAACGTTGAGATCAGCTGCAATTCGCGGTAGACCTGAACAGGACTCTTAATCACAAGATCTGGATTTAAAACTGAACCCGTTTCATTCGAGTCCTCAAGTACATCGTTGAACTCGCAGGTCTTGCTGCAACCAAATCCAAATGCTGTTGATTACAGAAAAATATTCCTTTTTTAATTACTTCGATGTCCTGGTTGTGCTGACGAGGGAATGTGCAACAAAATAAATAAAATTGTGGTTGAATTGTTATCAGTGAGCACATGCTGTGTGTATGGGGGGGGGGGAGGGGGGGACCGGCGCGCGCGCCGCGATAAGCTCGCCGGGGGCGACTTCCAAGGCCGTGTGTTTCGCAAGTCACTATTTTCACCGCCACTCCTATCAATGGGATAAATTTGCCTTAGTACCTACTTGTGCATTACTCTGAAGTAGGTAGCTGCGATAAAGTGAAATACAAATAACCTATCCTGTTCAATTTCCATCGAAATCTGATGATAGTACCCAAACTACAACTCTTGAACAGTTAGTGTGGTACGTGAACGAGTTTCTGTACTAATATCCTGCAATTATCTATGTAACTATTGTGTTCGGAGCACCAGTCGTGGGCGACGGTATCAACGCACGTCAGGCACGGCACAAATAAGACAAAACAGGCGTGTAATACTTTGGAACCCTTTTATAGCGAAGTGAATTACCCGAGTGGCGTCATGTGTCGCCGCGAGCCCGCAGGTGAAAGCGACTCAACGGCGTTACATGAGGTAATAAAAATAAAATGTCGGTCGGATCCATTAGGAGAGTAACAGTCGGATCGTGCGCCCGCATGCCGTCCCGGCGCATGCGCCCCGCCCGCCGCCCGCCGCGCCCTAACAGTCACTGTGACACCCGCGGCCTCACCATACATCTAGGGTTTCGGGGAAATTGTGTTGCTCCAGACCTATATTCTGACCTCAGTCCACACGACATGGGGCGATGCTCGCCGTTCCACTGCGTGATCGAATCGGGAATGAAGAAATCCGTAGGCGGGTGAAGGTCGCTGATATAGTCCAGCGGATTAGCAGGTTGGAGTGGCAGTAGACGGGGCATGTAGCTCGACGAACTGATGGCCGGTGGAGCATTAAAGTTCTCGAGTGGACACCACGCACCGGCGAGCGCAGCGAAGGACGTCCACTCACAAGGTGGACGGACGAATTGATAAAGGTCGCGAGAAGTCGCTGGATGCAGGCCGCTTCCAACCAGTCACTCTGGAATTCTATGGGAGAGGCCATGTTCAGCAGTGGACGTCCTGTGGCTGATTTGATGATGATAATGATGATCCCACACGAGTCACTCCCTAGATTTTAAGCCGTCTCGCTTCAGATACAAAGAAATGTATTGTGAAATATTCAGAAAGAATCGATATTCAATTGGAACCCCGAAAGTGTTACGATCCAGCGAATTGATACGATATCCCATCAAGTATTTTAGAGAACAATATTCCATATTAATATGAACCTGTGAACTAATAACTACCTACGTAACAGAAAAGAAGTTATGAGACTTCTCTTTAAACAACCGTCTCCGTGGCTCAATTTAAACAGCATTGCGTTTACGAATCGGAGGTCGCGGGTGCGATCCCCAGTGGTAGGACATTTTAAATGTCCGCCTGGCTAGCTACCACCATCTTATCTAAATCTGCCGCCAAGCCGCAACGTTAATAGCATTGCTGTGTTCCGGTTGTCAGAAATAAGATAGCCCCCCAAATATCCGTTTCCGGGTCAGTACGTTTCCACTTTCGGCCTCATCTTCACTTGACATCAGGTGTGATTGAAGTTAAGTGCTAACCCGTTGTGCATAAAAAAAGTTATGTAAAAAAATCTTAAGTGGGAAAAATCTGCTGGTAGTAAATTCCATCCATACCTTTGTAGCAGATCGTAAGTATATTATTGGTTCGTTATAAAAATCGTATGCATCGAATCCAACTGCATCGATACGGATCGAGCATTCCTACAGCCTCCAATGACCAGTTACAGTGAGCGCCCGGCGCACACGTCACGCTGACCGCAGTACGATCGCGATGGCCGCCGTGCTGCGCGTGCGACCGCAGCTGATACGGTAAACGCCACGTGTATCACCGCAAGTTTCAATGGCACTACACTGAAAAGGATGCGGTTGTGTTTAATTGCCAACACGAGGCGAACTCTAGGAGTACGCCACCTTGCGGCCGTGACCACGTGTTCGCTTGTGATGGCTTTTAAAACGTTATATTTATCGCGGCGGAGCAGAAGGAGACCACCTCGTAAAGATGCAATAAAACGTTTCAGCTCGTAGGAAATGTGGGGCAGAACACGTTGAACCAGTTATCCGGAGCCGTCGCTCGCCGCTGCCTGAGAGCGACGCATCGCTCGTGTGTGGCCGAACGACAATATATTATATTCCTCTGATCTCTTTTCCTTTGAATACAATATTTACGGGTCTCTGTAAATCATTGCCAATTTGTTCGAGGCGCACGCGACACGTGTTGACAGTGAAAATTGTTTACTACAAATTGTGTTAGTTTGTTTGAACTCTCAACTAAATAAACCCTTCGCTCGTATGTAAATATACCTCCGTCCATGTGTATGTATACTAATTATCTAATGAAAATACAATAGGCAGGGCTTCAGTAACGGACGCAACACTAAAATAATACGTCCTTTGACGTCAACTAACAAAACTTACATCACTAGTTATGGGCCACTCGAGCATGATGTCACTGGCACGTCGAGGGTAGTGTGCAAGTAGCTTTAGGTGGGCACGTGATGGAATTGGCATCATCAGCGTGTCCTGGCAAGATCATCATGTGATCGGCCACACACGAGCTAGTGAAGAAACTCTTGTCTTGAACAACGCTGTAATATTATTATCTTACACTTCCTTATATTCTGACGTACCTACGTGCTACAGTCTAACAATAACTTATCTCGACATCATTATTCTTTCTTTTTAGTTTACGGACACACATCACTCATGTGGATCACTAATTCACTTATGTGGTTCACTAATTCAATTATGTGGATCAATAATTTACTTATATGGATCACTCATTTACTTACGTGGATCGCTAATTCAGTTATATGGATCACTAATTCAATTATGTGGATCACTAATTCAATTATGTGGATCACTACTAATTCAATTATGTGGATCATTAATTCAATTATATGGATCACTAATATTCTTACATGGACTACTAATCTTTGCATATTTAGTAGAACATTAATGACATGTCTTTGTTACGAGTATGATAAAGTCTAGAAGATAAGAACATTTCTGCTAGGCCACTGTACATATTATTTCAACTATGAGAGCTTCCTCAGTGTACCTACTCGTACCTCGGCGGGGTCAGGATGAAACTCCACTGGTCCGCGCACTAAACACCCGTCCGCTAATAAATATTTGATCAAACACCGCTCCACACGGACCGCCCTGTAACATATCTGCTGGTGATGTTAATATGTTAATGACGTCGTTTGTCTTTTTATATTCTTCAGTATTCTGATAAACAGAGTCGGCGCCAACAGCGCGCTGACACGCATCACGTTTATTGTGATATATTACGCGGTCTTTACCAGAACAAAATTGTTCACTGAAAACTCCACACATAAAATAGCTACAAAGTAACTCTTGTTTGTGTAATATAAGTTTAAGTATCACGTCCTTCGCTCACTAAGTTTGTCCTCAATTATAGTACGTAGATAACTGTAACGGCTTTCTTCTTTTCGAGCACCTCATTTTGTATTACAATAATTTTGTAAGCTGTTGTTATCCCTAAGAAATAATAAAAATGTGGATCGAGTATAAGTACCTTGTAGGCATTTAATAAATCAGTGCTCTTAACCAGCTCATCTACAAAGTATGTATCTGGATGTATCTGTGTGAGCAGGACGGGCCAACCTTGTGGGAACATTGTTGCCGAACTTGTAAAAGTCAATCCGAGACCACATAATTGAACTGCCAAGAACTGGCGATACAAGCACTTCAATAGGTATCTATTCTGTGTTCACGGAGTGCATCAACAGATCTGTACTAACCTATATTTTTAACCATATGTCTTTCGAGAGACTCTTTTTTTGAAGTCGGTCAAAATGCCCTAGAACAAAAATAATTAAAAAATCGTTCTACTCGTGAAACCTCCGTAGCATGTTTTTTATTTATTGCTTCTTTATTTACATGGAATCAAAAGCATGACTTTATGAATGACGATGTGGTTGAAGATGAAGCTCATGATATCAGTAGAAGCCAATTCATCCTGCTCTTGAAGATACCAAGATTGTAGGATTCAGGAAAGACTGACGGCAGCAGGGAGTTCCTTGCCTTGGCTGTTCGCATTATGAATGAAGAGTTGTTACCTACTATTTAGGTGGAATCCCTCTCTATAGTAGTGCTAAGGTGGGTGGTGGCGTTGTATAACAAACGGGAAGTATGAAAACGCACTTGCCTCCAATACAGACATGATACGGAAAGTACCATGTTGGCAACAGGTTCGGGCTCGCGGACGACCATTACCCCATTGCGCCGATACATACCCGTGTATGAATAGTGACGCCAATTTGGAAACCCTTTTGCCTCGTTTAAATCGTGTAGCACGTGTAATGCAACGTGCACATATTTTTGTCGTGAGTAGCACAATCTGCCTTTGTTGAGAACGAGTATCTAATGTAACCAGTTGTTAGAAGCGGATACAGCCACTCGCATACAGATACGGGATACCCGTCTATAACAAGGCAAGAGTACCTGAACATATATAAAGTAAATACTTCTCCTTCAATTTAGGAGCTATGCTCTTGTTGGAGTAATGACCACGTTTCTTTGCTCTCTGCCCTCGATTTAACTTCTTGGTATGACACGACATTCACATTTTCTTTCACTTGGTCAAAATAATACAATATATAAAAATAAACTTGCTGTTCATATCAGTCGATTACACAAAGTCACTGAGTAATGCAAGGCACAATGTATAGGCTTAATAAGTTCCGGGAGACATTCAAAATTCGCCTTTAAATAAGTTTAGAACCACAATTTAACGTAAACTATGTTATTATAAAATTTCTGACTATCTAGATGATAAGAATACATGGACCTGAACTGCTCGGCGATATCCAGTCTATTATTTTTTTTTGTCGATCCAGAAATTATAAAAATACGTATGTTAAAAGAGCAGCCCCTTAGTTTGTTGCTCGTTCTTCTCTGGGGAGTCTGCCTTGTGAATGAGCGATAGTTGTATGGCATGACAATTTAAAATGTTATTTTTATAACTAACGAAATAAAACTTTAAGTTTGAGTTTGAACGCGCGACACACACACACACACACTCACTGGCAATTCCTTTATTTACAATACACACATCAAAACTATAGAAGAACGACTGGCCCTAACCTAACCGCCACACTGGCCCTAACCGCCACACTGGGCGGCTTATTTGCAGATTGTAGATATTTTGTTCGCTTCACACCAAAATGACACGACTACTGCTCATCACTGGTCGACACTGTTATGCCTACGATCCCTTTCATCTTTTACGATACTCATGGGAAGTGGACATTTCTTTGCAACTCGAAAACACTCGCGGATTCCTATAATTGACCCCTGTGAGTCATAAGAGGTTAGTATCATAAGCACCAGATAGTATCACCGCTCCTGTGTGAGCGCGTCACCTGACACCTGACACCACTCTCTCAGATGTAATCTTATTTTTTACGCACCCGTGTCGGTGGAACAGGTGGTCGCCCTCTCGGCCTCCTCTCGGCGTTTGTTAAATTTCGCGACGCGGTTAAATATTTGCAATTCCGCTCCTTACAGCAGATTTGCATAAAATAACTCATGAGAGAGTACTTTTTCGCGCATAGTTGAAAAATATAAGTTGGTATTGAATACAGTAACGAACCCATTGCTACAATCTACCGCAGCCGAGGCAATGCTACAGACATATAAGTCCTAATTCATTTGTGCTGCCGCAAATTATCTATTATTAACAGTTCAAGGTGCAAGGAGCGATTGTTGAAATGACGTTTAACTTAACAATAGCACCTGCTAATACTTACTACATGTAACACAACACTATATGTATATCTAAATAGAACCAGAGCCAATAAAGTCAGTCCAGTCCAGGTGTGACACTCATACGGCTTTAGTTGCAGCACTTAAGTTGTTATATTAATTGATAACCGCAGTGAGTTAATTAAATCTGTGCGGAGTGAGAGCACGTTTGTGGTTCTACCCATGTACATATATTAGACTGTTGCAGTGTAGTTGTGAAGCTCGTGTCCAGAAGTCGACCTGTTAGTGATACCAGTGAAGTACGTAAGTACCAGTAAGAGTAGGCACGAGTAATCAATCACATTTAGTTTTAATGTCCCAAAGGGATTGTAGAAGCCGTTCTAGAAGTTTTAGATTTTCTGTAGCATCGAGCTCTACATCAGAGCTAGTCTGGCACGATTCACACTAAATTGTCACTATCCTCAACCATAAGTACATTTGAAGGTATTACTAGACGTCACAATAGATTTTAGGAGATCCACATAAGTGTCGTGCTAGTTACTATTTCTGACAATCACAGCAATAGCTTAGACAAGTCCACTACGAGAAATAAAGCCACTGCCGTGGCGCGATTGTTATCGATATCCATGAGAGGATTTGCTATTAGGTGACTAGGCGCCACGCTGGGTAAGCGGGTTGACGATAACAGAATTTTGAGAGGCGACTAATGACGCTGCCGCCATCACTGGTGTAGGTATGCTGTTTTAGGGAAAGTGACGGATGGGTCATATTCTACTCTGCTAGGTAAAGAAAGATTTCTGACAATAATTCAATTTCACTCGCTGAACAAAATATATGGACCCTAAATTGTTATCGAGAATCATAGAGTATTCGCTGATTCAACATTACGCCAAAATTTTGTACGAGAGTTAAACATCATTTAGTCATCGGTAGTTGTTTAGGCGCGGCTGTTACACAAACTTAGTGAAGGGGTAAGGAAAGAGAATATTCAATAAACAAGACGAAACAATTTGTACCAGGGCGCGGGGTCCGGCCGTGCCGCGGGCGGTCCCGCGCGGGCGCACTGAGCCTCCCGCATTTATTGCGAGCTGAAACTTTCAGCCGATGTTATTTGTTCCCCATCGATACGGTCTCTATAAACTTAGTCCCGGTCCCACTGGACGAAACAAAAACTCCCACGCTAATATTATTTTGCGAGGCGAGTCCGGACCGGATTTGGGAATCATTGCGTTACCAGACTGAATACATCGTATAAATATATCTCCTTCGCTGACCGTTTCCACTTTCATCAGTCACTCCACTGCAGCTCCAGTGAACCAGACACCGACGGTGGTATCCTGCACGATTATGTTTGTCGCGTCAAAGCTTGGTAGAGCCATCTTACATTGTTGCCATATTGAACTAAAAGACGTTTTGAGGCATCACCTAAAACTCAGTTTTTAATTTCTTCTTTTCTTGGTCTCTGATGCAATTAATTTAGATCGGAATATGTTTTATTGTACGTGGATAGTGTAATCCTATATAGTACAGATATCAGTCGATTGTGGGCACATATGTGGGCCCCACTGTGACCCCGAGTGACCCGCCACCTATAGACACTCGTATCTCTCAGCCATAACTTCACCGTTTATTATATTACACTTTACACGTAAACTGTGTGAAAATTGCGCGTAACCTGTGTGGAATGACATGCGCCGCGGGTTTCAATGTGAGCCGGCGAGGGACGAGGCGGCGGCGGCGGCTTAGGGACATATTTTATAGTCAATAAAGAGTAATGTGGCCCATATTTTGCCGGTAAATGGCCATAAGCGGCACTCGCGTGGGACACCGGCCGGGACGGGATGGTCGGACACCGGACTTCCTCCTGTAGGTATAAACAGTTAGCATACAATAGTGCCTCTTCTAATGTTATTTGTCCGACATTATAAACTCTTTTTGTTAAGCATTTCCGTCTTCTTGGACTTAACTCTGAATACAGTTTTCCAGCTGTAACTGTACGAAGAACTACTAAGAGCACGCACGTCGCACACCACTTTGTTTTAACTTTGCGCAAGTTAACTTCAGAAACTACAAGTACCTAAGTTAATCCACTAGTTCAGAGCCTCGTCTGGTCGGCACTCAGCTAACCGTATTAATTTGCAATGTGTGTGCGATAGAGCGGTCCCCCCCCGCCCCGCAGCTCCGAGTCACGTGACAGTGACACACGCTCGACAATATAAAGTCACAGCTCGCGCCTGTGAAGCGCTCTCCGTTTATCAGCTCTCTCCGACCGACACGTGAGGAATCGGTTTGTCAGTTCCCCCCTCGGGCCCCAGCCCAATGCGCCGCGATGCGACGTCACGTGTGTGACCCATCCGTCACACGCGACTCATGAGAAGGAGATTCCTCATAATTTATCCTAAATCTTCGATCACAGACATTCGAGTTGCTGTGCAGATGATCGAGGATCAGAATACAATTTAATTTTGTGTTGGAAATGTGGTAAAAAAAGTAAATGTCCATTCTAGGGGTTAGTTTTAGGGGGTGGAATTAGAATTTTATTTTTTATTTTATTTTATTAAGGTCAACAAACAGCTGCACAATTTATATACTTAATCTAGTTTTACAAAATGATGTGGATCATTGTACAACCAGCAACGTTATCGAAGATATAGACGGTGGTACAAAATTGGTTTAATTTAACACTAAAACTTGAATATACCTAAACTAAGTTTAACAATATTACCTACAGTTATTACAATAAGTATCTAAATATAGTTAGTAGCATCACAAAATAATTTACCCTAAAAATATATTAATGAATGCTATATATTATATTTAGTACACGATGCATTTACTGTTACTTGTTACCATACCAAAATAATATTATACTAATTTTGACAATGAAGTTATTAACCTTTAGTAAGAAAATTAATAAAATGTTAAAGGTCGCCGTGTATACCTATAACAGCAATTTCTAAAATCTCTCAGTGCAGATGGAAGGGAAATTATCAGATTTACATTACCTTGATTCTTTGACAAACTGTATTCCTACCGATTTACTTGAAACCAGAGTATTAGGCAGAAACGTTTACAATTAACTACTATTAGTTGTAATTGTCAAAGTTTGTAGGTGATTGGTTACGATTACTTTTAGAACTGTAGTAAAACAACTGACAGTTGGCACATGCATTGACCGATCCTTGCCAGACAGCAGACCATCATATAAAACACTGAATAAACATGATACAGAATTTAAAAAAAAATGTATATGCATTTTTACAACTAGTAGGGCGGGATGTACGGGACAAGATGTAAGTATTTCCCGACACTTACAGCCTTGGGATCTTCAAGTTTAGAGTGAATAGGCATTTACTGGGTGCGCGTGATACATCTTCGGCTACATCGTCACTTTCCATCAGGTGAGATTGTAATCAAGCACGAAACCAGTTTTTAATAAAAAAAAAAAAGTATTCTCTGTCACAACATTATCGTAGACCAATTAAAGAAAGAAATAGGATGTGTAAGTTTGAAAGAGATTTCCCACGGGAAATGGGAATGTAGCCAATGAAACGAAATATGAACTAGCGAACCCTATGGGGAAGGAGATATCACGGACTGCGCCTAGATGCAGTGAGTTGTGGCAGTTTGAAACTAGACCGCCTTAATTGAGGTTGACAAGTATGACTTTGCGCTCCCTACTCCACTTTTCATATGTAACGTGATGTTACTTCCTTCGTAAGCAACCCTAACGAAAATAATTGAGCTGAATCGACACCCACTTCTTTCCAAACCGATTGCCTTTTTCACTTTCGTCACAAGCTGGAAATGTTTGTCGATAACATTGTGAACATTTTCCTAACGTATGTCATATTTTCTGAACAATTTAAGTAGGTAGTTTCGTCTGTACATGCAATTGTACAAATTGTCGTACGGTAATAAAATTACTGAACCTTTGGCTTGGTCGTGTTCCCGAACAGGACTCGCGTCTCGTTTACACCAATAAAATACAATGTTGCAGAGAGAGAGGATGCAATAAATGGCTGCTGCCACGTACAGGGTACAGACGGGTCGACATCATGTTCTCGATTCCCCGATCACCACTAGCACTGCCAGGTGTCCCGATTTGCGCAGGACATCCCGATTTTCATGGACACGTGTCGATTTACTCTTGACACTTGTTTTTTGATGAAGGTCGTATTTGAAATCCGTGCGTATATGTCGATTCGGATGTACACCAACTAAACTAAAAGCAGTTTTGGAGTGGTGCCGTCGCATCGCGCTGTTCCAGGGAGAAAGAGACAGTACTACTTTAAAACTGAATTTAGTGAATCGACACCATTGTCAATTATTTATGTAGTTCATACACCAATTCACAAATACAGAGTAGGTCGAATATAAATATGTATTTTTTTTAGTTGTTTCGATTTGAAAACCAATATCCCGATTTTTCTTGAAATTGGGCATACCAGAGCTGGCAACACTAACCACCGCCGAGAAATACGGTGCGGTGAATGAAATTAAATTCTAATGTCGACTGCGAACGATGTTGGCAGCAGCGTGCCACGACCTTGCGACATGGTGGCCAGGCGACCTGACAGACAGTTTATGCAGGCAGTTTATGCAATAGGTAATCAATGAGGGAGGCCTATGATCAACAGTGGACTGAGACGAGGCGCACGTGATGATGACGATTGTTTAATAACCATTTGTTTGTAAACTTTTGATGTACAAGCAAAAATACTATTTTTTTATTATTAGATATTAAAAACTGGTTTCGCGTTTGACTACAATCTCACCTGATGGAAAGTGACGATGTATCTAACTATGATGATACAAAAAAAAAAGACAACAATGATCCTGTGGGTTTCTTGCACCCCTTCTTTTCCTACAGATGATTTCCCTTTCCGAAGCGGTGGTAGATTGGACATACTGACTGACAGATAAATGCAATAAGCCCTATTATTTCCAGTAAATTTAAATTGACATTCAACAAATTACATCATGTATCTTACCTTGAAATAAATGCTTGAAGTTTGAATCAATATAAAGGTTAAAATGCAGATTTTATTAAATGTCACAAACTATTAGATCTTGGGATCCTACATAGAAATGCAGACATCGAAATATTCATATATGGGATCTTACTTCTCTATACCTTCAGATATTAAATACCTACACACTAATAACCTTTCTTTAGGTGATATAAGTTTTTTCCACATTTAGCTTTAGCACGTCACCTGCAAGTCCCAGTATTCGCCGAGGAGTGAAGTGTCCGTACACGTGTGCAGTGCTGCGTCCCGTCGCAAGCTTCACCTTAATCAATTCCTCTCCGACCGCGACCTCTCCCCGGAGTGGTGCCGCTTCTCGACTCTCGCTACATTCATCAGTTTCTAAGCCACTCGAACTTTACCAAGTTTACTCCATGTTACTCCTGCTCTAAACTATTAAGTACTCAGTAAGCTTACCTTTGTTGGTCTGTTGTTATTGTTTGCTGTGATATTTCTGTAATACAGCTGCATGTAGTATTTAATTTATATGTGTGTGTGCCTCGAGAAACAAATACAGATTTATCTGTCTATCAATAAGGATCACAGCCAGCACACAAGCACTAAGTTACGCCGATCAATCGAAAACTAGTAATTTTATCGTTAACAAAACAGAGTTACTAATAATTTTACAATTATTTTGTACATAGTGCTTTAGAGAATAGAGTATCTATATCTGCCTTCCACACTAATATTGTAATTGCAAAATTTTAAATATGAAACGTATTTGGATGAAATTAGATACACAGGTAGAATACTCACGGGAATAGGACCTAGGATAATTTATGCCTATAAAGTGAGTAGTTCCCGCGGGATAAACTACACATTAAACGATGACATACAAGAGAATCACACGCAGGCGAAGTCGCGGGTAAATACTAGTTGAAGTATGTGTAGTAAAGAACTAGCAGGTTATTGCCGAGATTTGTTTGAGTACTCCACAGCGTGCCCAACTATATTATAGTTCGGTAATGAATTGAACATTGAATCTTGTAAAAATAGACTTATAGATGCTTTGAGTAAACCTTATCCAAACCCGGATAATAGGCACATACCAATAAAAGTATGTTACAATACATAAGTAGTACTAGTTTTTCGAAAATAAAATAAAAGCTATATCACTTGCTTTATGCATTTATAAAACTTCCGATAAAATTCTTTAAATGACACTGAAAACCGCATCAAACTCTGTTATGTAGTTCAGTATCTGAATCATTTTATTGTCAAGTGTTTAGAAATAGGTTTAGACGCAATTATGCAATAGTATTGATCAACTCCTCACCTGGTGAACCCGGATGACCGCACCGATCTCCTCTGCCTGATGGTGACTCCCAACCCTTATGGCTATAGGTTGAGACGACAGATGCACACACAAATAGTCCCAGAGAGCACAGAAAGAATGCACAAGGTCTCTGATAGCGAAAAGCAGTCACTTTCGATACATCGCACACGGTGGTCGTAAGGGCTCTCCTCCACTGTCAGAGGTCGACAGTAGGCGGGGGTGGGTGCGGGGATAGGGGGCGCACCGGACATCAAAGAACATGAAATGGGCAAGTTGACCACAGATTGGTACTTGCCTCTAAATATTCCAAACATCAAGAAACTGGTACAATAGATATTATAATGATGTTGGTTCACCGTTTCATATCAGGCATGCAGTATATTATTAATTACTTTATCATTAGGGTTTAGTTAGCGTGCAATATCACCCTGTAATTAGCATCAAAATAAAATCATTCCAAGAAACATTATGAATATTACCAACGTCATGCTAACATTCATTAATACCGATGTCAATACTTTAATCAATGTCCATTCTAAATGTCAATCGCACAAACGGACAGACGCGGATAGTGACTTAGTTTTGTACTATTTCGAGGAACAAATAAAGTTTTTATGGGCGACCTAGTGTCCACCGAAGTTTAATATCCTCTCATTTGCAAACCTAGTAACTAATATCACGAAATTATAAATAAGTTTAAAAGTTCAACGCGCCTTAGCTAAGGTGTTAGACACACTGGACGACATACAGACGACTATACCAAGGCTCGACAGAATTTCTAATTGCAAGTTAAATTGCTCTCTGGTCCTAAGATCGAACTCAATTGGCCCAATCAATTCGAGAACAATGCGGTCCGCTCTCCCTGCCCATTACACTACTTGCTCTAAGGGATTCATTACATGATACGTTATAGGCATTTACTCCTAAAGAGGCATATAGAGCAGCCATTCACTAATACTAAAGCCTGCTAGAAGCTCATCAGCTAAGTACAGAGACAATACGCACTACCGGGGCGTGACGAGGCGCGGGCCTTCATTCACATATCTACAATCTCCTCATATTTACGAATATTTCATTCTTATCCCATTCATACTCTCCATACTTAAATTTATAAATGCGAAAATCTGTCTGTTTGTCCGGCTTTTACTGCTGAACCTTTTGAGACCAGAGAGGTAGCCTGGGACCTAGAGAAGGACATCCACTACTTTTAACCGACTTCCACCAAAGGAGTAGGTCCAATTCGTGATAAAGTAGTTCCACTATAATTGAGTCGCCAAAAATTTGCAATAACAGACTTCAATGTTTCTATTCAATATATTATCTTCAGATCTCCACCTTTATGTAGAGCCACGCCAAAGGTATTCATTACTTTCATAAAAAAAAAAGAAAATCAACAAGCCCAAGTTCACAACTGACGGAACTGTGGAAAATACGCGATGAAATGATAACCTCCTTTTTCCCGACCAGACGCAGCAAAGGAACGGAAATGTATTTAACGTCTATCTATATATTTCTGGATTTCATTTAAAAACAGGAAGTACGACAGCGTAAGAACGAGTACTTTGTGAGACGTACAATTGACGGTCCTTACTGTGGCGTTGTGCCTTTGCAATTAGAATTACTTCGTCAATATTTTCAAGACATATGTACCACTTCTATCATATCTCGAAAACACAACACCAAAGCACTTACTTTAACATAATAATGCAACAAATTCACTTCTCTGATGAAAAGACTCGATTCAGTTCCAGTAGCGACATTTCCAATGAATTATTTTCAAATCTGATTAGCATCGTCAGCGAGAGGTGCTTTAAATCAATTTATTCAGTTGGTAATGTAAATAGTTGAAGTCACTCCGTCTATGCAGAGAGCCTTTTGTTATTCCCCGGTGCAGTGTCGTCCCTCTGAGGGCGATCGCTCGCTGCTCCGCTCCGCACACGGTAACGACTCACCGAGCTACCTGGCTCCGCTCTGTGCACACTGGCGACCCCATTTACACTAATTTAGCTCTACATTCAACTTCAAAGACCAATAATCGTAATTCTCCATAAATTTTCATATTACGTCTGTAACTAAAACCATTGTTACGATTTATCCTTTATATATATCCTGGTGCTATTTGCCTCGATTCTACTGTTTCCAATTGTTCACGGATTTCATTAAATCGTTACTTTAGATTCCTACAATGTGCTATTACTACGAACTATGTCGCTTGATAAACATCAACTAGGTTTACTAGGTCACCCCCGACCCGTCGTCATGTCACGATGTCATCATAATATTTGTGCAACATCGTAATGAATGCCACTGCCTCGGCCACCATGATGGGTGTGGCGGTTCAGGTTAACCTCCTGAAAAACATTTAAATCGATGCAAACATGCACGACATAGGGACGAATAATTGTCTGGTTTTTGTCATACACCTACGACATTAATCAGAATTGTCTTATTACAATTAGTTCCTTCTGGGATAGCCAGTTATATTTTCGAAGTATTCCAGAGTTAACCCATCCGCGCTGGGTGCGGTCAGAAGTCGCTGACGCGTACGGGAGACCGAATGGCGCGATTATGCTAACGACAACGTCGCGACGTCGCGACGGGCTCTCACCGCAAAGAATATACATATATTACATAATAATAATCATATGTCGCCTGAATTCCAACGTTTGATGAGGTCCTTCACCGGAAGATCAACGAGTTCAATGGTGCGCTGAATTCCACAGAAATTACAAAACAGTGGAGAGTTGCGCATCCACATGATGCATTCGCAATAGATCTATGTTTCATTCATTACTCAACCTAACCCAATGATACATACACATCACATCAATTCTTCTTCTTCTTATTTTTGAGGATGGCAACCAGTCAAGCTCACTGTCGAGGGACATTACTGCCAGTTTCGAGTGAAAAAATTTATTTCTCTTATTTCTTCAGTTTATAAGTCAGTCTCAGTCAAAACAAGTAATTCGTCGTATAATTGGCATATACAGAGTCTAGTCACGGTCAAGTCATTCTTCAGTAACGTGGCAGAATGCTTTACAAAAGATTTTGGCGGCTTCTTGTGGGAACCCGAAAGCTCCGTTACGCACTTTAATTTACACTTCCTTTCACCTGTACACCATCACTAACGTTTGCTGCACAATATTCTGCCATTATTAAGCTTCAAAAGTTAGAATGCACAAATTATAAGAATTATAAAGAAAAAAGCAACTTCACTCGCCGAGATCCCGCCAAAAAGCCTCACATCAATGCTCTGTAGGGCTCAGTGCTACTTCTCCTTTCTACACCTGCACGGTCTCCACAAGTCGCTTGTACATGTGCGCTAGTTTATTGTGGAGTTTGAACCACTCTTTTGCAGTTTAATTAGGATCAACTTAGACCTTTCGCACCACCAGGGCAACTGGTGATCGCGACTGAATACTTTGTGTTCTAATTACAATCGCCGTTTCTATGTTCTTTTTATTTATTTCGTTGAATACATTTTAATGTAATTGTGTCGGTCAAATGGTTGCGGTGCGATGCGCGTGCGCTTCCCATTGTAGGATCCCATTATTAGGAGGCCTTTTATGGTCCATTGATTTTTAAATATAACTTGCATCTACATTTTTTTGTTTCTGTTATTCAAACCGATGACACCATTGAGAACATCTAAATGATTTAAATCCTTCTTGTTTAAATCAAAAGTTGGAGTACATACATACATACATAACGTCACGACGTTTGGGGTGGGGTGGGGTACCAAATGGGGTGGTCAGAGAAATCCCAAACAATAGTGTTTGTTTGGGTGTTCCAAACATTCCGTAATATTATTAAGAAATTCTAGCCCGCCAAAATCGTGAAATGGAATTGAACTTTATGGAAAAGTTCTCCATAAAAAAGGCAGACGCCACAATAATCACTGGGTATTGCTCAATGAGAAATAGTTTTTATTCCCAGAATACCTTTGATCCTAACAGATTATTCGTTTGAGTTCCCTCTCAAGTTGGGCTTTGGTATGCCTATAAATAAATACGCACTAAGGGCAGTCGTTTAAAAATAGTCAAATGGCCATCATGAATTTAGATTGAGGAGAACTACGTCTTCCGCGCTCAGACTTTTCCGCGCTTTTTGCGCCAAGCAGCAATGTTAATAGCATTGTCGTGTTCCGGTTGTCAGAGATAAGATAGCCAGTCCCTCAAATGTGTTGGGGTTTCCGGGTCAGTAGGCTTCCATCTTCGACCTCATCTTCACTTAACATCAGGTGTGATTGAGGTCAAGTACCAACCCGTTATGCATAAAAAAAAAAAAAAAAAAAAAAAAGATTTGTGGCGCATGCTGAGGGTTAACGGTCGGAGCTTCTTGACCCTAAAAGGTAACACAACACCACACAGTATGTAGAAGAGGTATTAGGTTAAGATAACTAACTCACTAGTTCATAGAAACTGGTGAGTAGTATAAGTAGTAGTAGTAACAGTAAGTACTCGTAGTTACATCTATCAGTGGAAACCTCTAATTGGCTTTCAGTTTCTTAGTTTAAGTGATAATTTAAAAACAAAAATATTTTATTCAATGTAGGATACAAAAATATCACTTATTGAAACTCAACATGTTATTATTTTTTTTAAACTACTTATAACTAATTTGTAAAACAGTTGTTGGTTTTCCCAAGAAAATAAATT
Source organism: Oegoconia quadripuncta (assembly GCA_949316235.1). Lineage (NCBI taxonomy): Eukaryota > Metazoa > Arthropoda > Insecta > Lepidoptera > Autostichidae > Oegoconia > Oegoconia quadripuncta. Next base: position 70,046 of record OX438747.1, read on the forward strand.
AAAATAAAATAAATCTTTTATTTTCTATTTATTTCGAGACCCAGTTGCAAGAAGTGACGGGCGAACAGCTATCTTATATAAAAACCTTTGTAATAACTCGCACTTACTTCATAACAAACAAGTGGATCATCTTAACAAGTATGTTTGACTTTTTATTTTGCATTTTCTGACATTTTCTAAGAAATCTTGACTTATGGCAATCCCACCTCCATTTGCCCTTCAGTGGGAAAGATTTTGCTGTTGGCTCTCGATCTCTATTCCAGCCTTTTTCTTGTCCACACTTGAGCACGATCTTAGTCAATACCATTTTCATTGTTCAAAGCTGAGTCTGTCGCCACATTACTCTCCGTAACTCCTCTAGCGGTGTTTTGATTAAGGAAGTCGCAAATTGCATTATTCTTATCTCACAGAGGGTAATCCAAATATAATTAATAACATTTCGGCGTGAAACGGCTTCTAGAGACAAATTAGGCTCAAAGCTCGTAAACCCAATCAGCAGCGGCTGTCTCAGGGCGCCAACAGTCACGTGGTCGTGACGTCACCGCCACAACACAAATAGAATTTATTATCAGTATGTCACACAGGAATCATGAGCTAAGATGTTTGTAAGTGAGCGGAGCGTGACATGGCTTCATTCTATTTATCTCCACGGCATTTGTTTGTATAAAAAGGTAACTCCAGTTCATTTATAGATGTATTATTGTATAACAGTGTTACACCCTTCTTTCCTCTTGAAAAGTAAAATAGATTTTTTTGTTATTTTTTATTGAGAACTCTTTATTGACAATATACGGCTACACTTTACAAACACAATATGTAAACAGAATATGGAATCTATATTTTAAGTAGACTCAAACTTCTTAAAGATTGGTGTACGAGTGAAAATCCCAAGGAAACTGTTAGGCTTAACCAAGTGAAAGTCGATTACAACATCTTTCTAATCATTGGTATTGCGTCGGCAACGCCATGAAACAAACCACTTTGAGCAGGAAACATTGTGAATACAGTTGACTGGAGTTAGCTCTAATAGATCTCGTCACTTCTACTCGATCGTGCCGTGGTTTGGTTTTATTTTTACAACAATTTGGTGAGATTGTTTAATCTGTATGAGTTTTTATTATATTTAGTGTATAAGAAACCGCTTTAAAGAAAATATCGAAATAGCTATCGGAGAACTTTTTCGAATTACTTAATTTAAATAAGAAAGTTGTTTTGGAAAACGTAACATTTTGTAATTTAGTTTCAATTATTATTTTTCATATAACATTTAGTGTTCCCTTACCTTTGATTAAGAATTCATTGGAATATTGTAACTTTACGTAACAATTTCATCAAGAAAGTACATATAAAAAGTTACACTTAACAAAACTGATTATCGGTGAATATATTTCGCTTGATATATCCCTTAAATACGTTAAAGTATTATAACACGTAAATTCATTAACAATTAAGGTATCAAAATAATAAACAAAGAAAACGACAACAATAGTTCAGGAGACGAGTGTTTTCAACACTTTACGTCCGAATGCGCGCATTGTGTCGGTCCGGTCGTACCGAATATTTTGAATTGAAACGCTCTTATATTCGAGGTGCTGCATCGTATTGTTGTTGCATAAAGTTCTGCAGCGTTAAGCTCCGCGGTACAGATGGTCTAACTCATGTTTAAAGTTAGATATTGGCACAGATTAGATATTGGAAGCACCACCTTTGGACTTCCCAATGTATTCCGTTTCCTTTGCAATCATAGTTTCTTTGTATGAGATACAGAAGTACTTATTTTAAAGTTCTGGTTCAGCGAAATACAAACCGTGCAGCGCATTGCCAGTGGGAGCGCGCGGAATTAGTTTATCGTCCCGCGGGTATCACTTACTTGGAGTTACGAGATAGGATTGGCTTTACACTAATGTAGTGAATTGTGTATTCTGCATCTTTCACTGAAGTATGAATTTTGAAATCAATGCTATAGACAGACGGACAAAATTCTAAAAACTGTCTCACTTAGATATTAACTTCACAATTACAGACTTACACAATTAATATCGTAGTTATTGGATCGATATTACTTATTTATTTCTCCATTTCTTTACAGGTACCTATTTACAGGTACCTATTCTCTTGTATACAACTGAGCAAGAAAGGGCAGTGAGTCGGAAGCTACCGTAGTAAGTGAAGTTCACCGAAGTATATTGTAGCGAGGAGAAGATTAACTAGATAAACACTTTTTGAAGCAATAAACTGTTAAACTCTGCTTAAGATAACCGCGGGCCCGTCTTCATTACGGGAGATAAAGAAGTCCCCCTCACTAACAGGAATTTATTAGGTATTATCTCCGCCCGCTCGGAGTCGCGTCGCCCGGCGGAGGGTGTCTCACCCGCGCAGTGGGCAGCGTCGGACCATTTAGCACTTCCTATGATTCTAGTCTGATCATGGAGGTATGATGAGAAGTATGACACTTCGAGCAAATCAGCAAAGTGGCACAACAACTGATTTCAATAAGGTCACGTTCTGTATCTCCGGAGTGCCACATCAGATCTGCACCTAATTAACATGGGATCACCCTGGCGGTATTCGCTTTCAAAGAGTAAAATGATTGTTAAAATCTGCTTACAAATGTCGGACACATGGTGGAGCTTATATATTTGTTTTAGCAATCGGAAGCTATTACTTTAAGGCATACGATAAAAAAGCTGCGTATAAAATCCTTCGGTATCCGCCACCATTCGGTAACACAGCGGCGATCACTCGACGCCACGCGCCACTCCTCAACGACCTCGGTTATTTATCTCTTCCAAACAAAAAGCTTCGCGATATAAAATAACCATTTATTCTTTAAAGTTCTATTTTCGTTTGCTCTACGTTCAACTCGGAAGGTGTAGCGATGTGTTTATAAATAAGACCACACGATACGACCACGAGCATGTACAATGAAGACGACAGAATAAATAGGTTGTCCGCCGGAGTGCGTGGGCGCTCGCTCGACGCGGCGTCTGTCGCCGATCTTGAAATATTTATATACCTACATAATGTGTACACGTAACTATGTGCATACTAACTGAAAGCCGGGGGCCGAGGTCCCCCCGCCATACTCACCCCGTGAGACCAGTCGCGTCACACATCCTGAGGCGAGTGAGAAGGTCGCTATGAATGCCTCAACCTGATGTAAATAGACGCGTTACTCTACGTCACGGATGACTTACTGTTATTACCATCGTTAATAGATCGCATACCAATAGATCATGGTCTCCCATCCTGCTATAAATTAATGTCCAAGCTCTGGATCCAGTTCGGAGCTACTGCGGTGTGAATTGATGGGAACTTATCTATGATATTTGGAGTTTGTTGACGCAGCTGCCACCTATCAAGATGAGTTGGAAATACCACCACTGGACCACCAGACCACTTACAACAGATCGGATTGATTAATGAAGTTACTGCATTAACTTCCCGACGCACACGAGAACCGCTATATGGCGCTTTATCAAAAAATAATATCCAGTGAACAAGCAGAAGCCCTCTTTTCATTCTATCTATTTCTTCGTCTTTACTATCCATCACCACTCATTCTTGTTGCTTTTTCTGTCTTCAAATTGTGTTAATTTTAGTTATTTTATATTGTAATTTTAATACAATTGAAATAATAGGTCCCTTACCTATGAAATTGGTGTTTTTTATGAAGAATTTCATTAAGACTGTTTTCTCCATACAAACATTTTTGTTTTTTTTTTGGGAAAGGCAAATCCAAATTTAGCTAAACTTTGTGTGTATTATCGGATAACATTAAGCTAAGTATAGGCAGCGTTAATTTGTAAAAGTAACCGCTTTATAAAAGTTTCAGCGAATCTAAGAAATGATTATGGGAAGCACATAAAAAGAGCTCTGTTCAAATTTTTTGTATTATGTGATTTAGCCCAGAAATTTAAAAATATTTCTTGAAATAATATTCCATTTTCCAAAGGCATTGGTACATACGATTAACGAAGAAAAAAACTCCAATTTCATAGGTAAAGACTCAATATAACTATTTTTATAAAACTTAAAAATAAGATAGATAGATAGATAGATAGATAAGCATTTATTTACGCCACTGCGTTCACACAATTACACAATTTTTAAATTACAAAGAAATATACATACAAATAAACGTAAAGACTAGAAAATACAAAGAGCGAGTGTGTGCCGCAGTAGCACAAATGGGTTATAACTCAGTGTGGCACATCACTCAAAGAGCGAAACACTGGTTTTCAGTTACAACCCCTACAAGTACGAGTGCATAAAAGTACGTGCATGTTCCCGTCTGCGTGTACATTTGTGGTCAATCGCGAGTGAAAAGTCGGTTGTTGATACAGCTAGTGTTGAGTAGTAATTTAAATTGATGACAATGATGTGACAAAAAGAAAAAGAGAAGTACATAGGCAGTTCCACTACAGGTAACGCTTTGGAATTCCAATTTTTTGTTTTTCCATTAAATGTGCCCTAAGATGTAAATAAAACGATTCATTAGTGCCATCCCTGTAAATTCCTACATAAAACCACAGAGCTCTTCAAGTATATTTAAACTCTTATTTTTACCATTTCAAATTAAATTCAGGCGCAGGCAACAGTCTGTATTTACGTAGGTAATGATGACTCAACCTGCATCTCACCGCTGACTCTAAGACACCTTAAACTGGGTGTACCAATATCACTCAGTGTGCGAAGTGCGCCTTAATTTATATATACTTTACTAGCTCTTTAAACTGCATGAATATGTGGAATATTCGCAATAGTCTGTTATAAGTAATTTTACGTAAACATGAGCGAAGTATTAAAGTTAAACCCTCCGTCCTGCGACTCCGCCCGCCCTTTCCGTTTGGCATCAAAGTGACCCATTCAGATCAAAGCTTAACTTATCCATGACTTTAAAAAATAAACAAACTCAAGTTTCCCTCCCAATTTGTTCCCAGCAAGTTTCGTTCCCTTCCACGGATCGTTTTCCGTTCGTCGTAATTGAAACAAGTCTCGACGTAATCCCTCCGTCTACAGGATGTCGCAGCAAGATTGCAATTACGTTATGAATATATTGTGAGTACGTCATATGATTACTCTTTGAACGAGTACTTACACATAAAAGGCGCCCGTATTTTATGGACGCGCTTGAATTTGAGACAGAAGCTCCGTTGGATGACTTCCGAAATCCCTCCACCTGGCTCCCAGGCAGCCAGGTGGAGGGATTTCGATCGCACCGTGTCGAATCTGGACGACGCTAAATAGGATCCAGAAAGGGGTTGGCCGGTGTAACCACAACCTCTACAGAATTAAGGCATAGATTAATAATGAGGCGAGTGGTCGCCTTGATAACCCTTCACTCTATGGTCTGAGGGATATGGAATATTGGTTATTTTCACATTTATACATGTGTGTGTCGCTAAATAGGTCAAATAAACGATTAATATTCTTCCAAGTGGGGCCATAAAGAATCGTTGACATGCGACTGCAGTGCGCCGGAGCAGGCGGTAGCCGATATTGTGGACGAGTGACTCGGCAGACATTTCCCCAGCGAGCTGGAAGAGCTCAATGAGCAGACCCCAGCGGCTGTAGAATAGATCCAGAGCTTGAACATCAAAGCAGGCTTATAATGATAAGTTGGTCCTTCTGTAAATTATTAACGTGCGTTGCATTTCTAACTTTTCGTTCATTTTTCTGTTTTCGCGAATGTTGGCGACTCCATACGCATATCACGTACTTTAATGGAGGTCAATGATAGATAAACCCAGGACTAAATCAGATTTTGTCTAATTCAGTCTACAAGTGTAAAACATAACTTCCACATTCACAGAGATGAGTTGTGTGATCTGTTGCACTTCGTATGGACCACTCGAACCACAGACCACAGACAACACGGCCGTTACAACTGCTACAAAACAGGCGACACGACGTTTGAAGGATAAGAATAATTAAATGCACATAGTTTTAATGGGTGATTTAAATGTAGAGCAGCGTGTTTGAACATTCAACGAGCTTTCTAGTATCTAATCGTGTCACATGTAGGACGCGACGTCGTGATTAAGCAGGGGCATTATGCATGCGGGCCACATTAGGTGGGGGATGAATAGTGCGACGGTCGACCTCTCTTATATCATAAGAGAACTCTTATATATAAAACTGTGATAATAACTATAAGTTAGTAAGTTATAATAAAAATAAGTATTATATATACAAAATAATGAAATGTCAGGCCCTCTCCTAATGTAAGATAATATTGCCATGCCCCAGCGGGGCGTCACAAATATTGATTTAAGACCTAGTTTTACCAGTAAGCATGTACTACTATATTTGTGATACTGCAGTAAACATACTGAATACTGAACTCTCAGTAGAGGTTGCTAATTTTTTTATGCACAACGGGTTAGCACGTGACCTCAATCACAACTGAGGAAGTGGAAATGTACTGACCCGGAAACGCCATCCTATATGAGGGGCTGGCTATCTTATCTCTGACATCCGGAACACAATAATGCTATTAACATTGCTGTTTGGTGGCAGACTTAGATAAGAATGTTGGTAGCTAGCCAGGCGGACATTTAAAAATGTCCTACCACCAACCAAACCGAGTACTAAACATGTGCTCCGCTGGGGATCAAACTCGCAACCTCCGATTCGTAATTTATATTGAGGCACGGAGCCGTTTATACACTTTATAGTCCAATTTAATGAAGTTCTCGTAACGCAGGCGCACTCACATACAACAACAATGAAGAAAGATATAAGGCGCGTTTGTCGCGCGCAACCACTCCTTGAATGGGTGCCCCCTATTAGAATTTTAATATGTTAAACAATTGATTCTGTTTGTTTAAAACACTGTCGGGCAGGTGGCCACAGTCACACATACTTAATTCGAAGTACAGTGATTTCCCCACACTATTCACCCACTAAACAGTTCTCTGTGGTAAAAAGTGTAATCTTAAAGGCGACCACACACGTAATGCGACAGAATACATCGTCTCAACAGGATCAATGGATAACATATCAACAACACCCAACAGCAGTCGAGGAAGTCGAACGATCTCGAATTTCGCACCAACGTTTACTGACAGGACGTGACAGGGAAGCTAAAATACAACGGAAACCCCTAATGTTTGGGCGAAATTCAACAGATTTGACTTGGATGTCTAATCTGGGTGCTTATTTTAACAAAACTTCTTAAATTTCATTTATATTGAAAACTGCCAAATTTCCCCATAAATAAGCAGTTAAACTTGTGGCATTTTAGCCATCAACAATACATCGAATTTCCAGTAACCCTGTATAATGATTTATCAATTGCATCGAGCGTTATTTGTAGCTTAAAGGTAGTTAGCGCTAAAGCTGTCCAGTCTTTTTATGGATGATCTCAGTAATGCGTGGTCCGATTGTAGTGCATTTTTTTATATTAAAAACTAAACGTGGGGAGAGGTTTGATGGAAATCGGTTAAACCGTTTCGAAAATATTTAGCTTTTAACACAAGTGATGTTTGGTGTATTTCACATAGGTACTCAGTGATTTTGTATTTTCAATTTATAGATAGATAAGCATTTATTTGCATTTCTGTTCACACACATAACAATCTTACATGAAATATCAAACTGATGTTTTATTTTAAAACTTACAAAACAATACAAATACTCTGTGTACCGTTCTCCACATCCCTAGTAAAGACTAGTGCAAGTATTTCAGAAGAAATCTGCCAGAAACTTCTGCAAAAACCCAAATAATGTTCATTCAGCGACGCTCACAACCCACACGTCATCCTGTCCGTGTCGTGTCATACGTAGCATAGAGTAAGCGCTTGGTTTGGAACAATCAGTCGCTTAATTAAAGTGGGCCGGAGAGCGGTAATTGGCGGACCACAGAAGGCGCGTAATTTGTGTGAGAACAAATATGTAACGTTGCGGGCCGCTTCATTAGCGCCTGTTGACTCGCCCGCCGCCCGCTCACTACACGCTCATTCATTAAATCGCAATCCGCACTCAGCCAGCTCATACGAGTAGTGAGTACCACCACTGTAGGACTGTAGCACTTGGCAACGTAGCACTCTGACACTGGAGCAGTTATAGCTGGCTAGTTCGACTCTCTCCAGCTTCATTGTTAAGTGTTTTGGTGTTTGACGGCATTATGTATGTATGTATGTATGTATGTGTGTGTGCGTGCGTGTGTGTCTGCGTGGATATGTAAGTGTTGTGTGTGACTAGTCTTTGTCCGGATGTATCTCAGTGATACGTGGTCCAATTTGAGTGCGGTTTTTTTGGTATTAAAGATTAAATGAGGGGACAGGTTATTAGCTGTTAGTCGTTTGTTGACGAAAATCGGTTAAACGATTTCGAAGACATTTAGCTTTTAAGATTGTTTATATATTTATATCATTGATAGGTATCTCTACCGCGGCGCCGGCGGCGCCTCAGTCTACAGCTTTACTGCAGCATCTGTCTGTAGCTCTACTGGCGTATGGCTCTTCTGTCTGTAGCTCTACTGCGGCACCCGTCTGTACCACTTCTACCACAATTATCTCTGACTGGGACTGCTGTTATTTGACTGAATGTGGCTCTCCCGTGACATCACTGTGCGCTGCGGTAGGTACCAATGACAATAGGTGCACCCAAATAAAACGAACTCTCTGTTATTGCACTTTATCGTCGTGACTCTTCATTGTAGTTAAGAGGAGACGTGTGTCGTGTTTACTTAGACTGGGACAAAGGACACACATACACCACAATATTGTGCGATTGCAGAAGCTTTTCATCGCTCGCACACTTATGGTAATGATACCAAACATAACGTGAAAGAAATCGTTCGGCACCAACTATTAATCTACATTTAGGACAACGTTGTGACAGGCTCGTTCGTTCAATTTAGTAACATGTTACCGAATTAGCGTTCACATCCCCCCTGCTCCCCCCGCCCCGCGGTCACTTTAAATAATGACCGCCGTTAAAACTACCCGCCTCTAGTTACCAACTCACACAAATTGATGATACACCCCCCTATAATATAATTTATGAAGCACATTAAAACCGCTTCCTGTGTGTATTGGCGCTGATAGCTTAAACGATATTATTGGATCCGGCTCGAAGGACTACAACGAGCAGACTATTATGTTTAATTTGAGGTTTGAGGCACTATATGAAATGTAGCCAGGGCTGCCGCGGAATTCATGAATGAATTTTCCAATTCCGAGCCGTCCCTCGTTAGCCGCAGATCGCTTTCGCGTCATTGCGGCGGCATTAGGCGATGAACCAATTGAGTGCGAGATTTAATTACAACAACAAACGCCTCCCCCCCGCCGGAGAGGCGGTTAGGAGCTATTTGTTAACAGAGACAAATGTATGCCAACCGCTACAATAGATCACACTTCGGATATAGCTCTCTACAACAGCTGACATTTGAAAGAAAGAAAAACATTTATTCAGCTTACAATGGGCATGTGCATGAAAATTTTTTGAGAAATTAAAACTAAAACATAATAATTTGGAGTGTTTGTCCGTGTGTTCACTGCACGCAGTCTGCACTGTCAAAGGACATCTGTATGTATACTTGACTCTGTATACTGATAAACATTTGTTCGACGAACTGCTCGACAGGGTGTTCATCACCACGAAACAGCAAGCTGTCAGTCGTTGCTTTGCAATGCGCGCGATCGACCTACATCAAGCACACCAGAAAGAAGTACCTACTGACCTGTTGGCTAAAGTGTAAACAGATGGTTTGGTAACCTGTCTGCCGATATGGAGTTCACCAGTGGCACTAGGTAGTGGGTCCAATTCTGGTAGTCTGCAGCCAGCGAGTTTGGTAGGTGAATGTTTTTACCCGACTGCCCAAGGATAATGTTTTTCCAGTGTATGTATGTATGTATGTATGTATGTATGTATGTAGATTTCTATGTTACCTCCTGTAGTCCAAACGGCTAGATAGGTTAGATTCGTGTCATAGAGTGTCATAGGTGAAATCCTTTTATGGTGAAAAATCAAATATGGCGCCCGCGAAATACAAAATATGCTGTCGGGTTTTTCGGTTTTTAAGCTCATAATCAAACTTCAAGCATTTATTTCAACGTAAGATACATGATATCATTTGTTGAATGTCAATTTAAATCTACTGGAAATAAAAAAAGTTTATTGCATTTATCTGTCAGTCGGTATGTCCAAGCTACTACCGCTTCGGAAAGAGAATTCATCTGTGGGAAAAGAAGCGGCGCAAGAAACCCACAGGACATATTGTTGTTACCTATACAGGGCGTCCCAAAGTTATGGGACATGAAGGGGAAGTACTTTAAATATTGTAGATAGTGAATTTTGCTCAAAGAAGACTTTATGTTATTTTTAAAAGTTAGTAATTCTGCATTCATAGATTTTCTAAAAATTACTTGCTTCGGCTGGGAATCGAACCGAGTTAAATGTGAAAAAAAAAACACCCTACTTTTATGATGCCAATCGAAAGAATAGCTAAAAAATAATAACTCTGCCTAAGTAACATAGTATTTTAAAAGAAAGGAACAACATAAAATGATTGAGTCAAATTTCAAGAAAGTTATTTATTGCCGACGACGTTCGAAAAGTAGCGATATTATCATTCCAAAGATAGCATTGATTATTCGTAAATAAGTACCCACTTCATAAAATAGGTACTAACATAGTTTTCCTTATTATAAGTGCACGTGTAGATGAAATGATAAAACTTGTATTTACTTTGTATTTTTAAGAGGGATCACATTTTGAGCATTTAATTAATTAATTTACAAAAAAATACCTACTTAATTGACTACGGCAGTTTCATGTATGTTTTTTATTTGATTAAAATGATTAATTTCACGTTGTTCCTTTCTTTTAAAATACTATGTTACTTAGGCAGAGTTATTATTTTTTAGCTATTCTTTCGATTGGCATCATAAAAGTAGGGTGTTTTTTTTTTCACATTTGAGTCGGTTCGATTCCCAGCCGAAGCAAATAATTTTTAGAAAATCTATGAATGCAGAATTACTAACTTTTAAAAATAACATAAAGTCTTCTTTGAGCAAAATTCACTATCTACGATATTTAAGGTACTTCCCCTTCATGTCCCATAACTTTGGGACGCCCTGTATATTGACCGGTGAGTTACTGTCGTCTTGTCTACTAATATCGACAGTCTCAAGTTCCGCGATGGTCCTACGCAGGTGGCATTCGTGTATTGAACCCAATACTGCCACTGAGGAGTGTAATACCACCGGGTCACGCCATTCCGACGAGTTGTCGTACCGTAGAAGGTATTAGTGGTATAAGTTTCACAAGATTCGCTGGGAAATTGCACTTTGCTTTGTTATGTGACAGTACTTTGGAGATTGCTTGCAGTATTGTGATTTTAAATAACATTATAATTTTACCAAATCCTCGCAAACGGAAATGGTAAGTGGGTCACATCAACGCAATAAATATGTATGTGTGCATTAGGCTAAGTGTAGTGACGTAAGTTAGAATAAGTTATAAATATAAGACATTAATGAAGACGAATTAATACATCGATATACTTTGAATAAATCTCCCGAACACCTCCGTACAATATAACATGGCGACCCTTGCCGAAACCGAAACTACGAAGACTTAAGAAGCATGCAGACCGGAAGTGTAATAATCACCATCATCGCACTCATCACCATCGTAGTCGTGATCTTCCTGTATGTGGTTCATCTTTCCCACCTTCATAATTAAGCATTGCCCAAGACATCTCGATATGGGAAGCACACAATCAAAAGAAGAAGTAGTCATCGCGCAATCAGCAAGTGGCAACGCACAGGCTTCACCGAGTACCAGCTCACTAAACTTGTCGGAAATATTACTGATCATCGTGCTGCTCTTCATACTTATCGCCCTTGCCCGCTACTTTTAAAGAATTGCCGAAAGAATGTCATCAACACATTAAGAAGAGAGATGAATCGCAACGCACTCCAGGTATCTACCATTCAGCTCCAACCAACACCGTCAACAGTATAAGCAGAGGTGTCCAGGGTTATCCCGGCCCAATATCAAGAGGTGTCCAGGGTTATCCCGGCCCAAAAATATTTAAAGTTGACAGATATCAATTAGCATATGACGAAGTGAATAATGCTGTCTCAAAAATAGTCGAATGGTTCACAGTCAATAACTTGCTCCTTAATGAGAACAAAACGAAATGTCTTAGATTTTCATTACCTAATGTTGAACAGGTTGCCACCAAAATAAGAATTAAACATGAAGAGTTGGAACTTGTGGACACAACTGTATTCCTTGGTATGACTTTAGATTCTCGGTTACAGTGGGGACCCCATATTAAAAAACTAATGAAAAGACTCAGTTCTGCCGCATATGCTGTTAAGAAAATTCGAAATATCTGTGATATTGAAACAGCGCGCTTAGTCTACTTCAGCTACTTTCACAGCTTGATGTCATATGGTATCTTGCTGTGGGGAAACGCTGCTGATACAGATAGCATATTTCTCTTACAGAAACGAGCTATTCGTGCAATTTATAAATTAAGGTCAAGAGATACATTAAGACAAATATTTAAAGAAATTAATATTTTAACATTTTCGTCACAATATATATATGAAAATCTTGTATATGTTAAGAGAAATATATATTCATTCGAGAAACATTGTGACCGACATAATGTCAATACAAGGAGCAAAAATCAATTAGCTGTACCTTTTAGTAGACTTAGTAAAGTTAATAAGTCATTCAGAGGTCAATGTGTGCGCTTCTACAACAAGGTTCCCATGGATATACGGAATCTTCCGCTTAATAAATTTAAACTTATTATAAAACAAAAATTATGTAAAAAGGGATATTACAAAATTTCAGACTATATTAATGAAAGTAATCCATGGGATTAAACGGCTCCTCTACACGATATATAAAATTGTTGTAACCTTTCTTGATTGTACATGATTTATTGAAAACAGACAAACCCTCTGAGTTTCTCGCTAGCTCTTCTCAGTAGTGGTCGCGTTCCGAGCTAGTGGTAGTTTAAAAAACAAATGACGTTCATAAGTGCATATTGTATTGCCTACATGAATAAATGATTTTCAATTTCAATTTTCAATATCAAGAGGTGTCCAGGGTTATCCCGGCCCAATATCAAGAGGTGTCCAGGGTTATCCCGGCCCAATATCAAGAGGTGTCCAGGGTTATCCCGGCCCAATATCAAGAGGTGTCCAGGGTTATCCCGGCCCAATATCAAGAGGTGTCCAGGGTTATCCCGGCCCAATATCAAGAGGTGTCCAGGGTTATCCCGGCCCAATATCAAGAGGTGTCCAGGGTTATCCCGGCCCAATATCAAGAGGTGTCCAGGGTTATCCCGGCCCAATAATCCACTACAACGACCTGTTTGGTGAAGTGATTAGAAACCCTGACTGCTATACTAAAATGTCGAGGGTTCGAATCCTTTGAATTTGAAGACCCTTTGTATGATGAATACGGACACGTGCATCCGAGTTATGTATGTTTTAATTTATAATAATATATTTTTTTTTTTTTTATATGAGAGAGATTTATATATTACTAGCTTTCCTCCCGCGACTTCGTCCGCGTGGAAGATTTTATCAAAATACAAACAACAAACTTTCATCCCCTATTTTATCCCCTTGGGGGTAGAATTTATCAAAATCCTTTCTTAGCCCGATCCGTCCAGTGGTTTGGGCTGGGCGTTGGTTGATAGATCACTATGTCAGTCACCTTTGAGTTATATATATTTAGATATGAATATGTGTATAAATTTAAGAAAATCTGTTTTTGTAGTCAGTTGCGTAGTGTAGAACTAGATGGCGCTGTGTGTTTTTTTTATTTTTTTTTATGCACGAAGGGTTCGTACTTGACCACAATCACACCTGATGTTAAGTGAAGATGAGGTCGAAGGTGGAAGCGTACTGACCCGGAAACCCCAACACATTTGGGATTTAACCAAACCCAACACGTTTAAGGATATTTATCCAGCAGACAGGGCAGTCATCAGTGCTTGTGGCTAATCTGTCTCTCTCTCCCACCTCGTATAATGTCAAAGGTATTCGTTGGCCGAAACCTTTATTCGTAACAGAACTCGTTCTAAAGCTCAGCCTTATTGGGTCGCTTCTCACAGATGTGGGTTTGACGTCTCGAATGCGGGCGACGCAAAAAACACGAGTATATCAAAACGTTGAAAGTATAAATAAATAAGGCAAATATAAATAAAGGGAAGGCAATGACGGGGAATCTAATTTTTGTAGACTGTTCGCTAAACAGATGGAGGAAGGAAATTTATTCTTTGGCGGATTATTTACTTGTTTCGAATTGAAATACGTTTTCAATAATAGAGGGATCGTCTCAACGTAAGTCCCTTTCTGTCAACCGAAATTGTTATGTTCAGTTTAGATTTCATTATGTAACAAGTTGTCGCTGGTGCTTAGTATAATATTGTTTTTGTAAAAATGTGCCAAGTCATGGACCTGTTCCCCATCCTGAGTCACTTCTCTTACTCCTAGTGCGCTTTCTATTATCATAATCTAAGTTTCCTTATTAATACTTTATTTCATATAAGTATATACACATACATGAGAGCGTCGGTAGCTCAGTGGAGGAGACACTGTCTCCCAATTTGGGAGGTGCAGGTTCGATCCCAGGCCATGTGCCAATTAATTATTATATTAAATTTAATTATTTATGTGCATTTATCCGACTGCTCTTAAACGGTGAAGGAAAACATCATGAGAATGAAAGTCAAGAAAAATTAAAGAAAAAAAAGTCGAAGGCATGTGAAGTCCCCAACCCGCCCTGGGCCAGCGTAGCTGACTGTGGCCCATACTCCCTCCATATGAGGGAAGGTCTATATCCCTGCAGTGGGATGTTTACGGACTGATGATAATGATACACATACATTAAATAAGCATAGGACAGAAATTTATATACAATAAGGCGAGGTTATGTAGAAACAATTGCGGTCATATTTATGCAGACAAAAAGCATAAATACAGTTAAAAATTAACAACAGTACATTAACAAATACAATACAATACAAATGCTCTTCATTGCGCAAAATAATTTACAATCATTTTTGATGATAACAAATTATATAGACCGGTCTAAAAAACATACAGGACTTACCTTCAAGTAACGACAACCGAAGGGCTGCGTTATGTATGACATCGACAATTTCAATTGTGACACGAAATCCTAACTAATATTATAATTGTGAAAAAGGTTGTGTGTATATGTTTGTACCTCTCTCTAAACGGCTGAACAGATTTGGTTGAAATTTGGTAGGTAGACAATTAAGACCTGGATTAATATTTAGGCTACTTTTATCTCGGATAAGTGGCTGGTTCCTGTAGGATAGGTATTATTATTGGGATTGCTTTTGAGTCATATAGTGACGCATTTTGTAGTAGAACGAATTCTAGGCGGACGAAGTCGCGGGTAACAGCTAGTTGTTTATAAGCCGGAGTAGACACCGAACATATCGAGTAGGACAACTTTGACGCCTACTCCGCGACCGCGCCGACATCTTCTCGAACTTTGTTGGATGTTGACTCGTGTCGGCACTTTCAGCACACACATAGTTAAATCTACACCGTGACGGATATTCCGTACAAATGGCACATTTCAAGATATTTATTCGCATTACAATTGCATGTCGCGTCGCACGAGATGATTACGACGTAATGGAGCAAAACGCTCCAAAGCGAGGTAATAACCATAAAGAGCACCGCGAGTTAGTTATCGCACGATATGCGGTCTCCTTGTTGCAGTACCTGCGAGGACTATAAAGCCTCTAACACACCGGCCGGTAACGTCGCGGTCACAAAGAATAATGTTATTTGAGTGTAAAGAAAATGTGTGGCGGATAGACTTACAAATTAATTCTTTGTGATTCACGTTAGCAACTAATATCTACATAAAACACTCTCGCATCTCAGTTCGTTGAAATGGTGGGAAAAGGGAATAGGACGGAATACAATAATTTGGCGTCAGCGTGAACATAAACGTAAAACAATAATGTGGCGTCAACGTGAACATAAACGTAAAACAATAATGTGGCGTCAGCGTGAACATAAACGTAAAACAATAATGTGGCGTCAGCGTGAACATAAACGTAAAACAATAATGTGGCGTCAGCGTGAACATAAACGTAAAACAATAATGTGGCGTCAGCGTGAACATAAACGTAAAACAATAATGTGGCTTCAGCGTGAACATAAACGTAAAACAATAATGTGGCGTCAGCGTGAACATACACGTAAAACAATAATGTGGCGTCAGCGTGAACATAAACGTAAAACAATAATGTGGCGTCAGCGTGAACATACACGTAAAACAATAATGTGGCGTCAGCGTGAACATAAACGTAAAACAATAATGTGGCTTCAGCGTGAACATAAACGTAAAACAATAATGTGGCGTCAGCGTGAACATACACGTAAAACAATAATGTGGCTTCAGCGTGAACATAAACGTAAAACAATAATGTGGCGTCAGCGTGAACATAAACGTAAAACAATAATGTGGCGTCAACGTGAACATACACGTAAAACAATAATGTGGCGTCAGCGTGAACATAAACGTAAAACAATAATGTGGCTTCAGCGTGAACATAAACGTAATACAATAATGTGGCGTCAGCGTGAACATACACGTAAAACAATAATGTGGCGTCAGCGTGAACATAAACGTAAAACAATAATGTGGCGTCAGCGTGAACATACACGTAAAACAATAATGTGGCGTCAGCGTGAACATAAACGTAAAACAATAATGTGGCTTCAGCGTGAACATAAACGTAAAACAATAATGTGGCGTCAGCGTGAACATACACGTAAAACAATAATGTGGCGTCAGCGTGAACATAAACGTAAAACAATAATGTGGCGTCAACGTGAACATAAACGTAAAAGTATGTTCTCGAGCAAATCTGTTTGGACAGTGCTGCCGGCTATTACCACGACACGGAACAATGGTGTGGTACCGCCCCACGGGCAGAGGGATGCTGCAGGAGAGGAATAAATTTAAAGAAATCAATATCTTAACATTGTCATCGCAATATATTTACGACAACTTAAGGTACACGACATTCACCTTTTCTTTCACACGGTCAAAGTAATACAAGATATAAAAAGAAACTTGCTGCTCATAGCAGTCTATTACACAAAGTCACTAAGTCATTCAAGGGACCATGTAACGCTTTTATAATAAGGTTCTGGTCGACTAACATCTGACTATCGAGGAGCATTGGTATCGCAGCGGTATGACGCGGTTCGATTCCAGGCAGGCCATATACCAATGAGTTTTTAAATTTAATTTCATTCGTTCTGTGCATTTATCCGACTGCTCTTAAACGGTGAAGGAAAACATCGTGAGGAAACCTGCATGCCTGAGAAATAAAAATTCAAAGGCAAGTTAAGTCCCCAACCCGCATTGGGCCAGCGTGGTGGACTATGGCCCGTACACCCTCATTAAACGAGAGAAGGTCTATATCTCTGCAGTGAGATGTTGACGGGCTGATGATGATCTATCTCGATGATAAGAATGCGTAAAAGATCAACCCCTTAGTTTCTTGTTCGTTCTTCTCTGAGGAGTCTGCTTTGTGAATGAGCGATAATTGATTATATAATTTTTGAGTTTGTGTTTTTAGTAATCTAAATATATATAACTCAAAGGTGACTGACATAGTGATCTATCAACGCCCAGCCCAAACCACTGGACGGATCGGGCTGAAATTTGGCATGCAGGTAGATGTTATGACGTAGGCATCCGCTAAGAAAGGATTTTGATAAATTTTACCCCCAAGGGGATAAAATAGGGTATGAAAGTTTGTTGTTTGTATTTTGATAAAATCTTCCACGCGGACGAAGTCGCGGGAGGAAATTTATTATAAAGTCTCAAATCAAGGCATATCATCACGATACACTGGCAACGACAAAAAGGCACTACACATACTCATTAAAAAATTGGTCAAAATATAATTCGCCCTTCCGTCCCGCGTCGCCCCAGACAGAGCACGTGGAGGTTTGTGTCACGTCGGTAAACATGACACAGAATTAATATAGTACATGAATGAAGTTAGTGTTTTCACATTTCTCCTGGAACGTTACTAATTTGCTTTAAACTCACTAAACGAACGACGCAGAGGGCTGTTGGCTGTCAGCTGGAACACGTTATTATATTAACCATACTAATAACTAACTACCGGCGCGTGTGGTGCGCCCTTTATCATTATTATTTTTGTACTACGGCGACACTTTGGCTCAGATTAATGGTGTATGAAGATTTTATTGAACGAAAACTTTATTTCTAAAATCATTCGAAGCAAAAATATTTGGCGCCGTCCGTCCCTGGATGGTTGACCACTAGGTGGCATTTTAATAAGAGTGTTTCTGTACCTCGGAAAGGACGGAATTTTAATAATAGCGCGAGGGTTTTTTTTTAAACTTTGATAGTTAAATAATAGTTTGGCGACTGATCACAGAATTATGTCTATTCGATGGCGATAATTCGGTGCACTTGCACTGACGTGACTCGCAGACGGAAGCCTCAGAACGATAACTCGGTCGCTCGTCAGTCACACACATAACTCACCTGCAATAGAATTAATCAATTATGTAGCTCAACCTAGCGTCGAGCTAATTTTAAAAGAGGAATTATAAAACAAGCGAATAAAAAAAAACTTTGCGACTGATGATGACATACTGTTTTAATAACTTGAGCGGTATGTATTTGAGTAAGCGAATAATTAACTTAACTAACAACGAATATTGATTAATAATAAAATCCAGAACGAGCTTACAAAAAGTGGGTTGTGATTAATCCCTTTCCGATATTAAAATTTTATTTCAGTGACTACATTACTAAGTGAGTGACTACATTACTAAGTGAGTGACTACATTACTAAGTGAGCGACTGGATATACAAAGAGGGCAACTAAAGCATAACTGCACCCCGACATGGTTGGGTTAGGTTCGAAGGGTATGACGAGGATCTGCGATGCGGCGATGCCGCGCGTCCGACACCGACCACCCAAAAAGGCGGTCTATTGGTGGTCGGAAGATATTGCAGATCTTCGGCGCGGCTGCTTTGCCGCGCGTCGTGCTTACTTGCGGCAACGACGACTGCGCCTGAGAGACGAGGTAAGAGAAGGACACCTGCGCTTGGCTTACAAGGAGGCGAAGAAAGCGCTGCAGGTGGCCATTTGCCAGGCTAAGGCCAGCGCTAGGGAGGAGATGCTGGAGGGCCTTAATCGAGATCCCTGGGGGCGCCCTTACCTTGCGGCGCGGGGTAAAATCCGCAACCAAGCCCCCCCAGTAGTAGAGACCCTCCAGCCCGAACGACTGGCCGCGGTCGTGGCGGCGTTGTTTCCAACACCTCACGGGGTACAAGAAGCGGCGTCGTCGTCGTTGTCTCCAGTGTATCCCTTCGAGGAGGTCCCCCCTGTAACAGAGGGTGAGCTGGGTGCTGCGGTGAAGCGGCTCCGTGGTAAAAAGACTTCTCCCGGTCCGGACGGTATACCAGGGCGGGCTTGGGTTCTGGCCCTGGGCCCCCTGGAGAGCCGGTTTCGGGCCATGCTTAGCGCCTGTCTCGAACAACGGGAGTTCCCGTCTTGCTGGAAGGAAGGTCGGTTGGTTCTGTTAAAAAAGGACGGCCGCCCCGAGGAGTCCCCGTCTGCTTACCGGCCTATCGTTCTGCTCGACGAGGCCGGAAAGCTGCTGGAGCGCATAATTGCTGCCAGAATTATTCGGCACCTGATTAATGTTGGTCCGGACCTGTCCGACGCGCAATATGGCTTTCGGTTCGAGCGCTCTACGATCGATGCCATTCAGGCGGTGAAGGCCCACACGGAGGAGCAGGTGGCGAGCGGCGGGGTAGTGTTGGCGGTGTCATTGGACATAGCCAATGCCTTCAACACCCTGCCGTTCGCCTGCATACTGGAGGGTCTCCGACACCATCAGGTACCTTCTTACCTGTTTGGTGTCGTGGAGACTTACTTGCGCGGAAGGAGCGTGGTGTGCGTTGGACAGGACGGGACCATACTGCGGTGGGACACGTGGTGCGGTGTTCCGCAGGGGTCGGTCTTAGGACCCCTTCTGTGGAACATCGGCTACGATCGCGTGTTGCGGGGTGCTTTGCTCCGCGGGCTTCGCCTAGTGTGTTACGCGGACGACACTCTGGTTGTCGCTCACGGAGCTACATTCGAGGAAACGATACGTCTAGCGCGCGTTGGAACCGAGGTGGTGGTAGATCGGATCGAGGGCCTGGGGCTGAAAGTCGCTCTCGAAAAGACCGAAGCCATGTTCTTCCATGGCCCTCGGAGACGGCCGCCGGCTGGCACCACTCTGCACATCTGCCACGCGGAAGTCCGTATTGGGTACTTCCTGAAGTACCTGGGACTTATCCTGGATGGCAGATGGCAATTCGGTGAGCATTTCCGGCGGCTAGTTCCGAGGATCATGAAGACCGCGGCAGCGCTAGGGCGTCTTCTGCCAAACTCGGGTGGACCTGGCCTGAGTTGCAGGAGGCTATACACGGGGGTCATCAGGTCGATGGCCCTCTATGGTGCACCCATTTGGGTCGAGGCGTTAGGTAGGAGAAATAATAGATCCCTCCTGCGGCGTCCACAGCGCGCGATGGCCCTACGGGTTATTCGCGGATACCGCACCATAGGGTGCGAGGCGGCCTGCTTGATGGCCGGGTCCCCTCCGTGGGAACTGGAAGCGCAGGTACTTGCTGAGGTGTATCATCGCACTGCGGAGGCCAAGGCACAGGGCAGCAGCCCCCCGCCCGAATTGATTGGAAGGTGGCGTCGCCAGGCGCGGGTTATTCTCATGCGCATCTGGCGTGACCAACTGGCGGCGCCAAGCGCTGGCCACCGAACAATTGAGGCCATTCGGCCTGTGATGGATGGATGGGTGGGCTCCAAGGGAGTCCTCTCATACCGGACGGTGCAAGTGTTGACTGGGCACGGCTGCTTTGGTCGATACCTGCACCGGGTTGCCGGGAGGGAGCCGACTCCGGTGTGCCATGAGTGCGGCGCACCGGAAGACACGGCGGACCACACAGTCCAAGTGTGTCCTGCCTTTTCGGCCCAAAGGGCTCAGCTGGGCGCCACGGTGGGCGCAGACTTGTCCCTGTCAGGTCTAGTCAGGGCAATGGCTGCCAGCCGTGACGGATGGCTGGCGGTGACCGCCTTTTCTGAATCTGTCATATCACAAAAGGAGGAAGCGGAGCGGAAGCGGGAGGACGATCCCCTCTCGGACCCGATCCGCAGGCGTCGAACAGGACGTCGGCGTGCCGCGCACGAGCGGCAGCTACCGCCCTGACGAAGGGTTCCGGGTGGCAGGCATGGGGTGTCTGTCGCCCAAGGAGTGGACCCCATGGTGACAGACGCTGTCAGAGCGTCATAGGGTGTGCTGGGGAGAATTCTTCCCATGGTGGGTCCCGAGGGACAGGCCCGCTGGGTCGCGGTTGCCATGCAGAGGTGGAACCCGCGACTCAGAATTGTGGGTGTTGGCGTAAAGCCCGGGGGGGTTTTAGTGGGTAGGCCCGCTCCTATTATTGGAGCGGGGAGCCCCACATATCCCCGCCGCTGACCCCATCAGCGGCGGGTCGAATGCGTAACTGCATTTCCCCCCCGAAAAAAAAAAAAAAAAAAAAAAAAAAAAAAAGGTTCGAAGGGTATGGCGCAAGCGAGCCGGACGTTTTTTCCTTTTTTGACTGTCCTATCTTTCACCACTCACTCTTGCCGCTTTGTCTTCAAACTTGTAAATTTATGTAATTTATTTGTAATTTAAGTCGAAATATAATTAATTTGTTAAATATAAAAATAAAACAATTCATTTCATAATCCCTTTTAAATTCCTACCTAAAAGCTCTTCAAGCTAAACTATTATTCAAAATTCAAATAAATTCAGGCACTTCGTGCCCCAACATTGGTTTTTTAAGTAACTCAAATTGACCTACAATTTCACCAATACCCTGTCTCTACAATTTCAGAGCACTCCCCTTGACGTTAAGTTGAGTATTGGGATTCTCGGAGTGAACATCTCTAGTAGCGTTCAATTCCGCAGTCATCTGGAGGATAAGGCCAAGTTGGCCTTCAAAAAGTTAGGTGTCCTCAGTAGAGCGGCTCGTTACTTCACGCCGGTTCACCGCCTCCAACTTTATAAGGCGCAAGTTCGGCCGCACGTGGAGTATTGTTCTCACCTGTGGGCTGGGGCACCTCAGTACCAGCTTCTTCCTTTTGACCGCGTTCAACGTCGCGCAGTCCGAATTGTCGGCCAAGAGAGTCTCACTGACCGACTGGATCCCCTGGCGTTGCGAAGAGACGTCGCGTCCCTCTGCATTCTTTATCGCATATTTCATGGGGAGTGTTCTGAAGATCTGTTCGAGCTAATACCCGCTGCTCAATTTAACCGATACACTTCTCGCCGAAAATTAAATTTCCATCCACATCACCTGGATGAGTGGAAGTCTACCACTGTACGTTTCTCAAGAAACTTCTTACCACGTACGGCCACCCTGTGGAACGGACTTCCGGCAGCGGTATTCCCGAACGAGTACGACATTGGAACCTTCAAGAAACGAGCCTACACCTTCCTCAAAGGCCGGCAACGCATCTGTGACTCTTTTGGTGTTGCGGGTGTCCATGGGCGGCGGTGATTGCTTACCATCAGGTGACCCGCATGCTCGTTTGCCGCCCTCTCATATAAAAAAAAAAAAAAAAAAAAAAAAAACAAATTAATGTTTGTAAGTTGCTGTTCTGTTGATTTCTCGTCACTCGCAGTCAGTCGCTCACTTAGTAATACTATAACCTAAATTAATTAATTTTTAAACTTCAAAATGTAATTTACAGTCACTCGTTTTATTGCTACCCATTTTAAATCGCCGATAATTTAACCCAATTGTGGTGAATAACTGAACTACCACCTGCTCTGTGGGTGGGACGATAGTGTGTAATTATGTCCCGGAGTGGGTCGGTATTGTTCAGCGGCTCGTTCGGTATATTTGACCGAAATCGTGGCCGCTGAGTTAGTTTGTTGGTTGTACCCCCTCGCCCCGCGCCCCGCGCCCCGCCAAAGGGAAATTCAATTATTGCAAATTTGTTTAAGGCGTGATCACACTTTAAATCTGTGAATTCAGCAATTCAGTCACGGTAATGGCAAGCCGTAATTTGGTACTTATTGTCGTTGCATTCGTTATTCGTTTTCGATTAGCAAAAAGTTAAGCAATGTCTGGCGCGGTCAGTCCATGGATATAAATAAATAAATAAATAAATATCCTTAGACATACACACAGCGCCATCTAGTTTTATTCAGCGCCATAAGCAACTATAGGCTGGTGTTGTGGCCACCAGATGGTTGATATATATATACTGCACATAATACATAATTTTTTTGTTAATAAATACTTATTATAAATGAAAACATCCATAACTCGGGTACACATGTCCGTATTCATCACACAAACATATGCCCCTAGCGGGATTCAAACCCGCGACCTGTTGCTATAGTGGTCAGAGATTCTAACCAAGGTCTTTTAATACGAGTGTTGCCGTGTGTCGGAGGGCACGTTAAATATTCGCCCCGGTTGTTTTCAATTGAAGGCAGTTGGTAAGACAAGTCGTTGGTCTACAGGGGGGCTTAAAAACACTGACAGTCAGGTGATCACTAGCCAGAAACAAATCCACCAATATGCACTGGGCCCGCGTGGTGGATTGTGGCCCATACCCTCTCTGTGAGAGGGGATTGTGGCCCATACCCTCTCTGTGAGAGGGGATTGTGGCCCATACCCTCTCTGTGAGAGGGGATTGTGGCCCATACCCTCTCTGTGAGAGGGGATTGTGGCCCATACCCTCTCTGTGAGAGGGGATTGTGGCCCATACCCTCTCTGTGAGAGGGGATTGTGGCCCATACCCTCTCTGTGAGAGGGTATGGGCCCCAACAGTTAATCGTTAATGGTAGAGTAAGTACCTATATGGCTTTTTGGCGGGATCTCGGCGAGTGAAGTAGCATTTTCCTTTATATTTCTTATAATTTGTGCATTCTAACTTTTGAAGCTTAGTAATGGCAGAATATTGTGCAGCAAACGTTAGTGTTGGTGTACAAGTGAAAGGAAGTGTAAATTAAAGTGCGTAACGGTTCCCACAAGAAGTCGCCAAAATCTTTTGTAAAGCATTCTGCCACTTTACTGAAGAACGACTTGACCGTGACTAGACTCTATATACGGCAAGTATACGACGAATTACTTGTTTTGACTGAGACTGACTTATAAACTGAAGAAATAAGAGTAATAAATTTTTTCACTCGAAACTGGCAGTAATGTCCTTCGACAGTGAGGTTGACGGGTTGCCATCCTCAAAAATAATAATAAGAAGAAGTACCTATATAATTATCATTACTTTATAAAAAGTGCCAAGTTTTATAAAAATACTTAGTTTTCATAGAAATTTAAGGCCTGTACATAAACAGATACAACACATGAGACCGTTGCAATTTAAATGCACTGAGGAGCCACCTTGTTATTACAGTATCACTGCACCCGAAGCGCAGCTAATGTAAAGAGATACGACCGTATCTGAAGCACTCGAACCCGGACCAGAGGAACTCCGCGCCAACTAATTAAAAAGTGAAGCACCCATCGACTACGGACGGTACCAGATAAAATGAAAATTGTCCATTATTTTAACAGTTATTCGGAAAAGGTATTTCCATTGCATCGAGTACAGTTTCTCGTGGGTATAGGTAGGTATAACAGTCGATACTTTAATATTTGTTGGAGATATTGGAGATGTTTTGCAAATGGCTTTCTGTGAAAATAGCTTCGGTGCTATTCGTGGAATACGGCGACACGAATCAGTTTGTTTTCATTAAGGTTTGTTCGGCCATTGAGAGTATGGAATACAATCCATCAGCATCTGGCGGTTGTAGAGTCGTGTGGCTTCGGCCTTAAGCAGTATTATAAAGGGTTGATTGCTCTAGAGGCACGCGGGAGGGACCGAGGCGAGGGGGGCCGGGGTGGGGTGGGGGGGGGGGGGGGGGGATACAATACAATAGGAATTATCCACACACACAATGCGAGCAAATTGTCGCCAATGAGCGGTCCCACCGCACCGCGTGATGCACATACTTAGCCTCAAATACCCTATTATTCGTGAGAAGTTCGATAAGTAGATGTTGATTTTGGTCCAGACTCAAGGAGCTCTGAAGTCGAATTTAGAGTTCCTTTGTTCCGAGACGATAACTATCGGGCGGAGTCACCGACGCGATGGAGAGGTGTTGGTTATTTGTACAGATTTTGACGTAGTGTCTTCAGGGTTTTTGTTGAAAACTACTCATTTTTTATTTCGTCTATTTATTTCTTTATTCTAACGTCCCATTGCAGATATGATGATGATTTATTTGACTCCCAAAATCAACATTCGAAGATGAACGACATAACCCGACGACATAATTCTAGGCGGACGAAGTCGCGGGTAACAGCTAGTCTATAGATACATATGAATGGTTTATTTTGTTGTCTTTAAGGTGCTCGATACACAAACATACATAAAACTTGCTTCGCTAGTCATAACACTTTGTCTAACATACAAGTATGATGTGGGATTTTACGAGTATGTACTACAATAAAGCAATCCCCGCGGCTCCCGGCGGCGACACAAAGCCAATTGTGGTCGCGCTGGTGACGACCTCCGCGACCATAAATTAACCAATTGCCAATAGTTACTGTACGTCCTAACCTGTCCGTCGTTAATGCGAGCGCTCTATTAGTTATTATAGTGATTGTATCCAATGGTTTCTGGCAAGTAAACAGAATTGGTCTACCCAAGTGGATGTCAATAGACGACTAAGGAACTTTCCACCAAATAACTTCAACGTCTCAAAGGCGGTGGGCCTCACCTCCTGTCACGTGCATATTTCTGTATAATTGTGACCCCCGGATGTTATTTCAACTGTGTATTAAGGTTTTAATGTTTGGAAAACTCAAACGCTTATATTTGTATATATTCGGGATAAAGGTCGTGACGTATCTAAGTCCTCGGTTATTGTTTTATTAAAATGCCGAAAGAATTTCGCTTAGCTCTCACACACACATACACTGAACATTATTATTCAAATCAAAAGGCAATAATCCCTTCAAATGTTATGTTACTTTCCTTCCTCGAGGAAAACGCCCGAAGGCAAACGGTGATCCTCGGAACGTTTTATTAGATGCGATCTTTTGACTGAAACTCGAATTAATATTTAGCTCTTTAACTTTAACAATTGTATTAGTAAGTTGGTATACACGTATCTTAATAACGTAGAAAGTTGACAATTAATTTCATTCCGAGTAAAATACTTTCCGCGTGTTCCTAGAAAGATATGGATTACAGGCTCCTCCCTCCGCTTGTACTTCGGTACAAGTTTCACAATACTTATGTTAATAATTATAAGAAGTTTATATTTCGCGACGGCGGAGTTTCCGGGAGCTTTCTCCTATAGTCGTAATACTTAGCGCTCATAAAGGGGCGCGCACACCGCACACCGCACACCGCGCTCGCCGAGACGGTTACATTGGTATGAGCTGCACTTACATTTGCCTCTTCGCTTCGTATCACATATTCGTGTTGTTGCACTCGTAAACACACTGGCTCATTCGCTTTTATGTTCAATATATTTTGAATAGTTTTATCGTTTCCAGCGTAAACACGGGTATTTCCTCAAATCAAGTAAATTTCCTGTGGGAATTCGACTTAAATCGACGACAACGCGCGCCTTCGCTAGTTATTAATGTCCGACCGTTAACATTAAGCTGACAGTGGCTTTACAGCGGAATTGGCTGGCACAATCTGATTAGAACAAATAGGCCGACTTCAGTAGTCACGTAATGCCGCGGAGAGGACTCGACGTCGCGTATACAGGGTGTCCCTGGAAGTATGGATCAAATCGAACAGGGGCATGGGGAAGGTCATTCCCAAACTTAAGCTGAAAAAAAAAAATTAAAAAAAAAAAAAAAAAAAAAAATAAGAAAAAAAAAAAATTAATTATTTTTAATTAAAAAATTAAGCTGATAGCTTTGCTAGTTTTCTTTAAAAAAATTTTTTTGTATAAGCACTATTCGATAATATGAAAATGTAAAAAATTGATCATAACTTTTGAACCGTCAAAAATGGCACCGACATTCATAGGGTTAAAAAGTTTGGGAATGACCTTCCCCATGCCCCTGTTCGATTTGATCCATACTTCCAGGGACACCCTGTATTTATTGTGGACGCGATGTCGTGTTCGCGAGGAAATACGCAATTACCCTCGTTTGTAGCTAGCGCTAGCGAATCTAGGTGCAAAATATGGTCACGCTGTCGAGTAAATACCGCGTTATCTTACGGCCGC
Organism: Oegoconia quadripuncta; assembly: GCA_949316235.1. Classification (NCBI taxonomy): domain Eukaryota; kingdom Metazoa; phylum Arthropoda; class Insecta; order Lepidoptera; family Autostichidae; genus Oegoconia; species Oegoconia quadripuncta. The sequence goes on from OX438747.1 coordinate 97,396, forward strand.
ATCGCATCCGGCGGGAGGTACACGGTGAGGTGTAGGTAAGTGTGGTTGCTCCTTAGTAGTCAACTAGTCGTTAGGTAAACAACACCCTCACTTCACGTTTTGATTATCTTTGATACGAGAGGGCCCTCGAGGAGCGGAGGGCTTCGCATACAAAATGTTGATTAGGAACTCTGACCGATCTGTGACACTTGCATGGTTAAGAGGTAACGCCTACCGGATATTTTATAGTTAACGAGGTTAGTCGGGGAGTCAATCTTATGCACTAGGATCAACTCAAGAATATCTTGTATATTACTGAATAAGAGCGTTGGGTTACAATATCTTTTGTTTTATATTATTTGGACATGATAATGGCCATAGTAATAATGGACCTCCGCCATTCTTCTTTCAACTGACTACATAATATACAGGTCTGAACGCTAAACGCTCCCGACTCAACAAAGCTGATATTACCTATTGCAGTAGGAGAGGCCGCTCCCACGGGACCGAGAGCTGTTTGCAACACTGTTGGAAATTGTTCCGGTTGTTTGTTGAGGACATGTTCTCCAACAGGTACTGAGATACACAACTATATTGATATGTTATGGGACCATGCAGGCGCGGGCTGTGCCGTGTCGTGGAAAAAGTTATCAGGCTCTCGCTTCGAAAGTTCTAACCACTTTGTGCAAGCAATTATTCTGTCACTGACCTTTAAGAGAAAAATAGCTGTGCATTTTCAGACTCGATGAATATAAACCATGAAAAAACCATGCGCCATTATGGAATACTAGATGTTGCACGCGACATGACAACTACTAAAGTCCTCCTCCATACTCTCGAACATGCACACAGTCACACAAGAGCACTCACATGCACAACCATGTGTATACACACTTCTCCAACGCCAACTTTCATTATGGACATACTCGTACATATCTAATAATTTATTTGACTACCACTTGAACGTTGTTATATTCTAGTTTTAACTCATATTTGTTTTATAAGTGTTTCCCTCTTGTTTCTTATTCACTTATGTCCGGTTAGTGTAGCCTTAGTGGCTGTAGCACAAGTGTTCCTGCGATCGTCTGTTGTGGATGATAAAACAATACTTAAAACATTAACTTATAACAATATAAACTGAAAATTTAGAAAACGTCGAACTGAAACATCTAACTAATTCTAACTAATGTTATAAATGTGAAAGTTTGGATGCCTGTTTGTTTGTTGCACAATCACGGTGATATGGATGAACGGATTTGGATGAAATTTGATATATAGGTAGGAAATACCCTGGATGAGGACATAGGATATTTCTTATACCGAGAAAGTGTGTAGTTCACGGGCGATTAACAAATTTCCGCGATAAAGTTATTCCACGCAGGCGAAGCCGCGGGCGGAAGGCTAGTGGGTAATAATATTATCTAGATATACAAAGCAACTGTGTTAAATTTATTCGAAATGACTCTACCATTTCTCCTAGAACATTGCTATTGAGATACATCCGGACAAAGACTGGACACACACAAGGAAACGCACGCACACACGCATACACACACGAACGCACACTTCTTCAGGGGGTTGAAAATAAATTATCACAACCCTTCGACCGACAGATCAACTTGACCGAAAGTGCCATATTAGGAATTATGACCGGAACCCCACGTGTACTCCATTTCAAGTCAATTACAACAAACAGCAGAGGATTATTAACAGAGTAGTGGAGCTGGAAAAGTTTGTACAAAAGTTAGTTTCTTTAATGTACGAGTGAGTCGGTGCTCCATTAAAATGAGAGAGAGTTTAAATTTAATTTTGCTCAGAAACGAATAATAGTGGAATGGTAGCAACCCTGGAGGCTGAACACTACAATACAATACAAATACACTTTATTGCTCAACAGAAAAGTGGTAGGAGTAGAACGTACAATTTCGCGATCTTATCACTAACAGCGATCTCTTCCACGCAACCTCTGGGGATAAGGACGTACATTTGGAATAATTTGTGCAGTATTAAATAGGGATGTAGACACAAACTACGTGAATATATTTCATATACTTACACATACTCATTTCGTCGACACACGACAGAGTAAGACAGCAGAGCTTTGCTGTAAACGGACCCACATACATACTCGTACATACATACTCGGACCCACATACATACTCGTACTCACATACATACTCGTACTCACATACTCGGACCCACATACATACTCGTACATACATACTCGGACCCACATACATACTCGTACTCACATACATACTCGTACTCACATACTCGGACCCACATACATACTCGTATATACATACTCGGACCCACATACATACTCGTACTCACATACATACTCGTACTCACATAATCGGACCCACATACATACTCGTACTCACATACTCGGACCCACATACATACTCGTACATACATACTCGGTCCCACATACATACTCGTACTCACATACATACTCGTACTCACATACTCGGACCCACATACATACTCGTACATACATACTCGGACCCACATACATACTCGTACTCACATAATCGGACCCACATACATACTCGTACTCACATACTCGGACCCACATACATACTCGTACATACATACTCGGACCCACATACATACTCGTACTCATGAGAAGCTCAAAACCAAACCAATAGATATTATAAATGCGTAAGTTTGTATTCGTGAGAGTTTGACATCTCTTGAGGCTTAAACGCTGCACGTATTTGGATGAGATTTGGTTAATAGACAGATTTGAAAACTATCTTTATATTCCGATGGTAGTCTTGTTCCGTAGACGTAAAGTGTTAAGTTGACATTCATAACTGTCTCCGTTTCCTCATAATCTCCACTGAGAAGCTTGATAGGTAATCTTCGTTGGGCTTCAGCTTTACAAAGAGGGTATATTCAATTTCAGGCATTATTAAGAATGGATGAATGTACCAAATAAACCTTTTGGTAAAGGTAGTTCTATCATTGGTTTAAATGATCTCATTGTATTTAAATTGCATTTTGCTTGATATTAAGAATAACGATTTATCTGACGATGAAGGCGAGATGTATACTACTTTAAGACTGATAGAACTCTACAATGAATCTCATTTACATTCATTCATTCCGTATTCATTTTATTCTTACGTTTGTTATAAAGAAGCCGAGAAACTTGAAACTTTTTTTATGCACAACAAGTTTGCCCTTGATCTCAATCACATCTGATGTTAAGTGAAGATGAGGCCGAATATGGAAGCATGCTCACCCGAACCCCAACATATATCTTATTGGGGACTGGCTATTTCATATGTAGAACACAAGATGGTGGTAGCTACTCGTAGAAAGGGGGGCATTTAAAATGCCCTACCACCAGTCGAACCGAGTACTAAACATGTACCCCGCTGCTGGGAGATAGCTCAGGCAGTCGTTTTGTGGTCAGGGGTTCTACTCTCTAACGAAAATAGCTTCGGTGGGCCGTAACTTCGGACTTTTCTTTTGCAGTTTGCTGTGTCAATTATAAAGCAAGCGTCATTATTTTACGTTCGTTGTATATAGTTGGACAGCACAAGTCAGTACGGGACGCAAGGAACGTCTGAAGTTACGCAAATAATTGATTCTTAACAAAAGAAAAAGTCCGAAGTTACGGCCGTCCGAAGCTATTTTCGGTAGAAAGTAGACCCCCAGGAGTGGCGTCAAATTATAGCATGGCAACGAACTTAGATTAGTGAGACTCGAGCCAATGTGAAGCCTAGAATATAGCAATGCAACCAGGTATCGTGCGATATTACCGCGAGTGGAGGGTCCACAGCGTGTGTGCCGGAACTAGTTCGCGCTAAGTGGTTGAAGCGCCGCCGCCGTCTCGCATCGCTCGTAAATATCGCTCTCCACATTATACTTGCAGATTTTGATGACGCAGTTTGTGATTTGAGCCGGTATCGCGTGTGTGTACGTGGACACGTGCAACCTCGTCGTTATTCCCACGGGTGAGGCGGTGGTCACATATTGCTGAGGGATTTTTGTTGATCGCACAGCCACGATATTAATTAATAGCCACTGGCACACTGATGAAGTCTACCATTTGCATCGATACGGCCTTTGACGACACCTATGGAAAAAGGTGGATTGGCCTCATTCTACTTCGCTAATTACCTCCCATAAATCCCTTAGTCACCTCAACGGCAACATATAAATTATATGGTCCGTTCATCACTCGGAACCACATGTTTATTGGGGTTTAGTGCAGACCATTGATAGATTCACCGTCACGAGTGCCTTATTGGTGCAAATTTATTTGTCGAAGTATACTTGTGATATTCGAAATCGTCTTAATGAAGCCACTTGTCGGTCAAGAAATTGCTATATTGCCGGCCGAATTGCGCAATAACAACGGCCGGTGTAATAACGCTTGTCGCAGCTGCGAACTAGCATCTACAATCAGGTTCCATTTCACCTCCCTCAGCCCACCGGGACCCGTTAACGCCAATTATAAAGAAAATTAAATCTTCCGAAATTTCATTTCGAATTCTGTTTTCTTTAATTTCGATCTCGGCTGCAATAAAAAGTGTGACAGCGGCGGCGGCAGCGAGGGGCCGGCGGGGGGCCAGAGGGGCGGTCCGAATTGTACTGGAAGTGTGATTATAAATCTGAACGTTGTGGTTAAAAAGAAATAGGATTTTCCATTCGATATTCAGATAGTTAACACTTATAACGAATTGTGTTTCAACGAGTCATGTGAACTTTAAGCGAGTGCATTGTTTCGTGCTAAAATTAAACTTACCTAAACAAGGTACACTTGTTTGTAAACTAGAAGATACAAGCACTTGGCTTGTGCACCTGCACCTTATTCAGGCCGGGAAGCATCTCGCGTCCCAAAGCTCGCACAAAACAAACATTACACTGTGTACATTAACAGCGCCAGGCGACATCACGTATACGTCTCCACGCCACTTCACATTCCGACCAGAATTGCTAACATATAAAATTAGTTACGATTCCACGTGAGCGAAATTGGTACGATTCATCTACAACTGACTACATTTAGTAAGGTGAACCGTGGATGTTGTTTCAAGCATTAAACTCTTAATGTTTGGAACAAATCTACATATCCAGAATGTAGTATTCGTGCTGCATATAAGCTCATAGCAATAGGTTTGTCCGGCCATTACCTGCTAAATAAAAAGCATTTCGATAGAAGGACACGCTGACACAACAATGAACAGGAACGCGACACTGTTTGTGGCTCACCCGAAAGCGCTGGCTGACGCTTCCTGACCGCGCGCGTGTCCATTCGGGAGCAAGCGTCCGCTTCATTATATCCGAGGTAGCTTAAATATTGGACCAATGGATGGTTAATTAATTAAGCTGGACCTTTGTACCTGTTATGCAGTGTTTAACTACCCATTCAGTACAGTGATCTAGTGTTAAACAATATCAACAGTTTATGTAAGCGAAAATTATAAAAAACCGTCCACGGTTCTAAATATGTATCTATGAAAACAAGACGAAATAACTAAATTGTTTTAGGCCGGAGTCGAAAGCCTCTATGCGGTTCCTCGTAGGTAATATATATGTTTTTTGTGAACTTGGCCTGGACACTCACGTGCGCTTCGATCATACCGTGGTTGGCGTATTGGAATACATTTGCATTCGTTCCCTCCATGTTTTGTTTTTGGTTTAAATAGATAGATTATTATTTCTTAAAGTACGTAGAGCGCGCGGCCATTAATGCCCAACTTACAAAATTTACATTTCTAAATTTTATTTTTTGAATAAAATCTGTTAACTTTAATGTTTTATTTTTTATTTTTTTCGTAATAGGTACATCCTATACATACACTCTGCAACGTTTGTCGGGTTAATTTTGTTAGACCTTATATACTCCCACAAACCGATCAATTTGGTTTTGTGGAGTTAGCCTATAACCACCTTATGTATATATGTAATAAAGAAAATAATTAAAATCATATCCATCTTGATTGGGTGCTGGAGCTATTTGTTTTCAAGTATGACGTGGTGGCTGCTGGGGCCTACAATATGAGGTTTATCGTGACGTCATGTACCCTACACTCCTGGGACTAGTGTGAATCTCACGACCTCCATTCGTCCAAGACGCCTGAACTGGAAGTAGTAACATACAGACGCGTGAAATACATTACTCTCCTTTTGGTTTCGCCGTAGTCGGGTAAAGTAAAGCATAACCGCGTGTTCTACTTAGAGAGGATCGTGCACTTAGCTGCGAGGTCGCGAGCGCTGTTTACGAGATGACTATAAGATCATGAGGCTGCATAATACTGGTGTTCACCCTAAAGGAATGGCCGTACAGCCTTTACGAGGTCGTGTCAGCGCTTCTTCGATTCGAATACAAACAAAATAAAAGATTGGAGTGGAATCGAGACGAGGGCCTCGTAAAACAGAATGGCGTCGTCGCCGCGGTGGGAACAGGACTGGCTCAGAACTGTCTCCTTCATACAACACGCGTTGTAAATAACATTTGTTATATGTTAATAAAGTGTCGTGACACGAGTTGTGGGCTCGTCTGACGGGAAGTGATCCCGTCGCATAAAGACTTTAGCAGCAACTGAAATTACAAACGCGTGACCGGTTGACGGCATAGGTGTAGTGGATAGTGAGCATGTCAGCGAAAAAAACGGTGGCGGGTTCGAATCCCGCAAGGTGTAAATGTTTGTGTAATGAATACGAATGTTTATGTGTGTTTAACCGTTATCTAATATCCATAGCTTTGCTATGAGACTAACTGATTGATGTGTCGAAATTTTTATCATTATTTTTATATATTTATTGTGATATGACGCTGGGAGTTCACCACCACTTCACGTACCTTAGGTACGGACATTTATCTCTCTCTGCCGATCCAGGCAGACCAAACCAACTGTGTTAAATATCTTCGATTTCCTCAAACATGGCTAAAAACCTATGCCCGAAGTTAATCTTAAATATAAAAAAAAAAAGACAATCCTCAATAGAATGTGGCCTCGTTTGTACTCAAATTAAACCACGCATTGCTGAAATACGTCCGGTCAAAGACTGGGCACACACATATACACAATCACATACACACATATAACGCCGTGAAACACAACAGCGTCAGAGGTTAAAAAAGGGCTCTATTTGAAGCTCGTGTAACGAAAGGCATATTGTAAGGTCCTATTGTGTCGTCATAAAAGCCACAAAAATTGCTTCTCAACGACATTCAGTGGCACGTTTGTATGGCGCATAATATTATTGGAGCCGAGTGAACCCGCAAGAGGTTTCATTGTGAAAGCGACACCTTGCGATGCTTTGTGGCTTACATTACGCGCGCCTTTTGGAGCGGGTGCTGCGACGTGCTCGCGATATCGGTGAGCGTCAGTCAGCTGCAGGTCACAGCGAGAGAGCTAAGCGGGACTGCAGCTTAGTTATAATGTCGGTATCAAGTGTACAGTACTAGATATAAGGACGTCAAATAAATGCAATTAAAAACTAAAAACCCGGTTATGTATTTAAAATTTTGCGGGCGCCATATTGGACTAGTTACCATAAAATGAATTATATGACACCCTGGGGATCAAGACGAATCTAACGACACCTCAAAATCGGTCTAGCCGTTTATAGCGTACAAGAGGTAATATAGAAATCTATATATACATACACTGAAAATTATTACCCTCCTTTCTGGGCAGTCGGATAAATACATACACAGCTGGCCAATTGGCTCCTAGTTGGATGAGATATCTGTGAAGATTAGTATCGTAGCTTTGATGGTAAATTTTATAGCTTTTGTGACTTCAGAATTAAGTGTTTTTGTTTCCGTTATTTCCTCTCGGTTGGCGTGGGGCGTGCCCCGGGGCCACACCGGGCGCCCCGGGGCACGCTGCTGTTTCAAACACACGATCCGAAACGAAATAACTGCTTCAGTAATAAAAAGATTCCTAAAGAGCCGTAACCGTTCCATTTTTGTAAAGTTTTTGCCTGGAGACAATTAATTGCAGTTTATGGCAAAACCTGTTTAATTTGCCAGTTTTATCTGGAAAATTAAGCTGCTTTTGATTCCAATCACCATATAATAATGCCTTTGTGTAAAGTACATAATAATCAAACTTTTATAATAGTTTATATCGGTCTGGCCTCCAGGAGATATTAGTCATAATCAAATAAAGAAAAATGATGGGATCTATGAGGAATTGAGGGAAATCCTCAAATATTATTTGACGTATATCACTCATAATTGCTCCAAAAAAACATTATTATGACAGGCGACGTAACAACATTTATCCTTGGAGAATCGAAATCGTTTAAGTTGGGGGCGAGGGTACGAGTATCTCGGAGTGGTCGATGAGTATTGTTTGTCGGCGGACACCCGCAGTGACCGCGACGCCACAGCCTCACGGCCGGCGGTTAGAGACCGCCCGAATTTCGCTTTCGTCCAAAATAATTATTTTCGAGTCTTTTTGGTTTCGGCTCTTCAACACGAGTTATTTGCCGCTCATCGCCATAAATTTCGTTAAATAGTAAGTAAATAGTAAAGTAATTCATTCATTACGAGTAAATTTTCTCCTTTTTAACCGACTTCAAGGAGGGGGTTATTATTCTGTTGATTACAAAAAAAATATCTGTTTGTTAACCGGAACTGTGTATCCTGCATAGGGTAGTTAATGGGTTTCTCGGCGAACAGTTGCTTGAGCAATTACACTTTAAAATACCAACTCGGTCTATGCGCAATAAACAATTATTCTCTGTACCGACATCCAATAACAACGTTTCCCAAAATAGCCCTCTATGTAGAATGTGTAAGGCCTATAACAACCTCAGTTCTAATGTGGATCCCTTTTGTGGTTCCCTTGCCTCATATAGGAATTCACTTATCCTTTATTAATACTTATACTTTTTTTCGTTTTGAATTCGTCTTGTTGGATGTTTAAGTTTATTTGCATGCAGCCTAACTATTTTTTATTATAAGATTTTTAAAATCCTGTTATGTATAGTTATAAAAGGATTTCAGATTTATATAGATACAAATGTCAGTGATAGCTCTTTAAGTTGTTAATCTGTTATCTGTTACTGTACTTAAACAAATAAAATAAAAATAAAATAAATAAAACTCAGAATTCAGTAATTTTTAAACCGATTCGGAAAATTCTTTTTTTATTTAATAGTAAATACTTAGGAAATGGGAAATAAATGTTTATCATTATCCTTTTCTGATAATGGGATCTATGAGGAATTTAGGGAAATCCTTACATGTTATAGGCACATAACATACATATAACGATGTCGGCATTTAGTCCAGAGTCGAGATTTAAAAAAAAGAAGAGAAAATTACATTCAGAAAGTGGAACCTGACTGAAGTAGCTGGTTTTGCCAATTTTTGGCGGTTCAGTGTAAATTAATAGTTCAACTTTAATGGTGTGTCAGGATCGTAGCAAGTGGAACTCTGTGGTCTCTGCCTACCGCTACGGGAAACATGCGTGACTTTATGTATGTAAACTTTATTTGCATTTTATGTAATGTTTTTTTACTATTTGTATGTTATTGTAATACATGAGTGACTTAAACACTTCACTTTCCTATCGTGTCAATGGATTGCTCATGTGCTTCCAAAACCTTGAGCTATCTTATGAGGTCCTACGTGAGAAACTACGTTTCAATGTCAAAACTCATCACTGGTCACACACGTTGATTGGACCTGATGAAGGTCACAGGAAGGGTCGCTGAATACCTCATAGGTACCATAACTACAAATAAATTACATTCTTTTTTATTTGCTTTTTGGAATAAAAAATCTCACTGCTAATACATAAAAGTGCAATATCTTTCTCAGTCATTGGTATAAGGTTGATACAAGTATTTATGATTTGATTAATTTATATATTTGTGTAGGTAATTTATATGTATTTAGTTATTTGATTATAATATTATAAGTAGTACTTATATTATTAAATGTACTTGTATCGTCACATTCTGTAAATCACGATCTCATGGTGTGCTTATGTTTTTTTGTGATGAATAAACACCTTTTATTTAATTGTATCTGCCTATTATTAATTACGTATATAATTTTTTGGTTCCTCATTTTTATTTATTCGGGGGTCCCGTGTAAAGTTTCTAACCTCCGGTAGGGTTGACTGGAAGAGATCTCTTTAGAGATAAGCTCACCTTTTTAGATTTAGATTTTCTGAATGTTAACTTAACCGCCCCCGTGGCTCAATGTAAACAACATTGGGTTTACGATTCGGAGGTCGCGGGTTCGATCTCCAGCGGGGTACATGTTTAAGTACTCGGTTTGGTTGGTGGTAGGGCATTTTAAAATGTCCGCCTGGCTAGCTACCACCATTTTATCTAAATCTGCCGCCAAGCAGCAATGTTAATAGCATTGTTGTGTTCCGGTTGTCAGAGATAAGATAGCCAGTCCCCCAAATGTGTTGGGGTTTCCGGGTCAGTACGCTTCCACCTTCGACCTCATCTTCACTTAACATCAGGTGTGATAGAGGTCAAGTGCCAACCCGTTGTGCATAAAAAAAAATTTAATCTGATTATATTTCTTGTGCAATAAGGAAAGAGTAATAATAATAAATACATGAACATTGTATATAAAAATGCCAATTATAAGATCCCACATGTAGACTCCTATCTATCCAAAAATACATCATATCGGTTCTTTGGTCATAAAAATACTAACAATTACTTAAATATAGTTTTACGTAGGAGTTATCGGAATTTTCTGATTTCGGTTTTCGGCGAATAAACAATCTATTGTCGGCCGGACCCTACCGTTGGGACACATAATGAGAAAACTTAGACTTTACTCGGGCAAATATTGAGGAGTAATGTCATGCGTGGACATCGCGGCGGGACGGGCCCCGACCGGTACTTACTTTAGTAACTTATTAGTAATCTGTGGCTATACGGAGCCTTCAGGACTGCTAATGTCATGTCTTTAGATAAGCTTCACTTTATCATTTAGGCTGATTCGAGGATCCATTCGGATTTGAAGAACTGTAATTAGAATATAAGTGCACAGCGGAATGTTTTAATCTCTGAGATGATGGTATTAGCAGAGAGGCTGTAGCGTGAAATTGAACTAGAGACAAAAATAGCCCGCGTCAAGCGCGAGTGAGTGAAACAGCACGCTGGTTATTATGGATACCAGATGGTTAATATACTACACAAATATTTTTTTTTGTAAAGAGATACGTGTCATAAATGAAAACATCCATCACTCGGCAATACGTGGGTTTTTTATCATACAAACATGCCCCTATAGCGGGATTCGAACCCGTGACCTTTTAACTACAGTTGGTGTTCAATTTAAGATTTAGAATTTGATAAAAGATTATTTGAAGAAGGTTTTAGTCCAATCACATACGTTACCTCGTTATGACGTATCCGTGCTCAACACGGTACTGGCTAGTGAACTATACGTATGTTTATTTCTGTTGCAATTGAATTATAATTCAAAGCTAACGTACTCTTTCTCTTACAAGTTATCTGACACTACTATCTTCCTGCAACCAGCAACGGGAACTTTGCCTTGTTACAGTTACATTGTAGGAAACTCAGCAATCAGGGTTACTTTTGGAGAAACTTTTAGAATGCATAAACCTAAAAACTTCGCGAGAAACACTCAAATAAAACTGTAACAACTTAGTTTGTACGGAACATTTCTTTCATTACGTCATGACGTTTTTGTGCGCCTCGCATCTCCTTCCTTCCCGAGCGACTACGAAGGCCGAAGTTAACTTATCACGACAGCATAAAAGCTGAGCTAAACTTGGCTCAACTATTGTCCACTCTCGAAGGAAATAACTAGTTAGGGGAAAGAAACGACTTAACACTTGCAGCCACATGAGACGATTAGTCGTGATTATTGTCCACGTGTGGACGGATCGGTGAATAACTTTTTAAGATCCCAAACTTCACAGACGTCCAATATTATTACTCAACTGCCAAAGGAAGGAGGATAATGTTTTTTGAGTGTATATATGTATGTATCTATGTATGTCCGTTCCTTTGGAGCATCCTGTAGCCTAAACGACTTCACCGATTTCGAAGTGCATGGTGCCGTTAGACTCGTTTAGATATCTGGAATGTCAAAGGAATACATTTTATGATAAAAAATCCAACATGGCCTCCGCACATTACTAAAATATGCCGTCGGGGTTTTTAAATACTTAAATAGTTACATCCTCTCTCGGCCGCGAGGTATCGACTCCCCTCACCCCTCACCGCACGTCCTTCACTCTGTTTTAAGGGGTCATTACACTGGAATGCTTCACAAATTGATGACAAAGTAAATAATTAAAAACTTTTCCACAGAGTGATAAATATACAGCAAAATGTTACCCAGCCTCTAACGGGGTTCAAACTCATTTAGATCAGACTACACAGATAAAAAGTGTTTAAATAATTAAAACGTGGGTAGAACCAATTACAGACGAGATCAATCATAAATAAATAAATTATTAAAGAGGTTGCAATTATTCACAAGCATTTTATAATTTGTGAGTGAACCGGTGCTCGATTTTTGAACTAGTTTTTGATAAAACGCAGCCTCATCTAGTTCCACACTAAGTAACTAGCATTATGTTATGGATACCAGATGGTTGGATTCACAAATACATTTTATTTTGTAAATATATAATATACGTATTATAAAAGAAAACATCCATAATTCGGGTACAAGGGTCAATTCATCACACAAACTTGCTGGCGGAATTCGAACCCGCGACCTTTTACTACACCAAACAGGCCGTCATACTTTCAAACGTCAAGCATTTACTTCAACGTAAGATACATGATATTTTTGATTTAAATCCACTGGGAATAATAGTAGAGCTAATTGCATTTCTCTGTCAGTCAGTATGTCCAAGCTACCACCGCTTCGGAAGGGAAATCATCTGTGGGAAAAGAAGCGGCGCAACAAACCCACAGGATCATTGTTGTCCTTTTTTTTAATAAAGAGTATACAACTAACACAATATTATAATTTAGGAGCTGGTCCAAGTAGTCACTAATTTTGTAATAACCTTTTTTTGTTAATGTTGTTTTGTCATGATCCATATTTTTTTTCACCGGTTGCAAACGACATCTACAAATTAACAAAAGTTAATCTATAATTTGCTGGTGAACGCACTACGTGAGTAGTGACACCACTTGTCAAAGATTTGCTATTGCCACCTGTCCGACACCAATTTGTTCCACATTAGAAATGAAATATTGGTACGAGGTGAAACTAAGCCGCCCCTTGAGTGTGTCAGATGAAAACTAATGAAAATCGACATTTAACAATCCCAACTCGGTTTTATTGCAGATAAAAATATAAGAACTGTTTCTTAGGTTTTTTTATACAATTTCTATGAAGTCCCTTCAGACTGAAATAATAACTATAAAAATTGTAAAAACTTTAACAATATCTTCTATCGTATCTTAATTATTGCAACAAATTATGATTTAGGACTGTGAAAATAAACAACCTTCACGTTCAGAGGGTGACAACATGGCGGCAACAGCGGGCTATGACAGCGACACAAACAGCTATTGAGTCAGATAAATAAATAATAAAATGAAAAATAAAACACAAATTAAATGCTGAAAACATTTTCTTTATGATTGACTGGACACATGTGCAGTCTCTCCTGATGGAGAGTGATGTGGTCGAAGATGAAGCTCGCAATCTCAGTAGATATCTATTCTATTTCTTTAAGTGGGTTAAGGAATACCGTCCAGTGGCCGTCACTGACCGACTGGATCCCCTGGCGTTGCGAAGAGACGTCGCGTCTCTCTGCATTCTCTATTGCATATTTCATGGGGAGTGTTCTGAAGAACTGTTCGAGCTAATACCCGCTGCTCAATTTAACCGATACACTTCTCGCCGAAAATTAAATTTCCATCCACATCACCTGGATGAGTGGAAGTCTACCACTGTACGTTTCTCAAGAAACTTCTTATCACGTACGACCACCCTGTGGAACGGACTTCCGGCAGCGGTATTCCCGAACGAGTACGACATTGGAACCTTCAAGAAACGAGCCTACACCTTCCTCAAAGGCCAGCAACACATCTGTGACCCTTTTGGTGTAGCGGGTGTCCATGGGCGGCGGTGATTGCTTTCCAACAGGTGACCCGCATGCTCGTATGCCGTCCTCTCATATAAAAAAAAGAAAAAAAAGTGGCGGCTCATTGGATCAATTAAGATTTATTTTTATATACAGAATAAATAAAAAAAATCGCTCTGACCTGCATTCGAGAGGACCAAAGCTAAAGGTCTCTCTCTATTGCTACCCCCTAAGGGGTACACATGTGATACAATATTACGTAAACCTAATACCATGAAACCCATGTGAAAGCAATAAATTGATTGATTGATAATTATAAATAATACATAAATAGCTTTAATTAAGGTTATTTTTCAGATTTTTAAATTATGGGTAATAAAAACGGCCACTTTGATTAGAATCGGGAATTCTGGAAAATATTAAACATCAAAGCTATTTAGGTAGTGTTTATAATTAGATTTTAGACTTGTCGAGTGCACGTCACAGGACTTTTTTGATTTATTCTGTATTTAAAAAGAAATCTTAATTGACCCATTGAGAGCGCCACTGGACGGAATAAACCATCTTAAAGAATTGAAAAAATTCACGTACGCTTACAACTAATGTAGGACATCGCTACGAATGGTGTAATTAAGATTTCGACAAATATTGTTATTTAGAAGGTTGTCTGAGACACGTCGCCGCGGGGACATCCCCCACACACGCGCCTTCTCCCGCCACCTATCTTCATACGTGTCAACTATAATCACAAACACAATACTTATATAATACAGTACTTAAGCAAATAAAAGAACGCTCAAATTAGGACTTTTAGAAAAACTCCGAAAAAACAGGCGACTATACCATCCAGATAAACCAAACCAACTGTGTTAAAAATTAAACATCTTCGAAACTGCTTAGCCGATTTTCATCAAACGTGGCTATTAACCTGTCCCCTCGTTTAGTTTTTAATATATAAAAAAACCGCATTCAAATCGGACTACGCATTATTGAAATACGTCCGGACAAAGACCTACCTCTAGAAACTCATAGGTAATTTATACCTTCAGACTCAAACTTATTTCTCTTTGACTTACCGCCATGAAGTCGTCTGTTGCTTTAGCTACAATACATAACTCCTAAATAAATCCACAATAATCTGGGATGCCCGTGCGGATGATGTTGTGGAGTCCCAGCGGAGTTGCCGTCTCGCTCGAAGACATTTAATTAGCACCTCAGAGCCGCACGAGCGAGCGGCGCTCGTCAGGTATCGCGGCTAATACCTCGCTAATCTGTGGGGGAACCGCGTAGCCGCATCACGTAGCACCTGCTCGTAGCGCGTAGCTTCTACTACGCGGCTTCTTTGTCAACCGCATCGGATAACCTGAGGTTTTATCCTTTGTCTCCGATTATTTCTGTATGATATTGTATATAAATTGTTTGGAATTTAAATTTCGATTGTAAAGACCATGTAATATATATAGTATTGCGTAGTTCAAAGAGCCAAACTAACTTGATACTTTATTGCGTCGTTTAATGTACGAAATATAATTATTATGACCAGTAAAACTACGCCTTTGGATGCTCTTTTACGGGTCCCTACGGCGCCCTCTTAATCTTTTAATTACAGCCAAGTTTTCCTCTACGTTATTTATGTGTTTTTCTTCCAAAACCTAAAGCTACATATAAATTAAGTTTTCGAATTTCACGAGAGCTGCGAGATGATTCGTTTGGAGAGCCTTATTCAATTTCGTAGAACGTGGAGAGACTTGCTGGTCCAATCATAATCCGGAGCCCCAAAATTTTCTAACATGACATTTTAACCTGAAAATATTCTGATTTCAAATCCACAGTAAGTCATGAATAGATAAATGTATTTGCAGAATAAAGTGAGCCGTCAATATCTTAAAATGAAACAAGTGGTGCAGGGTACTTAGACTTTTCATTTTCGCCCTCCAGTTTCGTACTCACATCGTGGAGTGATTGAGGTCGAGCGCTGAACTTGAATATATAAAAACAGGCTAAGTGAGACTCGGATTCGCGCACCAAGGGTTCAAATTCTTAATATATATGTTGCCAGCCATGGCATAAAGATCGTCCGCCAGCAAAGCAAAGCTTGTTTCTAAGATTTTTCCAAAACGGACCGCGTCAGAGGTACCTAAATATAGAGCTCAATTTATTTTCCATCCTGTTCCTCTATTAGCACAAATTGTTTCAGATTTTCCACTTCAGAGATAAGGGGGAATGGAAAATTCATCATTGTAGAGGTAAATACCCTATTCAACATTTGACAATGTTCTGAAAATAGCTGGTAGCTTCAGCAGTTAACAAGATGCGTCTCTTAGCCGACTTCCAAAAGGAGGAGATTATCAATTCGTTTGTATTTTATTTCATATATAATGTTGTGTATTTGTGAACCGATTTGGGTAATATTTTTTAACCCCTACGCAAAAAGTTTTGACACGTTAAGCCTATGTCTGTCTGTGTGTCAATGTGTTGTCTGTTTTTGAATGCTGTATGTGGACGATATCGTAGTCAATTGGAGTTTTCAAATTTTTCTATTTATAGTATTTGTTTGAAAGAGTACATCGTTTAAAACTATGAGAGTTTTTAGCGGTTCAATTATTCCTCGTTTTAGTACGAAACCCTAAAAAATTGTTGCCGCACTGACGGTGGGAGCCGAGAGCGGAGTGATTGCAACGGTCCGCCTCGCACTGGCACGCGCACGCCATTTGTAATATGAAGAGGCACGTGATTGGTTCCCTGCCGCTGACACCAGCTCACCCGCTCCGCTCCCTGGACACACATAAATTTCCCCGCATTGTATATCATTTAAAAAGGTATTGTAAATTATCTCTCGACTTTCAGGACGCTAATTAAAGGCATCTTGTAATAGGCACACAGGAGTGAAAGAACAAGCCGAGACGATGGGGATTCGAGGGGCTAATGAATTCGCAATTAGCGCGAACAGTGATCCGAGTAATGGATATTTATGGCGAGAGCTGGAGTGATGTAATCATGTTCATTTGATTCCGCGGTCCTAACTTCTTGTACAGGGAATTGAGGATCTACCTTTGTAGATACTTATATATATATATAGAAAAGAAGAATATGATGCTGCAGACTGGATGAACCGATTTCTATATATCAGGTCCTTACCTATGAACTTGGCGTTTTGTATGAAGAATTTTATTAATACTGTTTTCTCCATACAAACATTTTTGAACTTTCTTTGGGAACGGCAAATCCAAATTTAGCTAAACTTTGTGTGTATTATCGGATAACATTAAGTTAAATATAGGCAGTGTTTATTTTTAAAAGTAACCGCTTTATTACCTTTGTTACCGCTATAATCTAAGAAATAATATGGGAAGGTCATGAAGAAAGCTGTGTTCAAGTTTTATTTATTATGTGATTTAGCTCAGACATTAAAAAATATTTCATGTGAAACCTTGAAAATAATATTCTATTTTCCAAATAAAAAACAAATTTAGAAATAGCTATAGAATCGTAGGAGTTGGTACATTATGATTAACGAAGAAAAAAAACTCTAATTTCATAGATAAAGACCTAATAGTTTTAAAATACTTCTTGGCAAAGTTTTATTTAAATGGATCCTGATTCATGTATTGTACTGGATGATGTTAAGCGAATATAAGGCCGAAGGCGGAAGCATGCTGACCACCAACTTATCGAATGCATTATCGGCGATGATAACCTAAACAGGGTAACGCCTTCTTCACAAAAATATGTTAAATGAAATAAGACATAAGATGATGTCCAAGTTGCGCCACACAAATTTTAACTCGTAAAATTTATAGCCTTACCAAATATTCAGCGTTATTTGATACAAGTCCATTCAAAAGCGCAATCAATACATCTTTATTCAAGACTTCGTTCGCGTGGAACATTTCATCAAAATCGGTTCAGCAAAAGCTTTGCCTATATGTTAATCCAGGTCCTAGTCTGTTTAAGAAACACATTTCATCCAAAGTCGTTTAGCCGTGAAGAGGTAACACACACAAACACACACAAACTTCCGCATTAACATTAGTAGTTGGGATTCGTATATACTCGTACAGTATCCACAGAGCCCTTTCATTACTGCATGAGACTATAATATAAATTACTTAGCATTTCGACCGCGGCTGCGCTCGCGTGGAATGATTTTTGTCTTTTGTGGCTTTGCGTCATTCGTGTTAAGGCTCGTTGGAGGTGTACAGGGGACGAATTGATGGTTAACGGTTGTAGCAAATTTTTTTGTGTTCTCTATTTTATAAAGTGACTGCTCACCCTCGGCCTGTGACTCTACGTGCCTCAGTCCCCCCGACGCGGATTGACGGACTCAAATTTTATCGCCTTTACCAAAAAAATAACAATTTATGCTTCAAATAAAATGCGCCATGCTCCGCGGGTCTCGACCGACCGGAAAGCCGATGATTGATTCGTTATATTTTGACAAGGTATGACAAACGAGCGCAAGCGGCTCACTCACCTAGTGAAATACCGTCACTTATACTATCGCTAGTACGTATTATAGTAGTACTCTACTACGTGTGAATCCGTTGTGTGTGTGCGTAAGCCATACGACCGAGGACTGCGTACCCTTAGCCTTACCCCTTAAATGCGGGTAACAGAACTGGTTGCGGGGAAGGCGAGTCTTCTTTACATTGGATTAGTTAAAATTCCTTGATGAAACCACGCACACTAATCAAATTAACACACTACCTCAGGTATAAATAAAACACGACCTAATCAGCAAGTGCTTTTTTCACTATATCACAAAATTATCTTTTATCGCTCCATAAATATGTTATTTAAATAAATAAATCAGGTGAATAGGCCATTTGGTGTCCGACCGTGGATTTATAGGACGGAACAAAACATTTTTCTGATACAGATAAAAGGTCAGTGATACGAGTGGACTGGTTTCTAGTTTATAACATAAATACGAGATACTTGTCCATAAAATATACCAGTCCTGAGTTAAGGGAATAAGGCTAGAAGGTATTTATTTAAATAATAGTACTTATTCAATCAAAAATCAAAAAAAATCAAAAAATGTTTATTTGCGTTTACAAATTAATCCTTATGCTAAGAACACAGTGGTTGGAGGACACCTATTAAGCATTTTATAAAATACTTTTGCCAGATGGTCCCGCTCTTCCAATTACAGCACAGTTATATCTGTATGTTATTTATATTATATTATATATGTATATATTACTTTCATTATTTATTTACTGTGTGTGTGTGTGTGTGTGTGTGTGTGTGTGTGTGTGTGTGTGTGTGTGTGTGTGTGTGCGTGTGTGCGTGTGCTTGTTTGTGTGTGTGTCTTATTAACTTAGTAACTTGATTATAGACATAAGTAGTCATATATTTATTTAACACCATACAATAAGAGCAACAAGAGTATCCCAACTAATATTATAAATGCGAAAGTTTGTGTGTGTGTATGTCTATATATATATATATATTATATATGTATGTTTGTTACCTCTTCACTGGACGGATTTGGATGAAATTGGTTTTGGTAGACAGATTAGGACCTGGATTAACATATAGCCACTTTTTTCTTGCTGAACCGATTTTGATGAAATCTTGCACGCGGACGAAGTCGCGGGCGGAAAGCTAGTCAATAATAATAACAAGAAGATTACATAATACAGAGAATAGAGATTTGTGAAGTTAAAAATGGACTTCAATCTTAGCATGAGCTGCAGCAACCGCCACAGCGCTGGTTTACAGAGGAGTCCGACGTGAAGTGCCTCCGATGTGATTCGGACAGATGTACAAGTTGTGTAAATACATATATCTAACATAAGACTTTAAAAGATATATTCAAAATATTGATTTTTTTTTTTTTAATTTTTTTTATATGAGAGGGCGGCAAACGAGCATGCGGGTCACCTGATGGAAAGCAATCACCGCCGCCCATGGGCACCCGCAACACCGAAAGGGTCACAGATGCGTTGCCGACCTTTGAGGAAGGTGTCCACCCCAGAATAAGTAGGGCAGCCTGAGCGATGAGGGATTCTCCAGCAGTGCTGGTACCCTCCTGGGGTACTAACTCTTTAAATACCGCTACCATTCTGGAGAGAGACTGGAAGGTGGGCCTCCGGCGCCCTCGCTCACCGGACGAAGCGCAGTGGCAAAATGCCACTACTCAGACGTCGGTCTTCTGCGAGAGGGTGGTACTTCCCCGGTCGAGCCGGCCCATTCATGCTGCAAGCATTTACAGCGTGGCTCTACCACTACAACTGGTAATTTATAATAATTATGAAGGCTGTTTCATATAAGAGTAGTTACAGTGAAATGTGAAAGCAATGAATTCTCTAAGCCCGTAAACATCCCACTGCAGGGATATAGGCCTTCCCTCGTATAATGAGGGAGTATGGGCCATAGTCCACCACGCTGGCCCAATGTGGGTTGGGGACTTCACATACCTCAGAATTATTTCTCAAGCATGCAGGTTTCCTCACGATGTTTTCCTTCACCGTTTAAGAGCAATAAGCAATTAATTTAAATTTAAAAACTCCTATGACCTATATGGCCTGCCTGGAAATCGAACCCGGACCTCCCAAATTGAGAGACCGTGTCTTAGCCGCTGAGCCACCGACGCAGGAAAAGTGTATCCTTACTGGACTAATAAATAGGCAGCCTGCGCTACCGTGGATCCTGTACTACCCTATTTGAGTAATTATGGGGTTGACTGTACGCCGCGATCCGAACTATGACGAGCGGCGACGATTAATCGCGGCCTATTTATTCAGCCGCGTCTGATTGGAGCACGGCCGTCCGCGTCGAGCGCCTGGTCTGTCTGAGGAATCGAACCCGGACCTCTCAACCGACCGACGCTCCGACCGACGGAAGCAATGAATATCGTAATATAAACTATCATGTAAATAAAGATACAAGTTAAAATGTGTTCACTGGAATTTTTAAAGTTCATCATTCTCTTCATTGTTTTAAACCATCACACATTAATGGATAAAGTCACATGATGTGCATCGCTTCTCATGTCGGCGCCAGCTGTAATCCTTTAGTCTATTCATAGTACGATTGGTGTAGGGGTCACTCATCTCAGGTCTACCCTGCCTTCTAAATCAACGGTGGCAGTTCGAATACCGCTAGGGATGAATGTTTGTGTGGTGTACACGAACATTTAATCCCTAGTCATGGAAGTTTATATATTTAAGTAAGTTTATCCGTTATCTAGTTTCCATAGGTTTATCGCAACTGGTTGCGGAACTCGGTTACAATGGCGACCAGAAGGGTATGGGACTTAATTGGAGTAGGTGTCCAAAGAAAATCCATTAGTGGGCACCGACGACGAGAACAAATGGGCTGCTGGCACTACTCATTTCTGACTACATAACACCTGTCTTTACTGTACCGACACGTCACAGATAATATATTTTATTGGTCTCAGTACATACCCCTGAAACAATAGTCTCGGGTATAATCAGAGTCGATAAGTTAGAGGCGTTCGCGTCGTGGAGCGTGCGGGCGGGCGAGGGTCCCCGAGCGGCGGTACACGAGCCTCACTTCGTACACTACACAACATATAGGATATATTGTATTAATACAATTAAATAAGTAAATGATTAGTCATCTAGCAGATGGTTACATATTTGTGCAGTGTGGTGTGGAGACATTGGGTTCGTGGGGGCCTGAAGCTTGGAAGCTGTTTAAGGTATCCGGCGATCATTTCTTGTCGCTTCTTCTCCCTAACCATAACACCTTGTGAAGCGATGTAGTTTAAAAAAAAATTACATGTTGACTTTCAATAAGTGATATTTTTGTATCCTACATTGAATAAATATTTTTGACTTTGATTTTTTTGATTGAGCTGGTGCTTACTTGGCCAACGCATCACTATTGCCATACGACGAGGTAATGCTGCCAGGGCCTCAATTCTACTATATTAATAAAAATCACCCGACAGATGTCATACAGCAACAATACCTACGAACGATCAGAGAAAATTGGTAGCCTACTCAAGTTTGTCGGTTTCATGACTGGATGACAACTGGATGACAACTGGATGACAATTATATGATTAAAGATAGATCTTCCATTTTGTTGTTTTCACTTTCGGGTAAGGCAAAAGAAGTTATTCCATACAGCCATTAATTTTGTCAAGTTCCATCATAGAATTTTGATTGATAAAATTGTTTATTTCCAAAAGAGTTTATATACAATAAACAAGAAAGATACTGGTATCACATGTAAGTAAAATCTACACACTACAATATTGAGTTGCCGCATTCAGGAACCTGTTTTTTCTTCATAGTGCGGTATCTAGTCGTAGCGGCGCGGAGACCAATCATTAATCTAAGACGCCAACACTATAATCTGAGAAATTCACGTGAATTTATAAGAAGTCGGGAGCGCCAGATGAACAATTTTGTTTTCTAGGCTACTTTTGTAAAGTGACACCACATCTGTCAATCATTGGTACAATCATGATCGTATGAAACGTCAAATAAGGAGTAGCATACCAATTTGACAACAAGTAATTTACCATTGATTGATCATTGTTTAATAGACTACCTATTTGGTTGATTGGTAGATCATTGGTCTATCTATGGTCTTTCATAGAACATTAGACTACCGTTTGACGTTCTGACGTCCCGTTGACTTGTCATTGAATCATCATGTATTTAGTAGAATTGAGGCCCTGCTGTAATTCGATACGGAAAACGTGTTCTGGTCTGTTTTGGGTGGTTTTTTCCATTTTATCTAGTTTTGTGTAATTTTTGAAACATATCACTTGGTGTGAAAAGAACGAGACTAACACATGAACACCAACAAATAGTGTCTCTCAGCCCATAAACATCCCACTGCATTATAATGAGGGAGTATGGCCCATAGTCCACCAGGCTGGCACAATGCGGGTTGGGGATTACACATGCCTTACAATTTTTATTTTTCAGATATTTCCTCATGTTTTTCTTCACCGTTTAAGAGCAGTCGGATAAATGCACACCAGTATAATTAAATTTAAATTGGTACATGGTCTGCCTGGGAATCGAACCCGGACCTCCCAATTTGGGAGACCGCGTCTTAACCCCTGAGCCACCGATGACGCTCCAAACAACAGTACTTAGTTATAATTTCATGCAAGTCTATCTAAAGAGCATCTGGTTAAAATTTAAGGGCTTCGCAAACAATTTGTCTTACTGTACGATTGCTAAAAGCCATATATGTAAACGTTTTCTGTATCTTCTTTAAACGCGAACAGATATACAACAGATTCTTTACGAGCCACAAGACGACCATCTGAACATTGGAAATTTCTAGTATCTTAAAGCAAAACATAAAATTGGACGTAAATAAGTGGTGTTGTCTCATGCCCACCTCAAGCATTTCAATAATAATAAATAAATATTTCGGACACTTACACCAATCATCTAGTCCCAAACTAAGCAAAGCTTGTACTATGGATACTAGATAATGGATAAACACACATAAAATATTTATATAAACATCCATGACTCAGGAATAAATGTTCACATTCATCACACAAACATTTACCCGTCGCGGGATTCGAACCAGCAACCGTTGGTTTCGCTGACAGGGACAGTGGTCACTATTGGTGTAGTACCAATCGGTCGTCAATAACAAATAAGTCAAGTTAAAATGAGGCTGAAGTTGGAAACCTTGGATCCCCCAATCATAAATACTGGAACACAATAACACTATTAAGAGGGTGGTAGCCATGATAACATTTAAACATACCACCGACCAAATCGAACGTTAAACATATATGAGAATATATGTTGTTGTGTTGAAACCATATGTTGAGTCAGGGGGCGGTTCATGACACGCGGACGCCCTCCGACTCCAGTCAGACAGGAGGTAATGAATCACCGGTGGAGACGGTGACGTCAGCGCTGGCACTCGGCCACCGGGCATTCACTAAGTACTAGAATTAATACCCCTGGACAAGTGGACAGACATCTCTATACACGGCTGACTATGTACATCTAAAGAAGCACGGTTTAGTGAAAATAATACCACAATGGTATTGTATGATACGTTAAATAAAATCAACAAGTGAGATTGTGGTCAAACGCCTCTGTCAAAGATTGACTGGATAATCTTTGACAGATATCCTGAGTCCGGAAAAGGACCGAGTCTACTATTTATCGTATTGTATGAGTAGGTACGTTAAATAAAATCAACAAGTGAGATTGTGGTCAAACGCCTCTGTCAAAGATTGACTGGATAATCTTTGACAGATATCCTGAGTCCGGAAAAGGACCGAGTCTACTATTTATCGTATTGTATGAGTAGGTACGTTAAATAAAATCAACAAGTGAGATTGTGGTCAAACGCCTCTGTCAAAGATTGACTGGATAATCTTTGACAGATATCCTGAGTCCGGAAAAGGACCGAGTCTACTATTTATCCTAAATTATATTAGGTACTTAACTATGAAATTAGCGTTTTATATGAAGAATTTCATTAAGACTGTTTTCTCCATACAAATATTTTTGATTTTTTTTTGGGAACGACAAATCTAGCTGAACTTTGTGTGTATTATCGGATAACATTAAGTTAAGTATAGGCAGCGCTAATTTTTAAAAGTAACCGCTTTATAAAAGTTTCAGCGAATCTAAGAAATGTGATTTCATGTGAAACCTTGAAATAATATACCATTTTCCAGATAAAAAACACATTTGGATATAGCTTTGAAAATCGCAGGAATTGGTATATATGATTAACGAAGAAAAAAAAACTCCAGCTTCATGGGTAAAGACCCAATATAATAATAAACAGGCTAAGCACGGGAGGAAAGCCAGAACTGAATATATTTATTGTTACAATTCTTCACCGCAATATTTTATACTTAGATACAGCGAAACTGTTATCTATGGTACAGCGAAAAAGGTTAAATTCCGTTTTGATTGGTGTACATTCAGTAATCGCCAAGAATTTGTCTGTAGTTAGTGAACATGGCGGAACAGTCACGAGTCACGGCGATTTTAATTAAATTTGTCCAATTACCGCGCTCTCCGCGACACTCTCGTGCGACACATCGCGCACTGCTGTGGGGTCCATCCCTCCATCTAGCCGCACCCTCCAACTGCAGCAGCATTTGACAGCAAAATTAAGTTGGTTTGTTTGTAATAGTAAAATGAGGGAATTTAAAATAAAATTTCCGATTTATCTATATATGTATGTTGCATTATCACTTAAAAATACTGTTTTTTTCGCCACTCCTTCACTTTTATTGGTCTAAAATTATGTATTTTAAAATATTTATTTATACTTTACCTGGCTTTGGGTTAGTACGACGAACATTTGGTGCATGTATGAAGACTGGTAGCTTTAACGGTTAACCAGCTAAAGCTTTGTGACAGACGACGGACGGACAGACGGTCAGACTGAGTGACAGCAACAGGGCTGCGTTTGGCCTTCGGGTGCGGAACCCTTAACACTTCGTTGTCCCTCTGTCTGTCAAGACCCTTTTCCTCAGGAACGCGTGGAGGTATCAAGTTGATATTAATATCAAATAAATCGGCTCCCTTAGAACTGTAAAAAAATCAATCTTTTCAGCATTTTTTCACACTCGTAAATAAAGTTATAGGCAAAGAAAATATATACTAACTATAGGGAACTTCCGTTGTCCTACAATAATAAAATTTGGCATGAAGAAAGGTCTCGTAGCACAAGTACCTAAAAGAAAAAATCAGATAATATTAGTAGTCGCATCACGTATTTTTTTTTTATGAGAATAGTCTTCTTCTATTGACTTTATATTCTATTAGCTTTCCGCTGGAATAACTTTTCGCGGAAATTTGTTTATCCCTCACTAACTCTCACACTAAACATTTACAATAAGCACGTGCTGCTTCTTTGTCATGGTGACTTCCCAATCCTGGGCATAAGCAGGCCCTCACAACGAGGACTGTTGGCCGTAGTCGACTATGCGGATCCAATGGACCGCTGCGGTAAATTACATACATACGTAACACGACCCTCATCCCAAATGGAGTGGTTAAAGACATTCCAAACATTAGCGTTTGGGTGTTCCAAACATTAAAAATTCAACGCCTCAAACAACATCCACGCTTCACCAGATTACACCAATTAAAAAACAGATACAAATCTGTTTTTTGGTGGAAAGTTATATAGTCGCCTTTTACGACACCCACGGGAAGAGTCAGGTTGGTTCTACGTGTCGAAATCACATCACTGTCGATTGATATAATAATAAGAATAGAATAATGTTTCTAACCATTCTGTAGCTTGCATTTTTTTTTTATAAATAACAAATAAATATTTGGGGCACTTACACCAATCATCTAGTCCCAAACTAACAAAGCTTGTATTATGGATACTAGATAACGGATACACATACATAAATATGTGTATAAAAACATCCATGACTCGGGAATAAATGTTCGTATTCATCATACAAACATTTACTTCTCGCGGGATTCGAACCCGCAACCGTTGGTTTCGCTGATAGGGTCACTATCCACTACACCAATCGGTCGTCACTTAATAATATAGTAATAATATTACTCGATACTATAAGTAAGTAGGTAACAAGTAACATTTTGTAGACACAATGTGAGTGTGCGAGTGAACGCTCTAATAGGAATATCTTTATATGAGCTCGACATGTTTTGCACATTTCCATATAACGTTTGGAACAACATTGATACGCGAGTCGAAAGTTAATTGAAACAATAACGGGCTCCATCGATCCCCGTATTTAATATCAACGGATATCGTATTAATTCACAAAAATAATCCATTTGTTATAGGTACATACTCCGGACTCGTATGGTGAAGGGGGCCGGTCAACTGGCTGTGAGTAATTTAAGAAGATTAACCCCATTTTTACCCGATTAGGGCGACGCCAAAAGGAAGGTAATGTATATTCATCAGTCTTTATGTGTGCGAGTATATGTTAACATCTACAGTCTAAACTCCTCAGCGGATTTGGGCAAATTAAGTGTCGTTAGATTCTTACTGGTCCCGACCGGTCCTGGCAGCCATTTTGTCACACTTGAGGACAAATAATTCCATTACCCCACCAAATAGTATCAAGTGCATTTGATACCATTAGATAGACCTTTCGGTATCGACGAAAACAACGATGTTAGTACTTAATAAATACACACCTGTTTGCGGTAGACAGGGACCACACACTGTCACTTGCTACGTTCCTGACACACCTCTTTCGCTTCATTCACTCTCATAATAATAATAATAAATGGCTTTTTGGCGGGAACTCGGCGAGTGAAGTAGCATTTTTCTTTATAATTCTTATAATTTGTGCATTCTGACTTTTGAAGCTTAATAATGGCAGAATATTGTGCAGCAAACGTTAGTGATGGTGTACAAGTGAAGGGAAGTGTAAATTAAAGTGCGTAACGGAGCTTTCGGGTTCCCACAAGAAGCCGCCAAAATCTTTTGTAAAGCATTCTGCCACTTTACTGAAGAATGACTTGACCGTGACTAGACTCTGTATACGCCAAGTATACGACGAATTACTTGTTTTGATTGAGACTGACTTACAAACTGAAGAAATAAGAGAAATAAGATATGGCTGTTATGGGCTAGATCCCTTTGCCTTCTCCTAGAGGAGAAAATAAAACAAAAAAATAATAATAATAAATATCCTTGGACATATACACAATGCCATCTAGTCCCACATTAAGCAACTATAGGCTTGTGTTGTGGATACCAGAAGGATGAATTCATAAATACATTTATTTTTTCTAAATAAATACTTGTTATAAATGAAAACATCCATAACTCGGGTACACATGTCCGTATTCGTCACACAAACATTCGGCGCCCAAACTTTTTTGGTATAGTGGTCAGAGATGTCGTCTCATAAGGTTGTTCATACATTCTCGTCCGTTTAGGGCACTCTTGACTTGGCTTTTCTTTAAGACATCCCCGATTTGTCGTGGTACTGTTACCGGGCTGGGTCAGGAAAGCTTTAAAAAAAAAAAAAAAATATTTTTAGAAACACTAGTTTATTAGTTGAAATTAAACAGGAATTAGAAAAAGAAATAGAAAGAGATAGAAAAAACAAAATAGGAGTGCCGCGCGCGAAGTCCAAATCCAGTCTGATCTATTCGGTAGGTAAAATATAATGCATTTGCACGGAAGTGCAGAACTGCAACCGGAGCACTTTTATTTTATATGGTTGTTTACGTAATTCCGGTTATAACAGTACATTCACCGTGGTATTCACATCGTATATCTCACCCTCTCCAAATGTCAAAACCATCTCAGTATACCTTTTTTAATCATTTTTACTACGTCTTCTTTCACACTGCACAACTCCCTAATTACACTATTCCTGATTTTATCTTTCAATTTCCACGCACTTGTTCCACTTTTTCTCCATTTATCAAAATACGGCAATCCGTCATGCATACACCTCTCTTAAATATCATAACGTTTTATTCACATTGACTTAAAAAATATCTAAATAAAAACAATAAAAAAATTATGTAGCCAAAGGCCTATTTAGCAATTCTAGCTAACGCGACGTCCGACTCCGGCCTAGATCCGCCCAGTTACTTCGTCTTGTCCTATCCAATTCGTTGGCCTAATACAGGGCGCACATAAATTATAAAATTGTCTGCCTTTTTGTACTTATATTGCTTGTTGTGAATTGTTTCTGTGTACCTTGTATTTCTGTCGGCGAATAAAGTTATTCTATTCTATTCTTGTTTTTGAGTTTTCATGGGTATTTGTATACCATAGTCAGGTTTTTTTTTTACTTTTGTTATTCAATTGCAACATTATTTTATTTCTCGTGCACAACTAAATAATTCGACTAGCTTCATAATCATCATATCAGCCACAAAACTGAGCTCTGACTCTATAACTTCCAGAGCGATCCATTGGAAGCGGCCTGTGACTTCCCGTGACATGATTAGGTCATCCGTCCACTTCGTGAGACGTTATCAATGCCTCACCGGTCATGCATATATACGTACGGTACAGCAGGCAGGCTGATTCGTACGTAGTAGCGTACGTAATTCTATTCACTATAGTATGGAGTGTACGTCTGCCTACGCCGGCCGGGCCTGTATTAACAGATCGATTCCCGTGGGCGCCGACCTTCAATCGCTTCAATTTGGCACCGTAGCAGTGTGACACGCGCCTCTCTCGACTGATTGACCAATCATCGCCACGAACGCACACACGCGCTAATTCCCCTCGTTGACCTGACATTACCCGGACACGGACAATTGGACAAAACAAAACAATAGTGAAGCGCCACTTGTATGGAACATTCAGAGATACTTAACTTTTATTATTGTGGTGACCTTACCGAGTAGCAAATATGACATCAACATGTTCGCTAATAACTTTTCATGTAATATGTTTATTATCCGTCTACGGCAATGCGAGAAATGGGTTTTTTTTAATGCACAACGGGTTAGCACTTGACCTCAATCACACCTGATGTTAAATGAAGATGAGGCCGAAGGTGGAAGCGTACTGACCCGGAAATCCCAACATATTTGGGGGACTGGCTATCTTATCTTTGACAACCGGAACACAACAACGCTATTATCATGCTGTTTGGCGGCAGATTTAGATATCATGGTGGTAGCTAACCAGGCGGACATTTAAAATGCCCTACCACCAACCAAACCGAGTACTTAAAGATGTACCCCGCTGGGTATCGAACCCGCGACCTCCAATGTTGTTTAAATTGAGCCACGGAGGCGGAGGGTTACGATTTAACAGTCTATATATGTATTAACGTTTTTACGGATGTCTCACTGCAATACTTCTAACCATTTAAGAGAAATTGTGACATTTTATTTAGTTTTTACCCGACTGCCTAAGGAAGAAGGGTAATGTTTTTCGAATGTATGTATGTAGATTGCTATGTATGTATGTAGATTGCTATGCTACCTCCTGTAGCCTACACGGCTTGACCGATTTCGAAATGCATGATGTCGTTGGATTCGTCTTGAACCCTGGGGTGTCATACGATACGTTTTATAGTAAAAAATCCAACATGGCGCCCTTAAAATGCAAAATATGCCGTCGGGTTTTTAATTTTTAAACCTAAATTGTTATTTGCCCCGATATCAGTGGTTGTCATATGGACGTACGTGAGGAGGGTGTGTGTATGTACATACTTTAAATAAGACAACGTAACTACTTTAAGGGATACCAAATGTTCAATCAATCAATCAAATACGCTTTATTGTTTAAATAAGGAAGGTACATTTAAATACTTATTCTTACTATTTAATAGACTATTTCTATATTTTTCCACCTTAATTGTGACCACCTCCGTGACTCTATGTAAACAACACGTCGATTCGGAGGTCGCGGGTTCGATCCCAACGGAGTACATATATAGTATTCGGTTTGGTTGGTGGTAGGGCATTTTAAATGTCCGCCTGGTTAGCTCTTATCTAAGTTTGCCGCCAAATAGTAATATTAATAGCATGTGCTCCGGTTGTCAGAGATAAGATATAAGATAGGGTTTCCGGGGTTACCTTAATTAAATAGGCTTGAAGTAGGTTTTTCTTTTGCGGATATGTACATTAGTTTTATGGAGCGAGCGAGCGAGTCCCTCTGATACATATGCACTGCATTTAATAAAATGCCACACAACTGCAATAATTAAAGCGTACCCGTTACTGTCAGTTATTTCAGAAACTACTTGAAAATAAGGTGTAGATATCGATAATGGTGACCAAAATTCAAACGTGTAGTTAGATCAAAGGCGTACTCCTACAGGTTGTTCTGTATATGTGTGCGCGCTCAGGAACGCCCAGCTATTGTTACCCTCCACATTTTGCTTGGAATAATGACGTTACGTAAGCCTCTCCTCTCCTACGGCTTTCCGCATTAGTTCAGGTTGTCATTCTGTAAGGTCCGTCAAACGACTACGAACTTTACAGTCAAAGCTTAAATTCAAGGGTCTCTGGAAATAAGCCAACAGACACAAAGCAAGCACACAGACAGCCCCTAACCATCCCACTGCAAGGATATAGGCCTTCCCTCGTATAATAAGAGAGTACATATTTTTGATGCCTGGGAGAATTCGCGGGATGCAATTGGCGTCTTCTGCGATTTGTCAAAGGCTTTTGATTGTGTTCATTATGATATATTAATCAGGAAATTACACCATTACGGCATACAAGGTCAGGCTTTGAATCTTTTAAAATCATACTTGTATAATAGAATTCAGAGGGTAGATGTTAATGGCACTAAGTCCTCTGGGTCTGAGGTCCATATGGGCGTGCCACAAGGTTCAATTCTAGGACCATTTTTGTTTCTTGTGTACATTAATGACTTGCCTCATCTTGCCCGGAATAGATGTGAAATAGTATTGTTTGCAGATGACACCTCTGTGCTATTTAAAGTTAAGAGATATCAATCATCTTGTGACGATGTAAACACTGCTATTTTTGAACTTGTTAACTGGTTTACAGTAAATAATCTTCTTTTGAATGAAAAAAAAACTAAATGCTTAAAATTTACTTTACCTAATGTTAAACAAATGCCTATTGACATATTTGTACGAGGTGAAAAATTGGACCTTGTAGACACTACTGTCTTTTTAGGACTGACATTGGATGCTAAGCTTCAGTGGGGGCCTCATATTGAGAAACTAGCGAAAAAGCTTGCTTCTGCTGCGTATGCAGTCAAAAAAATCAGAAATTTAACAGACGTTCATACCGCAAGACTGGTTTACTTTAGCTATTTCCACAGTTTGATGTCATATGGCATATTGTTGTGGGGAAACGCTGCTGACATACATATGATTTTTGTTCTGCAGAAGCGTGCTATTCGTGCCATTTATAAATTAGGACCTAGAGAGTCTCTTAGAGATAAGTTTAAGGAAATTAATATCTTAACAATGGCATCTCAATACATTTATGAGAATTTGTTATATGCAAAAAAAAATATAACCTTATTCGCTAAAAATAGTGATAGGCACAATGTTAATACAAGGAATAAGAACCAGTTATCTATTTATGTTAGCCGACTTCACAAAGTTAGTAAATCCTTCAAAGGGCAATGTATACGCTTTTATAATAAGGTTCCAGTAGACATTCAAAATATGCCTTTAAATAAATTTAAAGCAATCATAAAACAGAAATTATTAACAAAAGGCTATTATAACATCACTGACTATTTGAATGATAAGCAAGCATGGACATAGCTGTCTATTCATATAATTATCAAATCGCAACCTATAATCTGTTTAAAAGAGCAACCCTAGAGTTTCTTGCTCGTTCTTCTCTGGGGAGTCAGCTTTGTGAATGAGCAGTAAATTTAAACTATAATGTAATATTAATATTAATAGTGACGTTTTCAAGTGATAATTTTATCCTATGAAATAAAAATATTTTGATTTTGATTTTGATTGATTTTATGAGCCGTAGTCCACCACGCTGGGCCAATGTGGGTTGGGGACTACACATGCCCTTGAATTTTTATTTCTCAGGCATGCAGGTTTCCTCACGATGTTTTCCTTCACCGTTTAAGAGCAGTCGGATAAATGTACATAATGATTAAATTTAATTTAAAAACTCATAGTTACATCGCTTGCTTAGGAATCGAAACTGGACCTCCCAAATTAGGAGACCGCGTCTTAACCGCTGAGCCATCGATGTTCTATTTATCGAACCCGGACCTCCCAAAATTGGGAGAACGAGGACGTATATGTGAAGCTTTAATTTATGCTGAAATATTGGTAATTAAGAAGTAATTTTCAAGGCTTACTCATACGTTGATTGGTAGTTCAGATCCCTGGATGGTTATGTAATCACACCTGGCCAACTCTGGGAGCTCCGTCGTCGCCCCGTGGAGCCTCCGCCTAACGCACTTGTAATTTATGTGTTTCCTAACAACAAGCCAACTTGGAGCAATCGGGTAAGACTCGTTTGCAATCTGTTAACGATTTAGGTCCGCAGCGATACTCAAGTTTACAGTTTAATTAGCTGCTTGAAATTAGGGTTTCTCCGCCACGCACGTTCGTGTCAATATGTAATTGAGTCAATAATCAAAACATTTTATTTCTTATGATAAAGGTATTACTTGAAAAAGTGACATTTTTTAACTTAATATTAAAATTAGTTCTCGTTCACAATAGTCCAGTAAGGATACCCTTTTGACTTCCTATAATCTTAAACCGCCTCCGTGGCTTAATGTAAACAACATTGGGTATACGATTCGGAGGTCGCGGGTTCGATCCCCAGCGGGGTATATATTTAGTACTCGGTTTGGTTGCTGGTAGGGAATATTAAATGTCCGCCTGGCTAACTACCACCATCTTATCTAAATCTGCCGCCAGCATTGTTGCGTTCCGGTTGTCAGTGGTAAGATAGCCCCAAATGAGATGGGGTTTCCGGATCAGTACGCTACCACCTTCGGCCTCATCTTCACTTAACAGCAGGTGTGATTGAGGTCAAGTGCTAACCCGTTGTGCATAAAAAAAAGACCGTTATGTTTTGCACACGGATAGAGTACCTACCTGTCAGTGATAGAATAAAAAACATTATAACAAATCGGTAATAAAACATAGACTATATTTTGACATCATTAAAATTACCTCTGTGAATTTCATCGCGTCGGAGAATATACTTAGAACGGTGACTATTTAAAAAAAAACGATCAATAGTTTTTTTATATTTATGACAAATTTCACCGAGGGCAAATATTACGACTCAATAAACTATTTTTAGACAATATAAAATAGTCATTGCGTAATTTTTTAGAAAATTGATTTAGATCTTAGCATCTTCTACATCGCAATGAAGTTCACAGTGGTCACTTTAACTTAATATTGTAGGTTATGCTACGCTAAGTACCTATACTATACATGAAGAATGCTACAGAATAGTTATTCTATAACTGATGGGTACTCTAACCTTCTATAAAAAATCAGGCCCTTTAAAATTATAGGTAGTAACATAAGATAAATGCGTATTTGTTTACTGGACTACCGCTGACTCCCCAGGGATGCACGAGGTTGCTCTTTTTAAGAACGTTTTGGGTTACAATGTGTGATTTGATGACAAAACAAGGAAAAATATATATTATATTGTAATAGACTGAATATCGCCCAGCGGTCTATGATCGAACAGTAGGCTGTTAAATTTTTATTTATCTTATTTCTTCAGTTTATAGGTCAGTCTCAATCAAAACAAGTAATTCGTCGTATACAGAGTCTAGTCACAGTCAAGTCATTCGTCATTAAAGTGGCAGAATGCTTTACAAAAGATTTTGGCGGCTTCTTGTGGGAACCCGAAAGCTCCGTTACGCACTTTAATTTACACTTCCCTTCACCTGTACACCAACACTAACGTTTGCTGCACAATATTCTGCCATTACTAAGCTTCAAAAGTTAGAATGCACAAATTTTAAGACTTATAAAGAAAAATGCTACTTCACTCGCCGAGTTCCCGCCAAAAAGCCTCTCTCGTCTTTAATATCTTATTCTAGTTATTTATTATTGTCTTTGCTCTAAAGTGTCACTCTTTCTTTGTATGACAATTTTACTAATTTGTAAGCGTAAGGTTTTCGCAAGAATAGGTATACAGGGCGTCCCAAAGTTATGGGACATGAAGGGGAAGTACCTTAAATATCGTAGATAGTGAATTTTGCTCAAAGAAGACTTTATGTTATTTTTAAAAGTTAGTAATTCTGCATTCATAGATTTTCTAAAAATTACTTGCTTCGGCTGGGAATCGAACCGACTTAAATGTGAAAAAAAAAACACCCTACTTTTATGATGCCAATCAAAAGAATAGCTAAAAAATAATAACTCTGCCTAAGTAACATAGTATTTTAAAAGAAAGGAACAACATAAAATGATTGAGTCAAATTTCAAGAAAGTTATTTATTGCCGACGACGTTCGAAAAGTAGCGATATTATCATTCCAAAGATAGCATTGATTATTCGTAAATAAGTACCCACTTCATAAAATAGGTACTAACATAGTTTTCCTTATTATAAGTGCACGTGTAGATGAAATGATAAAACTTGTATTTCAATACGTCCTCTGTAAGCTAGACAGAAGGCAAATTAAAAACAAAAATAAATAATTTATAATTTGAAAATGGAACAGTTTATGACAGCGTTTGTTTGAATGCATACTTTTTAAGATATTTTAAAAAGAAGTGATATTTTTAAATGTTGTTCTTAAATTTGAAAATGGAACAGTATGTGCGAGCGTTTGTTTTTCGGATATTGATCTGTTTAGTCTCAATTCACTTACACAAGTGTTATTGTGTTAATTTATTGCGAACATGGCATATCAAGTAAGTTTTGATCTAATGGAAGCATATTTTTTGAACGATAAAGATATCTCTAGAAGTTTGCGGTGGTATGGCGTAAAATATCCTGATAGACAAATACCGTCTCGTAAAGTTTTGAAAAGGCTTGTGAACAATTTGAAAACTCTGGGACGTTTCGATAAACGCCCAAGAGAACCACAGCAAGAAAACCATACGATCAACGACGAAGAACTTGGTATTTTAATTTACTTTTCGGCTTTTCCGAAAGCATCGGTGAGAGAAGGAGAACATGAAATTGGAGTTTCAAAAAGTAAAATACACCGTGTATTAAAAAAACACGGTTTTAAGAGTTATGTTGAAGGACGATTGGTTCAAAAATTACTTCCGGGCGATACAGAAAGGAGAAAAAATTTCTGTCTTGATATCCAGGCACGATTGCTCGAAGATCCAAATTTTTTGGATAATATTATTTGGACAGACGAATCTAACTTTAGCAATAACGGTATGTATAACCGCAACAATAATCGTATTTGGTCTAAAGAAAATCCCCTACGAGTGACTGAAACTAATAACCAAGTGCGTTTTTCACTCAACTGTTGGTGCGGACTTTTAAAAAACCGGGTTTTCTTAATCCATTTTTACCAAGGAACCTTGAACACAGAAAAGTATTTAGGAATACTTCAAATTTTAAGGGATAAGATAAGAAACCATTCCGCGGCGGAGCAAGAAAACTTAATTTTCCAACAAGATGGAGCTCCGGCTCATAATAGTCGGAGAGCAGCAGATTTTCTAAATGAATGTTTTCCTACATGGATTGGTACAAATGGACCGATTAGATGGCCGGCCAGATCCCCGGACCTCACACCATTAGATTTCTTCTTTTGGGGATACGTGAAAGATATGCTATACAAAAAGCGATACGAGAACGTAGGCGAGTTGCAAACAGAATTGTGCCATATCACATCGAGTGTTCACCATAAAATGATTAGAAAATCAACAGGCAGCGGGCTCATTAAAAGATTGGCGATTTGCGTAAGACAAGAGGGATCACATTTTGAGCATTTAATTAATTAATTTACAAAAAAATACCTACTTAATTGACTACGGCAGTTTCATGTATGTTTTTTATTTGATTAAAATGATTAATTTCACGTTGTTCCTTTCTTTTAAAATACTATGTTACTTAGGCAGAGTTATTATTTTTTAGCTATTCTTTCGATTGGCATCATAAAAGTAGGGTGTTTTTTTTTTCACATTTGAGTCGGTTCGATTCCCAGCCGAAGCAAATAATTTTTAGAAAATCTATGAATGCAGAATTACTAACTTTTAAAAATAACATAAAGTCTTCTTTGAGCAAAATTCACTATCTACGATATTTAAGGTACTTCCCCTTCATGTCCCATAACTTTGGGACGCCCTGTATATCTTAGATTTTCCACAACTTGGCTTTTACTATAATTTATAAACCACCTAGTGAATTTGTCTACGCATTTGTCCCCCATTGTTCCCACCAAAGATTTGTAGGTCACTTGTTATGAAATGACAGAATTTAGTTTGGCTTTATAGAGATCATGAATAATATTGTCACTGCATGTAGACTGTTTTCTTAGGCTGGATTTTTTTTTTTCGTGTTATTCTCTCCTCTCGGAGAAGGCAAAGGGATCTAAGCCCATACAGCCTGGTCTTATTTCTCTTATTTCTTTAGTTTATAAGTCAGCAAGTCAACACAAGTCATTCGTCGTATACTTGGCGTATACAGAGTCTAGTCACGGTCAAGTCATTCTCAGTAAAGTGGCAGAATGCTTTACAAAAGAATTTGGCGGCTTCTTGTGGGAACCCGAAAGCTCCGTTACGCACTTTAATTTACACTTCCCTTCACTTGTACACCATCACTAACTTTTGCTGCACAATATCCTACCATTATTAAGCTTCAAAAGTCAGAATGCACAAATTATAAGAATTATAAAGAAAATTGCAACTTCACTTGCCGAGATCCCGCCAAAAAGCCCTTAGGCTGGATTATTCGTCTGTTTTCTTGGTAATATTTATCCATTTGGACAGGCGAAGGGCATTGAGCCTATACAGTCAAGTATTGGATGAAAATCAAGACATGTCATCTTTTGTCAATGTAGGTATAATTTTAGTCCGAAGCCAAGTCTATGACTCTTAACCGACTTAACTAGCGCCATCTGTTTTGACCTCTTCATATGATGTTGCGTTTCATTGATTTCATTGTAAGGTAGCAAGAGGATGACAGCCGCTAGCCCTAAAGCTATCAGGATATATAAATGCCAAAAATTAAGATTAATCAATAACTAACTAGTTATTTACGATTACTTAAAGATTTTTTGTTAAATCCTTTTGATAAATCGTCGACGACGTGACGAGACTTTCTAGACTAGATTCTCTTAAAAAACAAGCTAGATGGACATGCCCTTGACCGTTTTGTACGTGCATGAAATAAGATCTCTTTGTAAAGACCAACATAAACAAAGGTAAAGAAATGGTAAAGTTCTGTTAACATCGTTACGTCGAGAGCCGCGACATTAAATAGGCGGCTGTCTGCAGCGGACACATTGCATTACGAGACGCTGGAGGGATTGTTTGGGAGATTAGACGTCGGGTGCCAGGGAAAATCCATCCTTAACCGAGACGATGACGAAAAATAATAACCTCTCTCAGCCTGTTTATTTATAATGCTGTATGACGTTTACAGGGACAACTAGATTAGGATTATTGGTAGCAGGGCCAAGCAAAAAAAAACATCTGGTGGTTTCTGTATTTTTATCATGGACTTATTATTTAAACAGGACTGAGTACTCGCCGCTGAAAAACGAGCCGAGCAGGATGTGTAACGTAGAGGCCGTTTGTCTCTGTCTAACAGGGTGACCACAATATATTTGTTACTTGGTACAAATGTTGTAATAAAATATTTGTCAAAAAACTTTGGCGTTTTGACATTAGCCGGCGTGAGCCATTTATTTCGCATTTCTTCATTTTTTGGGAAACTGCAATAATAGTACAACAGTCAGGACCATAATCAATCACACATATTTCACATATTTCGACTCATTTCAAGAATTCATGGGCATCCTACTTCTTTGATTTACAAAAATATTGTTTTTAGCTTACCTGTGGAAAGATATGTTGCAACCACCATAGGATTCACTTGGGCAAGTATAAACGCAACACTTTTTCACCATTTTACTCCTTTTACTTGTTATAATATAACAAATACTTTAAAAAACTTTTAATGCAAAGAAAATTCAAAATCACACCGAACCGCCATGACATGACATGCTTTTCAGGGTTACCATAAAAATAACAAAATCGAAATAAAAATGTATGTTTTCTGTTTGATTTAAGAATATTTGAAAAGAAATTAATGCGAATGTTATTTGTTTATTTATAATTGTTAAAATAACATAAAAATATAAGTGTTTCAATGGAATTTTTGAGTAGCCAAAACTGTTGATCATAATCATTTTTTTTGCTGGCAAGATGTAAGAACGAGACACACGGCCTCCGTTATTTCTATCTCTCTCGGCTCGGATTTGCCTTTGTGTATGGTGCATCCAATTTAATACCTTATTGCGTTGACATAGTGATCATTTTCCTAAATGATTCTTTTGATAGTTATCAGTCCTGTTTAAATAATAAGTCCATGATTTTTATATAGCATGCATAGGATAAGCCAAGTCGCGGCCTACGGAGTCGGCTTGGAAATACTGTCAGAGGGCTACTAGTCCGACAAAAATCCACGAATCTGCATGGAAACTGAGGGATTTGCGTGAAAAAGCTTAAACCATACTGTTTCCGAACCGTATTACCGACGAATATCTAATTATCTAATAATTATCTAGTTACAGTTTGTAGGCTTAGTTAATGTATTTTTATCTTTTCGTTATATAATAATTACCAGCTATAAAGTACACCCGTATTGCTACTATTAGTGCAAACCTCACCTACTGGTAGCTTGTATTTTTATCCTAAGATATGCTGTATATGTTAGCGATAAGGCCGCCTTTTTGTGCGATTAATGATGTACGCTGTATTGTGTATGTACGATGTAGCTTTTGTTAATTGTGCAATAAAGAGTATTTGATTGATTGATTGATTGAATATTTGGCGTCAGCGATGAATCAGTGGACACACAGTATCCACTAAGGCCCGTATTACAGAATGTTACTCAAGCAGAGATCTCTGCTTGAGGACAGTTAAAAAGGGACAGCTCTATGTAACTTGCATAGCGGCATCTCTAACTATGCTCAAGCGCAGTTCTACGCTTAAGCAATATTCTGAAATACGGGCATTAGAAATATGTGACCACAGCGCTGCGGCCGGGGAGCCGATACCGGTCACACGTGGCGCTCTGTCGGCAGGAAGCGGTCATATCTAATATGTCAGACCTTCCTCCCGGGTACCTATGACAAACATGTGTATTTTGTACGGAATTACAGTCGGTGTTGGCTGAAAGGAAACATAATCTGTAGACTGCTGGGGCACTGCCTCTTCTCTCTAGATGGGTCGTAATTCATTTTGCCGACAAAGTGCAGATTAGTGTCGGACTGGCGGCCACCTAACAATCAGTATTTTCAAGCCGCCTCTCGACGTTAAGCAATAAAACTTCTATACGTGTTAAATATTAAAGATAACAACTTTTTCTAAGAAGAAGCATTCCTTTATTTTTAAAGAAAAAGTTTTTTCTCAAACATGCGTGGAAATATTGTCATTACTTTCGAAAAAAGAACACGCGAAGTATCTAATTTACGGACAGCGAAAAATAAATCCATTGCAGGAGCGTTTTTTGAATTTGGACCATTACAACGCTCCAGCAATGTTGTATGAAACGGCGTGCTGGGGTTATTATACAGGGCGTCCCAAAGTTATGGGACATGAAGGGGAAGTACCTTAAATATCGTAGATAGTGAATTTTGCTCAAAGAAGACTTTATGTTATTTTTAAAAGTTAGTAATTCTGCATTCATAGATTTTCTAAAAATTATTTGCTTCGGCTGGGAATCGAACCGACTCAAATGTGAAAAAAAAAACACCCTACTTTTATGATGCCAATCGAAAGAATAGCTAAAAAATAATAACTCTGCCTAAGTAACATAGTATTTTAAAAGAAAGGAACAACGTGAAATTAATCATTTTAATCAAATAAAAAACATACATGAAACTGCCGTAGTCAATTAAGTAGGTATTTTTTTGTAAATTAATTAACACTTGTGTAAGTGAATTGAGACTAAACAGATCAATATCCGAAAAACAAACGCTCGCACATACTGTTCCATTTTCAAATTTAAGAACAACATTTAAAAATATCACTTCTTTTTAAAATATCTTAAAAAGTATGCATTCAAACAAACGCTGTCATAAACTGTTCCATTTTCAAATTATAAATTATTTATTTTTGTTTTTAATTTGCCTTCTGTCTAGCTTACAGAGGACGTATTGAAATACAAGTTTTATCATTTCATCTACACGTGCACTTATAATAAGGAAAACTATGTTAGTACCTATTTTATGAAGTGGGTACTTATTTACGAATAATCAATGCTATCTTTGGAATGATAATATCGCTACTTTTCGAACGTCGTCGGCAATAAATAACTTTCTTGAAATTTGACTCAATCATTTTATGTTGTTCCTTTCTTTTAAAATACTATGTTACTTAGGCAGAGTTATTATTTTTTAGCTATTCTTTCGATTGGCATCATAAAAGTAGGGTGTTTTTTTTTTCACATTTAAGTCGGTTCGATTCCCAGCCGAAGCAAGTAATTTTTAGAAAATCTATGAATGCAGAATTACTAACTTTTAAAAATAACATAAAGTCTTCTTTGAGTAAAATTCACTATCTACGATATTTAAGGTACTTCCCCTTCATGTCCCATAACTTTGGGACGCCCTGTATACTCTTTGATTGGATCTCTTTTATCATTCTTGGCATACCAAAATCTCTTTGCTTAGTACAAATTGCGTTCACGTGGCTGTATGCGTGAATGCGTTTGCCTTTCGGCACAGATGATAAATAGAAAATCGGCGGCAAAGCTGAAAATTCGTCTTGATTTGTTATTTCAATATTTATTATTTCCCTGCATTCTTTTGAGAAAAGCACTATACAGGGCGTCCCAAAGTTATGGGACATGAAGGGGAAGTACCTTAAATATCGTAGATAGTGAATTTTGCTCAAAGAAGACTTTATGTTATTTTTAAAAGTTAGTAATTCTGCATTCATAGATTTTCTAAAAATTATTTGCTTCGGCTGGGAATCGAACCGACTCAAATGTGAAAAAAAAAACACCCTACTTTTATGATGCCAATCGAAAGAATAGCTAAAAAATAATAACTCTGCCTAAGTAACATAGTATTTTAAAAGAAAGGAACAACGTGAAATTAATCATTTTAATCAAATAAAAAACATACATGAAACTGCCGTAGTCAATTAAGTAGGTATTTTTTTGTAAATTAATTAATTAAATGCTCAAAATGTGATCCCTCTTGTCTTACGCAAATCGCCAATCTTTTAATGAGCCCGCTGCCTGTTGATTTTCTAATCATTTTATGGTGAACACTCGATGTGATACCACCGCAAACTTCTAGAGATATCTTTATCGTTCAAAAAATATGCTTCCATTAGATCAAAACTTACTTGATATGCCATGTTCGCAATAAATTAACACAATAACACTTGTGTAAGTGAATTGAGACTAAACAGATCAATATCCGAAAAACAAACGCTCGCACATACTGTTCCATTTTCAAATTTAAGAACAACATTTAAAAATATCACTTCTTTTTAAAATATCTTAAAAAGTATGCATTCAAACAAACGCTGTCATAAACTGTTCCATTTTCAAATTATAAATTATTTATTTTTGTTTTTAATTTGCCTTCTGTCTAGCTTACAGAGGACGTATTGAAATACAAGTTTTATCATTTCATCTACACGTGCACTTATAATAAGGAAAACTATGTTAGTACCTATTTTATGAAGTGGGTACTTATTTACGAATAATCAATGCTATCTTTGGAATGATAATATCGCTACTTTTCGAACGTCGTCGGCAATAAATAACTTTCTTGAAATTTGACTCAATCATTTTATGTTGTTCCTTTCTTTTAAAATACTATGTTACTTAGGCAGAGTTATTATTTTTTAGCTATTCTTTCGATTGGCATCATAAAAGTAGGGTGTTTTTTTTTTCACATTTAAGTCGGTTCGATTCCCAGCCGAAGCAAGTAATTTTTAGAAAATCTATGAATGCAGAATTACTAACTTTTAAAAATAACATAAAGTCTTCTTTGAGCAAAATTCACTATCTACAATATT
This sequence comes from Oegoconia quadripuncta, assembly GCA_949316235.1. Taxonomy (NCBI): domain Eukaryota; kingdom Metazoa; phylum Arthropoda; class Insecta; order Lepidoptera; family Autostichidae; genus Oegoconia; species Oegoconia quadripuncta. The sequence continues at coordinate 139,992 of OX438747.1, forward strand.
TAAGGTACTTCCCCTTCATGTCCCATAACTTTGGGACGCCCTGTATATGCCTCGGCGGAAATGGCAATTGCCTGTCTCGTATAGTGAAGTCCTCGCCTACGACTCGGCCTTCAAACTCATACTCGACCTGCAATTGCCTATTTCCCGACCTTTGCAATAATGTATTATTAAAACTGCATTCGCGGAATTCTAAACGGAGGTTGTCAGAGCCCGATAATCGTATTGATAAATAACCCGGTCAGGTGCGTTTGCGGCCATGCGCAACGTAGGGTTCCTCACTTGCCGTCGTAGGCTCGGGCTTTTCGTTGTTTGACAAATAATTTTCAACGTAAAATACATTTTATAAGTTTTTCGACTATTTCTCATTAACTTGTACAAACTACTCACCTGTGATAGTTTTTCTTTCAATTTCATTATATATGTTACTGCCATGAATTTTTTTACGTATCCATTTTAGGGACACACACAGTTGATTCTAATAAAAAATTTCACTTTAACACGTTAACTGACACTGACACAATTGAAAATCAATTGTTTGCGGTCACCGGTGACCAGCGCGGCGGTCAAAGGTTTAAAGCTTAATATTATTTAATAAAACGGATCCCTAAATCGAAAAACTGTTTAAGATATACTATAATATATTTGATCGACCTATCCAACGTCACCGCACACGACGGGGTACAAAAATAAAAGAAAATTCATCGCCACTTTAGTGTGCCTGCCAATGACCAACTTTTTGTAGGACCGATAATCGGCCGATTATTTCGTCCATATTTTTATCACCGATTTTGTGATTGATTTTTTTGTCGAACGTCGGCGTTGAGACATTGTCATCCATTTTTCTCCTACAAAAAATCGCTCTGTCCAGTATCTTGCATATTGTAAGAATGAGGATAAAAAAACACTATTTATGCTGTGTTTGAAGCAGACACTGTGCCTGTACCCACTCATCGCCTTTTTTGACCGAATATACTGTGCCACCACTCACTCTTATCCCTAAATGTTCAGACAGACAAATAAATATTTCTGTTCCATTACATAAATACCCGTAGAATATATTCCCACAACGTTCCGACTAGAATTGCATTCGTAAAACAGTTTCGCAAATGATAATACTTTATCACAAGCTTTTATTTCAGTTTCCTCATGTTTGTCAGTTTCGGGTTATTTATTTGTTTTGATCTTGCAACCCACATGATCCACTTTCCGTTGCGGTGTTCAGCGGACTTGTTTCTTAAATTACATAATATAACACAACACGCAAATAGGTCCGATGACAAAGCAATATATTACACTGGCTTGCCGCCCGCTACTTCATCGGCGTGGAAGATTTCATCAACATCGGTTTAGCAAAAAAAAAGCCTATATATTAATCTAGGTCCTAATCCGTCTACCAATCAAATTTCATCCAAATCCATCCAGCCGCTTAGGCCTGAAGAGGTAACAAACATACATACATACACACCAACTTTCGCATTTATACCGAATGAGTTTTTTTTTTATCGTAAGGAAAGAAATAGGGCATATTAGGTAAGTGAAATAGAAGGTATTGCCATAGGTAGATTAATTTTTTTTTTTTTCAAACACGCCGGCCTGATATTGATGTGCGACTGGCGTGATTCTTATAATCATAATCATAATCATTTGTTTGCTGAAAATATGGTGAACAAGATGGTAACAATACATTTACAATATGGTGAACAAGATGGTAACAATACATTTAAAATACATACACTTAGGGTTCCCATCATGCGAAACTTATTTGGAACTCATATTTTCTGCAAGTTTTCTTTATTTATTTAATTTATAATAAACTACAAATGCGACCGTCAAATGACACAATTAATGTGATAGTTTGAAAAACTGTGTTAATGACTGTATCAAGCTTCAACAAGACATAGACCGCCTTTCCCGATATTGTACAGACAACAAACTCACAACAGACAAGACACAAAAGTGTAAACAAACGTAATACGGCATACTCATTCACTCTGTAATGCACAGTTGGAAGTGGCACCATATATTCGTGACCTGGGACTTATTTTTGATTCCAAGCTTCATCTACATGAGCATATGCCACTCTATAACAAACAAAGCTTTTCAGCTTTATGGTTTTGTAATGCGCTCGAGTAGAAATTTTAAACTTCCTTCAACTTACCTTTATCTTTAGAAGTCTCTAATTAGATGTCAATTAGAATATGCAACCTGTATCTGGAATCCCTTTTACAATAAATACAGCGATGAACTCGAACGTGTACAACGCAAGTTTCCCAGATCAATGAGTTTATAGATGCTTTCGTTCAAGGGCATCATATAGCAAGATTTTAGAAAAAATTTCCTTACATTCCTTGAGAACTAGACGATTACTCCTGGATTGCATGTTTTTATATAGTTTGCTGCATAACAATATTGATTGTATGTGAATCAAATTAATTACAATTTACTTAGTTGTTCTCTAAGAATAAGGGAATTATACCCACATGACTTGTTTGCGTTGCACACAAGCAGAACGCATGCAGGGGAGCGTGCCCCGCTGTGTCGACTGACTAACATCTATAATAAATATCTAACGGATGGATATTCTTTTTGTCTAAAAACCAATATAAGAAACAGTGTTTGGAAGTCCTGTCGGACATTGGTGATACTTAAGTTTTAAATTAACAGGTTCGGATTGCTTTTCAGTCTCTGCAGTTATACAGGGCGTCCCACGGCTATGCCACATGGAGGGAAGTACCTTGAATTTTGTAGATGGAACATTTTACTGAAAGAAGACATTATTTTAATTTAAAAAACAATTTAAACTGCATTCATAGATTTTTAAATAAGTACATGGTTGAACCGGGAATCGCACCCTTTATTTATAAAAAAAAAATTACCATGTAGCTTTATCATACCGATCGAAAGGCTTCATCATAAGGATTATTTTTTGCTAAATAACATAGTGTCAGAAATAAAAGGAAGACCATGAATTTTAACATTAGATGTGCAATTTTGTTCAGAAAAATGAAAAGCTGACATTGCCGTAAGGACATACAACTGACATTATCATTACTAATACTAATTACCCACTCTAGAAGTATGCATAATCTTTCGGTAGCAGAACGACAAAACCTTACTTTTCAGCAAGATGGGGCTCCGGCTCATAACAGTAACAGAACAAAGGACTATCTCAATGAACATTTTCTTTCCTGGATCGGGACAAATGGACGAATAAGATGGCCGCCGAGATCCCCAGATCTAACCCCGTTAGATTTTTTTTATGGGGTTATGTAAAAAATTTAGTTTACAAGAACCAGTGTCAAAGTGTCCACGAGCTACAAACAGAACTTCGACGTATTATTCTAAATATCCACCACAACATGATCAAAAAATCGACAGGGAGCGAAATAATCAAAAGAGTGCGACTTTGTATTGAACAGGATAGGACTCATTTTGAGTATTTGATAAATTGATTAATTTTGTATTAAAAATGTTAAAATTCATGGTCTTCCTTTTATTTCTGACACTATGTTATTTAGCAAAACATAATCCTTATGATGAAGCCTTTCGTTTGGTATGATAAAGCTACATGGTAATTTTTTTTTATAAATAAAGGGTTCGATTCCCGGTTCAACCATGTACTTATTTAAAAATCTATGAATGCAGTTTAAATTGTTTTTTAAATTAAAATAATGTCTTCTTTCAGTAAAATGTTCCATCTACAAAATTCAAGGTACTTTCCCTCCATGTGGCATAGCCGTGGGACGCCCTGTATATAAAATTGTCGTGGATAACGGAGTTGGTTATACACTGACCTCCATTGTCTACATATAAGTTTATAAAACATTGTATTGTGTGGCTGTTAGTTGTCCTGAATAAAACTCCCTTCTATTACATATTATATTTCATACTAGAAGGCCTGATGAAAGACAAAGCAAGGTGTCGACAGCATTGACGAGCGAAGAACAATAGATTTGCTACATTTAATTTTAAAAATATTTTTAGTCACATCTTATTGCAAATAGTCTCGCAAAATATCAGAAACGTAATGGCACAGCCATTCATTGAACTATAAAATGGAGTACTCATAGCGGGTGGGTTTGGCATTCTGACAAATGGAGTCGGAGACGGCAGTAAACACATTACAACCAACGGAAAACAAGGGAGTTAGTGTCACACGATGAGCCAGCGTCGCAGATACTTGTGATATAAGTCATTCGGGGTTAATGTTTTTCAATGTAATTTTTAAAATGACTGATGTTATGTGTTTCACTGCGTTGTGTGTGTCCAGTCTTTGTCCATCGGATGTATCTCAATAATGTGTTATCTGATTTGATTATATGGTTTTCTTTATAAACAAAGGGACAGATTTAGCCGTTTCGGAGATATTTAAGATTCGCGCTGAGACTTTCCGCGAGAACCACGTGGACGTCTAATGTCCACTGTTGAACGTAAACGCATGGCGTAAACCTGTCTAATAAGTCGACCACTTCAACTGGAGTCAACGCGTGGTCTAGTGTACTGCATGTAATTTGGAAGAAAAGCTCAGTCTCCACAGTATCTGTTAAAACATGAAGGCCATAAACCAACCTGCTCGCACCGAGTGCTCGCGATAATAAAGGGAATGTTTAGTGTACGCAGTACCGACTCTTTTACAACCCACACTTGATGTTAAGTGAATATAGATGAGCGTTTACACAAAAGCGCTTGAATTATTTGAGCAATAAATGTCGCACCATCAATCAAACAAAACATTAAAATACAAACCGGGTAACACACGCCAGCATCAGTGCCCCCGGGAGGCGTTACTAGTCGCGCATATGTCTGTGTTCCTCTGTTAATACTCATCAGCTGTCTTCCACTGCTGCAGTCCAGCTAAATTTAACCTTCCAAGCTAAATTATGGAATTATTTATGGCTACAGAAATTCTAGCTTGACCTTCTCCTTTTTGGAAGCCGGTTAAAATTAACCTGTATCATCCACCAGATCACGGGCTAACTCTGTCAAATATTAAAACAATCGGTTTAGTAGTTTTGGTGAGAAAAGAAAACTGAACAAACAGATTTTCGAATTATTAAAATAAAATACGTAAATTAAATATTTCCACACGTTCACAGATTCAGCAAATTTATTTTACTGTTTATAAGTACCTTGGACGAATTATAGCAATACAGCGTAGCGGCGAGGACGTCCGCCCGCGAGGTCGATGGGCGACCTAACGAAGAGCGCGGCAAGTCGCTAGATGCAGACCGCCACCGCTGGAAGAATCAATAATAACATGAATACAATACAGAAAAGACGGAGATTTAGAAATGGGAGTGCATTACTGATACTGTATTTTTGAGTTTTGATTGTATGTTTGTATTTTGACAGCTTCTTCTACTAATTAATGTATTTTGGTTTGTTTATCTTATATAATTAAAATTATGATTAAATTAACTGTTGTTAGTCGTTTATGTTAAATGGTTGCACGCCATTGCATGACGACAGAACGTGATAGGACTATTTCTGATTGACTGACACCATGTTTATTTTAAACATCAATCTTATGTTTTGACAAAGAAATATTCATTTCATTTCAGTGTGATGTCAAAAATGGACTCCGTCTCAGCGTGAGCTGCAGCAATTGTCACAGCGCTGGCTATTTCATCCATTGTACCTTATTCCCTCCGAGAAACTTATCTTCTATATCCACTCTATCTTCTATTATTTCTTCTCACGCAATAACTAAAGATGAAAATCCAGTGGATACTTCCAATAGACGCGGCCGCATCGTCGGTCGGGACGCAGCGCTGCTATAAAACTTTTTCATTGGGCCGTTATAAAATGTCCGCATCATATTTAGTCGTGAATATTGAAAGTGGAACTGTGCGCCGTAAATTTTATTAGCTCTGAAGGATTTCCCGTCGCTGGTTTATAGCTTCCCGATACTTGGGGCAATATTGCAGCGCGGGGGTGGCGGGGGAGGGGCAGGATCCAGTGACACTCGTCAATAACAGTCAATTTGCATTGCGATCAATTTGAAGGTCGTTTAAGAGCAGTTGTTTTCACTTGGTAACTGAACTACTGCAGCCGTTTCAGCTCGATTTATGACCAACAAGCTGTAAATGTCCATTTAAATTAATAAGAGGTAGGTAAGTAATTGTTTGTATTATATCCATCCATGATTTAATGGGGAATTACATACAGTTACTTATATTAAGCTCAGAGTTCCGGGACTCAATCGATGTTATAACTATTGTCTTTGATGACGTCTGTGTCTCGGAACGTGTTATGGCACTATTTATAAAAATGGACGCGCGCTTTTACATGAACCATTCGAGTCACTTTTGCAACTCCTCCAGTAATAGTAATTTTTGATTTAATAATATTTATAAATTTAGTTTGAACTCTAAAGCTACCGAGACTTTAAATATTCTATTTCACTCAGATAATGTGACGCCTATCATTACACAAGATTCCAAATTATCTCTTTTTACAGTTTTACAGATCCCAACAAACAAAAAAGGGGTCCACTTGACAATTCAAGAAGAAGTTGGTCCCTTTATAAAATTAATGTTTCTGATGGGATATTATGTTTTTGCTTCTTCGCAGTAAACACACATTCTCGAAGAATAAAGAATGATGTGCAGGAATGGCCGAGATCTCTATATGTCTGTAGAGATTAGAACAATAAATTTTGTTTAGTTAATCTAATTGCGGGCGTAATGGCGGACCACCACGGCTTCTTGAGGGCAGTGGTCTCTTGGAAACTGACCCGGGAGGCAAGAGGGGCCCGTTTTGTTGCTATAAATCGTGGTAAATGGAATCAAGATAAGCAATCGGTCCCGCATACTCCTCATTCGCGCACACAAGATAACTTATAGCTTAGGGTTTAACGAGTAATGTGTGGAGTTTCATTTACCACAATCTCACCTGCCCTCCAATTGTGTAACTTAATTGAAGTCGTCTGCGATAACGCTGACCAATGAGAAACCGTTAAATTGCTGAGCGAACGATGAACCAATCATACATCAGATTTACGCCTACGATATCGACAAAGTTACATAATAGGGCTCATAGTTTGAAACCGAAGATCTGGTCGAATATGTGACATGAGATGGCAATGAGCATGTCAAGACTGTTTCGAGGTAATTTGCCGCCGGCTGTGAGTTACCCCGAGCAGTTTGAAGGAATTATTTACTCTAAGACGAATTTTCGGGATGTCGACTTTGCTGCGACGGTCCTCTCGAAGTCTAGAATTCCAAAGTTGTAAGGCGACGAAAAGTTTTGTAACTTCAAACGCAAAAGGAGAAAGGTTATGTTTGGCTTTTCTTTTTGAAAAGGCAGAGTTCGTGTCTCAGGATGGTTTAATTTGAAGATTGTAGACTATATTTGGGAGACTAACCAACCAAAGGCGGATCCAGCCTTCGAGTCAGTAAGAGTCACATACCCGACATCCAGTCTGGACAGGCTCCAAAGCAACAATAATAAATCTAATAATAAAATTTGCATTGCTATACAATAAGGCGCAATACAGAACTTTGACAAATCTTTCAAATGTGTGAGGAGTATAACATATAGAGTAATATCACAAAGACCTAGTCCCAGGGGGACGTTCATATCCACAACATTTTAAATCTGGCCATTTTAAAATTTTTCATAATTTAACCATTTATGTTATAGATACAAACTTACCTAAATTTCTTTCAAGCTCAGTTAAGCAATTTTAATCACGAAATAAGTTGGTTGAATTAGTTAACCGAGCCGTTGTTTAATAATTATCCTTTTTAAGAAAGCAATTAACGGTTTTTATTAATAACATTCTAAATGACGTCGAAGGGAAAGTGAGGGTCGTTGAATAATGCATGAACTTGCTCTGCCAATGTTTTTGTTCCGAAAATTTTAATTTGATCGAAAAAAGGAAACAAGGTGACGCCTGGCGGCGAGATAACGAACTATTGAATTAAATAAAATACAGACTTTGGAAGGGAAACTCAGCGACGGAATTACAGGCACCTACAGCGCAATCTGTGGCACATGTGGTTAATGATCAAACATTTACCCCTCGCGGGCTTCGAACTCGCAACTGTTGGTTTCGCTGACAGGGTAGTTCCACAATACCAATCGGTCGTCAATTAAATTATTTTGTAAGATTTAATGTTAACACATGAATAAATGAATATATAACTTGGTCTGCCCGTTGTCTGATATTTTGTGAATATTTATGATAGGTCTTCTGTCTTTTGATTTGAATTTTAAATTAATTCCTGTAATTGGATAATTACGCCATCTTTCAGCCAGTTTCATAGCTTGGAGGATTTTATAACTTAGACAAGACGCCCTTTGACAAACTGTTTTTATTAATTTTGGTTAAATTTGGTTAAACTCCTTCGATGGAGTCGCGGTTAGTTTGTACGGAACACTCGTCGCCCGCGTGTCGCCCGACGCAAAAAGAGGGGTGTTTTAAGTTTGACCGCTACGTTAATGTGTGTGTCTGTCTGTAACACCGCAGCACCGGTGAACCAATTTGGATGCGGTTTCTTTATTTGAAAACAGATTTTGTAGCTTGGACATGTTTTATCAAAACCGATTCAGCATATTTTTTATCCCGATAAAGTGAGTAGTTCCCGATGAAGTTCTTCCACGCAGGCCAAGCCGCGGGTGGAAATATAGTACCGACCCGACAGCGTATCTTATGTTAGTTTTTTTAGTATAAAATGTATACCGCACAACGCTCTGGAGATTTAGACGAATTGAAAGACACCTTGCACTTCAATAATACATCAAATTGGGCTACAGGAGGAAAAACAATACTCTTCTTTCCGGGGCAAGTTGGGTAAAAACGGATTGGTTTCATTTTATTTGTTACTAATTTCGAAGAAGTCTAAAAAGCACAGTCGCGGGATCAGCGGTGCGGAGCAGGGGCGGTGGGGGGAAGATGCTGCGGTATGTTGGAGATTTATGCGATTCTCCGCGCAATTAACCCGCGAGGAGAGGACGCACCATCGAGCCTCTCTATAGGCGCGTGATGATACTAACAATAGGATGTACAAGCCCACAGGGAGCACTTCCCTCAGGGTGGGCTGTCCGCCTGATTGGTCTCTTTTATCATGCCATATAAAATCATATGCCTCTGATGAAACTACTTTGAACTGCCTCGGTGGCTCAATGTAAACAACATAAAGTTTACGTATCTGAGGTGACGGGATCCATCTCCAGCGGGGTACATAAATAGTACTCTAAATCTGCCGCCAAGCAGCAATGTTAAGAAATCTTTAGTAACTGCTTAGAATAGTTACTTGCTTACAAATAAGGTCACATAGACGGGAGTGGGAGCGTGCGGTCCGCCCGCCGCGATGACGCAAACACAATTAATTGGCGTCATTCGTCCGCGACCGCTCCGCTGATGGACGACGAGTCGAGAAATTGGAGACTCCAACAACGGCTTCACTTCAATTTATCTTAACGTTCATCAACTAACGCTACAAGGTGGTCCTCTGTGGACTAGACGGAACTGGGCGGACGTCATTTACAAACTATTTCGCTACATTCGATTATTTAACACAGTTAACATAAAATTTTGTTTCATGACTGCAATGTAAAATTCACTATCGGGGCCTGTCTACGCCAAGAAATAGAATAGTTTATCTATGTCCTTTCTTTTTATTATTATGGTAACATTCACCCGCACACTTTTTCCTTTTTTCGTGTCCTGTCTGCTTCCCAACTGTTGGAATATGGCCGTCGCGCGCGCACCGCATTCTCGAGACGCTCTCGTTTAAAACGGAAAATAATTATAAAACCCTTGTGTCAGTGCTTCAAATTTGCGTTATGTTATGTATTATTAGTGAAACTTCATGAACAAACTGTCTACACGGATTACCAGTGCGATTAAGGACTTGCCATCACCTCGTGGTCACAAGGTACCCCTTTTCCCATCCGTCAGCCAGGGCCCCCTGGCTGAACGTTGGATTCTGCCTGAATATCAGCGCCGTGGTTTCACTGCGGCACATGATGACGTTGTAACTCTTTTTCACTCTTGCGAACTGCTTATTTAATTTTAAGTAAATATATTATGTAGTACTTGTGCGCATTATTGGAAATAAATGCTTCTTCTTCAAAACCAAATTTCAGATCCACGGTCGTAGTGGTAAAATAGGGTTATATTGAAGAGAATGATCCAACAGGGCCTAGTGATATAGATGGATTACCCCCGACGCATATGAAGGGGTGCGATAAGTTTAAAGCCTCTGTGTATCTGTAACTTTGCAGCGCCAAAGCGGCTTAGCCGAAATCTTGCTGCTATTTTCATAAGCTCTTGGTTCTTGGCCATGTTTGATGGAAATTTTATAAAATCATTATTAATGCTGATATAATTATTCTCATTTTATTTTGCAATATAACTGACAATGTTCTCTTACAGCAGCTACATTACTCTATATTTATCGACATGTTTGGTGTAGTGGTTAGAAACTTCGACTCGGTTCGGTTCGAATCCCGCAAGGGGCATATGTTTGTATGATGAATACGGACACGTGTACCCGAGTTATGGATGTTTTCATTTATAATAAGTATTTACAAAAAAAAAAATATGTAGTATATCAACCATCCGGTATCCACAACACAAGCATATAGTGGCTTAGTGTGGAACTAGATGGAGCTGTGTGTCTGTCCAAGGATATTTATTTATTTATTTTTTAATATTATTTTATAGTCATAACTTATTTTGTCCAAAAGGAATTTTTTTTTTGCACAACGGGTTGGTACTTGACCTCAATCACACCTGATGTTAAGTGAAGATGAGGTAAGGGGGAAGCGTACTGACCCGGAAACCCCTACACATTTGGGATTGGCTATCTTATCTCTGATATTTATTAATAATATCTATTGTCATTAGGTACGAGTATCTATACAATTATTGTACTTTGACATGTTCAAGTGCTCGGAAAGTGCGTATGAAAAGAATAAATTAAGTTTGAGTAAATCCATACAAACCGATCCGGCCTGTTAGACAAAGCACTTGAAGTGACGTCATCGATACATGAGCTCACTCCGAAACATTCGGGCGACGACGAGCCCCTGCTGTTAGCGTCAGATCGTCTTACATACAGTTGCTACGCTCTGTTACCGCATCTCAAATGATCCGTGAGACACCCATTCATTCACAATGCTATGAAATTTGACCCCGGCACGTTGGATCATTACTGGAAGATATAGATCCTGTGACGAGAGGGAGGAAATTCCTGTACATAATAAGTATCCACACTAGAAGCCGATCTCTGTTGATACCTTATGTGCCACCAAAGGAATCTCCGCCCTCAGGACATGCTGGATTAAGAAACAAACTTTAACCAGCTGGAATGAAGCAAGAAATCTGCAAAGGACTCAGTGCTTTGTGGGATATTGACCTTGCCCTCTCTTAGAGAATTATAATGTAATTTATTATTCCGTAGCTCAATGTAAACAACATTGGGTTTACGATTAGGAGGTCGCTGGTTCGATCCCCAGCGGGGTACATATTTAGTACTCGGCTTGGTTGGTGGTAGGGCATATTAAATGTCCGCCTGGCTAGCTACCACCATCTTATCTAAATCTGCCGCCAAACAGCACTTTTAATAGCATTGTTGTGTTCCGGTTGTCAGAGATAAGATAGCCATTCCCCCAAAAGATGGGGTTTCCGGGTCAGTACGCTACCACCTTTGGCCTCATCTTCACTTAACATCAGGTGTGATTGAGGTCAAGTGCTAACCCGTTGTGCATAAGAAAAAATAAAAAAAATGCATTTTTTTCATGTCTGGCATGTAGCTCACGTGTAAAAAGTAAAGCAAAGTGATTATTACTGCTCTGACCTCCCACCGCCAGTGTAAGCGACTTAAAGCACTCTACAGTTGGACAGAAGCCACTCCATGGGATTTGCCCTAATAGTAAATCTTCAGAAGCTGTCACATAACTCTAGTACAAATGCAATGAACGCTAAAGAGAAGCTGGGATATGGAATACATTCCATATCTGCATGCAAGTACGATCCCCCTCCTCTATGTGGGAGTCCCTCCCCCGACCTCCATAGTATTCAATCACACTCTGCTCGTCCGTCCGACGCACTCACCAACAGTTTTTTGAAAGACAGTGACACGCATAAATTGACAACCAAAATTGGAGGTGCTCTCTACAAGAGCAGCAGAATTGTTTATTTTAAAGCATTAACTAAGTATGTTTTTTTTTTATCAATAAAAGTCAAAATGTTTTTATTCAATATGGGATACAAGAGTATTATTAAGAGAGTTTGTCCCACACGGAATACCGTGTTTGGAATACCGAGCTCAAATTTTACGAAACGAATAAACCGATTCTGATGAAACTTCGAAAAAGAGAATTGAAACTGAATTAGAGCGATAAATTTTCCATGGTAACAGAAAAACAATAATCTATTCTTTTAAATTCGATATTTTGTTGAAAATGTTTTTATTAACTTTTTAGATCTTACATAGATCCTGCTCATACCTATAAAATTTTATTACAATCGGTCTATTCATTTTGAAAAATTTGAACTTCAAAGTTTGTATGGTATGCGGTGTGCGATAAACCCTCTTAAAAGTATGTTGAGTTTTATTAACTTTATCAAGAATAAACTATTGTGCAACATAAAATGATTATAAGGTACTAATAAATAAATATCAGCCAACACCCAAGTGAAACCTCCAAAAATGTCGAATCATTAGCTTTAACAACGTTTCTCGTATCCAAAGTATTTTTCCATGTTAGGCGGTTTTCCCACGGTGCGTAAACGTAAGCGACACGCGTAACACAATGAAAATTATATTCATTGTTTTCCAAAATATTGTATTTATTATATTTATTGTTTTTTTTTTTTAATTAGAGAATCTGCAGACACGTTTTTCACGTGCCGGGTGCAAACAATAACAATAATATCGTCTTTCGGTTTCAGGAAAACAAAAAATCACATGTTCAGGATGGGTTATTTACGAGCTTCCACCTTCTCAGAAGTCAAAGTATTAACTTTGACTACATTAAATTGACTTTGATTAAATAGAATTCTATTTTCGTTACGAACGACAAACTTCAATTTGTGATAGAAAACAATTGGCAAACAATGTCCCACCATAATTATTTTAAACAATAAATGAAACTTTTACCACAAAGTAACTAAAGCGGCGCTATAACCTTTTCTATTTTGTGCTTGTACAGTTTGTATTTCGAATGTCGTATTTATACGCGCGACACATGATTTGACACACGACTCTGCGACATTACAAATCGTTAATTGACGCGTTCTCGCTGCGTCTTGCGTCGACGTGTGTGAACCGCCTTAGGCGTCGAAATTACCTTGAATTATATACATCGATGCCTGCTCTAATCTTCCAAACAGCATTATGTGCGAGCGCGGCCGCGGTGCGCGACTCATGTCGTTAGGGTGATTGATTGTTAAGGTGAGTCACATCAGCCACAGGGATGCCACATAGGACAAGGACAAGATAACGGAAGAACTTGCTTCTCTTAAAATATCTTTCTTTTACACAAGCTTTAAAAATATTAATCTGTTTAAAAAATAAAAAAGATGGTTTTAACCAGTATAACGGCTATTTAGTTTGTATACAAGGTACTGTTTAACAGTGAAACTTTTAATCCACATTCGACCTCATCTTCACTTAACATCAGGTGTGATTGAGGTCAAGTACGAACCCGTCGTGCATAAAAAAAAAGACTAGACGTGTAATCGGCGATGGGCTCACCCCCTTTCACCTGGGCATTTCTGTATTCAAAAGTGATACGTGGATATTGTTCCAAACGTTAAACTTTAATTGTTTGGAACAACGATCATGTTTGGGATATCTCTGACCAACCCATTTGGGATAAAAGTCGTGAGAGTAAGTATGTTTCTGTCCCAGCTGCGTACTGTCCAAACAGAGTTTTAGGCCCGTATTAATGAACCGTTCTCAAGAATGAGAATAGTTTTGTGACCGGTCTCAAGTAAACGTGTTGATTGACCTAAAACGCACATGCATACTCAAGCAGTACTCACTTGAGACGTGCGCCGAGTTTCACGTATTAATAAACGAAACTAAAGACTATCATTCCTCCTCTGGTTTCCCTCGTTCAGGCACCAGTCTCCACATAGAATTATAGTCCCTAGCTATACTTAACTCTAATATACAATAATGCTATAATGTGGAGAGAAATAAATAAATGATTGATTGATTGATTGATCATTCATTCGCCAATGAGGCGAATTCTTGAGAGGTGATCTCATCTGAGTAAACCTCCAGATTGGTTTATAAATTAGCACGTAGCTTGAGATAGCGTCAACAGCTTAAGACGCATCGCGGGTGATACAGCCTTGTCAAGACTTGTATTGAGATTGGTTAATTAATACAGGCCTTAGATAATAATAATAATATAATAATAATATTTATTATCTCACCACAAAGAAATAGGTACATTGTGAAATAGTAATGTTAGATAAATACAAAAACAAATTCCTTTGTGAGAGACTGGAGTCTGAAATAGGTTCGAAACCTGTGCTACAGATCTCCAGGCTCTCACTCCCTTAATATTAGACATTACAACAAGAACACATTATCTAAGTGATGCAGTATGCTGCTTAAAGTATACATATATGTTGAGGCATGTTGATAGTGGACTAAAGCAAGTGTGTGTGTGTGTGTGTGGAGGGGTGTGTATGTGCGCGCGCGCGTGTGTGTGTGTGTGTGTGTGTGATGTGCGCGTGTGTGGGGGGGGGGGGGGGGGGGTGATGTGTGTGTCTGGGGTGAGAGTGGGTGTATGTGAAGATAGATTCTTCAACAAGATCACGATCGTTAGTAAATATTGTTGGGATACTAACGACTCTGTGGTCAGTTCCATATTTAAAGAACCGTTGAGAGGATGTGATAAATGTGCTCCCTGGGTGAGGATATTAATTATCATTAATTTGCAGAACCCTAAATTTAATTAAAGACAGATTACACGGACTGTTTCCCTCGGGACCAAAGATTGTTTAAGAACTCTCCTATCCATATAGCTATTTATACCCGACTGCTGCAGGAAGGGGTAATGTTTTTCGAGTGTACATATGTATAGCTTGCTGTATTATCTCCTGTGCCCTAATCGGCTTGACGGATTTTTATGTGTAAGGTGTCATTTGTCTTGATCCAGAGTGTCATAGGCTACATTCAATGGTAAACCCCCCATAAAAAGTATAATTTTTTATGTAATCGGGTTTTTATGGTTTAAAAATTAACATCGTATGTCATTACTTCCCAGAATACGTGAACTGACATGAAATTGTGTTTATTTGATTGGATTTTGGGAACATTATAAGTTGGTATATATCGTTCCTTATTAGTAACACTATTGAATGGAGTAATAATACAGTATCCGCCTCCGTGGCTCAATGTAAACAACATTGGGATTACGATTCGGAGGTCGCGGGTTTGATCCCCAGCGGGGTACATGTTTAAGTACTCGGTTTCGTTGGTGGTAGGGCATTTTAAATGTCCGCTTGGCTAGCTACCACCATCTTATCTAAATCTGCCGCCGAGCAGCAATGTTAATAGCATTGTTGTGTTCCGGTTGTCAGAGATAAGATAGCCAATCCCCCAATTAAGATGGGATTTGCGGGTGAGTACGCTTCCACCTTTGACCTCATCTTCACTTAACATCAGGTGTGATTGAGGTCAAGTACGAAGCCGTCGTGCATAAAAAAAAAAACAGTGTTTTCTTCACAATCAACGGGCTAGGTTTTTAAAATTCAACGATGCAGTTTTCGTTTTCATCAAAATCGAGTCCGAGACTCTATTGAGTACTTTTCGCTGTTCGTTTTGGATTGGACCATGTACATTGCACGGCCATTTTAAAAATTCAGCTGTACCTTCTTCTTCAATTTAAGAGCTATGCTCTTGTCGGTGCAGTAATGACCACGTCTCTCTACTTTCCGCCCTCGATTTAACCTGTTGGTACGACACGACATTTAACTTTTCATTCACTTGGTCAAAGTAATTGTTTGCTGTATCTACTGATGTTTATTCGTAAATAGTCCCTTTGTCCACTTTTACGACCCCCACGGGAAGAGCTGGGTTGGTTCTAGGCTTTTGAAGTGCGGAAACACACAACACTTTTATGTTTTCGTCGTCGACGTCATATCGCTATGTATTTGTAATGGCGTACTATAATTAAGGCGGACAGTGTAAAAGACCAGAAATATGGGTACTTATGGAAAAAGTTCTGAGTAAGTATTAGGGCCTTACCTATGAAATCGGCGTTTTTTTTTTTTTTTTTTTTTTTTTTTTTTAATTAGAATGGGATTTAATTGTATGCTTTGTATTGTAAAGCTTTGAAAATCGCAGGAATTGGTTGATTGAAACATGTGATTAACGAAGAAAAAAAACTCCAATTTCATAGGCAAAGACCCAATATTTGGCCCATCTTACAAAAATAGACCTTTAATTAAAAATGAGGATGGTTACGGACCCTGGATAGTGGTGTTATGTCAATTCAAACTATAAATCAGAGACAGCAACTGCAGAACTACCATCTTGACGTGAAGTCGGCTGCAGGTGATTCCGCGTCAATATAAATATAGGGATTGTCATCGGCACAAATTTCCTGTCACTAACACGATGTTGCTAATTAATATTCAGCAAAGAAGGCTCTGGGCTCTGACGAGCTGTTTGGTGTAAGGGTTAGAAACTTTGAGTACTATACCAAAAGGTCGCGGGTTCAAATCCCGCTAGGGGCATATGTTACCTAGCTAGCTAGGGCTACCTCACTGCTTATATTGTAACACTGTTTTTGACACAATAAAAATGATTTTACTTTACTTTTTACTTTACATGGGGATATTTAAGGGAAATAGGGATCTTATAATAGTGTTGTGTGTCTGTACCACAAATGGACCCTCAGTGTGTATCCTCAGCTCGCGGTAAGACCCTGATTGTTTGCTAGTGGAAATCTAAGTAATATTATAAATGCGATAGTTTGGATGTTTGTTTGTTCGTTTGTTTGTTGCTGAACCGTGGCGAAACGGAAGAACGGATTTGGATGATATTTGGTATATAGGTAGAATATACCCTGGATTGAGACACAGAATATTTATTATCCCGATAGAGTGAGTAGTTCCCATGGGATATACAAGCCGCGGACGGAAAGCTAGTTATGTTATATCATCATCATCACCTGATTTAAGAGCCATGCTCTTGTCGGTGGAGATTTTGCCATATCTCTCTGCTCTCCGCCTTCCTCTTGACCTCCTGATAATTTATAATTTATGTTATATACAGGATGAAATTTAATTAGTGTTATTCCTGTTTACTGGTGACTCTACCTTGATCAAGAACAACTTTCCCCCAGGAACCATAGTCGAATTCGATCATTTTCGATTACCCTTAAAAGGTAAACCATTCTAAAACCACCTATTAAGGAAAGGTCAAGTATAAAACACTATATTTATTAATATTTTAACAAAAAGAACAATTTGCACGCCCGTCAGGTCACCGTCTCTGACATAGATTAGTCAGCCAGCATCAGCCAGGTCCAAAAAGTCCACAACACCACCTTTAGTATCGAAGTCCAACATTTTCGGCTGAATTCCGCTATAGTTGCTAGTGTCAAGGTGTTCATAATCAGGAGTGGAGTGACCAGCCTAAAATTGTTATACTTCCATACTAAAGTTGGTTTCAGAATGGTTTACTTTGTATGGATAATCGGAAATATTTAGATCGAATCCGACTATTGTTCCTTGGGGTAAAGTTGTTCGTAATCCAGAGTTCGTAACCAGTTAATGGGAAGTTTCATGAATTCAAAGTCACCCTGTATAAATGTGTGTAGATTAAGTCCATTCTTGTTTGTTTGTTTGTTAAAATTATAGAATCACAAAGCAAATTTACTGAAATCCATGCACAAGGCGGGTTTATCCGGAGCGGGATTTCTTCCAGTTACCATACAGTTAGTAATAGAATAGTAGTTCGGGCGTACATACTTAGCTAATAAATGTTGATTGATACCAATACTTTGTTAATTGGTGTGATAATAATAGTTAAACATGTGAGAGAGAAAACAATTGGCAAAACAATTGACTTCAGTAATAGGTCCTCTCTCTATCTGCGGAGTACATCATCAGAGCTTAACTAATTCTAAAGCATTTTTGACATATCTCGCGTGTTAAACATTGTGTCTAGCTACACTATTATAATTATTTTCACTAATGTTAAATGTATATGCTTAATTTATATGCGACCATGGCTGGCTGGCTCAGACCATATCGAACTAAAAAAAAAACCAAATTGGTACCCTCCTTTTTTGAAATCGATTAAAACTATCGAATCGATATAACCGAACTAAGTTGCCTAAATGATAGTAAACATGAAATAGTGATCTAGCCAAGTTTGTCGTAGTATAATTAGCAATAATAATAAGCAAAGTGTAATTGGCAGATTTATTTTATTTAAGCAAGATGTACCTTTTAACTTCGAGCTGAATATCGAGAGGCATCGAGTCTCCCCCCCACTACCTCACTCCCCCCGTCGGCGGTAAGGAGTTCGAAATTTAATTAAGAGCCGACGGATATGAATAACCTTTGCCTTGAGCGTTGTCGCGCCACCTGACGGCTGACAACGATACAACGCCGAAAATCACACCGAAAACCTCATATTTAAAATATGTCAATTGTGAGTTGGAATTTAGAATGTGCCGTGACACCACGTCTAATGTCTACGATTTATTTCTGAATTTTAGAGATTTTAATTTGAGAAACAGAAATTTACAAGCGTTTTTCGAAAAAGTATAAAAAATTACATAAAATTTACACATTTCCGAGTTCGTGCCGTTACTAAATCTTTAAGTATCGTCTCAGCCCGTAAAGATCCCACTGCAGGGATATAGGCCTTCCCTCGTATAATGAGGGAGTATGGGCCATAGGCCACCACACTGGCCCATAGCGGGTTGGGGACTTCACATGACTTTCAATTTTATCTTCTCCGGCATTCAGGTTTCCTCACGATGTTTTCCTTTTTAAGATCAGTCGAATAAATGCACATAAGTAATTAAATTAAATTTAAAAACTCACTGGTACCTGGTTGGTTGGTGGTAGGGCATTTTAAATGTCCGCCTGGCTAGCTACCACCATCTTATCTAAATCTGCCGCCAAGCAGCAATGTTAATAGCATTGTCGTGTTCCGGTTGTCAGAGATAAGATAGCCAGTCCCCCAAATGTGTTGGGGTTTCCGGGTCAGTACGCTTCCATCTTCGACCTCATCTTCACTTAACATCGGGTGTGATTGAGGTCAAGTACCAACCCGTTATGCATAAAAAATCTTGGTGTGATCCTTGATAGCAACCTGTCTTTGGTGGCTCATTGCAATATGGTAAGTAAAAGGGTTCATTTCTCCTTTCATTCTCTCAAACGTCTGCAAAATTTCTTGCCCTTGAAAACCAAAATTGCTTTGGCCCAAACTTTACTGCTGCCCATTATTGATTATGCTGATGTATGCATGTTGGACGCTACTGAGGAACTGTTAAACAAACTAGACAGACTTCAAAATCTTTGTATACGTTTTATCTTCGGTTTGCGTAAATTCGATCACGTGTCTCAGTTCCGGTCCCAACTCAAATGGCTACCAATTCGACTCCGCAGAAATAGTCATATTCTCTGTCTCTTGTATAAAATTCTCTTTAATCCTACTTCTCCAAATTACTTGCGTGAGCGATTTAATTTTATGCGTTCCCCTTCTAAACCCTCTCGATCTCACATGGCATCCCTTCTGCGCTTTCCTTCTACTCCGACTTCAGACTTCTACAACTATTCTTTCTCCATACATGCAGTTAGACTTTGGAATTCACTTCCCACCGACGTACGTGATAGTCAGTCGTTACCGGTCTTCAAATCGCGACTGAAGGAGCATTACCTTAAACTGTCTCAATACATTATTTTTATTATTTGTGTACATTTGTTTAAGTAGAATATGTCATTTTTATTTATAGGTTTTGTATTTATTTTTATCATATTAGATTATATATTTAATATTTTATTATTATATTATATATATTATAACAACACCATAATTTAAGTATGTATGTCATCGACATGATTGTTATTTTCTCTATATGTATAGTAAGTTTGTTTATAACTACTGTTTTGTAAGTGTACTCGCTGTCTACTTTTACGTTACCTCATCTATTTGTCTCCTTACTGAGGTTTGCTGGAAGAGATCTCTTATAGAGATAAGCTCGCCTTTTGTATATTTTAATATTCTCCTGTTTTTTTGTTTTTGTTTGACGTGTATGCTTATATACAATAAAGTGTTAAATAAATAAATAAATAAATAAATAAAAAAATAAAAAAAACCTGGCCTGCCTGGGAATCGAACCCGGACCTCTCAAATTGGGAGACTCCCAAAATACTATGTTCGTCTGTATATTTTTTAAGTGTGTTCACATGAACACAATTTTCGTCAATTGTTAACCAACTTTGAAGATTTTTTTTTTTTGTTTTAATAGTAGAACTTTACTGAACCCAGTTGTTTTGACAATTTTTGGCAGTACAATTATTACGTCGCAAATACTTTCTGTATCTGAGCCAAATTTAAACGTTTTACGTGAAACTTTTCTGACTAAAAAAATGAGTACCATGGCCACCCGAAGGGTCAAACAGACACCGAGGTGAATCCACGAGTTATATAATTAGAAGATATTGGTTTCTTGGCCGCTTATTTATTCAGATAACTTCCCATTCTGAAGCCATTCCATTACAAGCTGACAGATAGGAACATCTTACAAATTGTCACCAAAATCGTGTAGCGAAGGAAAAGAACTGCAACTTGACGTACGTAGCCTTGCGTGTAGGCCATGCGTAGCGCTACGGCCAATGCTTGCTACGAGACGTAGGTACACACATATCCGTCTGTCAGTGTCAGTTCACATAGAACTAACTAGAACTTTAGAACATAAAAAGATGATTAATAATAATATTGAATATATTCCTAATAATATAAATTTTATATTTTAGACTTCTCTTCAGGTAATGTTCGTTGTTTCCTCCCTGTATATACCTACCTGTACATAAAAGTGATTGTTAAACTAATCTCGTATTTAACTAACAACAATAAAAGTTGATTTACCCTTCTATTAGTTAAGTTACAAATCTTGCTAGTTAAGTTTTGTTGTTACGTGGACAGTTGGTGTACCTAACTTGCTTTTACAACTTAAGTAAACGCTTAACTAATAGGAATGTAAATCAGTATAAAGGCTTTGGGTAACAGGCGAGTAGAGGTATATAGGAGATGATATAGCAGTAACGTTCAACAAACTATCTTTGTGGTATGCAAAGTAGGACTAAATTGAGTTTTAAATAAAATACGAGGGTGACCATCACGTGCAGAGTCACATGTGACGTTCATCCGTTGATAAATTTATCGTATAAAATATTTTATCGCAGAAAATTATGCGTCGTCAGCGAGTGTGGGCCGCGCGCTATCAAACGGGGTTATTGACGGGCATCAATTGACGCGTGTACGCTCGTTAGGTCTATTTGTACAATGTCGACTCTAACACATCGATAGTCTACAGCACTGTCGTGAGAATCCGCTAGCTCAACCTCACCTTGAGTCTTTATCATACATTGTAAGCTCCAACTCTTCGTTTACTACAGCAGTAGTGGCCACCTGTTTGACATTAGACAGTGAGAACTTTATACACGGTGTTAAAAAAATACCCGTAAACATGAAAGGGTGTTAAAGGATCCCTTGTCAAGAGTCGATTGACAATATATGAAAACTGGTAGAGTACAATATTATGACTTACCGTAAAATTAATTATTTTTAATAGAAACATGGATTTGCATGGAAGCGCAACACTATGTCAATGTTATTAACAATAATTAATAGGTCTTGACTAGGGATCTTTGTAACAACCTGTATATTTGGATATTTTGTCAATAAGGAGTAGTTAAAACTAGTGACGTCATGGTTCAGACATGAAAATATAAGAAAGTATGAAGTAACAATGTTCTCTCAATCAATCACGTCGCGTCTCGCCGAAGATAATAACTTATTGTGACGTACAAACAATTGTTTTGGGCCAATCGATCACATGTGATACCTATCTAATAATTACGTCAGGCGCGATATATCGGCGGCGATGTGTGGGCGGGGCTTGGTGTCGACGCACACAATGAGAGTATCAATTTTCCTCGCAGAACATTGAAAATAAGGTATAATTTTTTTTTTATGCACGACGGGTTCGTACTTGACCTCAATCACATCTGATGTTAAGTGAAGATGAGGTCGAAGGTAAAAGCGTTAAGCAACACGAGTAGTGTTTTTTTTTTATCCACAACGGGTTAGCACTTCACCTCAATCACACCTGATGTTAAGTGAAGTCGAAGGTGGAAGCGTACTGACCCGGAAATTTCAACACATTTGGGGGACTGGCTATCTTATCCCTGACAACCGTAACACAATAATGCCATTAACATTGCTGCTTGGCGGCAGATTTAGATAAGACGGTGGTAGCTAGCCAGGCGGACATTTAAAATGCCCTACCACCAACCAAACCGAGTACTTAAACATGCACCCCGATGGGGGTCGAACCCGCGACCTCCGAATCGTGAACCCAATGTTGTTTACATTGAGCCACAGAGGCGGTTAAAATTTGCAGACAAAGAACGAGAGCTATGAAGAGTATTGTAAACACTCTGGACATCAATCAAATTTTAAAACAGTTATAGAAAATTCAATTAAAAGCTAAAAGAATCAACTCTGAAAGCTCTTATCGGTAAAAAAAGAGATTTTGGGAGCTCTTCCTACCTAGATAGTTGAAGCGTTGTGTAAATAATTTTAATATAAAGTAAGATAGATTTTTGTACACCGTAGAAATCATTCAAAATAACAATTTGCTATGTTATATCCACAGATTGAGCCTATATCGTGGCTTTTAAAAAACTTCGTTTACAATAATACATCTTTACTGGTCAAATACGCGTAGAGATTATTACAACGACGGAAATGCGTCAATATGCCGACAATAGTAAATAAGAGTTAGTCCACTTCTGCGCAATAGGCCTCTCCCAAGGCGTTCAACGTCGCGCAGTCCGAATTGTCGGCCAAGAGAGTCTCACTGACCGACTGGATCCCCTGGCGTTGCGAAGAGACGTCGCGTCCCACTGCATCCTCTATCGCATATTTCATGGAGAGTGTTCTGAAGAACTGTTCGAGCTAATACCCGCTGCTCAATTTAACCGATACACTTCTCGCCGAAAATTAAAATTCCATCCACATCACCTGGATGAGTGGAAGTCTACCACTGTACGTTTCTCAAGAAACTTCTTACCACGTACGACCACCCTGTGGAACGGACTTCCTGCAGCGGTATTCCCGAACGAGTACGATATTGGAACCTTCAAGAAACGAGCCTACACCTTCCTCAAAGGCCGGCAACGCATCTGTGACACTTTTGGTGTTGCGGGTGTCCATGGGCGACGGTGAGTGCTTTCCATCAGGTGACCCAGTGGCCTCCGTACGCGGATATCGCTCCATCAGGCTGAGGGGCGCCCCACACTGCATTTCTCTACTTAGCTATAGCCACTTCAGTTTGTTAACTTTCAAATCTATGTCTACGACTACATGGCTAATCTTTAACCCCTGACGAAAAACGTCGGGTGTTATGTGTTTGACGGTGTTGTGTGTGTGTTCAGTGTTTGTCCGGACGTTTGTCAGTCCAAGTTGGCCCAAATTAAGGATTAAACAAGTGGAAAGGTAATTAGATATTTATATAAATCGGTTAAGCAGTTTCGAATATATTATTATTAAATCCTTTATTGCACACAAAATAAAATATAAAGAATTATTTATATTTAACATAGATGTTCCAAGTGTACAAAGGTGGTGCTATCGCTGATAGCGAGTTCCTCCATACGACCTCAGTTAGAGAAGCTTCTTAATAGGTAATAAATATTTAATAAATACAAATACAAATATCATTTATTGTCCAATACAGGTAGGGTGTACAAGATGGTTTAAATAAACAATGTATCACTGTGTTTTACCATATGGTTTACAATATTTAAAATTTATATTCTAAAAATTCGTCATTATTATAAAAGCAGTTACTAATTAGAATGTCATGTAGTATTGTTTTAAATGATTTCATATTTAGCTCTTTAAGATTGTCAGGTAAGTGATTGTACAACTTTGTTCCATTTACATAAAGTGTTTTTCGATAAAATTCTAATTTAGGTTTGTTAATCGGTATTATGTCAAGCTTATTCCTACGTCCTCTCGGTTTTTTGTTTACTTTAAAGTCAAAATAATGTAGATTGCCTTTAACAAACAGGCATACCTCGAAAATGTACAGAGATGGCAGACACAATATTTTAAGTAGCTTAAACAATGGCCTTGAGGTATTATGTGGGGCGATCCGGGAAGAACAAATAAAAGGATGTGTTCATTGCGAAGTTAGTGTAATAATCAACCACGTGTTTACATAGGTAGTCTTATTTATTAATTAATGTAACATACGTCACAGCTACCGAACTTACACACACTAAAACATACGTTGCGCCGACTGGCATTTAACGTGACCCATTTACATTTCCTTTTGCGAGTTTTAAATTATATTATTTATGTATTTATCACAATACTTCACCTCCCCCGAAAATCTATAGGGTTCACCCCCTTCGCAAGGAAAAAAAATGTTTCACATTTTTACATTTTTTTTTTGAATATTGTCTTAACCTACAAGTATTCTTAAATTAGAAATTTCAGAAATTGAAAAAAAAAATATCAAAATGAATCATAAAATAACTTAGTATTATTCTTATGCGTTACATATTCCTTATTATTCTTAAATATCTTAACATTAGGGCACATATCTTTTATGACCTTATATGGTCCAGTGTAAATGCATTCTAGCTTATTACCTACTTGATTTTTTAATAATACCAAATCTCCAGTATCATATTTAATGGGATTTGTATGCTTATCATACTTTAATTTTCTAATTGATTTATTACATAAAAGATTACTTCTAGCGTCACTTAAGGCTTTTTGCAACCTGAACTTAAGCTCTTTTGGATAACTGTCGTAATTATAATATGGTTCTACTGAACTTTGTAAATTACTAGGCAACTGACATAATTTACCGAATACTAATTCATATGGAGTATATTTTGTCTGCGTGTGTTCCGTTGTATTAAACGAAAAACACCAATACGGAACCCAACTGCTCCAATTTGATTTGTTATTAGTGCACTGGATTCTAAGGTAAGCAGTTAAATGCTTATGAGTGTTTTCTAGCGCGCCTATCGTCTCATGATGATATGCCGTAGATTGTAATTTTTTAACTCCTAATAAATTGCAAATTTCAGTCATAACTGAGGAAAGAAATTCAGTTCCCTGATCAGTAACGATTTCTTTTGGAATGCCGTACCTTAAAATAAAATTATTTACAAAACTTCTTGCTACAGACTCCGTATCTTTTCTCTCTAAGGGATACGCTTCTACGAATTTTGTTAAATCACATTGTAATGTTAAAATGTATCTATAATTAAAATCATCTATCTCTAAAGGACCCATTATATCTAGACTAATTCGTTCGAAAGCTGAACTCGCAGTTGTTGTAACTGTTAAAGGTTCCTTAATATATTTATTCGTGAACTTATTAAATTGACATAACTTGCATTTCTTAACATATTTAATGACGTCATTAGTGATTCCTGGCCAGAAATAGTGTCTCTTAATATTGTTTAGCATCCTATTAACCCCTGCATGTCCGCTAGTGGGTAACAGATGAAAGTCATTTAGAATTATTTTTCTTTCGTCTTTATCATTGATACGTAAAACATCTTTAGTAATCATCAGTCGCGGTTTATCTAACATTAACTTCTTAATTGTACTTGCAAGTAACTTAATATGTCTTTCATTAACCTTATTCTTCACAATAAGTAATTCTGATATATTTAATTTTCTACATAATTCTCTTAAATCCCTCGCTAACACCTCCGGGGTAGATAACGATCGGGTATTTAAGTAAATAGCTGACCGCGATGGAACATATGAACAGTTTCCTACTGTTGACTCTACTTTTTCGTCTTTCTTTAATTTTAATGAATGACTGAAAATTATTTCTACTACATCTTGTGGTGGCTTGAGAATTTCCACAGTCATGGGGTGATCAGTCCCATTTTCCGTTGAAATTTCCGCCTTACAATCATTATTTTCTAGCCGTTGTTTCTGTGCTCTAGTTAACACTGAAACTACCTGTTCATGCATGTTCTTTAAATCAGTACATGTTACAGGGAGTCGTGCCGGGAGTCGACTCAGTGCATCAGCTGCTGCATTGTGCCGACCCGGGACATACTCAATTTCAAAGTTATATTCTTCCAAATAAAGTCGGAACTTGGTTAATCTACTTGAGCTGTCTTTCATATTAAACAAGTATATGAGAGGCTTGTGGTCAGTTAATATTTTAAAACGCCTACCGTAAAGATAAGGCCTAAAATGTCTAACCGCCCATACGATAGCTAACAACTCTAAATCTATTACTGGGTACCTTGTTTCGGCTGGCTTTAAGCTCCTACTGGCATATGCCACAACTCTATCATTACCGTTGGATAATATTCCTCCTAACCCTATTCTCGACGCGTCCGTCTGTAACTTAAATGTATTACTTTCTGAAAAATCGGGATATTCAAGGATGGGTGGGTTCATAAGGGCAGATTTTAAGTTATTAAACGCTAAGTCACATTCAGTTGTCCATTCGAAATTAGAATTCTTTTTACATAATCTGTTTAAGGGATGGGATATGTCAGCGAATCGTGGGATAAAACGCCGATAGTAATTAGAAAAGGCCACGAACCTTCTGACGTCATCCACGCTTGCTGGTGTAGGGTAACTTTGTATGGTATCTATTTTAGTGGGATCGGGAAAAATACCTTCACCTGTTATTTTGTGACCCAAATAAACCATTTCCGTACGTAAGAACTCGCACTTAAGAGGGTTTAATTTTAGGTTCACTTTTCTTAGTCTCTCTAATACAGATGTTAAGTTTTTATGATGACTATTGATGGAGTTGCCTATTATTATGCAATCATCCAAATATACAAAACATTGTTTGTAGTTTAGACCTGACATAGCTATTGTCATTAAACGTGAAAATACACTCGGGCTGGTCTTAAGTCCCATAGGACACCGTTTCATCTGATAAGTTTTATCAGTTGTAAATGCTGTACATTTACGTGAATCCGGATGTAATGAAAGTTGAAACATCCTGTCTACATTGAAAGCAGTATATTTTCTTGATTTTTCTGATAAATTAAGCTGATAATAGCTTTGCGAAAGATCAAGCTTAGAGAAATAGATAGCACCTGATAATGAATCGAGAATGTCCGTAATGTTCGGAAGTGGAAACTTATCGTCCTCAATTTTATTATTTAATTGCCTATAGTCGATGACAAGTCTCCATTTCTTTTCTTTTGTTTTGTCAGACTTTTTCGGTACTAGCAAAACCGGACTAGACCACTCTGAAATGGACTCCTCTATTATGTCGTTTTCTAACATTTCCTCGATTTGTTTCTGAACCTCTTTCTTTAACGCATGTGGTATTCTATATGGCTTTACATACGCGGGTGAAACATTATCCTTTAACGTAATCGAATGTTCCATTAGGTTCGTAACGGATAATTTGTCTCCAGGAAGATGGAAAACATCTGCATACTTGGCGCATATTGTTTCTATTCCTAATCTATCCTCCTTATTTAAATAGCTCAAATCCAGTAACTCAAATAAAGTTTTCACTCTGTCTACTGACATATTATTCTCTTGGAATGTACATATGTCAAAACTTTGCAAACTATGTATCTCTAAATCTGAAAAATTCAAAACAACTTCCTTATCAGTTGTATTCAGAATTCTTACGGGGATAGATCCGTTTCGCGGCTTAGATATAACTCCAGCGAGGAATACCCCTTCTCGCATTTCACTCGCAAGTACTACACAATCGTGACTCATTCCAGTGGGTATATATTTAATTACCTCACATCTTGCAGGAATGATGTGTTTATACGAGTCATTAATAAAAATTGAAATAGTTTGATTATTTTGTGACAAACTCAAAGTATTACTCTTATAATTAATTAAGGCTTCATAAGACTTCAAAAAGTTATCTCCTAAAATACCATTCGCTGAACAGGACATGTTCTTAAAAATATGAAACTTTTCTCTAAATATCAATCCTTGATTCTCTAAATCTAAATATATGTATCCTTCTGATACAAGCTTACCACTAACTCCTCTAATTGTTAATCTATCTTGAATAATTCTATTATCTAAATCGCTGTAGATACTTGCTAAATATTCATATTTTATAACACACAAACTAGCACCGCTATCGACTAACAGACTGATCGAATTACAGCAATCTAAAGTAAACATAACCGTGCTCGTTGTGTTATAATTTAAAATAACATATTCATCTACTGTCTGATCGAAAAAACTGACTCTCGTTATGTTTCTCATCCTGACTTACCTGTGGAGAGTCACATCGAGTATAGTGGACACGGTGACCCTGTGATCCACGAGAGGCATGAGCGTCACGCCAAGGACGCGCGCTAAAAGGCGCTTGTGTGCCTCGTCCCCCTCGAGCATAGCCTCGAGGCGGTACCTGGTTGTGGCTGTGAGTGTGTCCGCGCTGCGTCGCGACACCATGCGACTGGCTCGGGTTACCGTACCGTCCGCCACGTGAGTTAAATTGAAACTTAGTCGTGGCATTGTACTTATTATAATTATTATTGAATTGATTTCTACCACGATTATTCCGAAAATTGTTGCTATGAAAGATCCTTGGAGCATATGAATGTCTAACGTTCATAACATGCTCCTCGCTCGGAGATAGCGTCTGCTCGTCTAAAGCTGTTCGGATCGCCTCCGGAAGGGAGCTAAACTGTCTAGATGCGATTATTGTACTGAGACGGGAATTAGACAATCCGTCAGCAAATCGCTTAATAGCTACTTTTTCGTTAATTGGTTTTAAAACATGGTATTTCGAATCATCACACTCAGATTGAGATAATGTGAGATTAACAAAAAGTTCTTCTAATTCGTTCCCAAACTTTTCAATCGACCTGTTGCCCTGCCTTATACTCTGTAATCGGGATTGAATCGCAACAGCAGACCTTTTTTGAAGTAAATGCTGTTTCATATCTTTAACTAATGCGCTCACGCTATTATAACTAGTATTCAAACGCAGTTTCGCACTCGAAGACAATCTAGTCTTTACGACAAATTCAATTAATTGATTATGGGTGGCTGCGGTAATCATCGAACTATACAACTCTATACCATCAATGAGTTGTGTGGTGACATGCTCCTGTCCTGTCATTAAAGGAAGCAATGATAGCGCAGTTTTGATATCAAAATTATTCTCAGCCATTTTTGAAGGCAAAATTTCAGGACTTGAATGACACAAAGTAACTATCGCACTATATAAAATATGTATCTCATTAACTATCTTATTTATATGAATCAAATCGTCACTGCTTAACTCTGATTTTTCTACTTCACTTTTTACAACAGACAAAATATTCTCCAATAATGAATACGCTGTTTCGGCCTCTTGTAACTTACTTTGACCTAATTGTTTTTTTCTGCGTTCAGGACCTATTTTAACTACATATTCACGTATATCTTTCAATTTACTATGTAACTCAGATAATTCTATAGACATTGCAATGCATTCTTATCAAAGTTAACTAAATAATTATATCTATTTTTCCTACTTAAATTAACATGTAATAAAATTGAATGAATACCTTAAATTATGACTTATTCTGCATATCGAATCATCGCGCTGAGGTTGTTGCACCGTAGAATGTAGGTCGCACGCGTTGTCCGTCCGACGAAACTTGTGACCACGTTAGCTGCTGCTGACTCCATGTAGGCTGGGTGATGGTTGGGCCGGGAATACCCTGGACACCTTGGTTCCTTTTGGCCGGGATAACCCTGGACTCGGACTCCTACTGCTTAGCGGCTACTAGCTCTTCTTTCTTCATTTTTCTAATCTTCTAAAATTTTTCTTCAATTATTTAATTTTCTTTTTTCATGATTATTTCTTCATTCTTCTAATCTTCTATAATGTTTCTTCTCTCTTGATATTATTTATTTTCTTCATAGTTATAAATGGGTGTATTTCTTATCTTCTATAATTTTTCTTCTATATTTCAAATTTTCTTCTTGATGAAATTTTATTTCTTCGTTATTCTTTCTTCATTTGTGAATTTTTATTTAAATATTTCCATGAGAAAATGCTTTTCTCTTCGCGAGGGTCGCCATGAGGTATTATGTGGGGCGATCCGGGAAGAACAAATAAAAGGATGTGTTCATTGCGAAGTTAGTGTAATAATCAACCACGTGTTTACATAGGTAGTCTTATTTATTAATTAATGTAACATACGTCACAGCTACCGAACTTACACACACTAAAACATACGTTGCGCCGACTGGCATTTAACGTGACCCATTTACATTTCCTTTTGCGAGTTTTAAATTATATTATTTATGTATTTATCACAATACTTCAGCCTACAAGTGTCCTAACATTTAACACCACTTATATTTAGAGCAATAGTGTTCATTTTCTCTTAATTATTTGTATGTATGTAATGATGTTCATATATAATTGTTTGTACATTTAGCTAGTAACGAATATACATAAGGTTTTACTTGTTCGAAGCGATGTAACAAGCGTCTGTAAACCTATATATATATATATGAAAACCGCCTCCGTGGCTCAATGTAAACAACATTGGGTTTACGATTTGGTGGTCGCGGGTTCGATCCCCAGCGGGGTACATGTTTAAGTACTCGGTTTGGTTGGTGGTAGGGCATTTTAAATGTCCGTCTGGCTAGCTACCACCTTCTTATCTAAATCTGCCAATAACAGCAATGTTAATAGCATTGTTGTGTTCCGGTTGTCAGAGATAAGATAGCCAGTCCCCCAAATATGTTGAGGATTCCGGGTCAGTACGCTTCCACCTTCGACCTCATCTTCACTTAACATCAGGTGTCATTGAGGTCAAGTACGAACGCGAAGTGCATAAAAAAATAAATAATAAAGTAATAAAACCACATTTTGTTGGTATATTTGGACGATATCATAGTAACCGTAAGTTGCTCTCACCGACCGCCAGATCAAAGTTAGACTCAAAGTAAATTACGATGCTAAAGCTGATAAAGAAACTTAAAGTTGGCTACACGAGCATAATATTGAGTTGTGATACATTTAGAAATACGTGACGCTCCCCACCGCGGGAGAGTTAGCACTTCGAACCCACACTCGTAAATCAAATATATAAAGGAAGAAACTGAATGACTGACTGACTGACTGACTGACTGACTGACTGACATATCAACGCACAGGCCAAACCGCTGGGTCTAGAGTTTCCAAATTTGGCACGTAGGTTCCTTACGAGGTCTAGGGGAGCACTAAGAAAGGATTTTTCAAAATTCACCCTTTAAGGGGGTGAAACAGGGGTGGGAAGTTTGTATGAAGAAACAGTATAACTTGGGCATTTCGACTATTTTCGACTCGAAACTTCGCAAGAGTACTCCTAGGAACAAATAAGCTAATACGTGTTTTGAGATTTTTCGAAAAACAACCCCCTGGGTTGTGAAATGGAGGTTAAAACCATAAAATCGATATCGGTGTCGTTATTTAGGATTTATGGGATGTTTATTATGAAAATTACATTTATTTTAATTTAACCCTTTAGGGTTGAGATAGGGGTGGGGGTTGCTACCAAAAAAGTCTATATTGGACAACCTCCTGGGGTGTGAAATGGGGACTAAAACCATATAATCGATAATGGTGTCGTTAGTTAGATTTTATGGGATGTTGATTATGAATATGACATTTATTTTAAGTTAACCCTCTAGGGTTGAGATAGGGGTGGGGGTTGATACCAAAAAAGTGAATATTGGTGTGATTATTTAGGTGTTTTGGGACGTTGATTACGAAAATGCCATTTGTTTTAAAGCTAACCCCTTGGTGTTAGAGAATGAGATAAGACTGAGTTGAGATTTTTCGAAAAACAGCCGCCTGGGGTGTGAAATGGGGGTTGAAACCATAAAATCGATATTGGTGTCGTTATTTAGGTTTTTTGGGATGTTGATTATGAAAATGACATTTATTTTAAGCCAACCCTCTAGGGGTGAGATAGGGGTGGGGGATGATACCAAAAAAGTCTATATTGGTGTCGTTATTTAGGTTTTTTGGGACGTTGATTGCGAAAATGACATTTATTTTGAAGCTAACCCCTTACGGGTTGCGATAGTGGTAGGGGTTGAAATCACAAATTCAAATTGGTGTCGAAGTCGAAGAGTTAGAGTCGAAGAGTCAATGTCGAAGATTCAAATTCGAAATTCAAAGTCGAAGGCTCAAAGTCGAAGGCTCAAATTCGAAGGCTCAAAGTCGAAGGCTCAAAGTCGAAGGCTCAAAGTCGAAGACTCAAAGTCGAAGGCTCAAAGTCAAAGGCTCAAAGTCGAAGGCTCAAAGTCGAAGGCTAAAAGTCGAAGACTCAAAGTCGAAAGCTCAAAGTCGAAGGCTCAAAATCATAGTCAAAGTCATAGTCAAAGGGGTGAATAGAGTTCCCAAATTTGGCACGTAGGTTCCTTACGAAGTCTAGGGGAGCACTAAGAAAGGATTTTTCAAAATTCACCCTGTAAGGGGGTGAAACAGGGGTGGGGAAGTTTGTATGAAGAAACAGTATAACTTGGACATTTCGACTATTTTCGACTAAGAGTACTCCTAGGAACAAATAAGCTAATACGTGTTTTGAGATTTTTCGAAAAACAACCCCCTGGGTTGTGAAATGGGGGTTAAAACCATAAAATCGATATCGATAAACTCTACATGGTAATTTTTCTGCTGAATGTATTCCCGTGGGAAAGTAATAAAGTGTTGATTCATGTAGTCTACGCGGACGAAGTCGCGGGCAGCTGCTAGTATCCGATATATATTCCCGATTTTATGAGATCATTTTAGAAATATAGCGACTTCATAAATATAACTATTTTGCTAGTTTGTTGTACTATGTAATGTATACTGAGCTCGCCAAGTATGTACATATATACATAGTATATAGGATGTTTCTTTGAAACTGAAAAACCATACCCGCATTGAAAAGAGACAAACCCTCTGAGTTTCTCGCTAGCTCTTCTCAGTAGTGGTCGCGTTCGGAGCTAGTGGTAGTTTAAAAAACAAATGACGTTCATAAGTGCGTATTGTATTGCCTACATGAATTAAAAAAAAAAAAAAAAGATTTTCATAGACACCCCAAAAATGATGAAATTTGTAATAAATATCCCGGCTTAAAAAATATCAACGTTTAATTAACCTTTGTAAATATAATTTTATTATTACTTGCGACTCTTAGTTCTATGACATATTGTGTAACAGGTGAAGTGTCAAAATTGCAAATTAGTCGAAAATTGGGTAGGTAAATGTAAGTAAATGACAACCAGAAAGAAACCTAGGTCACTCTCATAAGTGTTCGAAATGACCACCATCGCTTGAAAGGCATAATCTTATGCGTCTGTTTAAATTATCAGAAATGCGCGACAGAATTAATTCGTTATTTCTAATTTGCTCAAAAGTTACCTCAATTCGCTCACGTAACTCATCCAACGAGGTTATTTCACCGTCTCGATTTTTATTGACATATTATTATATTAAATTTATTATTACTTATTTATTGATTTAAAATATAACTTCCAAAAATAAAACTTGGCTAAGACTAGATGGAGATGTAGATAGAGAGATAGACCGAAAGATTATTTAATCTGTCTCTGTATAAAATAACATTAAATACAAACATTATATTGGTGATTTTTGTGTATGAGAGTTTTCGTTAATACGGGATGTAGTCTAGGAAAAAAACGAGTGGATTCTTTTAAAAACTGCAGACATCCCGTCGTCTTGTCTGTCCGCGTCACTAGTCCTCATCCCCCTCCCCCCTGCCCGCCCCGTGGCCCGCCATAAACAATTAACGCGCATGTAAAAAGGCGATCGCAAACACATCACGTGACAAGATGGGGTCTAACTCACATGAAAGCCCTCGTTAACAGATCGTAACGCGCCGCGACGCCTCGTCACGACCAATGACTTTCCATTATTAAACGATTTATTACAACTGAGCCATGGAACTCATAAGGTAAACAGTCTCATCTAATCCGTATACTTTCGGCATGAAATGAATGAATAAATAAATAAATATCTTCGAACACAAACACAGCGCCATCTAGTTCCACGCTAAGTAACTACGCTTGTATTATGGATTCCAGATGGTTGATAAATACACAAATACATAATTTTTTTTTGGTAATAAATGAAAAACATACATAACTTCCCACATGTCTGTATTCATCATACAAACATA
Source organism: Oegoconia quadripuncta (assembly GCA_949316235.1). NCBI lineage: Eukaryota > Metazoa > Arthropoda > Insecta > Lepidoptera > Autostichidae > Oegoconia > Oegoconia quadripuncta. Next base: position 174,388 of record OX438747.1, read on the forward strand.
TGACGTTTTGGTATAGTACTCAAAGTTTCTAACCCTTACACCGAACAGCTCGTCAGAGCCCAGAGCCTCCTTTGCTGAATATTAATTAGCAACATCGTGTTAGTGACAGGAAATTTGTTCCGATGACCATCCCTATATTTATATTGACGCGGAATCAGCTGCAGCCGACTTCACGTCAAGATGGTAGTTCTGCAGTTGCTGTCTCTGATTTATAGTTTGAATTGACATAACACCACTATCCAGGGTCCGTAACCATCCTCATTTTTAATTTCAGGTTTATTTTTGTAAGATGGGCCAAATATTGGGTCTTTGCCTATGAAATTGGAGTTTTTTTTCTTCGTTAATCATATGTTTCAATCAACCAATTCCTGCGATTTTCAAAGCTATATCCAAATTTGTTTTTTATTTGGAAAATGGAATATTATTTCAAGGTGTCACATGAAATATTTTTTAATTTCTGAGCTAAATCACATAATAAAACAAATTGAACAGAGCTCTTTTCATGTGCTTCTCATAATCATTTCTTAGATTCGCTGAAACATTTATAAAGCGGTTACTTTTTAAAAATTAGCGCTGCCTACACTTAACTTAATGTTATCCGATAATACACACAAAGTTTAGCAAAATTTGGATTTGCCGTTCCCAAAAAAAAAATCAAAAATGTTTGTATGGAGAAAACAGTCTTAATGAAATTCTTCATACAAAACGCCAATTTCATAGGTAAGGCCCTAATACTTACTCAGGACTTTTTCCATAAGCACCCATATTTCTGGTCTTTTACACTATCCACCTTAATTTATAGTACGCCATTACAAATACATAGCGATTTGACGTCCAGAATAATCTCGAGAGCAGCTCGAAGAACTCTAGTTGTAATAGTGAAGCTAATATATCGCATGGAACTCGTATCTAAAAGAAAATGTGAGGAATGACCACTGCATAGAACATAGATATGCAGCGAGCTCCTTTGAATGTTTAGGGCCCGAACCGGCCGATAGAAAGTTATTGCTCTATCAAAAGCAAAGGCCTAAAGGTCAGCTAATATTGAGAATTTGATATTAGACAATCAGCAATAAAGGGCCTCTCGGCCGAGGCTCACCTCAAAGGTACCCCGCGGTTTATTACCACAGATAGCTCCGTAAAGCTCTAACACACAGCTGCGATATACCGGGCTGTATTCCTGCCGGTACACCTGTAATAACGTAGCGTTCTAAATGCTAAGAAAACCAAATGTATTAAGTTTTCCTTACCTAATGTAAGGCAGGGGGAAAACAACCTAAAGTTGAATAGTGAACCATTGGAATTTGTTGAGAACACTGTTTTTCTTGGCATCACTTTGGACTCCACACTACAGTGGGGGTCGCATATTGAGACACTTGCGAGCAGGCTCAGTTCAGCTGCTTATGCTGTTCGTAAGATTAGACAACTTACTGACATTAAAACAGCGAGGCTCGTTTATTTTAGCTACTTTCATAGCATTATGTCTTATGGTATACTACTGTGGGGTAGAGGTGCAGATATTCAAACAATATTTGTTCTACAAAAAAGAGCAATCAGAGCAATATATAAATTACGCTGCCGTGATTCTCTAAGAGATCTGTTTAAAGAAATAAGTATTTTAACTGTTGCATCCCAATATATATATGACAGTATAATGTATGTACGCAAAAATATATGCCTATTTCGCAAACATTCTGATAATCATAATTTGAATACTAGAAACAAAAATAAAATTGAAATTCCACAATTTAGACTTAGCAAGGTTAGCACATCCTTTGTGGGACACAGCATACGCTTTTACAATAAAATACCAGAACATGTATTGAGTTTAACAGAGCAGAAATTTAAACGCCACATTAAAGAAACTCTGTGTAAGAAGGGTTATTACAGGATAGATGATTATTTAGGCGATAAGGAGGTCTGGTGTTAGCTGGTCGTTATGTTAATTGCTATTGTTTTGTAATATGTAATATAAGATGTAGTATTGTTGTAAGGATGGAGACTAGTTGAAAAGATGTGTTTCTTGTCGCTTCTTCTCCCTAACCATAACACCTTGTGAAGCGATGTATTTAAAAAAAGAAAAATAGCATGTTGACTTTCAATAAGTGATATTTTTGTATCCTACATTGAATAAAATATTTTTGATTTTGATTTTGATTTTGCGTGCTCGTACAAGGATGGAATTCACGGAACACGTTTGTATTTATACCAGCCGGAATTACTTAAATGTTTAAAAGTCTTTCGTAGAATTACACGTGTTCTATATGCGTTTACATCATCATGATATCAACCGCCTCCGTGGCTCAATGTAAACGATTAGGAGGTCGCTGGTTCGATCCCCAGTGGGGTACATGTTTAAGTACTCGGTTTGGTTGGTGGTAGGGCATTTTAAATGTCCGCCTGGCTAGCTACCACCATCTTATCTAAATCTGCAGCCAAGCAGCAATTTTAATAGCATTGTTGTGTTCCGGTTGTCAGAGATAAGATAGCCAGTCCCCCAAATGTATTGGGGTTTCCGGGTCAGTACGCTTCCACCTTCGGCCTCGTCTTCACTTAACATCAGGTGTGATTTAGGTCAAGTACCAATCAACCAAAAGTGACAGGGGGTGAGCCCATCGTCGTTGAAACACGAAAGTCTATAGATGTCTTTCGGTGGAAAGTCTCTTAGTCGTCTTTTACGTTAGGTTGGTCCAATTCTTTTTACGTGTCCAAACCACACGGCACAAACATGATTCATATAACAAATCGGACAAAACGGTGAATTGACATACTATTCAACAATTCATACGTTTGACAGCATTCCATAGACATTCGTGAAATGGCACACGAAATATGGATTGCTGGGGAACTCGGAAAACCGGGTCGTTATAAATTCTACACACAACGTGTGGCCGACTGTACGACGGACAGTTTTCAATTTCGAACAATTTTCCTGGGAATATAACATTTCTTGTTGAATAGTTTCTGTTGGACTTCACAACATAAATGTGGAGATTCATATGTTTGTGTTGCACCAAGTGTCGCACTGGTACTGTGATGAGGTAGCGATGGAGAATTCTTAGAGAAGCTGACTACTTTCTATTACAATTTTCTATATAGTATCTTAACCGCCTCCGAGGCTCAATGTAAACAACATTGGGTTTACGTTTCGGAGGTCGCGGGTTCGATCCCCAGCGGGGTACATATTTCGTACTCGGTTTGGTTGGTGGTAGAGCATATTAAATGCCCATCTGGCTATCTACCACCATCTTATCTAAATCTGCCGCCAAACAGCAATGTTAATAGCATTGTTGTGTTCCGGATGTCAGAGATGAGATAGCCAGACCCCAAATAAGATGGGGTTTCCGGGTCAGTACGCTACCACCTTCGGCCTCATCTTCACTTAACATCAGGTGTGATTGAGGTCAAGTGCTAACCCGTTGTGGATAAAAAAAAAACACTACTCGTGTTACTTAACCATGTTAAAGGAGAATACCGCCCAAAGTATGGCGCTTCGTACCAAACTCAAAATAATGGCGTCGAAACTAAAGTTAGTCTAAAGTGTAGTAAATATGATATACTTTTAGGAAATGTATAAATACTTTAAATGGGTATATATGCATTAATATAGCAGTATTGATTAGTCAGAAAGAAAGAAAGAAAGAAAGAAAATTATTTATTTGTTAGATTTTGGGTATACAGATAAAGGTCTTATTTTGTAGATAGGTAGTCCAGCAAAATCTGCCTGTTATGGCGTACAAATATTTAAAATATAAAAATAGAATTAAGAAATCATGCAATATAAGCAGACACGCTAAACGACAACATTGTGTTAACCTGAATAACTTTAAATATTACAAGTTAAGTCAAGTTCAAGTTATGGAAAGTAGTCAACTTAAAATGGTCAAACTGTAGGTCAATAAAACTTAATGGTACAACATACAAAGGCAATTTTCGCTTGAGAAGAATAAGTGAGTTATTCGAAGGGTTGCTCTTTTTAAAATAGGTTTTTGTATTACGAAAGCCACAATATACCTAAGTCCAAGTATGGGATGATTATCATCTAAATGGTCAGTCCACTTTAAATATCTTGTATTATGAAGTTTTAGAGGCTTCTTTATTTTTCCCCTTATACATATGACTTCCACTGCATTGCTTTACGGAGATACGTACGTACTAATTTGACGACCTGTTTGGTGTAGTGGTTAAAAACTCTGACCACTATACCAAAAGGTCGCGGGTTCGAATCCCGCTAGGGGCTTATATATGATGAATACGGACATGTGTACATGAGTTATGGATATCTTTATTTATAATAAGTATTTATTTACAACAAAAAAATGTATTTATGTAGTATATCAACCATCTGGTATCCACAACACAAGCCAATAGTTGCTTAAAGTGGAACTAGATGGCATTGTGTGTATGTCCACTGATATTTATTAATAAATATTTCAAACATGTTACCAAATTAGGCAAAGGCAGAAAGAAGGTGAAAGAGTACTGGGCCGGACACCCCATCTTATTTGGAAGACTAGCTATCTTATCAATGACAACCGGAATACAACAACGTTATTAACATTTAAAATACTCTACCAGTACCACCAACCAGGTGTTCGGTGGTTATGTGCTATAGGTACTCGAAACGGATGAATCTTTATATACACATACCTATAGCCATGACTCATGAAAATGTTCGTGTTAATCAAAAAAACATTTGTCCCTTGCGGGATTCGAATTAACCGATTTTGATGATTATTTTGTTGATTGATAGGGTTGCCACCAAAGTAATATAAATTTGATCAAGACCTGATCCTTCACTTTGGAGATGGAGCATGGAATCTTTTTTTTTTATGCACGACGGGTTCGTACTTGACCTCAATCACACCTGATGTTAAGTGAAGATGAAGTCGAAGGTGGAAGCGTACTGACCCGGAAACCCCAACACATTTGGGGGACTGGCTAGCTTATCTCTGACAACCGGAACACAACATTGCTATTAACATTGCTGCTTGGCGGCAGATTTAGATAAGATGGTGGTAACTATCCAGGCGGACATTTAAAATGCCCTACCACCAACCAAACCGAGTACTTAAACATGTACCCCGCTGGGGATCGAACCCGCGACCTCCGAATCGTAAACCGAATCGATGCCGTACTTCACCGAATCCGAACCCATGCACTAGACCAATCGGTCATCACTAAAGTGGTTGTAGCATGAAATAATTGGCTCGTTATTTCAGTTATCAAACGTTTCAATTCTAATTATTTCATCGACCGTATTCTAACTCTACCTCGGGCTCCATTATTCCAAATCCATTATCTGCCAACTATGTTAAACATTCATGATGTCTACAATCGAATGTCCAACCCTCCAATATCGATAACCGTGGGTAAGGCATTGTCGTTGCCGGTGAACACAGAAAGGGCCGCCGCAGCCCCTCGGCCAGGGTCAGCCGCGGACAGACCCGAAGATAAAGGCAATCCCGATAAAATATGGAAACGGACCGAATTTAATAGGCTGTTCGAGCCACGGGACCTGCAGTGCTTTATAGGCTGATGACCGTGTACTACTCATTGAATCAAATTAATCGACCATCACACAAGTCACATTAGTACATTATTGCAAAGGCCGGGAAATAGTCAATTGCAGGTCAAGTATGAGTTTGAAGGCCGAGCCGTAGGCGAGGACTTTACTAATACGAGACAGGCAATTGCCATTTCCGCCGAGGCATATATAGTGCTTTTCTCAAAAGAATGCAGGGAAATAATAAATATTTAAATAACAAATCAAGACGAATTTTCAGCTTTGCCGCCGATTTTCTATTTATCATCTGTGCCGAAAGGCAAACGCATTTACGCATACAGCCGCGTGAACGCAATTTGTACTAAGCAAAGAGATTTTGGTATGCCAAGAATGATAAAAGAGATCCAATCAAAGAGTATATAATAACCCCAGCACGCTGTTTCATACAACATTGCTGGAGTGTTATAATGTTCCAAATTCAAAAAACGCTCCTGCAATGGATTTATTTTTCGCTGTCCGTAAATTAGATACTTCGCGTGTTCTTTTCTCGAAAGTAATGACAATATTTCCATGCATGTTTGAGAAAAATCTATTAGTCCATTCAGTAAGTATACACCTTAGACTTGCCACCGACAGGAATACAGTATGTGAGTATCGACTGACATAGAATATTATACCATTTTTAAAGTATTCGGATCTGAAATGTGACGTAGATTTTTAAACATAAAAACAGCTTTCTGACCCTAGCTGTAAGACTCACAACAGTATGTGCTGTGGGTAGGTTGTTCTGGGGTACTCGTCTGTAGTACGCATAGAGAACCTATACTTATAATTATCGTATAATTATTCAATTGTCTATCCTTACTCTGTATTGTATTGTATGTGTGTGTGTGGCTGTTGCAGGTCATCGGAGACCTGTATCACTGCGACCGTTGCCGATCTATTGTGATCGCCACTGACCTACAGTTCGTTGCTCAGGTTTGCCTCTTTGAGGAATTGGATGATTTTCCTGGCACCGATGGTTTTTATCTCATCCGGGTGTAATAAGTGGCTGCCCAGGTGGATATTGCGTTTACGCATTAGCGGGCCACATTCACACAGCAGATGTGCAGGTGTTTCCTCTGCGAGGAGGCAAAGTCTGCACATTCCTGTTTCTCGGAGCCCTATGTTCCTTACTCTGTAACTCTCAGCCGAACAATTTCATTAATAGCAATGGAAATATTATAGTCCAGTAAAGACTTTCAATAATTTTTTTAAGCAACATCAAAAAATTTTTGTACAGCTCAATTATTGTACAGGAATGTTTGGTATACAGATGAACAACCATGCCATTGCCACACATATACCTCCAAATATCTGCCTGTACATGCACCATTTATAAGATTACCTGTAAGCGAATTGAATACTCTATCGTATCGGTACGGTATTCATAATGTACCGGGACACAAGTTAATTTACATAGATATGGGTCTATTAGAGGTGGGTTTGTAGGACGATGTTATTATTCGTTAGTGGCTGCGACCCTCCGACGATATGTTAAGTACGTATCGGATGTTAGGGATTTCACCCTATTTATTTTTTTTTTTTATTAAAAACTGGTTTCGCGTTTAACTACAATCTCACCTGATGGAAAGTGACGATGTAGCCGAAGATGTATCACGCGCACCCAGTAAATGCCTATTCACTCTAGACTTGAAGATCCCAAGGTTGTAAGTGTCGGGAAAAACCGACGCGGGCAGTGAGTTCCATACCTTAGCAGTTCGCATTATAAATGATGAAGCAAAGCGCTTAGTGCGGATGTTCGGTATGTTGACAACATATGGATGGAAACCCCATTTTTTTTTGTTTCTCGATCTATTAGTAGTATGGAAATTTATTTATTTATGTATTTTATTTCTCGCTGCAGCCTCTCAAAGATACTCTCTTGCGTCGTTCCTCCCGCTCAAGGAGTCTCTTCCTCCTTTACACGATTTGCCATGGCCAACATGGAAAACCTTAAATCGGCTTCGAACTCAGGTTGGCCGCAGCAAAGATAGTCTGTGCAGGTGGGGCTTCTCCGATGGCGGGAGTGATTGATGCGAGTGCGGAGTCTCCCCACAGACAATGGATCACGTATTGTCTTGCCCCGCGTGTCCTGACAGCTGCACCTTTGACGACCTCCTTAACGCCACAGACAGTGCTGTTAGAGTGGCTAAGTTTTGGTCCAATAAAATTTGTAATTGCCTCGACACGAGAAGAAGAAGTAGTATGGACAGACTGACTGACATATGACATGACATACTTAAGCGCTATTATTATTTCAAATGATGTACGTTCGTTCAACGTTAGAACTTTGAACTAAGAGCTTGAGTTTATATGAAAGAAAATAGGACCAAGATACAATGAAACATACACAAACACACACACGCACACATATCAAAATCAAAATCAAAAATGTTTATTTAAGTAACTTATTCTTATTATCTATAACAGCATTAGGGGTCTCCTTTTAAGTAAAAATTCATAATTAAACAATATTATTTTGAGATATAAAATTATAAAAATAGAGGTAGAGGTATGTGTTGTGTGCGTGTGTGTGAGTGGGTGTATGTGTGTATTGTGTTTGTGAATGTGTGTATGCGAAGTATGTGTTGTGTGCGTGTGTGTGAGTGGGTGTGGGTGTATCTGTGTATTGTGTGTGTGTTGTATTTGTGTGTGTATTGTGTTTGTGTGTGTATTGTGTTTGTGTGTGTATTGTGTTTGTGTGTGTATTGTGTTTGTGTGTGTATTGTGTTTGTGTGTGTATTGTGTTTGTGAATGTGTGTATGAGAAGTCTATCGGTTAGCAACATTCGTTTTCGGCTGCATGTACAATTTAGATATCAAGGGAGGTAAGTAAGATAAGATACTCAAGAAATATATTGCAAAAGAGATTCTATTTCATCATAGTTTTTGGTCTTTAGATAGCTAGTTACTGTTTTCTTGCAATCATGGTATGTCAATGGATATATATTTACTTTTTCATTTATTAAATTATAAAGATGCGCAGATTGTTTAGGGTATTGTCTTCTAGCATAGTATGTATTTATGGAAACTATTGGGGCCACGGCATGCTTTCTTCTTTTATTGAGAAACTTGTCAGGATTGTATGGTATGCACGTATGTAATCTTAAGATGGCTTGCAAGATATATAATTTTCTAACTGTAAGAAGGTTACTTATTACATATAAACTTTCTGTGGAATACTTATACGGCTTACAGTACATAACTTTTACAAGAGATCTTTGGGCTCTCTCTAATTCTATGAATTTAGTTTTAGTGGCGCCTCCCCATATGGATATGCAATAAGTTAAGACTGATTGAGCTAGTGAAGTATATACTTGATTCAGTAATTTATTTGTAGCAATATGTCTGAGTGTTCTAAAAACCCATATAAGCTTTCTAATTCTTCCCATGATTAATTCTAGGTGCATATGCCAGGACAGGCGTTGGTCGACCATGACATATACATTCGCATTTCTCCTTGTAGTGGAAAAACTTATCCGGTATATACCTATATATGTGTCGGTTTTTCCCGACACTTACAACCTTGGGATCTTCAAGCCTAGAGTGAATAGGCATTTACTGGGTGCGCGTGATACATCTTCGGCTTCATCGTCACTTTCCATCAGGTGAGATTGTAGTCAAACGCGAAAGCAATTTTTTAATAAAAAAAAAAAAAAAAAGGTATTTAAATACTTATTATTTGTGTGTGTTCCCTGGGCGTCCGTGATCTCACCTTAGGCTTCAATAAAAACCAGCGTTGTAGTCGTTTCTTCCTCACGACTACAATATATGCTGAGATGGGGATCTCGGGTTCTATTACGTAATTTCATCGTTATCATCATCTGTTACGTTCTGACATGTGATTGGTTGGCTCATTGCTCTCTCGGTAATTTGACGGTTTCTCATTGGTCAACGTAATCGAAGACGATACCTATGAAGGTACATAATCTACGGGCTGATTTGATACCACTTTGCGACACTGAAATCTAGTACCTACCTACTGCTTACTTTTAGATTGATTGTCCATATATTTTCATGTAGAGTACATCAGATCAACCAGATCAATTAACTTAAATGTATAAGTGTCGGTAAATGGATCAAACAAAGTTTTCGTATTTTTATTCATTCTAAATTTTACAGAAACTGAAACACATCACAAATCTTAATTCCTTTGTTATACGAGTACGAGTTGAAATTTATTTCGTGTAATTCCTGTTTACCGGTGACATTTTTTTTTTTTTTTTTTTTTTTGGTTTTTCCCGACACTTACAACCTTGGGATTTTCAAGTCTAGAGTGAATAGGCATTTACTGGGTGCGCGTGATACATCTTCGGCTACATCGTCACTTTCCATCAGGAGAGATTGTAGTCAAACGCGAAACCAGTTTTTAATTAACAAAAAAAAAGACTCCACTCCTGATTACGAACAACTTTCCTTTAGAAACCATGGCCGAATTCGATCAAAAACTTTTCGATTGACGAGGTAAACCATTCACAAACCACCTTTCTAGTTGTTCTTAATGAGGAGTGGAGTCACCAGCCGAATATTGTTGGACTTCCATACTAATTGGTTTCAGTATGGTTTACTTTGTATGGATAATCGATTTTTTTTTATCGAATTCGACTATGGTTCCTTGGAGAAAATTTTTCTTTCTTTTTTTTTTTAACACTTTATTGCATATGTACATATAAGTATACAAACATACATTACATTGTTACATACATACATACATTACAACCATAAAGTTGTTCGTAATTAAAAGTCGCGTCACCAGTTAATGGAAATTACACGATTCAAATTCACCCTGTATAGAATACGTACACAAACATTTCTTGTTTTGAAATTACGCGAAATAGTCTTCCTTAATGTAGTTTTATACCTATCCGTAATCAATAGTAAACTCTGTATACGTTCACACCAGAGTCGCCTTTATCGTAGTTATGGTAATACATTTTTGATTTTCAAATAATAAATATATTGGGTCTTTACCTATGAAATTGGAGTTTTTTTTTCTTCGTTAATCATATGTACCAATTCCTGCGATTTTCAAAGCTATATCCAAATCTGTTTTTTATTTGGAAAATGGAATATTATTTCAAGGTTTCACATGAAATATTTTTTAATTTCTGGGCTAAATCACATAATAAAAAAAAATTGAACAGAGCTCTTTTCACGTGCTTCCCATGATCATTTCTTAGATTCGATGAAACTTTTATAAAGCGGTTACTTTTAAAAATTAACGCTGCCTATACTTAACTTACCTAATGTTATCCGATAATACACACAAAGTTTAGCTAAATTTGGATTTGCCGTTCCCAAAAAAAAAATCAAAAATGTTTGTATGGAGAAAACAGTCTTAATGAAATTCTTCATACAAAACACCAATTTCATAGGTAAGGACCTAATATATATAATATAAACTATGATAAGTCAGTAACAAAATCTAGTCCTATATCACCTCCAAAAAACCTGCATCCTAATTCTTTGTCTGCATTTATATCTTGTTACTAACTTCCGGCCCGCGACTTCGTCCGCGTGGAAAATTTTATCAAAATTGGTTACGCAAAAAAATACCCTATATGTTAATCCAGGTTGTAATCAGTCTTTCTACCAAAATTTGATCCAAATGCGTCCAGTAGTATAGGCGAGAAGAGGTAATAAACATACATGCACACAGACACACACACACACACAAACTTTCGCATTTATAACATTAGTTGGGATTTACCATTTAATTGTCAGGTAGCTGTCATGAGGAGAGGCTAATTGGCTTAATACTGTGACATTCGTGAGCACGGTGAACAAATCTACTCGTCATATTTTTTCTTCCTTCTCTTAGTGTCGACCTTGCTCACGTGTGGCTTCTTTCTGCTCACAGTAGTATATATAGTCCATGAGACCTGGAAACTGTAACATAAGGTACCCTAATTCTTTTTTTCCCAGTCAATCACAAAGTGTTATAATCATTTAGCTGGTCTACTGCAACTATTTATTGTAAAGAGATTTAAAACCTTTGTGAATTGATAATAAACATTATTTTTATTATAAGAATAATGTTTATTCAGAAAATGTTAGATAAAACTAAATATGTTAGGCTATACTTAGTACCACTAATACAAAAGCCATAGCTGCCGAACTAGGTTCATGCAACCTATATTTCAGCATACAATGCCCTTCCCCTGGAGATTAAACAGGATTAGCCTAGCGCACATAAAGATCGTTAACAAATGAAAATTTTGTTTAACAAATATATTCCGTATTTGTTGTGCAATAAAGTTTACTTAATTGATTGAAATCAAGTGCTACTGATCTGTGTATCGGTGAATTTAAATCTAATATATATTATTATTTACAAATGTTTTATTGTTTAGTAGTACGACGATTGGTATTATATTCCTGAAGTGGAGACCACGCAACGGCAAGCGCAGAGTGGGGCGTCCACCCACAAAGACGCTTGACTTGATAAAGATAGCGGCGGTAGCAAGCCTCTTCTAACCGTTCGCTTTGAAATACTATTGAGGAGGCCTAAGTTTACGAGGTCACCCTTGACCGGTTTTTTAGTCAAGTACACTGCAGATTATGTCCATTATGTATGCCCATCAAACTCTAAGCATCTATATCTGACTATACTGCCTGTATAAGCCAGGCTTTAATGAAATACCGTCCGCAAGCTAACAAGAATTCGCAACTCTGCCTCTAGAGACTATTAAGTTAACAGACTTGCTGTTAGCCAAAGTGAACTAGCGCCGGCTCGTGGGTGCAGTTGTGTGAGGGTGGAGTGGCATTACGTGTCGGCTCTCTGACGTCCTCTGTCGGTCGTCTGGATGTTGGCAATGTTCTATAACGAACTCGCATGGTGAAATAATTTTAGGATCGTGTCAGCCATCATCATCAAGGGTTGGTAATATAATATGGTACAGACGTAGCAACAAACTATCGCTAATCCAATTTATTGAATAGCAGGTAGCTATGTCAGGAAACTAAATATCATCTGAATAGGGAACGGATTATAGTCCAGCAGCTAGCATATTATTTATTTATTTTTTATTAGTACACTGATACATTTGTATGATGAATACGGACATGTGTTTTTTTTTTGCGGGTAGGCAATAAACTGTCAACAGCTTACAAAAGAAGCTCCAAGAATAATATTAATTATTAAATTTATTTCAATATTTTATGATATAAATTACATACCACTCGCAAGTTGACTACATCTTTTCATCACTTAGCATAAATTTTCACAAAGTTTCACCACCAATACTGCACAATATAATGGATAACACAGCATCGGAACTATCCAAGAACATGGCAGACCTTGCATCACTATTCACATCCAGGATGGACGAGTTTGAGCGAGGTCTTCAGCAAGCCGCACCCTCTGCAACCCCCACTATCAAGACCTTGGCTATGGAGTATAATAATTTTAAAACCTTTGTATGGAAGGCCTTAGGTATGTTGCGAACTCAGCAGGAACTTTTGCTGGCTAATATAGACCGTTTGGAGACCCATTCTCGCAGGAAGGCGCTGTTATTTCGAGGTATGTCTGAGCAGGATGGTGAAGAGGTACAACAGAGGATCCGAGGGATGTTAAGTGACAAATTGAAGATGTCTGTCGCTGTCATCAATGATATTGAGGCTTGCCATCGTTTGGGGAACAAGGCGGACAAAGCGCGACCTGTTTTGGTTCGCTTTGCTAATTATACCTCCCGTCTAGCTGTATGGCAGGCCAAGAAGCTTCTTAAGGGTTCCAATACTTCGGTGGCGGAATTTTTAACAAAAATACGTCAAGAAATCTTCGTTGCTGCCCGTAAACATTTTGGAGTCAAACGTTGCTGGAGTGTAGATGGTACTGTGACGATTCTGCTGCCTGATGGGACGCGTAAGAAGGTGTTCACTATGGGTGAACTCACGCCGCTCATCACTAAACACCCTGGCGTGACATCTGCTACGGACAAGAAACACTCTGCTAAGTAAAAGGAACTACAGTGCTTTTTCATTTATCCGGCTATTAGAAGTGTTTACTTTCTTACTTGCAGGTAATTTGTAAAATGCGAATTTTAAATTCACTTTTATTTGTGTATAAAATAATTTGTTTTGATTGTTCGTTCTGTCAGCTTGTCAGTTTGAGTTTTGACATTGGCATTCATCTGCGTTTTTTTTTTTTTTTTTTTGGTTCTCTTCTTTCCATTAAATGGAAAAGGCAAGGGTCATAGACCATACAGCCAAGTCTTTTTCCTTTTTTCTGTCATAATATTTTTTTTTTTTAAAAAAGGCCGAAGCCAAGTCTGTTATAATCAATTAATTTTTGGGCCAAAGCCATGTCAGTAGTATTTTCCTTTTCAAAGAGGCCAAAGCCAAGTCTTTATTTATTTGATATGTCCATTTTTTTCATTGATTTTCTCTTCCGTGTTTTATAGTATATCGATCGTTGATTTAATGTAGACGAATAATGTATGAAAAGTTTCTGTATTCTTCAATAGATCCTTCAGTGCGCGCGGGACAAGCTGGGCATCTTTATAAATACGGATAAGGCTATCAATCATTATGATTCGTTGAAGAGCAAAATTGGTACAATCGAAAAAGATATGATCTAATGTTTGTGGTTGGTGTGAGTTACAAAAGTTGCAATCAGGTGAAGACGTCATATCCATTCTGAATAGATGAGAATTAAATCTTCCATGTCCTATTCTCAATCGGCATAGGGTAGAATAGAATTTTCTGTTATAATATTTTCCTTTAATAAACCAGGGCGAGCCAATATCTTGATTTACCTCTCTGTACCAACTTCCTTTTATCAATAGTGTTTGTTCCCAATGATGTGTCCATATTTGCTTTACCTTTCTTTTAATTTCAACAAGGGAGTCAGATTCGGGCAAGTTGATATTTTTTATCGGAGTACTATCGGGAGAATAGGTTATGCACTTGGCAAGCTTATCGACATTTTCATTGCCAACAACACCAACATGTGACGGAGTCCAAAACAAAATAACGTCTTTTTCTTCTCTAGCCAATGCCAAGTATTTTTCTCTTATCTTATGTATTATATAATTAGTGCCAGCATTATATGTTGGGTTTTTTAGAGCCAGCAGAACACTCATACTATCTGTAATAATTATCCATTTGTTTCTTTCAGACAGTTCAATGAACTCTAAAGCCATTAAAATAGCATTTGCTTCTGCAGTGTAAATGCTTGCATGTTTTGGCAGCTTGAAACCATAACCCAGACGTACCGTAGAATCATAAATTGCCATCGAAACACTTCTTTCGGTCTTTGCTCCGTCAGTGTACAAAGGTCTATAATCTTTCCAGTAAGACAACTTTTCATATACTTCGTATTTATTTTTACTCAGTGTCTCATCAATTATTACTCTTATTTCATTAAATTTGCTGTCATAATTACCAGTATAACATGGCAAAACTGAACTTGTAAAAATATTATGTGTGTCCTTATATTTTAAAATTTCAGAAATATTACTAACAAGAAAATTATTAGAAGATTTGGACAACTTCTGTAGTAATGGATTATTGGTGAAGGATAAAAGTTTAACTATAAATTTAAACTTTAAAAATTCAAACCTAATGAATAGAGGAGGCAGATTACATTCAATCTGCATTGAATTAATGGGAGAAGACATCATTGCACCCAAAATTAAACGTAAGTTTTTATTTTGGATCTTCTCAAGTTTTTCCAGTAGTTTGGAATTTGAAGCATAGCAAAAATAAGCATATTCAAAATGACTCCTCACTAAAGCTTTATATAGCATTATTAATATTTTTGGATCAGCACCCCATTGGGTACTTACAATTGACCTCAAAATATTAGTAGATTTTAGAGCTCTCTGTGTTAAACAATCAACATATTTTCCCCAAGTTAAATTATTTTGGAATAAAACTCCTAGGAATCTAGCACTTGATTCTACAGGAAGTGTCTGACTATTGTATGCTAAGTGTATAGTGCCAGGTACTTTGGATTTGGTAAAAACTACTACTTTACTTTTGCTCCCACTGACTTCTAAGTCAAGAAAAGAAAAATATGCGAACAACTTTGATAAAGCAAGATTAATTTTGTCTTGTGTAATCTTAATGTTATTGCCATAGCAATATATAGCTAGATCATCGGCGAATTGAAGATTGTTTACTTCTGATCCTAAAATTTCATTTAACCTGTGTATATAAACTATGTATAACAAAGGACTCAAAATTCCTCCTTGACACACTCCCTTGTGCGATAGCCTAGGGCCATATATATTGTTTTTTAATTTAACATAAACTTGTCTACAATTCAAAAATTCATAGATCCATGTTACTAACTTTTCAGGCAAACCCAGGGAAATGAGAGTATCAGAAAGAATGCTGAGGTTAATATTATTGAAGGCACCAACTACATCCAAAAAGACGCATATAAGATGCTTCTTACTTTTAATGGATTCGTGAATATCATGGAATAGGTGTCCAAGACTTTCGCGAGCTGAATGACCACGTCTGAAGCCAAACTGATTATCGGGAAGTATTTTATTACTTTCCACGAAGAACTCCAAGCGTTGTTTAATCAGTTGTTCGAAAATTTTGCCTATGCATGATGTCAATGCAATGGGACGGTAAGAATCAGCTAAATTTTTTTTTTTATCTGGTTTCAGTATTGGTACTAAACAATCCATTTTCCATTCCTTAGGAATTATAGACTGATTCCATAACAGATTTAATACATTTAAGAATTTTGATAAATTGGCTGGATTCAGTTTTCTGATCATTTTATATGATATCGAGTCTAAACCACAAGCAGTGTCCTTTCTTGACTTCAAAGCAGCATTTAATTCACCATAGGTAAATGGGCTAATGATGTAGGAAGAGTTACTATTACTAGGAAACCTGGTTTTAATTTGAATTGGAGGATTAACAAAATCGGGGGTGTACTTTCTCAAGAATTCATTAGCCCAAGATGTATCTGGATCATTATTGGGAGTAAGAAAAGTTTTGTTGAATTTGCGAATGGTATTCCATATTTTAGAAACATGTGACATTCTATTTAAATTAGAACAGAATTCTTTCCAACTGTTACCTTTTTCTTCTTTAATAATTAACTTTTTTTTTGCTTGTACATGTTTAAAATTAATGTAGTTCTCCATGCTAGGATCTTGTTTGAATTTTAAATATGCATCTTTACTATGTTTAACAGCTGTGGCGCATCTTTCATTCCACCAAGGAACTGATGGGTGCCTTGGTGGTTTGATTATGGAAATTTTGGTGGCTGCTTTATTTATTTTTTTGAATAAGGCCTGTTCCGTGGTTCGAGATATTACCTTGCAAAAAGAATAGTAAGATTGAAGGGGATTGTCTTCGTTTACAACAAAATTATCTAAATTAAGATTTACCAAAGTTGTGAATAGATCCCAGTTCACTAATCGTAAGTTAGGGTGTTCCCCAATTGAATTATCCTGTGGAACATCTATATTGGCGCTACTATACGTTGAATTGTTTATTACCATACTTGTTAATGTTGGCAGGTGATAACTACCCAATGGGTCATCATGGACCCACCAGTTGCAGTTAAGAGCTAGAGAAGCAGTGACCATAGTTAAATCCAAACCATTAGCTCTCCATATATCTGTTCCAGTGGTGGTAACCTGGCCATCATTTAAGAGAACCAAGTTACACACATCTAGAGAATTGAGAATGTCCTTACCACGGACATCAGTAGAGTTACAGCCCCAGAACGTATGGTGTGCATTAAAATCCCCAGCAACCAGAGCTGGTTTTGGTAAGTTGTTAATAAGCTGTATGTAATTCTGAATTTTAAATGTGGGGTTACTATTTTTAGGACAATAAATGCTAACTATTGAGAGAGAGAAATGACCAATGTTGATATTGATTGCTATGTTTTGTAAAGAATTATCATACTGAGTGGATAACCTATTATATGTAATGCTATTATGTATAATTAGGGCAACACCATTATGATCATTACCACAATCATTACGTTCTATGTTATAATTTTTTATTTTGAGAGTCTGATGAGGTTTCAGCCAGGTTTCACTTATTATTGCTATATGAATATAATGTTCATATAAGAACTGGGTAAATATATGTCGATTGCTCATCAGACTTTGAGCATTCCACTGAACTATATTTAAAGAATTTAGATTGAATTTTGAGGTTTATTTTTTTTACTAAATATTTCATTAACTGTTTCAAAAACATTTGTTGAGCTTATTGTTGTTTCATTATTTTTGTGAAGAGTCATTAATTGAACAATAGATTCAACTATTATTGTTAGGGACTTGTTGTCGTTTTTTAAAAGTGTTATTAGATCCATGGGTTTTTTTGGTTTCTCTCCCAATTGAGGGAAGTTTTTGTCATTAAAAATATCAGAAAATGAAGTCTTTTTATATTTCATTTGATTTTCGCTAATTTTCTTTTTTTTAACTGGACATTCGGAAGATATACTAATGTGATTGCCATCGCAGTGAATACATTTAGCCTTATCGGCAGGTATAAGACATTCTTTGTAACTATGTTGTTCCTTGCAGATGGAGCATCTTACAGAGTTTTTGCAGAACTTTGCCATATGACCGTACCTGAGGCATTGGAAACATTGTTTGACCGGAGGCACATATACTGAAACGTCATGCCGCCAGCCATCGAGGTCCACATAGTCCGGGAGTATAGAAGCTGCAAAAGTGATGGCAACAGTCTGGGTTGGTTGTCGCATTGCTTTACCAAGTTCATCTACTGATTTTCGTAAAAATCTTTTTATGCAAATTATTTTTTTTTGGCTCGACATCATTGTAAAAATTTTCCTATTTGACAATTTCGTAGGTACATTTCTGATGATTCCCGTTGCTTCTGTGGAGGCGGCGGGAATGCTGGCGTTGAACTGATAGTCTTTCAAAAATGTTTTATTATTAAGGAAGGCATTGGCGAAGCCAGGTTTTTCAAAATAAATACCGATTTTGAATTTGTTCATATTTCTTAAATACTTAATGCCCTTATTGAATCGTTTTAAACAACTTGAAATTCCTAGTAAATCCCGTGAACCTAGGGGGTTTTGGATGTTTGACGACTCTACAAATACCACAAATTCTGTTCCAGGAGAGTCTTCTGGGTATCGTCGAGTATAATCGGTAACGAAATATGGAGCATACGTATCTTTCGGTTTTTCGACATTGGGAACGTGGTCCACTTCGGAAGATTCTGTAGAGGAATGGCTGCTCCTGTTATCATCGTCAATTTCGCACACTCCGGTTCCATCTTTTTTTCTTTTTTTTGTTTTGCCCTTACTGGGCATTTTTCTTGATTTTATCTTACACTACTTATGCAATGTATTTTTTATTACTATTTACAATGTATGTACACAATTTATAAAGAGATTAAAAAGTGAAAATTGGAAAAAATTGAAAAGACCGCCTATCCACTTCAATTTCCCGCGCCAATCCCTCATCTGCGTTTCGTTCTAGTGTTGTTTTTTTTTTTTTATGGCTTGGCTACTTGCATGCAGTTGTGCCACCTATGAGTGTTTTCTATCAGTCAATTTGCGCGGAGTATAAGGAAAACCGTTTTATAAATTACTATATTTATTTATTGTAATATTTATAGCATATATTTATATATAATTATTATTATATTGTCTTATGATTGACAATAATAGTATTATTGACGATAATTACTTTTCTTGCTCCTCGTCTTTAGATGATTATGAGAGTGCAAACAGTGATGACTCATTTGACACTGATTCCCAACCTCTCGAAGTAAAATTGAACAGAGTGTTTGGTCATAATACTGCATACCTCTCCCTTGTGCACATTAATGCGCAGAGCATTTTAGCTCATTATTCTGATCTTCTCACTTCCTTTAGCACTGGCGTTATTGATTGTATTTTAGTTTCTGAGACATGGCTCAAACCCTCTCTACCCTCCACTTCTTGTTCTCTTCCTGGATACCGGTTATATCGTAACGACCGTATGGGAGCGGGTGGTGGTGGCGTAGGTATTTACCTTCGCAGCCACATCTCTGCCACCGTAACGTGTTGTTCTCCCTCTGACTACTCTGGGTCTCTAGAATATCTCTTCTTAGATGTTATTATCCACCATAAGAAAATCCTTCTTGGCGTACTTTATAGTCCAAATGAAAGAGTAAATTACTTTGATAGTATGCTTTCGAAATTGGAAGAATTAACGCCTCTTTATGATCATGTCATTCTTATGGGTGATCTCAACACCTGCATTGACAAAAATGATTACAGGTCACATAAATTGTTAGATCTCGTATCTAGTCTCAGCCTGCAAGTTATGCCTCTAAACCCGACTCATCACTTTCCCAATTGCAGAGCATCTCTCATTGACCTGATTATTGTTTCGAAGGCTGACGCTGTAGTTTCGCATGGTCAAATGACTGCTCCCTTCTCTTATCATGACCTCATTTTCCTTAAATATAAAGTGCGTGCCCCAAAAGTTAAGGCTAAGGTTATCCTCCAGCGAAATTTTCGCAACGTTGTTCTGGATCGCTTGAGAGAGGATGTGAGGAAAACTGATTGGGTTACCGTTAGGCATGCCAATAGCATTGATGAAAAGATAGCTTTATTCACGGAACTTCTCACCAAGCTATATGACGCTCATGCTCCAGTGCGACCAGTCCGTGTGAAGCATGCTCCTGCTCCCTGGCTCTCCCCCTCCATACGGAGTGCGATGGCAAAACGTGACAGAGCTAAATCGCGACTAAAGGCAGACCCCTCCGACCAAAATTTCGCCAAATATAAAAAACTGCGTAACATTTGCAACAGGATGTGTAGAGATTCCAAGCGTCGCCATATTCACTCCACTATTAATAACTTGTGCCCTGGGCAAGTTTGGAAATTTTTAAAGTCGTTAGGTGTGGGCAGGGTAACGGATACACCCTGTGGAACAGTGGATATGAATGCTCTGAACATTCACTTCTCTACCCCTCCCGTGACTCTCGACCATCAGACTAAAAGAGATTCTATGACTTCTCTTTCTGATCTTGCATTACCTGACTGCCCCCCTTTTATTTTTCGTCCTGTTTCTGAGTTAGAAGTTAAGAAGAGTATCAAATCCATTTCCACAAAGGCTGTCGGCGTTGATTCTTTAAGTCTCGATATGTTTACCCTTATCCTTGAGGACATCACGCCTATAGTGACTTATCTCATTAATTTTTCGTTGGAGACCAATGCCTTCCCTACTTTGTGGAAACAAGCCTACATTATTCCGCTGCCCAAAACCCCCAATCCCCAATCTCTTTCCCAGTACCGCCCGATATCCATACTCCCCATCCTCTCCAAAGTTTTAGAGTCAGTTGTTCACAAACAACTATACTCTTATCTCACCACTAATAAACTCCTCTGTCCTTTCCAATCTGGTTTCCGTCCATCCCATAGCACTGTTGGTGCACTGCTGAATGTCACCGAAGATATTCGCCATGCTATGGACGACAAAAAACTCACAATTATGGTATTGTTAGACTTCAGCAGTGCATTTAATTCAGTGGACTTCGACATCCTCCTAGCCTCTCTCCGCTCTCTTAACTTCTCCCCAGATGTCATTACTTGGTTTTACTCATACCTTCACGGTCGTCAGCAGTGTGTGAAAACCGATGATTCTAAATCGGACTGGTGTGACCTCACTGCTGGCGTACCACAAGGTGGCGTGCTTTCTCCATTACTTTTCTCTGTATTCATCAACAATATCTCAAAAGTTATTTCTTCTCTCTACCACCTGTATGCGGATGATTTACAAATTTATAGACACTTTTCGCTCAATGAGGCGGCAGATGCTGTTAGTGCCATAAACAGTGATCTTAGTGCCATACATTTGTGGGCTGCGTCTTTTGGTCTTCTTGTAAACCCAACCAAATCACAAGCGCTGGTTATCGGTAGCAGTCGTTTGAGGCCGAGAGCAATTCATATTCCAGGTATATATTTTAACGGAACTTGCATACCTTATAGTGACAAAGTCAAAAACCTCGGGGTCATCTTTGATGGCCATCTGTCGTGGTCACCTCATATAAACGACGTGAGCAGGCGCATGCATTACACCTTTCACTCTCTTAAGCGACTTCAGAACTTCCTTCCTTTAAAAACTAAAATTATGCTTTCACAAACCCTTCTTCTCCCCATACTAGACTACGCTGATGTATGCTACTTGGATGTGACTGAGGAGTTGCTAAATAAGCTTGAGCGCCTACAAAATCTTGCCATACGTTTCATTTTCGGATTACGTAAATATGACCATGTATCTGCGTTTCGCGCTCAGCTAAAATGGCTCCCCATCCGACTTCGGCGCAATGTGCACATCCTCTCCTTCCTATATAACATCCTCAAAAATCCCAACTCTCCTGATTATCTGAGTTCCCGCTTTAATTTACTCCCCCCTCCTGATGTTCCTAGGCGATCCTGCATTACAAAAACACTTGCCTGTCCTAGAGCCACAACAAACTTTCTTTTTCACTCCTTTAGTGTTCAAGCAGCCATGATGTGGAATAAACTGCCAAAATTAATTCAGGATAGCCCTTCAATTGCAGTATTTAAGAAAAGGCTAAAAGAGCATTACCTCTCCCATCTTTCGTGATATTAGTATGTGTATGTAGGTTTATAGTACATATATATATATAGTATATATGTATATAATTAAATTATGTTATGTATATATTTCGCAGTAGGTATATGTAATATATTTAGTGTAAGTTTATTATTCAGTTATCTTTTCTTTTTTTTATTTGTTTTATTATTCGTTATAGGATTTTTTCTTTTGCACACAATTTACTGCTAAACCCCAAATTTACTAAGTTTCCTATTTCAATGCTCAGGTTGGCTGGAAGAGATCTCTTAAAGAGATAAGTCCACCTTTGTACGTGACCTATTGTTTGTACTCTGTTATTGTAATATTTTGGTGCAATAAAGAATATTCAAATGTGTATATCGAGTTATGGATGTTTTTCATTTATATATGTTATTTCCAAAAAAAAAATGTATTTGTGTAGGTGTACCAACTATCTGGTATCCACAACACAAGCCTAGTTGCTTAGTGTGGAACTAGAGTCTGTATATGTCCAAGGATATATTTTATTATTATTATTATTAAGAGCCCATACTGTCCCACTGCTGGGTAAAGGCCTCCCTCATCTGTTTCATGTCGTTTTTGTTCTTGGCGAGCACAAATTATCCCTTATTAAAACTGTCAAGCTCGTCTCTCCACCGTTTCCGCGGTCTGCCACGTTTGCGTACTGATACATATAGGTGGTAATAAACTAACCATACAAAACCAAATTGATCGGTTTGTCTGTTAGTAATTAGTAGTAAAGGTGTAATTAGTAAGTAGAATACATATTACAATCAATGGTTAGAACTACGTTCACTAATTAAACAATAGAAGGTTTTTACATTACGTACATACAAATTTGACCGCGCCAGACATGGCTGAACTTCGCTAATCAAAAACGAAGATCGAATGCCAGTACCTACGCCACAAGTACGTGAAAGGATTATTAATACTTGAAAATTGCTGTGATTTTTTAAATTAAAATGTGTACACGAGTTATGGATGTTCTCATTTATAATAAATATTTATTTATAAAAAAAAAAGTATTTATGTAGTATATCAACCATCTGGTATCCACAACACAAGCCTATAGTTGCTTACTGTGGAACTAGATGGCGCTGTGTATGTAAAAAAAAGAAATAACTCCGGAAGGCGCCATATATCCTAGTTCCTCATGGATCTCGCCACGCAGGGATAAAAAAAGCTTGAACTGGTATCTTATCGGCTAAAAGCATGTAACAAGTCCAATAAACAGCTCGTATAATGAGACAAGAATATTTGTGCAGCTGCGGGACTATAATAACCTAAGTAAACATAATATCACGTCAATACGAGTATCATTCCCCATTCACGCGGATCATTATACTAACACATTTAATTGAGTTGAGTAGCTGATATCAACTAATTATCTATTTGCTTAAGCAGTGAACTAAAGCCGTAGTGTTTGCTTCAGTAAGCTGCGCCGGCGGAGCTCCGATCAAATAGAGTTCCATTAATGGAGCAATACGTCAGTACGTACACATAATCACTCTAATGGATGGACAAAGCAAATTGTGACAGGGAATTAAACTATATTATATGACTATATGGAGCACATGTGCCGTAGTTTCATT
Organism: Oegoconia quadripuncta; assembly: GCA_949316235.1. Taxonomy (NCBI): domain Eukaryota; kingdom Metazoa; phylum Arthropoda; class Insecta; order Lepidoptera; family Autostichidae; genus Oegoconia; species Oegoconia quadripuncta. The sequence goes on from OX438747.1 coordinate 198,080, forward strand.
CGCTATTCGTGATTAGCGAAGTTAACCGCCTCCGTGGCTCAACGTAAACAACATTGTTACGATTCGAAGGTCGCGGGTACGATTCCCAGCGGGGTACATGTTTAATTACTCGGTTTGGTTGGTGGTAGGGCATTTTAAATGTCCGCCTGGCTAGCTACCACCATCATATCTAAATCTGCCGCCAAGCAGCAATGTTAATAGCATTGTTGTGTTCCGGTTGTCAGAGATAAGATAAACAGTATGAACCTTAAAAATGTTATAACACTGCTGCTAGGCAGTACTGTAGTCTAAATTAAGATGGTAAGACGGATAATTTAAATTGTGCCATCCGAAGTGAATCGAACCGTGTTTAGTTCCATTGAGGTATGAAGGTAGGCGAAATTCGGAACTACTTAGACCGCAAGGCAATATACCATTGGTTGGTGGTAGGGCTGTTTAAATGTCCGCCTGGCTAGCTACCACCATCTTATCTAAATCTGCCGCCAAGCAGCAATATTAATACCATTGTTGTGTTGTCACAGTTAAGATAGCCAGTCCCCCAACTGTGTTGGGGTTTCCAGACCTCATCTTCACTTAACATCAGGTGTGATTGAGGTCAAGTACCAACGGGTTGTGCATAAAAAAAAATGTTAAGCAATGTCTGGCGCGGTCAGTCCTTGGATAGGTGGCCACAAATGGGGACGACTCCTTAAATAGTTGGTCCCGGTTTTTTAATTGAACGCAGTCGTTAAGCCAAGTCGGTGGCCTACAGCGGCGGCTTTAATCACTGACTGTTAGGTCGCCACTAGTCTGACAGAAACCCGCAGCACCGCACTGGGCCCCCCTGGTGGGTCATATTCCAGACTCTCTCTCTATGATTGGAGGTTGTGCCTGAACAGTGGAAACCAACCAAAAACTTCTTAACGCAATAAAAAAAATCATTTACATTTATATCAATCTAAGCAACAATCATTCTTATCGGTAGACAAAAAAGGAGAATATCATTTCGGTTGCATTTTTTTGATAAATATTATTTTTTTAGAGTAGGCGGGCGTAGTGGTGGGGGATCCCCCATCCCCCTTCAGATTGTCACCAAGAATCCCCGCAAAGCCATCAAACGGAGAATAACGCGGTCACGTGACAGATACAATCCCCGCTTGAATGTCCCTCGCCCTCTCTCACGCACGACATATAATACTTACCTCTGAAATCTTCGCTAAACATGTTTTTGTTTACGTCACAGCTTTGTTTACATGTCACAATACAAGCACCTACTCAAGTCATTTCAATCTGCTGCTGAGAACGGATGGCACTGAACACACAGAACTGGCAGTTCTTAGCTTCTTTTGTTGTGGCTAAAAATCAGTTTCACGTTAACCTGACAAATTTTTAACCGACTTTTATCTTCACCCATAGCTTCGTCGATTGTTAACCGATTTTGATGATTATTTTGTTGTTTGATAGGGTTGCCACCAAAGTATCCGTATACATTTGATCAAGATCTAATTCTTCACTTTGGAGATGGAGCATGGAACCTTACTGAAGTCAGTTGTTTTGCCAAGTTTTGGCTGTTCCATGAGGATGAAAATTTGGGAAAGGAAGTCGAACAAACCATTGTACTACAGTACTATAGACATGATGATGCCCTTTCTCAGTAGACAGGCCGAATTAAGAAGAGAATGCACTCGTCACTTGCTGTTTTCGAAGCCCTCGCAAAAGCATGGTCCCTAATCTATCATAGTCTATCCCGTTCTACAATACATAACAAATTCGTCGTTTAAATACAACATTAAAGAGAGCAGTTCTACAATACTGCAACGAATTGGTGCTGTATTTTTAGAAAATACAAACGTCATAAATTCCGCAACAAAACATATTCCTGGCTGCAATTTTAATAGAAAATTTTAGAGAAATGATATATGTAGGGTCGTATCGCTAAACAGAATATGTTTAGTTTTCCAAACCGCTGACGCCCACTGTGTTGGCCCTGTAAGTCCACAATACGCTCACCAGTGTTATGCTCATTGAGCCCGCACCAGATAAGCCGCCGCCGTCGTCGCGAGTCGCCCCACGTGGTCAGGGGCAAAGAATGTCTAGTTGTAGAAAGGGGCGGCACTTAACAATATGTGCCTGTGAAACAGCTATATATATCACTTGTGCGAGCCAAAGATCGGTGTCATATCGTACGAGGAGCTGAGGTTGATTGCGGTTGGATTTGAGGAGGACAAATTGAAAGGTTTGCGTCAGATGTGCCAACAAGAGCACAAATCTTTGGGCTAGTCAGTGATGATGGCGCGAGCTTGGGAACTAGGTTTCGAACTTGAATTACATTTGTGGAAGATTACATATGTCAAGGTTATGGCAAAAGAGCATCAGCTCACCATCATCATAACAACCATAGGACGTCCACTGCTGTACAAAACTCCTCCTTGTGATCATACCTTACCTAGTGGAAATTAATTATTTGCTGCAATTTCTCAAAGATAAGATCTACAAGTTCGAGCAAACAAGGGTCACAGATGTGTTGAGGTCATTGTCTCACAATAAGCAGTGCGACCTTTGTAGAGTAATACTGAGACAATCCCTTTGGTTACGGCTCGTCTCCTAGGCCAACGACCTACATGTATCCTGGGGTATTCTGGGGGCGAAGAGTTTTTAAAGCGCTCTGGTGAGACTCATCGGCTTCCAGTGTGGATAAGTGCATAACACTCGCAAAGAATATGCAAGATTGTAGTATTGTTCAAGTCAGGAAGGTCCTTGTACATATTCAGTCTGCAGTGTCCGGCTAAAGTCCTCACCAGAATCCTAAGGTCACGCTTACCGCAAAAAACTGATGAGCCCTGAGGAGGTATTTTTTCTGCAGGTTGACAAAGTATATTTCAGCCAGGGAGGTACCCTGGCTACTTCGTCAGCAACTTCATTGTCAATGATTCCCCAATGTCTGAGCAGCCAACCAAAGAGTAAGAAGGGATCTCTAATCCTTGACCAGTATTCAATAACACAGTGTGTAATTCATGTTCGCCCGCCCCGGCCTGTGGTGTCCGATTTCCCCCCGCTCTGAGCGCATTCTTGTCACGACTACTTGTTCTTTGCCGGGAGCAAACGGACAATATGTCTCCTTCCATCCTTCCATTCCCTACCTCCCCCCACATATACACTACGCGCCCCTAATCATTGTAACTGGCGATTGTCGCCTGATTTACGATGTGTTTAATAGTCCGGTTCTGTTCCGATATATTGCGGTCTTAAAACCGTATTCTATCGCATGTGTGTAAGTCCCTTGGGTCCTGATTTGAATCAGTAAGTTGTTCGGGATAAAAGAGTATTATTATACATAGGCGTAAGTCGTATATAAAAAAATGCATCAATTATACTTCCCCTTACATTATCGCCGATGGCTTGAGTGGAGTTGTAGAAATAACTTCCCGTTCTCGTATTTAAAATGGTATAAAATTTATAAAAACTACTTTAACAAAAAAAAGAACCGATGTATTGTCTTTTTGTACAATGAAGCTTCTGTCACTACAAAAAAAAATTCACTGAAACGCTCCTATCATTTTTATTTATTTATTATCAGATATTATTTCTATTACAAAGACGAGTAACATAAATTCGATCAAGTAGTTCCAGTGGCAATCTTCTGGCTCCATCTTCAGACCCTCGTCATCATGTGTAATGGAAAGTGTTCATGGCAACAAAACAGACTATCCCAAATTCGACTATCATGCATCCCGTTCCAATCCCTACATCCCGGCTCCGGCCAACACATTGGCTCGATGTAACCATAATATAGCATTGTCATCGCATTTCCATAGATATGCCAAATTTCAGCTCAATCAGATACTCGCCAGTGGTTGAAAATTGGTTTGCAAATTTTGAAACGGACAAATTACATACGAAAATTGCAAACTTGTAAAAATATCTTTAGAAGTCGGCGCCAATGTTGAAAGTAAATCGACATTAAAATCGCTGTGCTCGTGTCGTAATCATTCCTTTCCAAGTAATATTATAAATGCGACAGTTTAGTTGTTCCTCAATGACGTTATGAGGCCTAAACTGTCCTGGATTAACATATTATCAGGATACTTGAATGCCGATATTTCGATCTCTAAATATAGTAGTCTGTGTATATGATATTCTCTAGATAAGTGGGTTACCTATCGGTCACGCTGATGAGCTACTTGATACAGACGACTAGATAGCACATACACTAAAGATAGGTAGAGTTAAACTTAGATAACATTTGAAATATTTAGTATAAGTTATAATGGATAATTAGTTATTGTAGGTTATGGTGAACCAACTACCAGAATAGTCTCATTTACTCCTGACACCGCAATATTATAAAAAGAAGTCGCTATACGTGTCTGTCTGTTTGTGCGCTTAATTGTTTTCAACTAGGCAACGGATCTTTTTCAGATATTGTGCCAGAAGGTTTATACGTATGTGTTATAGTTTATATTTTATTTCGAGATCCGCGCAGGTGAAGTCGCGGGCGGACAGCTAGTTTCAAATACATCCCACGGGATGATTAATTCTGCGCGGGCGCACACAATAATAGTAGGTAATAAAATAATACAAATGATCCACAAATAGTTGGCATTCGAACAAATTAACATTTATATTTATTGGATAACGCAATCTCGAGTCAGGTTGTTTTACAAGTAGGATTTATGCCGAAGTATTGTGAGTTGATTAAGTTGGAGCTTATTGTTTGATAAAGTTTTTACCTGGAGTTCGGTAGACAGCGCCGGTATCGGGGTTGCCAGCGCAGACATTTTTAAATGGTTTTATTGTTTATTAATCGGAGGTTGTGGGTTTGAATCCTGTATATCCCGGGTTAGTTACCTCCATCTCCGACCGGACAACGTTAATTGCATTGATCATTGCACGAAATTTACCATTTTACTTTCTAACGCTTCTAATTATTGAAATAAAACTAACCGATATCATTTATGCATATGCTATAGATATGATATGGTCGCGTGAACAAATACTTTTCGCGCTTTTCTTAGTAGATTGTTTATGATAGCCATCTCTTAGGATCCTCGAGATCTATGAGAATAAATGGCAAAACGGCGCATAACCAAAACTTTTTTAGTCTGCAATCACAATCTATATAATACTGCAAGAATTGTATACTTTAAAAGATACTCGCACGTTTTTTCGTCACTTTTCTGTGGTAAGTGATGTATTTTTTTACAACATAAATCAGCATTTGATACGACAGTTGGCGAACGAAGTCGGTGCATGACTGAGTTCCCATTGGTTCCAAACTACCGTTTTAACACCAACGAAGTGATGCCATTTTGATTGCTTCAACGACCCGGTCTATACGCAGAAATATATAAGTCTATGGACCTATATATTACACAAATACTATCAGATTTCAACTTTAAAATATCCTGCAAAATAAACAACTCCATTTAAGACTTTTAAAGTTTTCGGTCTGGCAATCCCTCGCGCTTCATTGAATTGGATATTATTGATTTAGAATAAACAAAAGAATTTACAACTGCTGCCAGATATTTTTTAAGTCATGGGGCACCGAAGGATCAGGCGGGAAGGATGAAGACGATGCGAAGAGCAGACCGAGACAAATGAAATAGCAGCTCACCTGGTGAACGTGGTCTCGTCCCTCCCAATGGCCGACAACACACTCATCCTAGTCGCAACTTGATGGTGGTGAAAATCCTCTTATGCTAAGATAAGACGATGATGATATCCGTCAAAGCGGAATCCAGCAATGCGGCCATTGATGACACATCAAAGCTTTTGCCAAAATAAAAAGGGCATTGTACCTGACAGCATATTTTGTATTTGAGAGCGCCATTTCGAATACCATAAAATGTATCTTATGACAATCAGTGTAGCCTTTCAGGCTACAAGAGTTAACTCAAAAAACCTTACCTTCCTTTTTGGGACAGTCGGGCAAAAGGCCACTATGCTACTTTAATTACTGCAGCACTCGATAGATGCTCTCACAATGCTACTTTAATTACTGCAGCACTCGATAGATGCTCTCACAATGCTACTTTAATTATTGCAGCACTCGATAGATGCTCTCACAATGCTACTTTAATTACTGCAGCACTCGATAGATGCTCTCACAATGCTACTTTAATTACTGCAGCACTCGATAGATGCTCTCACAATGCTACTTTAATTACTGCAGCACTCGATAGATGCTCTCACAATGCTACTTTAATTACTGCAGCACTCGATAGATGCTCTCACAATGCTACTTTAATTATTGCAGCACTCGATAGATGCTCTCACAATGCTACTTTAATTACTGCAGCACTCGATAGATGCTCTCACAATGCTACTTTAATTACTGCAGCACTCGATAGATGCTCTCACAATGCTACTTTAATCACTGCAACACTCGATAGATGCTCTCACAATGCTACTTTAATTACTGCAGCACTCGATAGATGCTCTCACAATGCCCAGGCAATAGTGCACAGCCAGTGACCATCAAGTGAACAGTCCACAGATTCTGCTGCATTCAACCGCACAGTGCATTACTGCTCATTGATGATGACTCGTGTAGAGGAAACGCGTAAGAATTATTGCTTGTCGTGCGGTGGTGTTTTCCAGCTCCTGCGTGTGTTTATGTGGGAGCGGGCTCGTGCTAGTGCCCGTGCATCGCGTCACAGACGGTGAAGATGCGATCATATTTAATACTAAGATACTGCTTGTTCCTACAGGCTCTGTATAAAAGCCAGGGTCTAGTTTAAAAATATATTTTATCTTTATCATGTATGACGCGCTAAAGTAAATGGGTATTTATAAATATAGTAGCTTGCCGTTTTCCGAAAAGAAACATCTGATTGGATTAGTCATATCAAAAAGTCATAAATAGAAACTCGCCTAGCGTATTCGTTTTCAATTAGCGGATTTATGCAACATCTAGCGCGGTCCTTTGATGGGTAATTATTAGTGGCATTTTCATACGAGTGATTCCGTGGGTACCTCAACAGTCAGATTGTTTTCATTAAAGGCAGTCTTTAGATCAAGTCGGTGTTCTACGCGCAGGTTTTCATCACTGACGGCCTGATTATGGGCCGTTAATAATGCCCCAGCAATGGGAATGAATTGATGCGAAATGAGTTCATCCTAACAGAAAAAGTTATACGGTCAGAGAATTGAGCTTTGTTTCTTAAACATCTTTGAACCGCGTCCGTCGTGAAACAGTTGTTGGATCACCGCAGTGAAACCGCATGTCGTAAAGTTTAAATTCTAGGAAGAAATGGAATTAGGTTTCCGCCCGTCAGCGAAACTAAAACTTGATTGTAGTGACATTGCAAGACTTCTCGGAAAAGTTGTCTACTCGTACTTTGTATTTACAAAGACTGGTATTCTCATCATCCCACAGAATCCCATTGCAGGACATAAGCCTATCCTATCGTACAATATACATACTTTACAGGGCCGCCTAAGGAGGGGGACGAAGTGTGCAGTCACACCGGGCCCTAAGCTCAAATGTGGCCCGTCAGCGACAGGCCGGAACGATACGCCCCGAAGATTTAATAAAATATGATACCTAAAAATATATTTGTTTCATTATCATATTTTTATTATCGTATTTTGCACATGGGTACCTACTTATTTAGTGAGTAATTAAATGTCACTTCGCTCGATCCCGTTAATCATTCCACTGGGCTTCAAAATTTCTGTCACCTATCCTGATAGCCGTCTTCTCCAGTTCTGTAGAACATGTGTACTGCACCGAGGGGGGGGCAATGTAGTAATCCAATGGAATAGATGACCCTGAGGCATCGTCTCTCAATAAAAGCCATGTCTGCCGATCCTAGCTAATAGGAGTTACTAGATATTGGTGTAGTGGATAGGACCCTATCAGCGAAAGCTAAGATTGCGGTTTCGAATCCCGCGAGAAGTTAATGTTTGAGTGATGAATACGAACATTTATTCCCGAATTATGGATGTTTATATAAATATGTATGTATGTTTATACGTTATCTAGTATCCATAACACAACCTTTGCTTAGTTTGGGACTCGATGATTGTCCCAAATAGTGTAAGTGTCCCAAATAATTATTTATTGTAACGGGATGGACAAGCACTTACAAACTTCTTCGAACGCTGACGATAACATTTTATGAATGAACAATATTTTCATATTTCAATACTACAAGTTTTACACGCAACAAGGCTGCGTAGAGTGGCCTTCGTGGCTTTTACTTGAAAACATCTGTGACGGAATAGGGGATACAATGTATCGGTGATTTCCTTTCGCCCTCGGGGTCAGAAGGGCTTTAGGGCGGGTCGGGACTCCGCTGTAACTTCACTCGACCCGAGGACACGCTGCTCCGATGACTCTCGGGTGCGCTTAACTTTTATTAGCCCCTAGTTTACTTACCTTTACTGGATACTTTGATTTTCGACGTAGAAGCGATTTCGTGTTACTTTTTTTTAAATTCTTCTGTATACTTTACATTCGGGCTTGTGGCGAAGTCGCAAACGAAATATTTAATCCTTAATGGGGTGGTCAGAGGTATCCCAAACATTTTGGTGCTTGACTTTAAAATCCACTGTTCGAAATATAGAGAAATGCAGTGAAACGCAAGTTTATAGATTTTTTGATACGACACCCACGAGTAGAAACGGGTTGTATAAACAACACGGCATACTATTCGATTATCACCAGCCACAGGACGTCCACTAACTGAAGATAGGCCTCCTAAATAGATTTCCTGAGCGATCAGTTGGAAGCGGCCTTGCATCCAACAACTTTCCATGAACTTCGTTGGATGTATTTGTGGATGGGCGTCCTACTAGTAGCATTTTCGGTATCCTGCCTTTTCGCCGAAAATTGTTTGGCAGATTATCAATTGCCAAGCAACGTTTCGCCGATGTTTCACTTTGACAACTGACGATTAACAAATTTTTGTATGGCAACGTTTCATTTGGTAGAATTATTGTTAAGCTGATTATTATAATGACACAAAACGTTTGGGACATTTATCATTTGTCAAACATTTCACTAGGCCACACAACTATTAGACGAATGACGTTTTGTCAGTGTAACAGTTCCCTTTTCATACTGAATGATCTAAACTGTCTCCAAAAAAGGAATAACAATCATTTAGATGAATGTAGGTAAGTACTATACAAAATGTTTATAGGGCGGGTGCGAGCGTAGCGAGCACGGGAGTTCGGGGCACCCCGACATCTGTTGGTTAGGTTAGGTTATTATATGTATACATAGAGAAATGAAACCCTATTTAATTCAATATTTAGTAAACAATAAACAACTAAAGGAATATTACGTAAACTAAAACATTCTACTACATGAAAGTTGGCACTTTAAAAAGTGTCATTATGAAAAGCAGACCAAAGGTCCAGTTGGTAACTGTGAGGTGGGGAAATAAAACAAAATTATATGATAAGTTGGCAAATGATTATTCGGCGAAATAAAATTCTGCGAATATTAATAATATAATAAAATATAATTATATAATATTATGTACGTACGAAAAAATATTTCTGCATTCCCAAAAAATAGCGATAAGCATAACTTAAATTTGAGACATAAGGACAAATTAGCCACCCCTATGTTCAGACTGAGCAAAGTTAATACATCATTTATGGGACACTGTATACGCTTTTATAACCTTATACCTGAAAATATCATTAATCTAAATGAAAAACAATTTAAAAACCATGTCAAAACAACATTAACAAAAAAAGGTTATTACAAAATTAGTGACAAATGACAAAAACGCTTGGTATACTTCGCCCAGCTCCCAAAAATTATAAAATTGTATTAGTTGTATACTTTTATATATAAAAAAAAAAAGAAAAGAAAATGATCCTGTGGGTTTCTTGCGCCGCTTCTTTTCCCACAGATGATTTCCCTTTCCGAAGCGGTGGTAGCTTGGACATACTGACTGACCGTAAAATGCTTAGCCCTATTTTTATTTCCAATAGATTTAAATTGACATTCAACAAATGATATCATGTATCTTACGTTGAAATAAAATGCTTTGAGTTTGAGTTAGTTGACAAGTGAAAATCTGGCAAACAATTTTCGGCGAGAGGGCAGAGAACCAGCATTTTCAAATGTTTCTTTGCTGTGGAGGATTCGTTTAGCAGACGGTTCTAACTTACGGTTCTTGTTAACTATTAAACGCAACTGTAGCCCAGTCGGTGCCCGATTAAGACGGCTTGAATATACTGGGCAAGTGACTAGATAGTCTGACATAAATCCACCAATCCGCACTGGTTCCGCATGGTTGATTGTCCGTATACTGTGAGAGAAGGCTGTACCCCAACAAAAAGAACAGGCTGTGTTCTTTAGTATGTGGCTTTGTACCGTTTATCGTTTCCATCCTGTACGACACAAGCACCATTCGGGTTGCTGAGACGGCAAAATCTGTGACACAGCGATTACCTTTTTCGATTTCGAAGAGGGTTTGAAAAGGCGAGGATTTGAGATATTCAAAAGATTCATCTAATACCTGTCAAAGGTGATTTTATCGATGGCCGGCAGATATTGCGGCCCCGCGACAGTGGCCGGCGAACTTAAATATTCTCGGGGGTGGGGAGGGGTGAGAGCCTCTTTCATTTCCAGATTAATGTGGGAACGGGCCTCCTGAGGGAAAGGCGGGAAAGTTTGCATCGGTTCGTTCGGAAACTCATTTACGAATGATGAAATAAGACGCTCCGGTAACGCCTGCGGGTGCGAGGACTAAACTCATTTGAATAAATTCACATAATATATGAAAGTACTAGATATAGGTGTTGTGTTTCATTATATACACATTATATAGAATGGTACATGTGATTGACCATTTTTTTTTTATTTTTTTTTTTCGCGGGGAAATGCTTTACGCGTACCGCTCGCCTGGGGGACGGCGAGACGGTTATGTGGGATACCCACTAAACCCCGCGGCGACCTTCTTCGGCAGTAGGGAGGACCAGGGAACGCATAGGCGGCTCCAGGTCCCCCCCGCCCCGCCCCCCCTCACAAGGGGAGGCCCATTCCCGGAGGGCGTCTAGCGCACCCTCCGTAGGGGGCGCTGTCGTGCCCCACACCGCGATCAGCAGCATCTGATTGACCATAGACATGGCAGCAGTATGTGTGTAATGTATCTGATGGACCGCTTAATCTCGATGTGTATGTATGTCCAAGCAGCTTCCGATCCCAAGATAATGTCGTAGGGCTAATATACATTGACATATACACACATAATCACACACACATACTCACACCAACACACAACATCCACACTTACTCAAAAGCGCTCATTATCATCTTATTAAATTATGCCTTTTGTTCACATGTGTACATATACATATAATTGTACAATGTAGTATGTATATGGTGACATGTGTGCTGTGCATGCTGCATCTATATATATATATTACTTTAAGCAGTCCATGTAAGCGATAAGGATGAGCGGGGTCACCTGCCACAAGCATACTTATTATGCTTACTAGGTTGACTCCATCTACTGTTCATATTCACTATTATTTTAGACTGAAATAAAGATTTTTGTATTTTGTATGTAACGTCACGACGTTTATCCTAAATGGTGTGGTCAGAGATGTCCCAAACAATAGTATTTGGGTGTTTTCAAACATTAAGAGTTTAATGACTGTATCAACATCCACGGTTAACCCTATGAAATATACAGATATTGAAACGACCCATAGTTTTTTGGTGCAAAGTCCCTTAGTCGCATTTTACGACACCCACGGGTTGGTCCTATTCTATTTGAGTGCCGAAACCACACAGCACTATATGGGCAGCAGTATATATGTGCCTGTAAATAAAAGTAAATGATAAGGTTATCTAAGTGTTCGACTCAAGTTTAATTATTATAGAAATGTAACGGACATCGTGTTATATACGAGTATAATAGCGAGAAAAACACCACATGGAAGAAATCTCTTTTTAGAGATAAGCTTGCACCTTTGTACATCCTCTTTATTGCTGTACTGTTTTTATGATTAGTGTACAATAAACTATAAATAAATAAATAAATAAAATTATTATCCCTACATTTGATTTCATTCGAAGATATCTTACGGAATCCTTATAATTTCAACATGTCTGTCTGTACGTATGTCACAGCATCATAACTATTGCAGTAACAATAATCCTCGTAAAAATTTCACCCGCTAACGTAAACGAAATTGAGCATAAAAAATATATCGTAGAGCTCTCTCCAACATATCTATCAATTGAAAATTTAGAAAAGCTCTGACAACATTGATGGAACAAATGATTATATCGTCCAGGTATCTAATATTAGAGCTAAAAATGGTGTTAAAAGCTAAATATCTTCGAAACAACTTAACCGATTTTCAACAAACATATAGCTAAGAACTTGTACGCTCGTTTAGTCGTCAATATAAAAAAACGTACTCAAATTCTACCACGCTTTATTGAGATACGTGCGAACGAAGACTGGACATACACACACAAACACACCTACACAACATGCACATAACACTCGTCGCTTTTCGTCCGTGATTAAAAAATGGAGCAGTATCCTCATGGTCAGTCACATAATAGAACTTATAACATAGAAATAAGACCTCTTGTACCTACTAACTGTTCAATAAGCAATGAAGAAATCTAATCTGAGCGAATCAAATCATAGTCGGACACTTGATAGCCAGCCCTCTCTATCATGGTCCGATTGTTCCCACCGCCCGGTCGTTCCTCTCGTTTAAATGTCATTAGTTTGAATTTAATAATTTGCCTAGTTGGTGATCACAACACGGTCACGGTTCACGATCATAGACCACTCGTTGTAGCCCCTTGTCTTGTGCACGACAGCATAAGCTCTATAGGATTCTAATTCTTAGGGATTACAATGGTCGAGACAGGGTTCGTTGCCCGGAGCGATACTAACATCGAAACTGCACTCAGTCTTACTGGAGGTTTAGTGTTATGTCGCGAGCGCTTCAGCTAATGTCACGTTGTATGACTATTTTCTTTCACTTTTTCTTAATGAAGTTCTTTTTTATGACTCTCGGCTAAAGTAATACAGTAAGTACTGGGTAAGGACCGAATAATATGATTACAATAAGAATCATCATCATCAGCCCGTAAACATCCCACTGCAGAGATATAGGCCTTCCCTCGCATAATGAGGGAGTATAGGGCCATAGTCCTGGCCTAATGCGGGTTAGGGACTTCACATCCCTGAGACTTTTTATTTCACAGGCGTGTAGATTTCCTTCACCGTTTAAGAGCAGTCGGACACACACACAATGCACATAAATAATTAAATTAAATTTAAAAACCCGGACGTCCCAAATTGGGAGACCGCGTCTTAATGCTGAGCCACCGACGCACCAACGATTACAATAACAATATAGGTAAGTATTTAATACAGGTTAATTGCGTGTCAGGCCACGCGCAATGCAGGGTTCATTACTTACCTTAACAATATGCGGACTTAGAAGGGGCATTTTGTTGATCTATCCAACGACACCCCACACAATGGGGTACAAGAATTAAAGAAATATCGTCACCACTTTACGTATATTTTATTTTACCGCTTTATCGGCTTAATTAATATGTATACCCATATCAAATTATACATTTCTAGTACTAAGAGCCCCTGAACTAAGCCTAGGACAGACAGACATACAGACAGACGGACAATGGAGAAACTATAACTAAAAACCAAGAAACCCGACAGTTTGTTGGACATCAAAACGAATCTACCGACACATTGCACTTCAAAATTGGTCAGCTGTTTAGGCTGCAGGAGGTAACATAGAAATCTTCTTCTTAAATTTAAGAGCTATCCTCTTGTCGGTGGTGTAATGACCACGCCAGCCGCCTCGCCCCGCCCTCGGTTTTACGTCTTGGTACGACACGACATTCACCTTTTCTTTCACTTGGTCAAAGAAATCTACATACAATAAAATCTATTTATTAAACAGTGGCCAAAAATACATGGGATTTTAAATTATAGTAGAATAAGTGTAATAATTTGGGCCCACGAGGCAAGGTGTTCGCGGGAACCCTTCGATAGCTCAAGCAGTGGCTGATCCCTGTTTTTCTATGGGTAATTTTCAGACATTGCACTTCAGATATATGAGATATACCACTCACCTTCCGAGCCCGCCACGTCCACCAAGTCCACTCTGGGTAATCTTCAAATAATGACTGTCCTTCTGACCAGCCACCACACAAGCACATATATACAAAATATGTCTCGAATTACCACCATCTTATCTAAATCTGCCGCCAAGGAGCAATGTTAATAGCATTGTTGTGTTCCGGTTTATTTATTTATTTAATTATTAATTAATTAAAAAAATACGTTATTTAACCGATGTGGATACCGCGAGGTTGGTCTATTTCAGTTATTTCCATAGTATACTGACCTACGGCATTCTGTTGTGGGGAAATGCCGCGGACATAAATTGTATCTTTGTTCTGCAGAAACGAGCGGTTCGCGCGATTTACAAACTGGGCCCCAGAGTGTCTCTTAGGAATAAATTTAAAGAAATTAATATATTAACATTAGCGTCGCAATATGTTTACGAAAACTTAATATATGTAAGAAAAAATATAGAATCGTTTAAGGAAAATAGTGATATACATAATGTTAATACCAGATATAAAAATAAACTTGCTGTTCATGTCAGCCGTTTACACAAAGTCACTAAGTCATTTAAGGGGCAATGTAGGTATACGCTTTTATAATAAGGTTCCAGTGGACATTCCAAAACCTTTAAATAAATTCAAAACCATCATAAAACAGACATTATTTACCAAAGGCTATTATAAAATTTCTGACTATCTGGATGATAAGCAAGCATGGACATAGACCGCTCGGCGATATTCAGGCTAATTATACAATATAATATAATTGTAACCCAAACTTATTTAAAAGAGCAACCCTTGAGTTTCTTGCTCGTTCTTCTCTGGGGAATCTGCTTTGCGAATGAGCAAAAATGTCAATAATTTTAATATTAAGATAAAAAATGTGACGTTTTCAAGTGATAATCTTTATCCTACGAAATAAATATTTTTTGACTTTGACTTTGACTTTGAATTCTATGTTTGTTACAGGCGGCGCGAGCGCGCGCGACCAATGCTTTTCCGACGAGCTCGCACCACACTTGTAAGTATACACCAAATTTCCATACGACGCATAACGCTTAAATTTTAAAACAATAATTAACCTAATTGTGGGTAAAATATAATAATATTATTGACAGCTGTACATATCCTCTACTGGTTACTGATAATACTGGTAACTTCTTCTGATTACTATCCTCTAGATAGATATAGCCCTTTTTGTTTCCACAGTCACACACATACATTAAAAAAAGAATATTTGGCGCACTTACACCAATCGTCTAGCCCCAAACTAAGCAAATCCATAGTACAAACTATGGATACTAGATAACGGATAAACATACATAAATATTTATATAATCATCCATGACTCGGGAATAAACGTTCGTATTCATCATACAAACATTTACCCCTCGCGGGATTCGAACCCGCAACCGTTGGCTTCGCTGACAGGGTCACTATCCACTACACCAATCGGTCGTCAAAATTTAGCTTATACATTATTGATATACAGATAAGGTAACAAATCAGCAACGTTAATTTTGTAACACTAACGCATGTGTGTGCTATAGCAGTACAAATGGGTCATAGCTCAGTACATTAGATTTACTATTTGCTCATCAGGGGTTCTATTACACAATTTCATCGTTATCGTCATCGTTATCGTCATCGGTTACGTTCTGACATGTGATTGGTTGGCTCACCGCTCGCTCGGCAAATTGACAATGTCAATGTAATCGTTAACGATACCGATGAAGTTACACAATCAAAGGGCTGAACACACGCATATACACAACGCCGTCGAACACAACACCCGTCGTAATACGGCGCGGTTAAAAATAACTGAGCCCTATTCACTACTATAATAGTGATAAACACAATGTTACAAGAACGTTACTATGTTTGAGTGAACACAGAATTCTTCACAGTTTTCAATGTATTATACTCGTCCAAACCCTTTTCCTTTGCCGACATAATTATACATCGCTCTCTTTTTCATCTCAAACATTCCTGTGTGAACCCGACCGACGCGCGAGTTACCTGTATCCCTTAATTTATCGGAGCCCCTGTCAGTTTATATAACTCCCCGTGACGTCATACTATGTAAACTGGACCACACAAGTCAAATAATGTCGGCTCAGGTAGGTAGTGTGTAAGTAGCTTTAGGTGGGCACGTGGTGATCATCAGCGTGTCCTTTAAGAAGATAGAATAGATGATGTAGAGATAAGTTAGTGTTAGACATTGGCACGTACCGTTAGTATATAAGGCTTTTAAAGGCGAATAGGACATCAGAATGCAGGGGCAGAGCCGCCGGAAGGTCCAGCTTCGGGTGATGTCGCTAACACTGTATCGACTACGTTATGTAACCATCGTTCGACTTCTTTTATTGCTGCTGCGGCGGCTGCAGCGGTCCTCCCAATCTTGGCGATTTCCGCACGCATCTCTAGTTCTAGAGCGGCCCGCTCGATCTCTGCGGCTGCTGCGGCGGCTGCAGCGGTCCTCCCAATTTTGGCGATCTCCGCATGCATCTCTAGTTCTAGAGCGGCCCGCTCGATCTCTGCGGCTGCTGCGGCGGCTGCAGCGGTCCTCCCAATCTTGGCGATCTCCGCACGCATCTCTAGTTCTAGAGCGGCCCGCTCGATCTCTGCGGCTGCTGCGGCGGCTGCAGCGGTCCTCCCAATCTTGGCGATCTCCGCACGCATCTCTAGTTCTAGAGCGGCCCGCTCGATCTCTGCGGCTGCTGCGGCGGCTGCAGCGGTCCTCCCAATCTTGGCGATCTCCGCACGCATCTCTAGTTCTAGAGCGGCCCGCTCGATCTCTGCGGCTTTACGAACATATGCGGCCTGCGCTGCGTGCGCGCTCGTATCGTCGCCGACGAACGCGATGAACATGAAACGGAGCCTACAACATTATGAAAATCGCCGGCCCCGGCCGCGTCGTTGTACCTATAACCATTGTAAATTATGAATTTGGAAATAAAAAAATTTTGAACATTTTTGTATGAACAAATCCGAGGTCGAATGAACGAAAATATTAAAACGGATCGATGGACCAAAACGTTAGCTACGGGATGTTTGAGGTGCAAGTGGACTGTATAAATTGAATGATAGGCAGATCGCAAGCTAATATATATCATTTATATGTTCGTGTATATATTCATTTATATATTCGTAGGCTTATTTATGTACTTATTATTATGTACTTAATTATTTTCTTATTTTCATTTTACTTGTGTGCACTCTATGTTTCCCCTTCACTATTGTTATCTCCTATGTTGGGTTTGCTGGAAGATATCTCTTTTAGGGATAAGCTCGCCTTTTGTATATCTTACTCTTAAGTATCACTGTAATTGTTTTCTGTGTGTACAAGTACATTAAATATTATAAAGTTTAGTCAGCATTTCGGGCACGTGTCAGCGACATACTTTTTACCCAAACACGTCAGTTCTCGACCTACTCTATTAGTGTGCACACATATTATCTATATTCGATCATTAATAAAGTTTAATATCCATATCAAGTGTTTCTATCAAGATCAAAGACTTTGGTGACTATCAAGACTCTTATCATTCTTCTCTTATGTACAAACACTGTACATAAAGTGGTCCTTCGAGCCTTTTTGGGACACGTGCTCCGTGTGTCTACGTGTGATTCCGATCGGGTTAGGCGGCCTCCCACAAGCGACTCACCGTCTGATTTGAGAAGGCGCATCTGATCATACGAGGGATACAGGAATACGATCTCGACATTGAATCAGCAAGCATATCAAAGGTACAAGACTGCTCATTATCAAGATTCATCATCAGCCGTTCGTTGTCCACTGCTAGGCATAGGCACAATTATTATCAACATCAAGTTATTGTCAAGACTGGAATAGGCCACTGCTGGACATAGGCCACTCCACTTTATTATCAAGAAATTATCAAGAATATCAAGTTGGTACGTACCGCAGCAAGGATATCAAGTTACAGGTCAGAGAACTCACAATACAAAGCAACTGCAGTATATCAAGTTTACTTAAACAGTATATCAAGTCTATTTGAAAACAGTATATCAAGTGGTTATCATGGAGGGAATTTTAGAAACTCAACAACAACTAGTTGACGGCATAAAGAAACTGTTAACTAACTTCAAGAAAGATGGACAAGATCGCAAAACTCCTGAGAATATCAAGAGACGGATGGAATCTTTAGATTTATACTGGAACGAATTTCAAGAAAACCATAACAAGATCTGTCAAGGCTTAGATCGCAATCATGACTATTTCACGGGGAACTATTATGAAGAAACGAAAAAATTTTACCAGGAAACAAGAGACTTTGTTATGAAGTCAATTGTTATACAACCTGCGCGCTTCACTCGGGAGATGCCGCACGCCATGGAAGTTCGGGAGCAGACACCAAGAGCCTCCCCGCTACCTGAAATAAAATACGCTTCGACAGGAATAAACAGCAAATTGGATGACTTGATGAAAAAACAAACAAGTAACTTTAAAGCTTTTTCTCGAACACTCTCACAGATACAAGTTGATGAGATCAAAGAGAAATGGGAGTTTGAGGACACCCTGCGAACGATGCACTCGCGCTGGCAAGTGATAGACAAGCTTCACTGGGAGATCGACAGCGAGATGGAGGGTTCGGATCCTCATTACGAACAAACTTTTTCTCAACATGAAGAAAATTATTTCTCTATAAAAAGAACAATCAATAGCAGACTGTGGTCGGTGGCACACCGAGAGAAGTCTACTCCGCAGCTTGACATTCCTGTGTTCAGTGGTAATTACCAACAGTGGGTTTCCTTTAAAGACCTATTCTCCGAGGCAGTTCATAACAACCCATCACTATCGGACGCACAAAAGATGCAATTTCTAAAAGGCAAGTTACGAGGAGAAGCAGAACGACTAATTCAACACCTCCAAATTAGCTCGGAAAATTACAATACAAGTTGGAATATTATAAACCACCGCTACAATAACAAAAAATTAATTTTCACATCATACATAAATACATTGATGAATGTTCCGGCAATACAACACCCGCTATCAAGTCACATCAAGCGAGTTCACGACGTCACCAAGGAATGTCTAAATGCAATAAAAAATATGGGTGTTAACATCGATTCGTGGGACCCTATTTTAATACATATTTTGTCTCAGAAACTTGATTCTGAAACACACAAAGAGTACATGAATTCTCTCAAACAACCTAGGGAATTACCTACGATGAGCGACTTCCTGGAGTTTTTAGAAAACAAGTTTACTACCATGGAATCGTCACGCCGTAAACAAGATAGCACAGTGCAGAAATCAAGCTCAGCATACCCAGCACATACAAAACAAGACAAAGATCACAAGAATTTTTATCATGCAAGCAAGTCAAACCAAGCCTTTCAGTCACCTACATACAGGACACGAAAAAATAAATTAAACTGCCTGGTATGTGGCAGTCAAGAACACGCCATTTATTTTTGCGAGGAATTCAAACAAATGCCGCATGAACAAAAGAGACAGACAATCATGAAACATAATTTGTGCAATAATTGTCTCTATAGCCACTATGGCAACGCATGCACATCGAACAAGCGATGTCGACATTGCAACGGAAGTCACAACTCAATATTACACGATTTATTTTCGAAGCCCGGTAATACGACACCATACGTGTCTCCAAGTAAAAGTACAGTCAATAACGCATCAATGGTTACAAGGCCAAAACAAGAAAACTCGCACGTAGCAAGAGCATGCGATGCACCGGAAGTACTGCTGGCAACAGCTCTGATCAAGGTCCGAGGAGCTGATGGAGTATTCAGGTCCCTGCGTGCTCTCATCGATCAAGGGTCGCAAATTTCCATTATAACGGAAAATGCAGCACAACAATTAAAATTATCAAGACAAAAATGTAGCGGAGTCATAACCGGCATTGGCACCAAAGACACCACCTGTAAAGGAAAATTAATTATTACGTGTAGCTCCAGAACAGAAGACTTCACATTTGATACTGAAGTTCTAATCATGAAAAAATTAACTAAAAACTTACCCAATTTCACGTTCAAGAGGCCAGACTGGGAGTACATTAACAACCTACAACTGGCTGATCCGGAATTCCACATCAGCCGCCCCATTGACGTTCTCCTAGGCGCCGATGTGTACTGTAACATTTTGTTAGAAGGCATACGCAGAGCAGACAATTTAAAGCCAGTAGCACAACAGACGCGTCTCGGTTGGATATTGTGTGGCAAGACACAAACTCTACACTGTAACGTCGTTTTGAATAACATAGAGGAAATTTAATTCTTTTGCCAAACTGAGGACATAACTGAGAGCACAACTCCCTCAATAGAAGATAGCAAGTGCATCAATTTTTATAAGTCAACCACGACAAGGATGGAAGACGGTAAATATACTGTGCGACTTCCCATTAAGTCCAATATCATTGAGATGGGAGAGTCCAAAAAACAAGCCATTGCACAGTTTATGCAATTGGAAAGAAAATTCGCAAGGAATAAGAAAATCGCCGCTGATTATAAAAATTTTATAAGAGAATATCAAGATTTGGGCCACATGAAAATAGCAGAGAAAAATTCAAAACAAGAATATTTTTTACCACATCATTGCGTAATACGTGACTCATCGACAACAGCTGTACGTGTCGTGTTTAATGGATCGCAAAACACAACAAATGGAAAAAGCCTTAATGATTATATGTATACAGGCCCTAATTTACAAAATGATCTTTTTGAATTGATTCTGCGATGGAGACAATACCGTATCGGTTTCACTGCCGATATAGAAAAAATGTTTAGACAAATTTGGGTGCATCAAGACGACCAAAGCCTACAAAAAATAGTGTGGCGCGATTCTTCACACAATTTATTGCAAGAGTATCAGCTTACAACGGTGACGTATGGCACCAAGGCCGCTCCGTTCCTTGCAATGATGACCCTACGTCAGCTGGCCCAAGACGAACGAAACACTTTCCCGGAAGCTGCGAATGTACTGGAAAGAAGTTTTTACACTGATGACGTGCTCCATGGTTCACACACTGTGGAAGAAGCTTTATTGTTACAGCAAGACTTAATAAATTTGTTAAAAACAGGGGGATTTAACCTGAGAAAATGGACCTCAAACAATAAAAACTTAATACAAGATAACAAGAATGTTCAACAACAAGAGGACTATAATTTTAAAAAAGCAACAAAAGCACTAGGTCTGCGTTGGAGCCCAGAACAAGATGACTTTATATTTCAGTCAACAATTCAAGATACAGAAGAAAACATAATCAACACCAAACGCAAGATGTTATCCGATATATCGAAGTTGTTTGATCCGCTGGGATGGTTAACTCCAATCGCTACGAAACTAAAATTACTATTTCAAAAAATTTGGGAGTGTAACATCCAATGGGATAGCAAGGTTCCGGAAAATATTGAAGCAGAATGGCTAAAAATAAAACAAGACCTCAAAAATATCAACAAAATAAAAATACCGCGATGGCTCGGTACGAGCGTAGCAACAGAGATCGAGTTACACGGCTATTGTGACGCGTCACAGAAAGCCTACGCTTGTGTTGTTTATTGCAAGTTAAACAACAATCAAGAGAAAAAGATAATTTTGGTTACTGGAAAATCTAAACTAGTTCCACGTAACAAAAACCTCACACTACCAAAATTAGAGTTGTGTGGAGCCTACCTACTTTCCAAGGTCATGCAGAAGGTGAAAAAATGTTTAATTAATCATCAAGTCAAAATCTATGGCTGGACCGACTCTACCGCGGTCTTGGGTTGGCTGCAAGGAGACCCTGACCGCTGGTCGATATTTGTATCAAACCGAGTCCGCAAGGTGACAGACATCATGCCCTCCGAGAATTGGGGATACGTAAAATCAGCCGACAACCCTGCGGACTGTGCAAGCCGAGGCCTGACCACGACACAGCTAATCCAACACGAGCTGTGGTGGCAAGGTCCTTCGTGGTTATCTGAAAGCAAGGCAGAAAAGCAACAAGAGCAAAAATATTGTACAAGCGAGGAAATTAAAGAACAGAAACAAGTGAATGTGGCGACAGAAAGTCAAAAAAGTGATGAAAATATTAGCAAGAATATTTTAAATAAATACAGCTCAATAAGAAAAGCAACGCGCGTGTTAGCATGGATACGACGCTTTATCAACTTAGCAAAAAAGCAAAAAACAAAGAAAGAAATATACCTTACCTTACTTGAATTACAGCAATCAAAAATAGCACTCATCAAGGAAGTACAAGGACAAGAGTTCCCGGATGAGGTCAAGTACCTAAAAATAAACAAGAATATACCATCCAACAGCAAGATCTTATCTCTCAACCCGTTCCTAGACGAACAAGGCGTCTTGCGAGTGGGAGGGAGGCTGAAAAATGCCAATATCAGAGATGAGATGAAATACCCTATCATCTTACCTTATAGTAGCCGAATGACGGAGTTAATCATCGATGACGCACACAAGCTCACATTTCACGGCGGAGCGCGCGTTACTCTGGCTTTCATTCGACAAAAATACTGGCTGATAAGTGGAAATAGAGCAACCAAAAAGTACATAAGATCATGCGTCACCTGCAAAAAACATAAACCTATGAAACAAGAACAGATCATGGGCGACCTGCCCGGACCGAGGGTGAACCAGTCCCGTCCTTTCAATCATACGGGAGTCGATTTTACTGGCCATGTGTACATCAAGGCCAACAAGGGCCGTGGCATTAAAACTGTAAAAGCATATGTGGCTGTGTTTGTGTGCATGGTCACAAAGGCTGTCCACCTGGAGTTGGTGTCGGACTTGACCACATCATCATTCATTGCCGCATTACGCCGCATGTCAGCAAGGAGAGGCAAGCCTTCACACATGTACAGTGATAATGGGCGGAATTTTGTAGGAGCGAAAAGAATCCTAGAGCAAGAGTATCAAGATATTCAGCAAGTATTTAACGAATGTTTCTTACAAGAAGTAACAGATATGGAAATAACATGGCACTTAAATGCTCCATCGTGGCCATCAGCCGGCGGTCTATTTGAAGCAGCTGTCAAGAGCTTCAAGTATCACCTAAAGAGGGTGATTGGCGAACAAAAACTGACCTTCGAAGAGTTTTACACCCTACTAACACAAATAGAAGGATGCCTAAACTCACGACCGCTGTGCGCCTTAACTGAAGATCCGAATGACTTGGACTTTCTCACACCATCGCATTTTCTCACTGGCGGACCTGTAACCACCATAGTTGAAACTGAAAGAGACATGCGAACTCGTTGGCAGTTAACGCAAAAAATATATCAAGACCTATGGAAACGATGGCGAGCAGAGTATTTGACACAACTATCTTCAAGATGTAAATGGAGACGTGAACACAATAACGTCAGAATCAACGACGTCGTACTGGTGCACGACGACAACCTGCCGCCAGGCAAGTGGCTCATGGGTAGGGTGGTAAAACTGCACCCAGGTCAAGATGGCCTCGTGAGAGTGGTGACACTCAAAACCAAGAGCGGATACCTGAAACGACCAGTTATAAAAATATCAATACTCACCGAATATCAAGAAGACAGCACTGAAAACAAGCCGCAAAGTAATAATATCAAGACTAGCAAACCAACCTACAAGAAATTCAGCGTCACGTCTATACTGACCGCTTGTCTCTTATTCATGACTTTGATAACAAGTACAACCTGCAACGTCAATATAACGAAGTTTAGGGAAAATCAAGGCCTGTTTTTCGACAAAGTTTCAAACATGCAGTTAATCAAAGAGGAATGGAAACTCGTTGTCTATTACGGAATGGAACCTTATTGGCAAGGGGCTAAAGCTCTAAACCAATACATTACTGCATTAGAAACAACATGCACAAAATTGAAGGAGAAGGCACAATGTAGCGTTATCGTATTACAATTACGTCACGGACACCAGGAACTCGATCACTACGATCAGCTGCTACTGCGTCAACATGTGAGCGCGGGAGAGTCCGCGCGACGTAAGCGCGGCCTTATCAATGCCGTCGGATACATTGCAAGCGACTTATTCGGAGTACTGGACCAAAAGTTCGCAGAACAGTATGAGAGAGACATCAATGCATTACGTGATAATCAAAAGCATATCATATCGTTATGGAAAAACCAAACTTCCATAGTCGAGGCACAGAACAATCTTTTAAAACGAACTGAAAATATCATAAACCAACAACACAAAGTATTAAATCAACATATTATGTTATTAGAAAGGTCAATAGACATGTTGAAAAACACAGCACAAGAAAATATGATTCTCAATGACTTCGCAATAGGAGCTATTGTAGCAAGTAACATGCTCCATAGTCTACAAAACTTACAAAATAATTTATTGGATACTATTACCGACGTGTATCACGACAGTATCAACTTACACTTGATTACGCCGGAACAGCTGAGTGAAGAATTAAGTACTATATCAAGCCAATTATCCAGAGATGTAACTCTACCTATAGATAACCTTCATTCGGACTTACGCAAAATTTATACTCTTCTCAAGACACGGACAAGGATGCTTGAAGAGTATTTGATTTTCGAGATAAGACTACCACTGATCAGCAGGGATTCATATGAAATTTTGAAGATATCACCTATACCCAAGTTACAAGGCGAAAAAGTTATAACTATAGTTCCAGTCTCGGATTACATTTCAATAAACATGAAAAAAGACACATATATACCAATGACTGAGAATGACGTCAGAGCATGTATCGTACATACCGACACATATTACTGTCATAGCCAAAAACCAGAATACCTAATGAAAGAAGATAAAAGTCTATGTCAATTACAAAATTCGGAATGCAAGACAGAGATGAATTTATGCAAAAACCAATGGCAAGAAAGTTTTTCAACTAATACCTATATTTATTTTTGTTGCGAACAATGCAAAATCAGAACAATGTGTGGAGATCAAATGACCGGGCACCAACTACAAGCGGCGGGACTTATCAACATAGGTCATGGATGCATAATAAAAACAGAGACACTTACCATATATCCATACAAACCACATTCAAGTGAACTACGAGTGTCCCCGGAAATTTATACACCTCAAATGTCCCCTATCAATGACGTCATAAATATAACCATACCTCACCTCTCAGAAGGAAACACATCCTTGAAATATATTCTAAATGAAACAGAGAATATAAGCAAACAAATTACAACTTTAAAGAACAAGGAAGATGAGACATTAATGCAAACAAGCAGCATAGACTCTCATAATATTCATCATTACGCCATGATCTACATGTTGGTGGGCGTCGTTATCATATACGGAGTAATCATGATAATACGACGCGCATACTGCAGATGGCAAGTGCACACTTCGCCTGTCGAAAGGCCAACTTCAACTACAGTCATAACAATGACGCCTCAGCCTCCGATTGCTCCAAGAACAGTAACTCCGAGCACAAGCCTCGCCTGTCGAAAGGCCAACTTCAACTACAGTCATAACAATGACGCCTCAGCCTCCGATTGCTCCAAGAACAGTAACTCCGAGCACAAGCAGAATAGACACTAATGTTGACTCTCGGATGGATATAAATCAACCACTATCCAGAGCAAGACAAGACAGAAGTACATCTCCTGCACTGAAGAATGATAATAAATTTCCTAAATTTAAGTAAATAATGTTTGAAATTTATAAGTGCATGACATGTAAACATAATTAAGAACTTACTTACCTAAATTTATATCAAGATAATTTCCAAAACTTTGTTTATACAGCATCCTCATCTCGTGCCCCGGAATATGTACAAGTACATTAAATATTATAAAGTTTAGTCAGCATTTCGGGCACGTGTCAGCGACATACTTTTTACCCAAACACGTCAGTTCTCGACCTACTCTATTAGTGTGCACACATATTATCTATATTCGATCATTAATAAAGTTTAATATCCATATCAAGTGTTTCTATCAAGATCAAAGACTTTGGTGACTATCAAGACTCTTATCATTCTTCTCTTATGTACAAACACTGTACACTGTGTATGCAATAAAGTGTTAAATAAATTAAAAAAAAAAAAATCAAATATAATAGTAAAAATAACCTAAAATAGCACTTCACATCAGGAGCAGAGAGACAATACCACCATGACATCTACCGAAACAAACAATCTTCAAAGTTAAAACTAACATTGCCAGTACCCAACAAAGGTATTACATATTTTCTATTACAATGGAAAACTTAAAATTGCTATGATTTAGTTTGCAATACTCTTTTTCGGAAACTTTAACTTGTTAGCTGGATGTACCTGCTTTACACGTATAAAGTTTCATTAGAATCGGTTTATTCATCTCAAAAAACCCTTTTAACAAAACCGCAATTAAATGCCAATAACGCAAGAACTACAAGCGTTACATGGATGCGGGCACGTCTACGTTGAGAAGTGAAACAATTGTCATAAGTTAAACATATATTCGACATTCAAAAAACAAACAATCGAAAACCGAGTACGCCGCGCTGTGATTGGTCGGATCACGCGCCGAGCAGCGCCAGCGACACGAGCGCGGGGAGGTGCGCGAGGCGGGGCGCGGGGCGGGGGGCCGGCGAGGACTCCACCATGCTCATGCGGAGCGCCTCCTCCGTGTCGTGCATGGTGGCGTTGATGACGTCAGCGTAGTTGTATAGCGCCGTGAACACGCTGGTGGCGCCCTCCTCGGGTTCGGAGCGCAACGTCGCACACTCCAGCGGACCCATCGACGTCACACCTACCTGTAAAAATTGATTAGATAGAAATTGAAAATGATTGATGAAATGCATCAGGTACACCTAGACCCAAAACATAGTCTTAAAAACTAAATATAAACGACTAAAAACCTGTCCACTCGTTTAGTTTTTCATATAAAAAACCGTCCTCAAATTGGACCACGCATTAGAGAGATACGTCCGGACCAAGACTCACACACTGATGCACACAACGCCCGTCAAATAATGAACACCTGTCCTTTTTCTTCGGTGCTTCAAAATCACTGACATTACACGCCTAGTTACCGATGTATGTGCCCTCGCCATGTCCGTCACAAGGGTCTATGCAAGATCGCAAATTCACACCAAGTCCAAATCGACTGCATTACTTATACGTGCATACATACATAATGTCACGCCTGCTTCCCGTAGGGGTAGGCAGAAACCACAGAATCGCTCCAGAGGCTTATAAAGTTCAGTAGTGGACTTTTAGTCCATGCGTAATGTACTAAACATGTTTCTTCGGGACCTGGTAGAACTCAATGAGCTTTGAACTGTTGCTGGATCCGGTCTACTATCCTCAACATACGGTTTTCTAATCTATGGTCAGAACCCGGAAAAACTAAGTAACTTAACCCTGCAGCTGAGGACATCCAGAATTGGACATAAATTTATGGCACAGACCGAACAATCCAAGTAATATTATAAATGCGAAAATTTGGATGTTTGTTGCTCAATCACGACGAAATTTTGTACCAGGTAAGCCCTGGAATAGAACATAGGACACTTTGTATCCCGACAAAGTGAATTCCCGTGGTATATACAGTAACCGCGGGTAAGTACTAGTGATATAACATCATCGGCAGCCATCACCTGTGTACCGCGGTACATGACGGGCCCGCCGGAATCTCCGGAGCAGACGCCCCGCGTGCCTTCGTTCTTCTTGGCCGCGATACCACAGATGCAGTGGTACCACGCGCCGCGCTCGCAGAACACAAGCCGCAGATTCACGGTGAACAGCTCGTCGCCCATCGACACCGTCTCCGTGCGACCGAATCCCAACACCTGCGCCAAATATAATTAAATACAACCAGAATCAAATTTTTACTTGCTCGTTTGTGTTCTAATGAAGGAGCTTATGATGCTTCACTTATTACTCAAGGTGATTGATAACGCATGAGAAACTATGCGTTTCAGGTTTAAAATATCAGGTTTCCGCCCTTATCTTTTGGTGGCGACAGGAGTCATGGGAGGTGGACATTGCTGATCACAAGCAAATCCTTTCTGGTCTACTGGTTAAGGACTCGTTACTGATAAACCTCCATCACATCAACACCCTTTAAAACTTCATTAATGGGCCCAGGCATGGAGCAATTTGCCTCGCTACCTTTGGGAGAGTTTGCCTTAATGACGACGCCTCTGTACTGAGCACCAAATGATAGATTATGTAAATGTAATAAAAGCCTTTTATATACTATTAAGTCAAAATCAAAAATATTTTATTCAATGTAGGATACAAAAATATTACTTATTGAAAGTCAACATGTTATTTGTTTAAACTATACCACTTCACAAAGTGCTATGGTTAGGGAGAAAAAGCGACAAGCAACTCTTTTAAATTGGTTTCCATCTTTACAATAATATTACATATTACAAAACAATATCAATTAACATAAGCGTAGTTAACGACCAGCTAACACTAGACCTCCTTATCGCCTAAATAATCATCTATCCTGCAATAACCATTTTTACACTTTGATTGTAAAAGCGTATGCTGTGTCCCATAAAAGATGACTGTGCTAACCTTGCTAAGTCTAAATTGTGGAATTTCAATTTTATTTTTGTTTCTAGTATTCAAATTATGATTATAAGAACCGTAAGTCGGCTGTAGTGTGGAGTCCAAAGTAATAATAATAATAAATAAATAATAAATATTTCGGACACTTACACCAATTATCTGTGATGACAAGGAAAACGTGTTCTCAACAAAGTCCAATTTAACTTTAGGTTCTTTTCCCCTTGCCTTACATTAGGCAAGGAAAACTTAATACATTTGGTTTTCTTAGCATTTAGGACTAAATTATTACAGTAAACCAGTTTGAAACCTGTGAAAGAGTATCGTTTACATTGTCAATATCATTCGATCCTGTTTATTTTGAATATAAATGAAGTGTCATCAGCAAGCAACACAATATCAACCAGGTTCCGAACTAAATAAGGCAAGTCATTAATATAAACTAAAAACATAAATGGACCCAGAATTGATCCTTGAGGCACTCCCATTTTCACAAGAGATCCTGAAGATTTTTCCAGATTTTCTAAATAAGAAGTTAATAATTCGAGGGCTTTGTCGTGCACCCCTTAATGTTTTAATTTAAATAGAAGCTTGTGAATTTAAGTTTCCACTCAATCGAATGCTTTTGTAAGATCGCAGAATACACCGATTGCATCGCTACGATCTTCCTAGGCATTATAAATATTTTTAATTAGAGTAACACCAGCATCCGTTGTCGAGCGACCATTAGTAAAGCCAAACTGTTTATCATGTAGTAGTCTATTTGTATTGAAATGACACAGTATTTGACCCAGAATAAGTTTCTCAAAAATTTTACTAAGTACAGGTAGAATGGAGATGGGCCTGTAATTATTGAGATCGTTTTTACATCCTGATTTAAAGAGAGGTACAACTTTACTATGTTTCATCAGTTCAGGAAAAACACCTTGATCAATATTCGCATTGATGATGAAGGCTAAGTAATGAACGACCATAGTTTCAATATGACTCAGCAGCTTTACCGACATGCCCCAGACATCTTCAGCTTTTCTAAACCTTAATGTTTTGAAAGCCTTTATAAGTTCGAGAGGGTCAACATACCTAAATTAAAAAATTGTGTGGCATTTTTTTACATTAGTTACCAACAATGATTTAGCACGAATTGGTGATGAACCTAGTGTTTCAGTTGTTTTGACTGGAATATTTCCAAAAAAAAAATTCAAAATGCTGAGCTACTTCCATATCGCGATCGATTTCTATTATTAATTTTAATTGAAAATCCATTGTCACGTGGTTTATCACATGACGTTTCCCTATGTATAACCTTCCAGACTGCTTTAATCTTATTATCAGCAATATTTACAATATTACTAATGTATCTGGACTTAGCAGTAATACAAACTTTTCTAAATATTGTTAAATAGGTTTTAATAAATTCGCAGAACTCTAAGGTCATCCTGCCTGATTGTCCTATCTTCATAGAGCTGAAACAACTTATCTCTACTTATTCGAATCCCTTTCGTGGCCCAGTTATTGAATTTAAATTTATTGGTACTTTAAATTTTTTTAATTTGAAAAATCCGTTCAAATTCTTTATTCAAAACATTGAAGAAATCTGTATGAAAATTAATCGCAGCCAATTGTTTCAGACGCAGGTATAGGTAATTTATTTAGCAAAACACCTTTATTATATTTCCATTTTATCTGCAGGTTATAGGTCTAGTAATGAATTCTACTGTGGGGATTGGTGAATTTAATTAAAGGAAAAGCAACAAGTTGCCCACAGTGATCAGACTTTAAATAGTTTAGTGTACTAAATACAATGTTATCTAAAGAAGTAATGAAAAATCTCAGGGGTTCGACTTGCATAACTAGAAACAAGTAACTGCACCTTTCTAGGCAATCATATAGATACACGCAGTAAGTGAGCCTTCAACATCAATCATAAAACAGGAGTGTCCTACTCACCTGCACCTCCTGGTTTTTTAAATCGATAGGGTTGTATCGTCGGATACCGGCGATGGGATCGGGCGCGGGTCCCCCCACTCGTAGCACCACCATGTCTTTGCGCACGCGCACCAGCCCCACATCGTGGTGTAGTACCGTCACGTCCATACCACGACCCTCGTCCTCCTGGAGCACCTTGTACCTGCAACAATAACATCGATCATTTGCCCCATGGTGTTAGCGGGTCAGCGCAGATGGGAGAGCAACTGCAACTAACAGCTTCCACAATATATCACATTTCAGTCCTCGGGCGTTGGAGTCGTATCGGCATCACCACTTAACATCAGGTCAACATATTAAACAACTCAATACATGAGGCCACTATAGTACGCGCTAACATGACATCTTCATACAATACGACTTCTTACATGTACAAAGTAATTAGATACGAACTTCGGATGCCTGTAGAGGTACAGCACAGTAGCGTGATTGCCGTCGCGCATGGCTGGCGTACGCGTGCCGTACTTGACATATGCGAGACGCGGCGTGACGCAGTGAGCGGCGGTGAGGGCCCAGCGTGGCGCCAGCACCCTGGCTGAGCAGCGAGCGGACCAATACCGGTCGAGCAATACGCAAGCCTCAGGGCAGTCGTCCAATCCGGCGGCCGTTCCACCAAAAACTCTTCTGGTGTCACCCCCGGCGCCACCATGCATCGTCCGCCAGAACCCGTAGCGGCTACCATTTCGCGGCGCCCGCACCGCATTCGCCCCGCCACACGCGCACAGCACGCAAGCTATTACCAACAGAGTTCTCATGACATAGCTCCGCTTTGCATTTTCGCCGACTCACTGAGTTTGATCACAGACACTGAGCCAGTAAACCACTTGCACTATATAAAAAAGGTACGCAGTGTCACTGGACAATGATAAGCAGTCATGCAATCTGACAGCTCGATGACAGAAGAAGTTTTTTATAACTTTTTTCGTTAGGTCAGAACATTTCGATATAAAACCTCCTCTGGCTTGTGGAATCAGAAAACTGACGTGCTCTACAACGGGAACTTTAGATTAAAGATTTTTTTTTTATTCTGTGACAATGAATTACGCCTTGACCCTAATTTATTTGGGAGACCGACCTTCTCATCTCAAACAACTGGAACATAACAATGCTATCAACATAGCTGCTTCGCGGCAGAGTTAGATAAATGGTACCACGAAGACGGTTCTGGATATTGTGTGTATGTGTGTTTCCCAGCGTGCAGTCTTTTGAAGGAACTCAATACGCATACTAAATACCACGGAGCAAATACAAAAAGCAGGCGGTGAGAGCGACTGGGTCCGTTACTCCAAATGATATCGTTAGGTCAGCATAGGGAGCGACATGTGATGATGTGGGGCGATGTCGACCGATGTCTCCGTTCACATTTTAGCTGAACCTATCAACATGTCGGGCGAAGTCTGGCAACGTGGCTCGATATTTCCGGGGACACAAGTCGCTCGACAAATGTTGCCTAGTGGGAACGCGACTTTACTCTTTATCGTTATAACTGTATCGTTTGTAGGGTTTGCGACAGACACTGATCGGTATAAAAAATTAAATACGCTGGAAATATCAGCAAAACGATGATGTATTGTACCTTTTATTGTAAAAGTGTTTGTGGCAAATCCTCAAATGCTGCTGATACATTTCATTTAGGATTTTATTAAATAAAGACACACTATACTAAGTCCTCCACTTATCGAACAACAGACGGTGTTGCTAGATGGTCCCACAACGGTACACGTCGCGCGTGCCCCTCACCCAGCGCTCTAATTTTAACACATCGCTACATTCAAGCAAACTAGATCCTACCTTCTTAATTTTTATTACTAAAATACATAAAATGTCGCATATTTTTTAATTACTTTTAAATTAGATATTTTGTAAATGTTTTCTTCTAACTTTTGAGGCCTATATATCCGTTTTATACGTTATTCATTAAGAAAAATTTATACTTGAAAATTTATATGGTATGCCGTGTGAGATAAACCCTCTTATGATATAAATTAAAATCTTTTTCTATACATTTCCTCAAACGTCAGAGCCTAAACTAGCTAGTAGACACGGGCTACGCTATTATCCTTATGTTCAGTTTGCTAATATTTTACATTTGTGGTTTATACCATCTCCTCTTTGTATTTGCTCTGTAGTACAACACCATTAGCAGTCTCATCTGAAAAACACACGGGGCATCATAACTACAGCCTAATCAGCTTAACACGTGACGCTAGCTCCGAGGTATTTCATAACCGGTTATAGCCGCCGCGGATCATAAAACTATGTTTCGACGCTGTTATTGCTTCATTTTATTCATCGCAAGTACCACATGTCTTGTTAATTCGTTTATGGGAGAGTTGCTTACTTGCTTTAATCGTCACTTTAGCCGACGAAATTATACAAGCAGTTAGGTAACCACTCCTGGCGCGGTGGTTCAGAGGTGGTCAGACTTACGGTCTTAGTCTTACGACTTTTGGCCCTAAATTTAGAGCGGCATTATTTTTTAAATTTATTTAGGGCTATATTTAGGGACAAGAAATCATTCTTCAATCAATCAAATCAATCTAAGATGGCAAAATGTTTGATTTCTATTAAAAAATATAATTAAAAGCTATAGTCATATTTTATAATAGGGCTTCATCATTTATTTTACATATTTGTTTGCACTATCAATTTCTCGCTAATTATTATATCAGTTAAATCTAACTCCTATATCAACAGAATATTCTGACGACTTGTTTTGGTGTTGTGGTTAGAAATCCCAACTGCTAGAAAAGTGTTTGTATGCTTAATACAGGCACGTGTATCTGAATTATGGATGTTTTCATTCATAATATTTACAAACAAAAGTATGTGTGTAGATTATAATATTTAGATGATAAACATCCCTGGACATAACCAGCTCGTTCGCATGCCAGTCTATTTCTTTCGCGCGCTGGGTAGTATACTACCCATTGGCCCTTTAGCGGATAATATAATGCAATATAAAAACCAATTTGTAATATAAAAACCTTTTTTTTTAAGAGCAACCCCTCGACTTTTTTGCAAAAATTGCATTGTGATTCAGGTACCCTGTGTACCTACGAAATAAAGCATTACTTTGAGTTGACTTTGACCTATCTGGTATCCATAATTCAAGCCTAGTTGTTTAGTGTGGAACTAGACGGCGCTGTGTGTACATGCAGGATATTCATTATTTTTTATTTATTTAATACCATATATGTATATATAATAGAGTTAAATTAAATGACCCCTCCACTCCTTTGATCCCCGAAGGGTCGGTCCGCGCGGCGCAGCCGTCATTCGCGCGACATTAGCCTGAGAGCTATATTTTCTTTAATTTCCTCGACGGGTCACAATGTATTATAAAGAGACCTTTGCGGTTGATGATAATATCTTTGGCTCATCGGTGAAGGGAAATATTGGGACTAACTTGTTTTTATGTATCTATCTCAAATACGACTATCCATTCAAAGTAAACCATTCTGACACCATTTTAATATGGTAGTCCAACAATTTTGGGTTGAATTCGGCTATGGTTCTTAGTGGAAAGTTCTCCGTAATCGGTAATGGAGTCACCAGTAAGCAGGAATTACGCGAATCTTTTACCCTGTATTGTGCAACTATTTCTTTCTCTCTGCATTAGAAAAAACACACAGTACAACTGAAACTTTACATTTCAAAAGTTATCATTATCATCTAATTACAACCGATTCCGGCTGCGAAGTCACGTTCAGAAGAACGTAAACGTGTTAGCAACTTCAAACGTCTGTTATTACTGTATTGTATTTGTTGGAGTAAATACGAACAAGTCATTTTACGGTTCGTGTGACGCGTCTCGGAGCGCCGCCGCCGCTGCTATTCCCATTGTCCTATTTCATTTATCTCGCTTTATACCAACTATAAATGCGATTAAACAGCAAACAACGCAATAATGTGACGGTCGATATCACAATTTAAATTGAAACTAGGTATATTTATTCGTCCGTTGTAGTAACACGTTTCGGAGGACACATAACGCGCCCGGATGTATCCCGGAACGTATTAAGAGATTATTATATTTTTAACCACGACGCAAAAAGATATGTCTGTCTGTGGCACCGTAGCTCTTAAACTAGTGAACAGAATTGGATGCGGTTTTTTTATTTTTAAACATGTTTTATCAAAATCAGTTCAGTCGTTTTGTTTAAATTGCTTGTTGTATAACTGAAACCTGAAATTAGTTTGATCAAAGGCATGTATAGAATCGATTCCGGCTATAAAAATATGTGGTTACATATTTTTCCTTAATTATTTATCTAATTAAGGAATGGTAGACACCCTACAAGCGAAAACAACAGTAACGGAATTCGCTACAATCCTTAGCGTGCCCACGACTTTTGTAGGACCGATAATCCACCGATTTTTTCGTCAATACTTTTATCACCGATATTGTGACCGATTCTTTGTAGGACGTGTGCGTTGAAACATAGCAAACATTTTTCTCATAATAAAAATCGATCACCGATTGTCGGTCGTGGGCGGGCAGCCCTAATTTTAATTTTATATCTTATAGCTATATTAATTACAAAATATATGATCTAATTGGGGTGTATCGGCTTTAATGGTATACAAAATATAACCTTATAGCCTCGCGGGGGTTTTCTGAATGTTATAGTTAGTATCTTTCTCATCTTTCCCGCCCGGGAGCATGTACGGGCTAGCACGTACAATAGGCATCATAATATTGAATGAGCGGTCATGCGCTCTATTACAATAGAATAAGGTCGATGACGCGGTAAAACGATCCATTGACTTGTTCCTTACCGTGGGCAAAATGCATATTCGGCTATTTACGCCGATACCACGTTTTATTAATCAGTTCGCGTTTATAGGTAGCAAGTAAACCACGCGCTCTCATCATTCATCTAGCATAATCAATTATAATAAAATTTATCATTTCGAAAGTCGTATATCATTTCCGAACTATTTCGGCTAAGACCCGAACAATAATATTAAGTTCGAATGAAGCGCCACGTAGCGGCCAACTGATTGAACGAATGAGGGGTTTTCAGGGCGACACTTTAAACGATGCGCCTCGTGAATGGCCGTATACATGGCAGTCACAACAGCTTGCTGACCGTATGGGTTAACAGTTGGATACCTCTGTACGTTATTAGGTGATCCGTCCGAATATCGGCGATCGCGCTGTTTCTTTTTTCTTTTTGTGAAAATTGTGTTTGTAAATGTATTTATTGTCTTTGTGTGATTTACGTGTAACTAATATTAGAAGAGATAATTGTAAAATATGTAGGTACTAATAAATATGGACTTAATGCCTGAAGTAAAAATTAATTGATTTATTTCTTTAAAAAAAGAAGTTTTTTATAATAATGCTAGAATGCGTTGTACTAGTATAATATTGGGTATCTACCTATGAAATTGAAGTTTTTTTTCTTCGTTAATCACAATTGTACCAATTCCTGCGATTTTCAAAGCTATATCCAAATTTGTTTTTCATGGAATATTATTTCAAGGTTTCACATGAAATATTTTTTAATTTCTGGGCTAAATCACATAACAAAAAAAAATTTGAACAGAGCTCTTTTCATGTGCTTCCCATAATAATTTCTTATAGATTCGCTGAAACTTTTATAAAGCGGTTACTTTTAAAAATTAACGCTGCCTATACTTAACTTAATGTTATCCGATAATACACACAAAGTTTAGCTAAATTTGGATTTGTCGTACCCAAAAAAAAAAACAAAAATGTTTGTATGGAGAAAACAGTCTTAATGGATTCTTCATACAAAACGCCAATTTCATAGGTAAGGACCTAATATGTAACTGAAGTGTTAATCGTTAACAACTGCACTTATTATTAATCTGTGATTTATGTCATCATCACGACTGTAATTCTAGAATTAGCAAGTTTAAATAAGCAAACAGTTTAAATAATATTCATCGCCTTCTGCCGAGGCTCTCAGTACTACTTTCTTTTAGTTGTCACCTTGAAGAGACCTTAATTTCATAAACTATGGCTAAGAAACAATTGGTACCCTAAAATTTAAGATTAAAGTCCTCGTTTCTTGTGTGAACAGAGTTCGGGGCGCAGCCGGGGCCCGCGTGCGCCGGCGCCGGCGTCGCTCAGCCGGCGGCTGTGAGGATGCGGGCGCGCGCGGCCGCGGGAGCGGAGGCGGGAGCGGAGGCGGAAGCGACATGAACGAAACGGTCGGGGCGGGCCCGCCGCTCGAGTGCGACACTGACTGGGGCGTTCCTGAGTCAGGTACTTGCTCATATCACTAGTGAAGTCAACATTCGAAAATTAATAATAATATTTGGACACTTACATCATTTATTGACGACATGTTTGGTGTAATGGTTAGGCCGCCTGACTGCTATACTAAAAGGTCGCGGGTTCGAATCTCGCTGGGGCATATGTTGGTATAATGAAACTGAGTTATGGATGTTTCCATTTTTATTATATATATATTTACAAAGAAAATGTATTTTTCTTATACCTAGTTACGTAACGTGGAAGTAGATGGCGCTGTGTGTATGTTTAGAGATATATTTATTATTTATCCAGAAGTAGGGACTATGGATAATGAATAAACATATATAAAAATGTCGAGAATACTTGGGCATTGCTTGTGGCTGGGACAGTGCCTGCCATCTCGTCGCACGATTAAGATAAGATTGCGTCATCAGTGACCATGGAACCTGAGATGCTATCCAGAGAAGGGTGAACGTATTGCATGCCTCTCACGCCGTCCAGCTCGGCCCTCGCATGCTATCAGTGGGATTCATCAGACTAGTCTACAATCCCTCCTGCTCAAATTCCATAGTGACAACAGATTATATAAGTCACTTACAATAAATTGTAGGCGATTCGGTTATACTTTTATTTTACATACATAATAACGTCATGATCTTTATCCAAAATGCGGTGGTCAGAGATATCCCAAACATTGACATTTCCAAACATTACCATATTATTATTATTATTAAGAGCCCATGCTGTCCCACTGCTGGGGCAAAGGCCTCCCTCATCTGTTTCCAGTCGTTTTTGTTCTTGGCGAGCACAAACCATCCCTTATTAAAACTGTCAAGTTCGTCTCTCCACCGTTTTCGCGGTCTGCCACGTTTGGGTCTCGCGGTTGTAGGAGTCCAAATTGTGGACGCATTTGCCCACATCTCGCACGGCATGCGGCCCACGTGACCCGCCCAGTCCCACTTCAACGTTGCCGCTTTTTTCCATTACTATACAGGGCGTCCCACGGCTATGCCACATGGAGGGAAAGTACCTTGAATTTTGTAGATGGAACATTTTACTGAAAGAAGACATTATTTTAATTTAAAAAACAATTTAAACTGCATTCATAGATTTTTAAATAAGTACATGGTTGAACCGGGAATCGAACCATTTATTTATAAAAAAAAATTACCATGTAACTTTATCATACCGATCGAAAGGCTTCATCATAAGGATAATTTTTTGCTAAATAACATAGTCTCAGAAATAAAAGGAAGACCATGAATTTTAACATTTTTAATACAAAATTAATCAAATTTATCAAATGCTCAAAATGAGTCCCATCCTGTTCAATACAAAGTCGCACTCTTTTGATTATTTCGCTCCCTGTCGATTTTTTGATCATGTTGTGGTGGATATTTAGAATAATACGTCGAAGTTCAGTTTGTAGCTCGTGGACACTTTGTTCCATCTACAAAATTCAAGGTACTTTCCCTCCATGTGGCATAGCCGTGGGACGCCCTGTATACTACAAATATTTTTTTTTTTGTAAATTACATATTATAAGTGAAAACGTCCATAACTCGGGTACACGTGTTTATATTTATCATACAAACATAATATACCCTTAGTGGGATTGAACCCCGCAACCGTTTGGCTTAGCAATCACTCTAATCACTGCACCAAATAGGTCTCATATGGAAAATATTTTTTGCAAAAGACTGAAGCCATTTCGACTCACATTTGACAAATTTCTGACTTTTTGTTTATTCTGCAACATGCCTTATTACAAGTTATAATGTCTGCTGCTTTTGAGGGGTCATATGTCAAGATCTATTAAAGTTAACAATGAGCATCTCACTATCCAAATAATATAGTATATAATGTCAATAAAGACGAAAAACAATCTAAAATAAAATTAGTTCCTGAGATAAACCTGTGCGTCGCGCCGTACGAAGGGCCACTTTTATTTTTGAGAACTTGGCCAACGCACGATCGTGCGCCTCGATCTCGGTACAACCATTTCCCTAAGACAGATTGAATGACAACACATTTAGCATATTAATTGCGAATTGAAAAGCAATTTAAATCGCTTCATTTAGCATTAGCTTCATTAACAGAGGATAATTATTTAACGGGTACACTTAACATCTAAAGCGCTATTTATAATGATACTTGATGGGGTGTATATAAATTCGTGCATTTCCCTGGACCCACACAGTCCATTAATGCTAATTTCTTTTCTAATTTTCATTTAGAGACGTTTATATAAAATAGGTAGGTATTTCTATCGTAACTTCTTACTGTCCGGCCATGTACCATGCGCTTTTAAATTTAATTGAATTACTTAACACCGTGAGGAAACCTGCATGCCTGAGAAATAAAAGTTCTAAGGCATGTGAAGTCCCCAACCCGCATTGGGCCAGCGTGGTGGACTATGACCCTTACTCCATCATTATACGAGGGAAGACCTATATCCCTGCAGTGGGATGTTTAAAATTTATAATATATATAAGAACGGGTGTGGGTAATGATCAGACTAGTGGCCGCCTGACAGCCGCGCCATACATGGAAAATTAATGCGGAGGCACACATAATCAATTCGACCTCAATTACACGTTTCTATGAGATGTTGATTATGAAGTCGATAACTCATCTCCAATCTACACTTCACATCGACAGATAGAACCCCTAGTGGTCGAGATAGTCACTGACAAAGTGAAACAGACCAATCACCTGGTTAATATAAATTGTGTCAGATACCTAAATAAAGCTGTGCCACTTCGTTCCAGACAAGCTGTTCCGTCTGGTGGTGCACGGCGTGCTGCTGAACGCCATCGGCGCGGGCGGCCTGCTCGGCAACGCGCTGTCCGTGGTGGTGCTCTCGCGGCCGCAGATGCGCTCCTCCATCAACTGCCTGCTGGTCGGCCTGGCCGCCTGCGACACCGCCCTCATCCTCACCTCCGTCCTCCTCTTCGGCCTCACCGCCGTCTACCCCTACACCGGCGCCATGCGGTACTACTACTACCACATCTGTCCGCATCTCACGCCCTTCGCGTACCCGCTCGCGAACGTCGCTCAGACCATGTCGGTGTACCTGACGCTGATCGTGACGGTGGAGCGGTGGGTGGCGGTGTGCCACCCGTTCCGGGCGAAGGCGCTGTGCACGTCGTCGCGGGCGCGCTGGTACGTGCTGGGGACGGCGCTGTTCGCGCTCGCCTACAACGCGCCGAAGTTCTTCGAGGCCGAGGTGTACCGCGTGGAGGCGGCCGACGGCTCCGACGCCATCTACTGCGTGCGCGCCTACGCCTTCCGCAACGAGACCTACGTGGTCGTGTACATCCACTGGCTGTACCTCGTCGTGATGTATATAATCCCGTTCACGGCGTTGGCGGCGCTGAACGCCTGCATCGTGCATCAGGTGCGGCGGGCGCAGGCCGAGCGGGCGCGCCTGTCGCGGGTGCAGCGCCGCGAGCTCGGCCTCGCCACCATGCTGCTGGTGGTGGTCCTCGTTTTCTTCCTCTGCAACCTGCTCCCGCTGGTCACGAACGCGTTCGAGGTCTTCATGGGGGACGAGTTCGACAACCTCGACCCGCTGGTCAAGACGAGCAACCTCCTCGTGATGATCAACAGCAGCGTGAACTTTGTCATCTATGTGATATTCGGCGAGAAGTTTAAGCGGGTATTTTTGAAGATGTTCTGCGCGGGACGGACGTGGGGGAGGGCGGGGAGGGAGTCGCCGGAGCACACGCGAGACGACTCGTTCGCCTCCTGCGGGGAGAGAGTGTCGCTTCGGATGCAGCGCAACGGCACGCTGCGGCGATCCGACCTGCGCTCCGTGCGCTGCGGCCGCTTGCCCTCGGCCTGCGCCCCGCGCCGCGCGCCCTCCCCCGCGCCCACAGTGTACTACCCGGCGCAGCCCACCGAGCTCACTTCGGACCTCTCCACGCCTGTACCCTCGCCAGATTCGCGGTGGAACGGACACGCACGGTTGCACTTCTAAGGTTGACTGTCGACCTTTGTGAGGCGACACTAGATGAAATATGTTTCTTACAATGTATGGACGATACGACGACATTGTTCTGGTCTTGTCTTGTGGATAAAGTAGACTTCCGAGCCTTTCTGCTGTTGCGATAGAGAAACAGTATCAGTGCAATAACGATGAGAGAGGCAGTGACGCTACGAAGACTGCACTTGTCGCAATATAATCTCCGCAATTCCCATATACCACCAAACTGAAGGTCGGAAGTCTACTCAAACCCCAAAAACCTAGTGCTACCGAGTGACAGTGAGACAACGGTGATAAGTGAACTATCCAGTACATACTGAGCGCGAGTGCGTCCCTATAAGAGGAACTACACGCGCGACCAAAGAAATCGAATTTACTCAGTGCGAGAGCGAGGTACCCGAGTGACCGTCTGAGAGCTTGTAGATGTAATGCTATACTGTGGTGACGGCTAACGGGACGAGGACGACCGGGATTTCCATTAGAAAACATATCGCTTACACAAGAGATGTGACAGTTGTTATCTGAAGATTGAAACAACAAAAGGATATTCATTGTCAATATTATGTTTAAATGTAGTCCGCCATTTTGTTTCTGTCAGAACTGACCACCCCTTCAGGATTTTAACTAAAGCCTCTCTATAGAAGTATAGAGAAATATATGGTATCAAAAGGCATACAAGTAATTATCTAGATTTGTTAATGTAATTGGATTAAGTGTTTGAAATAGGGACAATATGGTTTAGATCTCATGTTGAAGTCCAGGAACAATTGGTGAATCCGGTTAGATAGAGGCGCTTTTTAGTGTTACGTAATCAACAAGGGACCCTTATAGTTTCGGCATGTCTGTCCGTCTTTCTGTCCACGGCTTAGCTCAGAGACGCTTAATACTAGAAAACTCTAATTTGGCGTGATTATACATATGGTACATATTAATCATGCCGACAACTTTTTTTTAGGGTAGTTCTTTTTTTTTGTTTTTGGATACGTAAGAAAATATAAAACGAAGTTGGAAGGAAAAATATCACAGCTAAGTACCCAGGGTCTACAAGTTAATAAGTAATAGTCGAAAAACTTATATTAGTGTACTTGCCGTTGAAAATTATTTATTAAATTACAAAAAGCACCTTATATGTCCGGATATTGTGACGAGCAACTACGTAACCTTACACTACTCGTGGCCCGACAAGCACTTAGCCGGTTTTTTATAAAAAAGGAAACTGACAAAAACAAAATGACGATAAACCTACCTATTGACTTTATCTGTGCAACTAGCATTTCTCTCAGATCTCTCGACCCGTGGACATCCCGTCAGTTGTCTAAATCGTCTATGTAACATACAAGTGCGTAGGTACCTCGCTACTGACCTCTTATCGCAACCTAATAGTGTTTAAGGAGAGATGTGATTGTGTACATAAAGAAAATAGTGTATAGGCGGGCCACTTGCTTGTTGCTGTTGCAAGATACTCGTTCAAAGCATATTCCAGAAGGTGGAATGGAATTTTTGAAGCAAACAACTCTATCATGGGCACACGTGTAGTTAATGTGTAGCAGTTATCGGAACTGTTGCATATATATGTAGGGTTTAAATCATCCGAGCCACGTGTGTGTGACGCACGGTCGGCAGATTTGTCGCAGTCAATAGATTGCGTCGAGTCAAAAGTTAAGATTGTTTCAAATTGGTGAATGCCGGTTTACGGGAGCTGAATTTCCTACAAGAATTTTTTACTTATAAGAAGGAGTCCTGGTTTCAACCTAAGATATTACAAAGTATAGACCGTTAATAAGTCTTTCGACGACCTGCGTGTCTACTCTTGAACGCAATATCAATCTCAATTTAATTTTAATCCAATTCCGATCGTGCTACCGTTTGGTACTCTTGACATACATTTTGCCGGGATTTTAACACGCTTGCGATTGTGATGGGATTGTATTGTACAACATGAAGTTAGTTCGAATTTTGTCTTTGCGTCAAAGCGCCACAGACAAAAAAACTACAAAAGAGAACGAATGAAAGTACGACAGTTGTCAAGAAATGAAAATAAATCTCATTTTGATTATAAATAAACAGCTATTAGGTTAATTTTTAACAATAATCACCTAATATTTAACGATTGAATGTGTTTTACTCAGGAATTATTAAATTATTTTCTTTAAAAGTCAAATTGGCTGTTAGTACCTTATGCCTTAGTCCCTTCGCCAAGTAAGTCTTAAAAAACCAAAAGAGAACGTTTGTTTGTTATAACCTCGTGGTGTTAACTTTTATGTTTGTGGTTTGTTTTTTAAATCTAATCTTCGGTACGTTAGCGATTCGTCTCATATTGCGTCTTTCTCTTACGTCCATTAAATATCCCTCACGCAAAATAACATTTTGTAACAGTAGTCGAGCCATTTTAAACCGAAAAGAACACTTCATTTCACTTTTTTACAGTTTTCAATTTCAAAAAAGTATCTCTGTCGCTATTGTGACAATCCACAATAATTACACAATGTCAATGCAATTTATAGCTGTCAAACGCGTCTCAAGAGTGCCAGTTTACAATCCCGGAAAACAATCTCAATGTCATTTAGTTCACTAAATTTTCACGCAATTTAATGCCAATGGAGCGCCACCATCGAATTCAAG
This sequence comes from Oegoconia quadripuncta, assembly GCA_949316235.1. Lineage (NCBI taxonomy): Eukaryota > Metazoa > Arthropoda > Insecta > Lepidoptera > Autostichidae > Oegoconia > Oegoconia quadripuncta. The sequence continues at coordinate 241,480 of OX438747.1, forward strand.
AGTGCCATTTGACGATTTTTCGCTTGAAATTGTAATTGGCAATTGGAATTGTGAGTCAAGAGTAGCCCTGCTGTTTGGGCTAGTGGTTAGACACTCTGACTGGTATACCAAAAGGTCGCCGGTTCGAATCCCGCAGGGGTATATGTTTGTATAATGAATACAGACGTGTGTTCCCGAGTTATGGATGTTTTTCATTTATATTATGTAATTTATTTACAAAAATTTGTGTAGTTTGTCAACCATTTGGTATGCGTAATACAAGCCTAGTTGCTTAGTGTGGAACTGGATGGCGCTGTGAATGTACAAACCTATATATTTATTAGTTATTTATAATAACTAAAACACTTTCTGATGAAATAAGGACTAAGGTCTTTGTAGTAAGAGTGGCCAGCGTCATAGTATGTAGAAGGAGGAGAAAAATAATTCTTTATTGTTGCCAACTTAAAAATATACACAGAGAAACAATTTATACACATATATACAAGGATGTACTGAGTGTATCGTCCATGTGGGAAATACATTAGCGGTCAATGTTTGTAACATCTTTGATTTTAACCCAATGCAATCGTTCGTCAGTAAAACTCCAGTCGACTTTTCAATCTCAATTCCAAACGCATTCTAATCTCAAAAATCTGTACCCAGATCGTATTGGTTGCTTCTATGCGACCCTCAGTAGTGATTGATCAGTGAACGCACGGACCAATCATGGCGGGTTCTACTAAGAAACTGACCAATCACCGGGCTTCACGTCGCAAAGTATGTTCATATCTCAATTTGTGTACACCATTCGGCGAGCGCATGTAAGTGGTTGCTATAGTATTGTTACTCAATTTGTAAATAAAGTCTATTAATGTTAAACATTGCGCTTAGTCTAAAGCCCGTTGCTCACGTGCTCAGTGCTGGCGCGGGGATTATATCAATTAATGAACATTACACTCAACCTTATGTTAGGATTAAATTAAATTAAAACTCGAATGTGAGAGGACTAATTAAACTGATTCAAAAATAGGATCGTTTTATGTTCTTTGTTAGTGAAATCAATGAAACTTGGTGACATTTTTCATTCTGTTTGGATTTACAAAGTATATCGTTCGTCACATATTTTACTCATAAATATGAGATGGAACGTGCCTTGTTGGCATCACACATATCGCTATTGTAATGTCAGATAACAAAACTATAGATAAATTAAACTCATTCTCATGCCCTAGCAATGTTCTGTTAGATCCTTGCGCCAGTGCTAAGTACACACGTCTGCAACGGGCATGAAGTTACCGTTGCGCTGCGCCGGCGCCGCCTGGCTTTCAATGATTGCGGCCCGCGGCGGAGTGACAACGCGATGACATATTTCTCCAACAATAAAGAGTCATTTCAATGTCACTGGCGTCTTATTTCGTTAACCCTTTCTTGTATCTCACGTGATAGCTTTAGCGGAGGATTGGTCTTAATCAGAAACCATGATTGAACGAAGACTGCACCAATGGAGAGTCAACCAGCCTCTTCACTAAGTATGTGACTACGTAACTGTGCTTGTATACGCCGCATGTAATTTGCTGTTTAGCTCGCTTGCGTTCGATCCCTAAATTTGGCACCACGTAAGCGCGCTAGAAGTAAGGATAAGGGGATAAGCGTCTAATGACTAGATGTATCGAGGTATCATAATTTACTTCTAGGGCGCTTCATCATCATCAGCCCGTAAACATCCCACTGCAGAGATATAGGCCTTCCCTCGTATATGAGGGAGTATGGACCATACTCCACCACGCTGGCCCAATGCGGGTTGGGGACTCACATTCCTTTGAAATTTTATTTCTCAGGCATGCAGGTTTCCTCATGATGTTGTCCTTCACCGTTTTAAGAGTAGTCGGATAAATTCAATTTGAAAACTCATTCATGGCCTGCCTGGGAATCGAACCCGGACCTCCAGAATTGGGAGACCGCGTCTTAACCGCTGAGCCACCGACGCTCTACTAGGGCGCTTACGTGGTAGCAAATTTTATTTTATTTTTTTATGTAGTACAGCGGCAGGTCTGAACATAAAACCAAACTCTCCAATATGATAGATTTTCGAGAATGACCTGACAATTTCCATTTAACGAATTGCCAAGAAAGCCATCTCCACACCGGTGCCAACTTGACGGCCATTGTCCAGGCACTTGGGCACTGCCAGTGGCTCCGTCCGACCGGTGGCTGGCGGAGTGCCCGATGACGTCACCCCATTCAACGCTCCCTGGATAGTATTATACGATACAATGTAAATGTTGGGTAGTTCGTGTTTTTGCCATTCAAAGTTATTGGCACTTTATTTATCCGAGCGCGAACGGTTGGTGCAATCTGGCCCAGCGTATAAACAGGATATAAAACCTCTTGGACCCTGAACGGGTGCTGATACAACAACAAACAACAACAATATATTCTTTACTGCACAACAATAAGAAACTTAACACAAAGATAAATATTTTTTTTTAAATACTTACTTAAGAGCAACAATAGTAGATTAAGCACCAAGGGAATAAAACAGAGTCTTATGTCACGGGCTACATTGGTATGTATGTATATAACACTTTTATCCCCGAGGAGCAGGGTCTACTTTATACACCTACCGTGAGGTTAAATAAAAAAGAAATCACGGACCCGAAATCATTGATTTTTTCTTTAGATTAGTTCGGTAGGCAAAGGAAAGTCAATAGCTAAGACATACAGATAAGTTTTATGATAAATAAATTTCATTAGGAGTAAAGTCTCTTTGATGTGTCAATTTTACATGTAAAAACTCCTTGGATCAAGGAAGTTATGTCTTGAACAGCCTTGTTTTTTTTTTCAAAACTATTTTCGATAGAAGTTTTTCCTGACATTTTGGCGTTCCTTAATCATTTGTCTCAGATTTGTCTTTCCAATTATTGCCGAACTAGAAATAAATTCAATTCTTACCTAGATTTTTATTGATCAAAAATCAACCTGTCACTTTCAATAATTAATTCCCAGTACCCCAGAAATTCTTTTGTGAGGTCAAATAAACAAAATAGGTATAACGCTGAAAAAATATTAAAATTAACGCTGTAAAAGCGTTTTTTATTGGAGCGGGACGCGCCAACTGTCACTCTCGAGTAATTAACAGGTGATTAGCGGCAGGCGGGAGCGGGGGCGGCGATATTAAAAATTCTTGTGTCGACGTTCAAGGCGCTGCGGCAGCCGGGGCGGACGACGCGCTCTCCTGGACCAGGCGGGAAGGTCAACTTCGATAAATCATAACTTCATACCGACCTTTCACTACGATATCGAAGCAAGAATTAAGAAATTCGTAGAAAAACGAAAGTCATAGCCCAGCGGATTAGTAAATTGAAATGGCGGTGGGCAGGGTGTCTAGTTCGAATAACTGATGGCCGCTGCTTTAAGGTTCATCCATAAGGTGAAGGCGATCTGATGAAAGGCGTGGGGAAATCGCAGGCCGCTTCCAAATCGGTCGCAATGGAACGTCATGGGAGAGGCCTACGATCAGCAGCAGCACACCGACAAGACTATGGCTGTTACATTTGCGATTGAACACCGGGTTACATCAAAGATCGAATTGTGGTTCGATTACTACCACCACAAAGTTCGTAAAGCCTCACGCCGATGCCTAACCAACATCGCGCTCTTTAAAACTTCCGTATTATCCGTTGTGGGTATTTAGTTATGTTAAGCCTACTTTTGACAATTATTGTTTTAAACGAGTATCATTATGATCTATATAATTGCTATACAGCACAGTACAACATGATCTTTATAGAATACACACTTATGGTTGTTATTGAAAATTTTTGCACTAGTACCTTCCTTACTCTCGCTTTCTCTCGCAGGTCACTAGCTGAAAATCAGTGTCTTACCGCTATAGGTGAGGATCCACACTGAGCGATGGCCCATTTGTGGTACAGATACACATACAACTCTATTATAAGTTGTAACAGTTGTATTTAATTTTAGTTTTTATTTTTATTACTGTGAAATAAGGCTACATTTCGTAAGAATAACACCAAGCAGAATGATTGTTGCGTCGAATATTTTTGTATGTGATTCTGTAATATGCATAAACGCTTTATCTGTCCATCTATTAGCTAGATCAGCAACATCCTCAGAGTTGACTTCGCTACTACTATGTGTCTTCCCGCTGATCATCATCAGTCCACAAACGACCACAACTGGATTTAAGCCTGGAAACATAGAGCGATTTACATCGCAGTAATACATACCCACCTGGAAAAGTCATACGTCATACCGAATGAAAATTATTACCATATTTTCGCAAATTAAATTATGTAGTTACTTGTCACGTGGCGTTTCAGATGACGGATTTACGGGGGAGCGCGGGGAGGGTGACGGATCGCATGTGAAGTTTATTACCAAAACACGGAGCGAGCTCGTAAAGCGACTCACTTAGGTAAAAGGTCGTTTTAGACTACTTGATGTATGACTGCGTTCCTCGCCCACAGTATTTACAAAAGCATTGCAATTATATTTGTTTTATAATAGACTGGTTAAGTATTTGACCACAATCTCACCTGATGGAAAGTGACGATGTAGTCGAAGAAGAAGCACGCGATCTCCGTAGATGCCTATTCACACTGCTCTCGAAGACCCTAAGGATTCAGGAAAAAACTGACGCCGGAAGGGCGTTACATACTTTGGCTGTTCGCATTATGAATGAAGAGTCGAACCGCTTAGTGCGAATGAATGTTAACTACATTATGTGTGGAGCCCACGCCTAATGAAGATGAAATGGCGATGGTGGAATGTCCGAATGTGGTCGAAGATGCAACACCTAGGGTTCTATTACTTAATTTCATCGTTATCGTCATCGGTTACGTTCTGACATGTGATTGGTTGGTTTATCGCTCGCTCGGCAATTTGACGGTTTCTCATTGGTCAACGTTATTGATGACGATACCAATGAGGTTACGTTATCTAAGGGCAGTTTATTGTCCGTCTGTCTATCACTCAAGACCCTTTTTCTTCGGAACGGCCTTTAGTTGACACCTTTGTGTCAAGCAGAAATTAGTATCCAGTAATAAGGTCCATGTCCTTAAAATTCTTATAATAATAATAAAAAATAATAAACATAAATTAAATTCTTGCTCAATCTTAACTGGTCATCAAAACCGTACTTCCTGTCCTGTTGAATCTTTGGCATGAATAAAGGTCTCATACTTTAATATTTCATAATGGAATGTGGAATTTACAAGTAACAATTCTTTATTTTGTGTTTTCTATAAATGTTTTAGGCATAATATAAAGAAAAGAATACAGTGGTAACACTCGCCGATTGTGCCAGGTCTATCGGACGAGGCGTGCCCGAGCGGTGCACCCCCCCGCCCCCTCTGCCCCCTCTGCCTGCGGGGCTGTACCACGGCGTTGTTCCGTGGCGTGGTAAAAGCCTGCAGCATGTCAAAACTGATTCGCTCGAGCGCATAATTTCACGTTTACGTATACGCTAACGATAACATTGTTTGACATCTTATTCTCCTTTTCATGATCTCAGCGATTTGAGATGAGAGTATTCTATGTAGATATGAGTTGCTCACTTGAAACACAAAGAAATATAAAGCCTTTTTGACATATTGGCTTCATGTCTCATTGGACTCACTATTATTTCATTTTAAAACTACGCCTATACAAAATGTGACAACCATTAGTTTCTCCGCCATATTTACATAAAACGTCTCAGCAGCGAGCCACCTCACTATTCTTTTCCTTACACTATGGACTAGCTCTACTTAGTTGTTCTTGGTTTGTCACTTGAAAAAAATTATAATGAGTTAGGTAAGAAACCATGAGATAGAGTTATATCCCAAGGTCCGAGGGTTAGTAAGCTACCCTCTTATTGAAAATTTGCAATCTTGAAGTGCAACCCTGGTGAGAGCGGCGGCGGCGGGGCGGGGCGGCGCCGGACACGGAGACACATTAATTACCCGTTGACCGAACGGCCCGCTTTGTCCCATTTATTTACAAAATCTTAACTATCTCACCGCGTCCCCTCTAACTCAATTTATTAAGCTAAAATATCCGTTTTCCTTAAAACCAGTTGACTTTTGCGGTGATAGGATTTCTAATTTCGATGTAAAGAAAGGGCTCCCGCCTGGGAGTTAACGTGTCGCAATCCTTTGGGGGTTGTATTTAACGTATCACCGAAAATTAGGGACAAAGTCAGCCGGTGTGGAGTATCCTCCTCAACCTCCTCCAACCTCTAACCGTACTCTGTACAGTCTAAGACAGATAAACCTTTACAGCCGGACATAATACAAATTAGTTTTTCTTAAAGAATCATCAATGGTTTTCGATAGTAGTTTTAGTGTTGAACTGTTTTGTATTTTGTTCTTTTTAATGTTTTAGATGTTAAGTTTGTTTTGTACATTTAGTGTGTGCCCACTTGTGGTAAATAAACTGTTTTCTTTCTTTCTTTTCTTTCAACTCAGTATTTGCTGTCACTAAACGAAAAAATATCCAAAAATGTTTTATTTATTTATTTATTTATTGCATATCACATGGTTCATATAGGTGTTAAATATAAAAGTGTACAAGCATGTGACACCCTGTAAGGGCACCGCAAAAGTTGTATGTTATGTTGGTATGTTAACGATTTCCTGATAAATCAAAGTCAAAGTCAAAAATGCTTTATTTTGTAGGTACACAGAGTACACTTAAAATAGTCAATTTTACATAGTAAATTTTAAATTTTTTAAGCTACTGCTTGTTCAAAATGCAATTTTCCCCTGAGAAGAACAAGCAAGAAACTCGAAGGGTTGCTCTTTTAAAATCAGGCTTTGATTTTACATAAAGGTTTTTATATTACAAACAGGTTTTTAAATTTCATTATTAATTGTTAAATAGCCTGGCATGCGAACGATCTGATTATGTCCAGGGATGATTATCATCTAAATAGTCTGATATTTTATAATATGCTTTCTCAATAAGTTTCTGTTTTATAGTATCTTTAAATTTATTGAGAGGAAGATTTTGTATATCAACTGGAACCTTATTGAAAAAGCGTATACATAACCCTTTGAATGAATTACTGACTTTGCGGAGGCGACTTATGTGACCTGCAAGTTTATCTTTATTTCTTGTATTGACATCATGTTTATCACTATTTTTCCTAAATGATGTTATATTTTTTTTGACATACATTAGATTTTCAAAAATGTACTGTGACGAAAAGGTTAGAATGTTATACACTTTAAACCTATATCTAAGTGACACTGCAGGTCTCAATTGATAAATTGCGCGAACGGCTCGTTTTTGTAAAACAAAGATTGTATTTAAATCCGCGGCGTTTCCCCACAATGGCAAGATACTGTAAGACATCAAGCTGTGGAAATAACTAAAATATACTAATCTAGTCTAAAATCTTAAAGTGTATTATGCAGATCTGTAAAGGTTTTATGTTTCGATCTGTACATAAAAGAGAAATAACTGAACTATATTCACATAACATAAAACAATGTAAAAATGCATTGAAGAAGTACTTTATAGATGGTACTATGTAGGAAGTGACTTTACAACAAATTTTATTTCGATAAAGAGACACGTCTACTAGCTTTCGCACATTATTTTATGTATTTAGATATTTAAGTAAAGTTACATACATTTTGTAATAATTAACAACGCGGCGGGTCAGTGACCTCATTCGCACTACACACAAACCTTTACAGGTTTTCGTAGGCGTCTTATAGTGAAGATTGTTTAAATAATGTTCTATGGATAAATAAAGAAAAAAAAAACCAGAAATCTAAAATTTCGTACATTATTATAACAACATCTGAAGTCGTCATGACATACAATTACCACTCATTCACACGGATGACCCCTTAGAGAGGAACGAGCAAGAAACTCAAGTGTTGCTCCTTTTTATTTAAATATTTATGATTCGACAAAACAAGGAAAACTAAACTAGACACTGTGTCGCCGAGCGGTGCAAGGCCATGCTAAGCATCTAAATAGTCGGACTCTTTACAAAAGCACATAGTTTCGGTTTTATAGTAATTATCTAAATATTGAATATCTACCGGGACCTTATCATAGAAGGGACCTAAAAGTTTTTTTCTCATATCTAATGCTTACATTGAATATGTCACTGTTTTTCCTAAACAATTTCAGATAACTCGCTATTATTATAAATGCGAAAGTTTGTATGTTTGTTTGTTAAACAATCACAGCGAAACGGATTTGGATGAAATTTGGTATACAGGTAGAACATATCCTGGATTAAGACATAGGATATTTTTTATCCCGATAAAGTGAGTAGTTCCCCGAAGGGTGATCAAACAAATTTCCGTGATAAAGTTTTTTTTTTTTTTTTTATGCACGACGGGTTCGTACTTGACCTCAATCACACCTGATGTTAAGTGAAGATGAGGTCGAAGGTGGAAGCGTACTAACCCGGAAACCCCAACACATTTGGGGGACTGGCTATCTTATCTCTGACAACCGGAACACAACAATGCTATTAACATTGCTGCTTGGCGGCAGATTTAGATAAGATGGTGGTAGCTAGCCAGGCGGTCATTTTAATATGCCCTACCACCAACCAAACCGAGTACTTAAACATGTACCCCGCTGGGGATCGAACCCGCGACCTCCGAATCGTAAACTCAGTGTTGTTTACATTGAGCCGTCGGAGGCGGAAAGTTATTCCATACTGACGAAGCCGCGGGCGAAAAGCTAGTAGCTTATAAACGTACACACGTAGTGGTACGATTTCCGACGTTCCGAGAGGACGTGTAGAAATGCCCTCACTTCCACTGAACATATTTACGGACATTACCGAGGCCTCGATTGCGTTTCGGCCCCACGCATCGGTATCTGTCACGTGTCACCGAGCGGACGACTCGGCGTGGAGAGCTGGCAGAGAAGTGAATAATGTTTGGAGAATTTGGACCAACAATAATTGGCAAAACAACTACCAAAAACTGAAAGCTTTTAAAAGAAAAGAATAAGACATTAAAACCAGTTCACAAATGGCGGAGATATAGCGCTACCGTCGCTCAACATAAGGTTTACAAAAAGGAGGTCGCGGATTTGATTCCTATGCGGACTACATATTTAGTACTTGGCTTGATACGTTTGTGGCCAGCTACCACCATCTTATCTAAGTTTGCCGGCAAGCAGCAATATCCGGTTGTTAAAGATAAGATGATTGCAGTCAATTGTGCTTGGAAAAAAAAACGAACATCAAAAAAAGTTCTTCGAAAATTGGTTATAAATCAGTAACTCAGGTCAGCACGGCGCAAACTTTAATTAACGAACAAAATTTTAATAAATTGTGTTTTCGCTTTCTATTTCCCGCAACTCTACAGAAGAATTAACGACATTCGCCTCTCGGTCTGTCAACTACAAGAAATTGGAAACTTATAACAACCTCATTTAATTCAGCTGGTGTCTACGATGTAGCGCTACGACGTAGCGCGTAGCAGCGTTTTCTGCTTTTGTGTAGCGAATACCCGTGTAGTATACCGATAGCGTTTATTGCGTCCATGAGCAGTTTTAAAAGTATATACCTTTTAACTCACAGGTTTGTTCAACTCAGTCAAAATGCTACTTTTCGGAGTTCCGTACCACAAAATGTACTAATGTACGTACTAAAAAAGAAACCCTAGTAACGGTTGGGTCTCAAGTTGTAAATAACGAGTATGTGGCCTCACATTGCTGTGAAAAATTCAAGATTCTAGTGCAACGAAATAAAACATTTCAAAGCGAATTCTCATACTATAAGTCCTACTAACTCACAGATGATCAAAATCCATAGGGTATTTGCAATAAGCAATTTTTTTTTAATGCACGACGGATTTGTACTTTACCTCAATCACACCTGATGTTAAGTGAAGATGAGGTCGAAGTTGGAAGCGTACTAACGTAAACCCCAACACATTTGGGGGACTGGCTATCTTATCTCTGACAACCGGAACACAACAATGCTATTAACATTGTTGCTTGGCGGCAAATTTAGATAAGATGGTGGTAGCTAGCCAGGCGGACATTTAAAATGCCGTACCACCAACCAAACCGAGTATTTAAACATGTACCCCGCTGGGGATCGAACTCGCGACCTCCGAATCGTAAACCCAACTCTGTTTACATTGAGCCACGGAGGCGGAGTTAAAAGTGCAACGTTTTCAAGTAGCCATGTCCTTATGACTTAATATTTGACGACCTGTTTCGTGTGGTTCGAAATTCTAACTGCTATACCAAAAGGTCGCGGGTTCGAATCCCGCTAGGGCCATATGTTTGTATCATGAATACGGACATGTGTTCCCGAGTTATGAATGTTTTTCATTTATGTATTTATTTACAAAAGAAAATGTATTTGTGTAGTTTATCAACCATCTGGTATCTATAATACAAGCCTAGTTGCTTAGTGTGGAACTAGATGGCGCTGTGTGTATGTCCAGTTTCCGTTCGTTACGTTATTTTTCCGTAATAAAAAAATTGCTTATGACCTTCCTAAACCTTCAACTAACATCAAGTCCGTGAAGACGTGAAAGAAAGACAAACAGCGAAACATTTTCGCATTCATCGTTATTAAGAAGCGTGATATTTGTTATATTCTTCATTGACACTAAATCACCTCTTAACCAAACGGCACGTTTCTCTGCCAGCTCTTATAATAATATTAAAGCCGCTAATCGACCGTTTACATTCCCCTCCCGTCCCCCCCTTGTGCCCCCCCCCCCTTTTTCCAGCCGTGAATTATAAACGCACAAACCGACGAGGAACCCTTTTAAATTTATTTGCGAATTACGCCTTTATTGCGGTCGGAGTGTAAGTTTATTTGTGGAAATTTTCACAATTTGTTCGAGCGCGCGGGTAATAGCGCCCGCAGCCCTCGCAGTACATCAGCGGGACGTTTGCTCGCTGCTGCGGAGCCGGTGTTATTAGATATAAATGATATAATACAAGTTATATGGCGCATAGCTCAGTAACGAGTCATTAAATTTAGCTTTGATGTATATTAAGGCCCGCTTCCATTGCTCGGTGGCCATTTTAACCACACTACCAAAAACACATGGCGTCTTCCTGTATTTTAACGGCCTCACGGTCTTTTTTTTTATGCACGACGGGTTCGTACTTGACTTTAATCACACCTGATGTTAAGTGAAGATGAGGTCGAAGGTGGACGTGAAGGTCGAAGCGTACTGACCCGGAAACCCCAACATTTTGGGGGACTGGCTATCTTATCTCTGGCAACCGGAACACAACAATGCTATTAACATTGCTGCTTGGCGGCAGATTTATATAAGATAGTGGTACCTAACCTACCACCATTAAAATGCCCTACCACCAACCAAACCGAGTACTTAAATATGTACCCCGCTGGGGATCGAACCCGCGACCTCCGAATCGTAAAACCAATGTTGTTTACATTGAGCAACGAAGGCGGTTAAACTCGAGTTTATTAAACCATTTCAACCCCCGACGCAAAAACAGAGGTGTTTAATGTCTGTGTGGCTAGATGAATGTGTAACTGAGTGTGGCCTTATAGCGTCAAACGGCTGAACCGATTTGAACGAGTTTTTTGTAAGCTAGTGGATAGCGAAAGGCAGTTTAATCGTTTCATTTATTTTTAACGTTTATTGTCGGGGGTTTTCTGAATTTTTAATTACCTATAGTTAATAAATGATCACCTGGCAGCAACTGCCATATTGTCTTAGTATGCCACCTATTATATGTATTGTCTAGTTTGCTGGTAAATACCAGTTTCGGATTTTAAAGATAGTCTCCGCTCGCGTCATGGCTCTCAGCATTCATGTTCGTTTAAGATCTAGTGGACTATACATACAACTCACTTTTCTAAAACGCGAAGGTAACTGAAGTAGTCATGTGACGTCATCATACTAGTGTAAAATTTTAAGGAAGTGGAAACCCACCTTTAGGACATCTTTCAGACATCGGCGCGTCCTTCGACATCGGTCGTCACTAATCTTTCTTTATTGCCTTCATTCGTTTCTCGCCCGAAACGATGTCCAGTTTTATAAAAGGCGGAGGTTATCAATTTCACGCTAATGTTTTTAGTGTTCCGTAACAAAAGTGACAAAACGGACGACTTCTGTCCTTCTGTCTGTCTGTTACCTACTGCCATTTGTTTCAAAAACATTAAATGCTAAGTAGTCCAATAGAGACCTGTAGTTCAACAAGAAGTTTTGAGTTTAGAGGACAGTATTTAGTAAATCCATTTAGATGATCTTTGAGTTTCAAACGATCATTGTGTTGACTACTACTACTATTTTTTTATAATTTACATGAAACTGTAGATTTATATTATTTACTAGTTGTTAGCGGTTATTTTAAAAGTTTAAAATTTTCCGCCTTTTGTAACTTAAAATTTTGTAACTTAAGTATATCAATAAAAGACTACAAAGATTATTACTCTATGAAACATTGTCAAATTCTAAATAATATTATACTTATGTTAAAATTTTTAAAAATCAAAATCTAAAATGTTTTTATTTCGTAAGTTATAAGAATAACATTTGAAATCGTCATGACATACAGTTATCGCTCATTCACTAGGCAGTCTCCCCAGAGAAGAATTAGCAAGAAACTCCAGGGTTGCTCTTTTTAAATAAGTCAATACAAAAGTGAGCGAGGGCGCCGGAGGCCCACCTTCCAGCCTCTCTCCAGAATGGTAGCGGTATTTAAAGAGTTAGTACCCCAGGAGGGTACCAGCACTGCTGGAGAATCCCTCATCGCTCAGGCTGCCCTACTTATTCTGGGGTGGACACCTTCCTCAAAGGCCGGCAACGCATCTGTGACCCTTTTGGTGACCCGCATGGATAATGGCGAGCGGTTCATGTCCACGCATTCTTATCATCCAGAGTCAGAAATTTTATAATGGCCTTTGGCACATAGTTTATCAAGTTTAACACTCTTTCGAAAAAGCGCTTCCAAATGGCTCTTGTAGCCAAAATATCGCCGAGAACATTCGAGAAAATCATAAACCTATTGGAAATAAAGAGATGGAAAGAGGATGCTGAAGTTAATTTTTGGAGTTGTCAAAGTTCGTTAGTAGTCGATGTAATGAGGTCGGTTGATGGTAGGGCTTTATTAAATATTTTTTTGACTAGCTGCCACAATTTGAGTCTGCCATCAATCAGCAATGTTGTTAATATGTATATTTTACACTATCATTCATGTAAGTTGATGTTCATATGTAACGTATGTATGTGTATATCTACTGTTTAGTATCTATTATTTTATATATATTTTTTTAAATCATTGGTGCACAAACCTACTTGCTTTTATCGCTTAATGGCGATAAGACCGCCTGGTTGTACAATTATTATTTTTTTGAAGCTATATTTAAGAAGTGTAATGTAGAATTTTGTGCAATAAAGTGTACTTGATTGATTGATTGATTGATAATATTGCTGTGCTTCAACTCTTAGAGATGAGATATGAGGTCAAACGCTAATTGTGCATAGGAAAGGAAAAAGGTTATTTATTTTCTTAACTAGTATACTAACTGTTTTGAAACAAATGTATTGGAAGTAGTTTAACCTCACGTTAACAATAAATAGAGGTCAGGCGAACAGTTGTCATGTGCAGTGCAGCCTTGCTTGGCTTGAGAGAGGTCAATTTCTTGCTCCAAAAAGCAATCTAAAGGCGACGCCACACACGGCAACGTTCTTTTAGTTTAACTTCGGGGTGTATAAAATATATAATGTAGTATTCGTTTATATGTTTTAACCGCACTCGTGTGTCAACGTAAACAACATAGGGTTCATGAATCCGGAAGTCGCAGATTCGATCTCTACCGGGGTACATGTTTAGTACTCGGTTTGGTTGGTGGTAGGGCATTATAATGTATTTCTGCCTGTATAATGTATTTCATCCAAGTCTGTTCATCCTTTTCGCCGTGGTTGACCAACAAACAAACATCCAAACTTTCGCATAAATAAGTTAGATTCATGACACAGGAATAAAATGTTCGTTTTCATCACACAAACATTTACGCCTCGCGGGATTCGAACCCGCAACCGTTGGTTTCGCTGAAAGCTTTGATTATAACATTAAAACATTATTGATTTCCAATAGAATGGGTGAATTTGAATTCGTGTAATTCTCATTAACCGGTGACGTCACTTGGTTTACTTTGTATATGTAATCGTAAATTTTTTGATCTAATTCGACGATGGTTCCTAGTGGAAAGTCGTTCGTAATCAGGAGTAGAGTCACCAGTAAACAAGAATTACACTAATTAAATTTCACCATGCAGAGGCTTTAAGGCACGTTTTCCATCTCAGAATATTAATGTGAGGCAAGATGATGTGTTCAAGATCGCTGTCACACGGGAAAGTATACGTATACAGTGTAGTGACGGCACACAAGGGCGATATTCCTCCGTACGAGGATTGCTCAGCCCCTGCTTTACATACCGAATTAGCGGAAGTAAGTACATAGCCCTGAAACAATTTATCGACGGTAAATCAAATCAGGGGTGCGATTCTTGAGTCGTTCGCATTTGAATACGCATGCGAATATTACAGAGTCACGTTCGCATTTCAGAACTTAGCATATTTTATATGCATACATTCGCTACGATAGTATATTTCGATACGTTCCATTTAATCTTCATAACTTGACGTTTTTTACCCGACTACGGCGAACCCAAAAGGAAGGTAATAGATTCAACGCGTCTGTATGTATGTTATCACATGCAAGCCAAAAAATAAAAGTATGAATAATTTTTTTTTTATATGAGAGGGCGGCAAACGAGCATGCGGGCCACCTGATGGAAAGCAATCACCGCCGCCCATGGTCACCCGCAACACGAAAAGGGTCACAGATGCGTTGCCGGCCTTGAAATGAATATGTAAAGCCGTCAAAATCTTAAAATACCACGCAGTCGATCTTTGACTATATATCTTCCTCAGCCACTTACCCTCGCGTCTCACCCGCACATAGAGTAGATACTCTAATATTGTATCGATTTTTAATGGCTCTTTTAAAACTGGGAAGTTATGGAAATTGTAACTCGATCCGGGGTTTTCCGGCATCGTCTCTGGGTTGACCAATCGGTCGGGGTCTTCTTCGCTGCTCGTCACAACAAGCGGGGCCTTGAGTGGGTCGTGTCCTGTCTCCGATGCGGCCGACGAGCTCAAGCTTTTCCTGTAAGGGACCGGCGGGCGTCAGTCGGCCATATCGTCTTCTTTCTTGAGTGGGTGAGACTCATCTTTAAAAGGTTGCCGACAGGGGTGTTAGCCAATTTGAACAAATGGGTGTTTTGTACAAGCCCCGGGAGTGTCATAGGGTGTATGACATCATGATAAATGACACCAATAGAAAATAAATTCGCACGTAGAAACGATCGTGATTCGGGTGAAAGTTCAGAAATCGCACCCCATGAAAGACGAAAACTCTTTCGCTTCGACGATGGGGCATTCATATAATTTGATACAATTCAATTTGCTGCTTCGAATTGAATATGTCTACATGAAGCTCTATCGATGGTGGATCAGAGTAGGCGCACTAGAAGTGCTTCCATCACATTATAATAGTGCGCTATTCTGATAAGATAGTAAGAATGTTGCGACAGTCATGATCTAGCCGTCGTATTGCAAAAAAACAGAATACAACCGCCTCCGTGGCTCAATGTAAACAACATTGGATTTACGATTCGAAGGTCGCGGGTTCGATCCCCAGCGGGGTACATGTTTAAGTACTCGGTTTGGTTGGTGGTAGGGCATTTTAAATATCCGCCTGGCTAGCTACCACCATCTTTTCTAAATCTGCCGCCAAACAGCAATGTTAATAGTATTGTTGAGTTCCGGTTGTCAGAGATAAGATAGCCAGTCCCCCAAATATGTTGGGGTTTCCGGGTCAGTACGCTTCCACCTTCGACATCATCTTCACTTAACATCACGTGTGATTGAGGCCAAGTACGAACACGTCGTGCATTAAAAAAATACGACAATTATTATAACAATACTGCTTTGTGAGATGAGATGGTGGCAACTAAATAGACATTACTGTGTATCATTATCACATACATACAAATAATTTGTTATTTAAGAGGGTTTATTTCGTCCAGTGGGCGTCATTAGATAAATTAAGATTTCGTTTCAAATACAGAATAAATAAAATTGCTCTGACCTGCATTCGAGAGCTTAAAAGCTATAATGAGGACCATATTTGTTAGTCTAACTCTATCACCAATCGACTTTAACTATATTAGTAAACAGTGGTAGACATTATGGTAATACATAAATAGCTTTGATTACGGTTATTTTTGGAGAATTTAAAATTATTGATAAAAACGGCCACTTTTTTTTTTTTTTTTTTTTATATGCGGGTCACCTGATGGAAAGCAATCACCGGCGCCCATGGCCACACCAAAAGGGTCACAGATGCGTTGCCGGCCTTTGAGGAAGATGTCATTCTGGAGAGAGACTGGGAGATTGGGCCACTTTTTTTATAATCGTGAATTCTAGAAAATAACCCCCATCAAAGCTATTTAGATATTTTTACCCAACTGCGCAACAAAGGCGGGTAATATTTGTCGAGTATGTATGTATGTCCGTTCCTTTGGCGCATCCTGTAGCCTAAACAGCTTGACGTACGGCAACATAATGTCTTTTCTACTAGTATAGTCATTGCATACATTAGGCCTGCTGTAAATTCAATAGAGTATTTTAAATATTTGTAATTTATTTGACCTTCCACCTTCGGCCTCATCTTCACTTAACATCAGGTGTGATTGAGGTCAAGTACCAACCCGTTGTGCATTAAAAAAAAAATCGCTCTATTTATGCTTATTAGCATTGTTTACAAATAAAATGCTGCTGCGAGGTAATACCTTCTCAGATTGCTTATTATTTGATATAGATAGTCATTATATTTGTTATAGATATAAAGACGTCTAATATTAATACAGTCACTGTAGATGTGGCTAACGTAAATAATTAGGAATCAAATTACGATAAAGTTGCTAATTAAGTGCTTCCATACTTACTAAAATAACTGACTTGCCTTGACGTGAGATCTCATAACTTTTTTCGGCGGAAGTATTGCGATGTGAGACTTGGCATTTTTGTACATTTTATGTTTTTGATGGGATCTCATTTCTTTTTGTAGGTAGTCCTCCTCTTTTTTTCTGGTCGTATTTCTTGGACGTCAGCTACGGATTTTCTTAAAGCCCATTCCCTATCTCTTTTGGGATTGTCATTTATGTACAATATTTCTGGTTCTATTGAAGTATTCATTTTTACAGTGGTAGTAGTTACACAAAGACTACAGAAATAACGCTATACACTATCAAATGATGAAAAAGTACACTTGAAGTTGATGATGGCTGCTCCCATGCATTACCGGGTAGGCTACCGTGCCAGATACTATTCAATAAGACAACAATAAGAACATGGGAGTTTTAGCCAGTTAATAAACTGTTACCGCCTTCACCACGTGGAGGTACTCCCAGCTTATGTTATTGTAATATTGTTGCGCACACGTGTCGTGCACTTTATTGCTCAGTGTTTAATTGTTTGTTTATATATAAGTGCCGCCACACACACTGTATCACCACATTAGAATAACAAAGTATAAACTACATAGAACCAGAGTACTTCTCAAGCCGCGTCGAACAAGCCCAAACTCGATGGGGTTGCATTGTTTTATTACAGAGTTCTTTTGGCCAACTTCCGGCTCCATCATCAGATCAGCTCAATGGTTCCACAAAATTGCATTGATGTAATCAACAACTAATACTCTTCATGTTCATTTGTGTATTTTCTGCAAAGGCAGCACATCTCTCATGCTGAGCCATCGGGTACTCCAGGTCTTCAACGATCCTAGTTTTGAAAGTTTTCCCTTAATATGGGTACTAAACCCTAGCTCTGTGCGAAATTTCAGCTCTCTAGGTATAGTGGAAGTACTAGATCTTTTTGATGATCGGTGAGTGTGTCACTTACAAAATTGCTTAACTTCAATTGGCTATAGCTCGTAAACTATAAGTAGGAATGGCATGTAGTTTAGGGTTGTAGCTTGTTGCAGTATCTACTTTTCGCCATTGAAAATTCAGGCCTCTAGCTTTACCCAAAAGGAAGTTACAGAGGGGTCAAAAGAGCCCTGAGTGGCTTCGAGAAAAGGATAGTACGGCCGTGCGCTTTTCGCTCGACTTGGCGGGGGCACTGCCGTGCCCCCAGATCTACAACTAAAATGAAAATTTAAAAAAAATGACGTCTAATTATACACGATACGATTCCATAGATAATTATATTTTGTCGTAAAGAACTAGAATTGTTTCCAATTTATTGAAGACTCATTTTATTTTTAAATCAATATTGTTTGATTTGTCATTTACGCTATTTATTTCGTTCATTTGTATGCAGCAGTAATTAACGCTGTCACTTTCTCAACCATCAGTCATCAGTCGTCCTCATCCGGGGGTTCCGAAGGCCGCACCGCTGTGATAACTCATTGTGCCAATATGAGACAATTAGCGAACAATTTGTGGTCGCGGGCGGGTGACGTCACCGACGTCGACTGTGATGTCTAACGCTGGCGAGTGACGTCGCGGACGGGTGACACTGACGTGCGACGTCACGCTGACGCTCGACGCCCACCAACCTAGCTACTGGCGTGGGTATTAGAGCGACTGTACTGATAAAATAGCAGGGTTGCTTAAGAGCAAAACTACATTTGGCTTATTTTTTTTTTATGTTATACGGGTTAGCACATGACCTCAATCACACCTGATTTCACTTACAGTGAAGATGAGGCCGAAGGTGGTAGTGTACTGACCCGGAAACCCCATCTTATTTGGGGGACTGGCTATCTTATCTCTGACAACCGGAACACAACAATGCTATTAACATTGCTGTTTGGCGGCAGATTTAGATAAGATGGTGGTAGCTAGCCAGGCGGACATTTAATATCCCCTACCACCAAACAAACCGAGTACTAAATATGTACCCCGCTGGACGTCGAACCCGCGACCTCCTAATCGTAAACCCAATGTTGTTTACATTGAGCCACGGAGGCGGTTACCTCATATCTTAGTAGACAGACGCCAGCCCCGCTGGTGATTGAGCAGTCATTTTAATATAAAAAATGTCTTTGATAACGCATCTTCAAGCACTGACAGTGACGCCCCTAGTGTCATTGACTAATTATATCCCTGCTTCAGCCTATACAAAACAACACAGCAAAACGCAAACGACTTGTGTTCATATTTTCAATTTAGCAGCCGCGTAAGCCCCAGACGCCGGGGCCCGTTCGCCGACGAACGCCATCAATTATGCGCGCGGAATACAACCCACACCGATGGAGCCGCGAACCCGCTCTGACGAGAATGTCAGCCGGCATTAATACAATTACACTTGACAAATTGCCTGTCAGTGACAAATTAAATCCTTTGTTGGACACCATTTATTTGCAGTCGATAGCTTTGTCGATATGTGATGTACATATAACTACATCGTACTCCTAAGCTCATAAAATAGGTTGTTTTTTTTTTAAATTCTATAAAATTATTTATTATCATAAACGCGTAGATGATGACCTTGGATATACACACAGCGCCATCTAGTTCCACAGTAAGCAACTATAGGCTTGATGTGGATACCAGATGGTTTATATACTACATAAATACATTTTTTTTGTAAATAAATATTTATTGAATTCCGTGATGATAGGTTTGCCTGGAAGACATCGTTGTTAGCGATAAGGCCGCCTAATTTGAAGTTTCTATAAGATATTTAAATGTACCTTCCTTATTTAAACAACAAAGCGTATTTATTATAAATGAAAACGTTCATAACTCGGGTACACATGTCCGTATTCACCACACAAACATATGCCCCTAGCGGGATTCGAACCCGCGACCATTTGATATAGTGGTCAGAGTTTCTAACCACTACACCAAACAGGTCGTCGTCCATTATTTTACAAAAGTGGACATCATCATCATTATCAGCCTAAAGACGTCCATTGCTGGACAAATTCCTCCCTCAAAGATCTCCATAACGATCGGACCTGCGTTGCCCGCATCCACGCTTTCCGCGATCTTTACCAAATCGTCGGTCCACGTCGAGGACATAATAAAGGATATTAACAAAAACATACTAAAAAGAGACAACAAAAAGAAAGAAGAGCCATGAAACGTACATTCACGTCATAGAGAACACGTGTTCCAGATCAATGCTTTGTGGCAGAGCGCCCAGAAGGCTAGCGGCGTATCCATCTTGTATGGTCCATAAGAGACAGAGAATCACAACTATAGAGTTTAACGCCCTGAAGATAAAGAACTTGAAAGCGTATGTAATTTCACTGGCTCTTTTACACCAAATTCGGAAACGTAAGCAGATTTTATAGCAAATATCTGTATTATTTATTTTCTAGGGTTCCCAAATTGTTGTACGTGTGCAAGGCTGCAACGGCTGAAGGAATCCAGTTGTAATTACTATCTTGAGACTAAGATGCTATGCTATGCTATGCTATGCTATGCTATGCTATGCTACGCTACGCTACGCTACGCTACGCTACGCTACGCTACGCTACGCTACACTACACTACACTACACTACACTACACTACACTACACTACACTACACTACACTACACTACACTACACTACACTATACTATACTATACTATACCATACTATACTATACTGTACTATACTGTACTTGACTATTCTATACTATGATACTAAGGGCTGCGGCTTCATACAGCTATAAAATTCAAATTATTAGTGGATCACAATAAAAATATACGGCCTTTAAAAGTGTTTTGTCATACTAGATCCCACTTACTGACGATCACCACAACCTATAGTGTACTTCCCGGTGTCCAACTTGAATATTGGAGACGGAGTGACTTTGTGTTATGTGTTACAAGCTAAATCTCTTCGATACGGCTTAACCGATTTCCATAATTGGCTAAGAACCAGCAATTCCAGTGTTCGAATGTAAAAACCCGTTTCTAAATCTGTTCAGCCATGATGGCGCTACAATGCCACAGACGAACGGCTTCAAACGTGTAACACCATTTTGCATCGGGGCTAAAAATATAAACTATAATCACAATTTACTCACGAAACTTACACGACTCTACTGTTGGAGCATAGCGTCCTCTCACTGGGAGAGGGTATGAGTATGGTATATACACCACGCGAGCCCAGTGTGGATTGGTGATTTGTATCAGACCAGTGACCACCTGAGAGTCAGTGTGTTTAATTGGCCCTTGCGCAGGGCATCGACTTTTCAATTGAAAACTAATGACCGATTATTTAACCTTTGTGGTCATCCATTCAAGGACTGCCCGCACCTCCGACGCCGTTTCAGTTCATAGTCACTTTTTAATCACAACCGCTTGCGACGACGAACAAGTACAAAGTGTATAGGGTTTGACCAAGTCGCTCGACGGGCTTATTTTTATTTGGTGCTTGCGTCAAGCGTCCGGCCCGCGCGGCCTAATTCCTGTCTACTGTCCGCTCCGCGCTGTCGCACTTTTGTGCTACGCGCACGGTGCCGTTATTAATAAAAACCTTCATATCTGGTAAACTAGAACAGCTTTAGTGGCAAAAGAAAAATACGTAAGTATAGGTGAAGGAATACAGATTAAAACAATATATAAACGAATACAGAAAATATTATTTTAGAGTACTAAAAACTGCGTATAACATAAGATATGGGTAAAAAATATTGGTTGATATTGGTAAGGTTGATATTGAAATCATACTCGAAATATCGTTACAAACTGTAATAATTATGCATAATGGTAAAGTACTAATCCTCACGATTATTTTGATATATAATATAATAGAAATATGTAAAAGCATTATAATTATAATTACTTACGACATAAATGTTGAAACACTGTTCCCTACAAACTGACTGAACGAACTAACTTTCACATTTTTTTTTGTCTATGAGAACAACCGAATACTGCCCTCTATGAACATTATGCCGTAAGGTGATTTATTAGTGGTCACACTGATTTTTTTTCCCAACAGTTTCAACTACAGTTAATAGGAGGAATTGTATTGAACCGCATCAAGGTATCGCGCATTGGTTACTGTTGTAACCACGGACAGTAGACTGGTCTTTTTTGGTTACTGGTTTAACCGCGGACGGTTGAGTGGTTAGCGTAACATGACATCCCACTGCGTAGTTCGGAACGTAAGGCTACATTATTACAGCTCGTCCCTTATAGGATATTGCTCCGTTGCCTCGAGTTATTTTCCCGGTTACTGTTTTCTTTCTCATTGACAAATGTATTGATGTTTTAAGAATTTTACTACCAGTATTTACTATGAAGTTAACCATAAATATATTTATGTTTAGACCAACTAGACGAATAAAGAGTTAGACGCGGATAGCGACTTTGTTTTATCTGGGGGCACGGCCGTGCCCCCACCAAGTCGAGCAAAAAGCGTCACGGCCGTACCATCCTTTTCTCGAAGCAATTCAGACCATTTTCGACCCCCTGTAACTTCGTTGTGGATAAAAATAGAAGACTGAAATTTTCAGTAACTATGCAGGCATTGTAAAGACACGTATATTTAAAATTTCATTCAATTTGAACCAGTATTTTTAAGAATTATAACGGGTCAAATTTCTTAATTTTGTCACTCACTGACTCACCGATCATCAAAATTCTAAGGCACTTCTAGCAGACCTAGAAGCTTCAAATTTGGAATATAAGTAGTGTTTGGTGTATGAATCAAGGCAAAACTAAAAAATCTAGAAAAGACAGCAAAGAAAATTAAGCCCATACAGCCAAGTCTTCAGTTAATTAAATTTTTCAATATTGGCTTTATTCGTAACGATGTTTTATTATTTTACGGCAAAAATTGTAACATCAAAGCCTCCCAGAAAAACCCATAGAGACAGGGAGTGGGCTCTTAGAAAAACTGTAGCTGAAACTCAAGAAGTAGTACCGGAAAAGAGAAAACGGAAGGCTACCTACAAAAATAAGAAAAGTTCATAAGTCAGAGAGAGGGCTTTAAGAAAATTCGTTGCTGGTAGATATACATATATACAATAAGTAGAAGGTACAGAAAAAGAAAAAAGTATCCATAAGTAAGTAGCCATCGCCTGAAAAGACGTGTAAATTCAATCGCCTGAAAACACATGTAAATTCAATTATTTAGTGCGATGGCCAAGTCTCGATATATTTATATAAAACATTAAAGAATTTTAATATTGATATGCGTCACTATAAGATGCTGTTAATTATTACGTAACAACTTAATGCTTCGAGTACGGAGATTCCAGACACAATTGATTTTCAATTGTTATGGACCACGATCGTGGTCTTAGAGACTGGACGTATTAAGACAGAAAGTCGCCTAAGTAAAGACTGAATAAATTAACAACCGACTTGGTATTACATGGATCTCACAACTTTTTACCGCAGAACAACTGAGTTGCGAGACTTGGTTTTTTTGACAAGTATTGTTTTTGATGGGATACTATTTAGAGAATAGAGAAGAGACATGAACCGCATGCAAAAGCCAATAATTCTAAAGTGACTGCTCAAAATAAACTCCACCCAAAAATATCAGGTTCTATTCTGGTGTCCGGCTGTCTACAAGCGCGATGTACATAGAAGCTCACTGCAGTCTATCGATTGCCTTAAAGTGAATTCTATTTCAACCAACGGTTCGACTAGTGATGACATTTGACCTCAATTATATCTGTTAAAGATAAAAATGATTTGGTAAGATCGCGGGAAGCCGCTGGATGCGGGCAGCGTAGGACCGATCGTTGTGGAGATCTTTGGGGGGAGACCTTTGTACATGGACATCTTTCGGCTGATATGATCATGATGATATATTTTAAGTGAAGATGAGGCTGACGATAGAAGTGCGTTATCCCAGAACTGTCAACTTATTCTGAACAAACTGTCTTATCTCAAACTTTTTTTTTTTATTAAAAACTGGTTTCGTGCTTGACTACAATCTCACCTGATGGAAAGTGACGATGTAGCCGAAGATGTATCACGCGCACCCAGTAAATGCCTATTCACTCTAGACTTGAAGATCTCAAGGTTGTAAGTGTCGGGAAAAACCGACGCGGGCAGTGAGTTCCATACCTTATATTAATATTAATTAAATATTCCAAACTGCAGGAAAACAACAATGTTATAGATACTTGGGACGTTTAGTTTTTTTAACATTGTGTAATAAACCCAACAATGTGCAACTGACGTCTTGATTCCATATCAAGCAAGCCTATTTTAGCCAACTGTGCATGGTGTTATGTGAGAACGTCTAGGTAATTTAATACAAAATCTGATGCAAGCATTCTGTACTCTTTGTATCACACGTTTAGTCCTAGGTAGCAGACACGGACCAAATACTACGTCGCCGTAATTATTTTTTTTTTTTTTTTTTTTTTTATGGTTAACTGGATACGCATTTGACCACAATCTCACCTGATGGGAAGTGATGATGTGGCCGAAGATGAAGCACGCGATCTCAGTAGATGCCTATTCACCCTGCTCTTGAAGATCCCAAGGTTGTAGGATTCAGGAAAGACTGACGCCGGAAGGGAGTTCCATGCCTTGGCTGTTCGCATTATGAATGAAGAATCGAACCGCTTAGTGCGAATGTTCGGTATGTTAACTACATACGGGTGGAATCCCTCCCCGCGCCTAGTAGTCCGAAGATGGAATGGCGATGGTGGAATAAGATTGTTAATAATTTTCACATTAATTAATCACACTTAAATAATATAATATAGGTATGTACTCGTATAATCTCAAATTCACAACTAATATAAAAAGTTTGTGTACGGCTGAACTACTACTGAACGGATTTGGATGAAATTTTCTAGGTAGACAGATTAGGACTTGAGTTAACATAATTAGTTCGACCAACAGAACTGTCCAACAGAACTACTGGGAACAAAGGAATCTTCTTCTTCTTGGGAGGAAGGAAGCTTATAATAAATAAACTGTCAACACATCAGGATAATAGACCAGATACTCGAAAACTCCGAATTAGTTATTGACTAGTTCTACCAGCTTATTGTACTCTGTCCAGGACAGGTAAATAATAACCGTGGCAGAACCAATTGTAATGCAGTACCTCGCCCCTCTCATACCTCAGCCAATAAACAGAATTCATTCGATAAATCAAACAGGCTTCTATGGATTGTTCATCACTTACTGTATTCTCCGTCAGATGTTCGTTTGAGAGAACACAATACAGCATTGGTCGCACTTTCCACGATACGATTCCTTCTCTTTGAAACTATATCGTACAATCCTACCTTTTTCGCACAAATTAGGAAAGCCTTTTAAGAATCGAAAAGGGTACGTGAATGGAATACTAATTCAAACAGTAGACGTCATAATATTTTATTAATGCTTAAAAAATATTTAGGATGATATTGGTGAGGTTAGTATATAAAGGGTAATAAAGATAATGTTACATTTTGTCTATAACTGTAAGAGATAATAATAATAATAAATAACACAGATTAACACAGCGCCAGCCAGTTCCACACTAAGCAACTAGGCTTGTGTTATGGACACCAGATGGTGGAACTACACAAATACATTTTTTTTTCTATATAATAAATGAATAACATCCGTAACTCGGGAACACAGCATGGCTGTATTCATCATAAAGACATATTCCCCTAGCGGGATTAGAAACCGAGACCTTTTGGTATAGCAGTTATAGGGTTACACACACATGCACGCACGCACGCACGCACGCACGCACGCACGCACGCACGCACGCACGCACGCACGCACGCACGCACGCACGCACGCACGCACGCACGCACGCACGCACGCACGCACGCACGCACGCACGCACGCACGCACGCACGCACGCACGCACGCACGCACGCACGCACGCACACACACACACACACACACACACACACACACACACACACACACACACACACACACACACACACACACACACACACACACACACACACACACACACACAAATGATTTATTTGCTATTGAATAGGGTACATTTTACGATCCCACACTTAGGGATAAGTAAGTAGTTACTTATACCTATCAAAACGGAAGCGTTGGAAATACACTTAACAGGTATTTTCTTTCAACTGATTCCCTCCGACTGCCATTATCTAAAAGGTTTATTTCAGATATACGCCCTGTTAAATTGTTTAAATAGCAAAATAGCCAATGATTTCAGCCCGTTTGTTTATTTCCGAGTCAAATATAACCAATTAATATAATAAACAAGAGTCATTGACGTCACTCGCGCCGTTGATCATTTAGTTAAGGACGCGCCAACACGACCGCTCATTTCTCCTCGTTTGTCAATTTTTTGGCGAACAATGCGAAATTCGTTAGTCTGATTAAATCGAGGACTTATGAAATGTGAAAGGGTTGCTCTGTTAAAGAAAACCCTTTACAAAACCAATTTTGAAAGAGGAAAACATTTCATTTAAAGAAGTCAATTTATCTTTAGAGAAGAGAGAGAGAGTTTAAGTACAGTTATGGTGGCATGGAGACTGCAGTACTAAAATTGAATAAATAAATCAATATTTCAGACACTTATACGAAATATCTGGTTCCCAAGAGTATTGTATTGTATGTGTGTGTGTGTGGCTGTTGCAGGTCATCGGAGACCTGTATCACTGCGACCGTTGCCGATCTATTGTGATCGCCACTGACCTACAGTTCGTTGCTCAGGTTTGCCTCTTTGAGGAATTGGATAATTTTCCTGGCACCGATGGTTTTTATCTCATCCGGGTGTAATAAGTGGCTGCCCTGGTGGATATTGCGTTTACGCATTAGCGGGCCACATTCACACAGCAGATGTGCAGGTGTTTCCTCTGCGAGGAGGCAAAGTCTGCACATTCCTGTTTCTCGGAGCCCTATGTTGAGCATTCCCAAGAGTAAGTTCTAGAGTTAATAAAGGTCGCGGGAAGTCTCTGGATTAAAGCTTCCAACAGATCGCTGTGGAAATCTATGGGGCAGGCCTATGTGTACAGTGGACATACTGCGACTGACATAATAATAATAAATAATAAATAAATATTTCGGACACTTATACCAATCATCTAGTCCCAAACTAAGCAAAGCTTGTGCTATGGATACTAGATAACGGATAAACATACATAAATATTTATAACATCCAAGACTCGGGAATAAATGTTCGTATTCATCACACAAATATTTACCCCTCGCGGGATTCGAACCCGCAACCGTTGGTTTCGCTGATTGGATCACTATCCACTACACCAATCGGTCGTGAAATAATACTGATAAACATACATGACTAGCGAAAAATTTGTTAAACAAAACAAAAACCAGGACAATATTAAAGTTTATTTTAAGAGATCTCTTACAGCACACCGCAGTAAGGAGACAATTGAGGAGTAGGTAACTTAAAAGTAGACAGAGAGTTTACTCATAAAAACAGTAGCGTAACGAAGTTATAAACAAACATACAACTGATAAATAAAAGAAAATAACAAAAAAATAATGCTCGTATTTCTTCACACAAACAGTTACCCCTAACGGGATTCGAATTTTTCGAAGACTGGGTCACTATCCACTACACCAATCAGCCGTCAAATGAAAATTGCCGTTTTATATTCTGAACCCAACTCCTGAATTATTATCAATTTGAAGTGTTCGAGCCGAGCACCAATGAAGCGGTTACAATACGATGACATCACAGAATCCGCGCCATGAATCGTACCAATCAGCGCAATCCGGAGCGCGCGAATATTCTCGCATACCAAATAATGTCGATTACCGCACAATTGTAGCCCCTTTATGCGAACTTTTACCCAGCCACAGCTGAGCCTTCACTCCAGTGTCTTCATCCAACCTTTGCTATAGCCTGATTATTAATTACTTGTGTGTGTGTGACCAGGCTAATAAATTGATTCAACTGTTATCGATAAAATATATACATTTGGTATGAATTCAAGAAAACACATAAATAAATGAATTCAAGAATTGTTGTAATACAATATGTATTATTGCAATGTTAAATTTATTTTACAATAACTAATTTAAGAACTATTAATATGGAAACAATTAATGTTAAAATTTAATATCAACAGGTATCATTCTATTGGCATGTATTACAAACCTTTTTTAATTTCACTAAAATTGTTTTTAACGTTTTTTTTATTCAGTGTTCTCGTTTGGGCACTAAAAATGTATATCAACTGAAATATAAATACAAACTATTATAAACATGCTAGGTAGATAATTAACATAAATTATTATACTCCATACGGAGTTACTTTTAGATGTACAATTACCTAGAAGAAAGCAAAAACAAAAAGGTGTATAACAGCTGACCTGTCACTGACAAATTTTTTTTTTTTCGTTTCATTCTCTCCTTTAGGAGAAGGCAAAGGGATCTAGCCCATAATAGCCATGTCTTATTTTTCTTATTTCTTCAGTTTGTAAGTCAGTCTCAGTCAAAACAAGTAATTCGTCGTATACTTGGCATATACAGAGTCTAGTCACGGTCAAGTCATTCTTCAGTAAAGTGGCAGAATGCTTTACAAAAGATTTTTGTTCTTGTGGGAACCCGAAAGCTCCGTTACGCACTTTAATTTACACTTCCCTTCACTTGTACACCATCACTAACGTTTGCTGCACAATATTCTGCCATTATTAAGCTTCAAAAGTTAGAATGCACAAATTATAAGAATTATAAAGAAAAATGCTACTTCACTCGCCGAGTTCCCGCCAAAAAGCCTGTCACTGGCAAAATTCGAACAATTGCCAAAAATCAAGGAATTGAATTGACAGCTGTTCTGCCGCAACTGACACCTGTCAGAATTTCACGGATTTAAAAATCAGGCTATAGTAGGGTAGCCATCTCTAAATTTTTAAAACCAGGATTTACACAGGACATTTTGCAACGCAGGACATAATATATGTAAGATAGTAAAATACACTATATAAACGTGGTGAATAAAAGTCAAAACTTAAGTAGGTATATAAGAAATGTACTTTTCTATCACAAAATAAATGCTACTATTCACTTGACACTGTAAATTATATGTCATAAACTAGCTAAATAACAAGTAGAGCTCCTACAGCGTGAAATGGTAAGTGGGAAAGTGACGACTAGCACAGTGCACGTTGCTTCTTTATTATCAGATTCTAAAACCTATGTCACCAGGACGAGCCAGAACATCCAGGTAGTCCAGGACACCCTAAAATCGGGACATATCCTAGTAAAACATGACGGTTGGCAACTCTGGGCTAGAGAAACGGGCAATCCGCGCTGCGTTTCCCTTCCGCAGTCTCAACTTGACAAGACTCTAGTCCGCACGGGTTCTGCCGCCTGCCACTGTTGTGGGAGATATGCATAATTTTATTTTCGTGTTCAAGGGAAAATCAGTTATCACTAGAGAGGCCCTTTGACATCACAACTAATTAATTAGTGTAGTCGACACAACTCAATCATGTGTGGACAAGACACAGAAATTGCTGTAGCTTATGCTGAGACGGAGTCCATTTTTAAACGACTTCAAAAAAGGAGGAGGTTCTGTATTCGGGGGCGTATTTTTTTTTTTTTGAAACATCACATTGTTCTCACCCCATTCCCATAGTTTTCTGCATTGTGTTGAAATCTTGTTATTATCAATATTGTTACTCTTTTTGCCGTTGTGTGTCAAATGAATTATGTCTGTCTAAATATAATTATAAAAAGAAAACGTAGAAAACCCCCCAAAAAACAAGCGACTATATCATACAAGTAAACCAAAACCAACTGTTTCAAATTACCTTTTTATTTTTTTTTTTATATGAGAGGGCGGCAAACGAGCATGCGGGTCACCTGATGGAAAGCAATCACCGCCGCCCATGGACACCCGCAACACCAAAAGGGTCACAGATGCGTTGCCGGCCTTTGAGGAAGGTGTCCACCCCACCTTCGAAACGGCTTAACCAATTTCTAGCAAACAGAGTTTAAAAATATAGAAAAACCTCGTAAAACTTATGATATCGTCATGCATGATACACCAAGAATCTATGTTAAAAGCTGAATATCTTTAAAACTGATTTTCAAAAAACATGGTTAGTTATCTGTCCCCTCGTTTAATCTCACCTATGAACTAGTGTTGTGATTCGTTAAAATATTTGTATTTTATTTTGATATTATGTAACTATACTATATTTGATGAATAATTCATTTAGACTTATTTTATGTATCGATTAAAATAACAAACAACGGAAGTGACATTGTTAAGTAACTTTTTAATATTAGTATTTTTAGGTACCTAGTTATAATTATAGATAAGGTAGCTTATTATTGTTAATAACATTTAATAATATCAATAAAAGCGATATTGTTTAGTAATAAGCGTTAGTTAACATTATTAGTAATTATATCGTTTGTAAAAGTATGCACTAAGCCGTGATTGGTCGCGGCGAGGCGTGGTGGGGTATAGTTGCGCCCCGCCATACTCCTCGACGGCGACGGCAGTGGTTAGTGGAAGTTAGTTGAGTGCTAGCAGTGTAACCGATAGGTTGAAGAAAAATAAACTAGTGTCTAGTGAAAGTAATCAGTGGTTTCATTTTAAGTCAGAAGTGACAAGTGACCTGCGAAAGCCATGTCGGACCAAAATCGTAAGTTATTCAATATATTCTTATAATTTTAATTCTGATTTAGTGAGTGGTCAAAAATAAAAATTGTTCATAACAATTTATTTTTGTGGATTCAGTTAGTTATCAGATGAATGTTTCAAAATGTAGGTAATTGTTGAGTCGGGGTGGCCACCCAATGTACTAATGAATACGACACTTTCTATGGGATTTGGTCGGGGCAACTCTCCGATGATTCCATGTTAAGTGACATGTATAGTGGATTAACGCATTCGATACTTTTGGTCGAGGCGACTCCTCGATATTGTTCTTCGTTGCGTTAGACCAGTTTTTTTTTTTTTTTTGTTTATTAATACACCATCATATTGAACTAGTAATGAATACGACACTTTCCATGGGATTTGGTCGGGGCAACTCTCCGATGATTCCATGTTAAGTGACATGTATAGTGGATTAACGCATTCGATACTTTTGGTCGAGGCGACTCCTCGATATTGTTCTTCGTTGCGTTAGACCAGTTTTTTTTTAATTTTTTTTATTAATACACCGTTATATTGAACTAGTACTGAATACGACAATTGCCATGGGATTCGGTCGGGGCAACTCTCCGACAGTTCCATGGTAGGTGACGTTTATATTGGATTAATGCATACGATACTTTTGGTCGGGGCAACTCCCCGATATTGTTGTCGTTGCATTCAACCCAATTTTTTGTATGATTACGACCCCCACCAACAATTTGTTTCTCGGGCATAACGGCTAACCGCTTTATTCATCTGATAACTACCACATAAGAATGGTTTACAGAATGATGGTTTTTGAGAACTACTCACTATCCAGAACAGAAATGTAGATTTATTGTAATATCCTAATAATATTTTATATGCGAAAGTTTGTAAGTATGGATTGATAGATGTTTGTTACCTTTTCACGCCTGAACGGCGGGACGGATTTGGATGAAATTTGGTAGATAGACAGATTATGACCTGGATTAACGCAAAGGCTACTTTTTGCCGCGGCAAAATACCTCATTCCCATGGGAAAACTCATTAAGCCGCGGGTGAAATCGCGGGGCGGAAAGCTAGTGCAAGTATAATATAACAAATATATTGTCTACCAGTAATATTGTAATGTGCAAGTATAATGTAACAAATATATCATTCTGGGGTACTGAGGTGCAGCCATGTAGGTGTGCTGTGATGCAGCCATGTAGGTGTGCTGAGATGCAGCCATGTAGGTGTGCTGAGATGCAGCCATGTAGGTGTGCTGAGATGCAGCCATGTAGGTGTGCTGAAATGCAGCCATGTAGGTGTGCTGAGATGCAGCCATGTAGGTGTGCTGAGATGCAGCCATGTAGGTGTGCTGAGATGCAGCCATGTAGGTGTGCTGAGATGCAGCCATGTAGTTGCGCTGTGATGCAGCCATGTAGGTGTGCTGAGATGCAGCCATGTAGGTGTGCTGAGATGCAGCCATGTAGGTGTGCTGAGATGCAGCCATGTAGTTGCGCTGTGATGCAGCCATGTAGGTGTGCTGAGATGCAGCCATGTAGGTGTGCTGAGATGCAGCCATGTAGGTGTGCTGTGATGCAGCCATGTAGGTGTGCTGAGATGCAGTCATGTAGTTGCGCTGTGATGCAGCCATGTAGGTGTGCTGAGATGCAGCCATGTAGTTGCGCTGTGATGCAGCCATGTAGGTGTGCTGTGAGAGAGCTATGTTATTATTGTTTATGCTTTGGCTGGTTTTGTATTACTTAGTGTGCAGAAATATATAAGCTCATGAGCCCATAGTGGTATGTTAAATGGAAAGAACATTAAGTGCAAAACCTTTCAGGTGACGAGGACGTGAGCTACACGCCTAAGCGCCGTCATCGACGACGGCGTAGAAAATCTACGTCCAGCGAGTCCGAGACTGATGATGAGGCAAGGAGCAAAAGTGTTAAAAAGAAGAGGTCTGCAAAAGGGCTAACAGCGGATGACTTATTGAAGGTCATATCTACTCTGCAGAATAATCAAAGTAAGATTACTCCATTTACTAATGTAGTACCTGAATTTGATCCAAATAATAAGTCTCAAGACGTAAAGCGATGGTTGAGGAAAGTTAACGAGTGCACAGTAATATATGGTTGGGAGGAGAAACAGACCATTCACTACGCTCTTCAGAAATTAGTTGGGCTCGCGAAGAGTTGGTACGAGTCCCTCCCATCGCTCGACCACTCGTGGGAGGAATGGCAGCGCAAGCTTACGAAGGCTTTTCCGACTGATATAAATTACGGCAAATTGTTAGAGGAAATGTTGCACCGAACATCTCGCACCGACGAAACGCTTCGCGAATATTTTTACGACAAACTATCATTGCTAAGTAGGTGCGAGATGGTCGGTCGCAAAGCAGTTGACTGTATTATATATGGAATAACTGATAGCTCGATTAGGAACGGAGCTCAAGCTCTTAAATGTGCGGAGCCAGAGGATCTTTTAGACTACCTAGCGTCCCAACAACCTGTACATTTGAGAGATTCCTCGCGTGGAAAGTTTGTTCCCAATTCGTTTAGAAGGCAGGATTTCCGAGCAAACAATAGCAATCAAAATAAACCTTCCACCTCTAATAGGAGCACGGATTTTACTTGCTATAATTGTAACGAACGAGGGCATACTTTTCATACTTGTAACAAACCCTTGACCAAGTGTGTTAAGTGTGGCAGATTAGGTCACAACTCGGACAGCTGTGCTAGGAAGCCATTACGTTCACACGAGACCAACAGCCAAAACAATCAGACGTCTGAAAAAAGAGTGTTAAAGGTGACTACCGATAAAATTCTAGATGAATGCGAGATTAATCGACATGACGCAATAAATTCCAAATCTCACGAAGGGTACTCTAGTAACGAAGTCCAAAAAGATACAAACAAGAAATTTCATAAAAATGTTTGCGTTAATGGACAGATGTACGGTGCCTACATAGATTTTGGAAGCGATTGCAGTCTTATTAGATATTCAGAAGCAAGGACCCTGAATCTTCCAGAATGTGACAAGTATTTACCAACTATTAAAGGTTTCGGGAACTCCTCTGTAATCCCCAAGTTTAAATCAATCGTTCAAGTCCGGATTGACGAAGTAGATGCCAATCTGAATGTTTTGGTTGTGGATGACTTATACTTAGATGTTCCAATACTGATAGGGCAAAACTTCACAGAGTTAGCGTCTGTAACTGTAATGAAGAATAATGAAAAACTAATTTTTTATCATACTCCCCCTGATGATTCCGTCGAGGCCAATATTACTCTTGATCTTTTTGTAGCTAAGGATCCCCATAAGGATTACCATAACAAAAGGAGGTTTGGTAGAGGTTTACACCAAAAATTCATTTACGGGTGATGTTTACTCTGACGGAAGCACCAGGATGAATCCCAATAAAGAGTACCATTTACACCAGGGTTGCTATAGAGTTGATGATAGAAAGGCAGTGGTGTTCGTTACGGCCTTAACTAGTATGCCTCTTAGTTTTAAGGCAGACACACTTGTGGCCAGAGTTACACCCATCGCAGAGACAAATTCTTTCGTTTCACAGACTGACCGTGATACGAAGCAATTACCTCCCTTAAATAAGGCGGATGTTAAAGTTGGGGAGAATATTGATCAGATTGTCCGCGATAGGTTGTACCAACTCTTACAAAAATACAGGAACTGTTTCGCTACGAATCTTAGCGAGTTAGGTTGTGCAAAAGGCTCAGTAATGAACATAGACTTGCACGATAAGACACCGGTTGTTTATAGACCCTATCGTCTATCGCATCAGGAGCGTCAGAAGGTCAGAGATATTGTTGACGATTTAGTCCAAAACAACATAGTGCAAGAATCCGATTCAAACTACGCCAGTCCCATATTATTGGTTAGAAAAAAGAATGGTGAATCTCGACTTTGTGTCGATTACCGTGCTCTCAATAACAAAACTATAAAAGACAAATATCCATTGCCATTGATTGATGACCAACTTTCAAATTTGAGTGGTAACAAATTTTTCATTACATTGGACTTGACCTATGAGTGGACAAAGCCAACACCTGACTGCATTTGTCACCCCGGACGGACATTACGAATTTAAACGTATGCCGTTCGGGTTGGCAAATGCTCCATCGGTGTTTCAAAAAATGATTAACCGGTTGCTGGGATCTCGAAGATTTAAATCGGCCTTAGCTTACATGGATGACTTACTCATTCCATCTGCCACAATCGACGAAGGATTTGAAAGGCTTGAGGACGTTTTAAAGGTCATTCAGGAAGCTGGACTGACACTAAAATTGCCAAAATGCAGCTTTTTCGATGTCAAAATTGAATACCTAGGGTATGAGATTTCTGCTGAAGGCATAAAACCTAGCGAAAGAAAGATTTCGGCTGTAAGAGACTTCCCGGTAGCGCGTAACGTCCATGAAGTACGCCAGTTCAGGCAGTGGAGCGACGAGCAGGCAAAGTCGTTCACGACCTTAAAAGATCGCCTGGTCGAGCGTCCGTTGCTAGCGTTGTACAATCCAGAACTTGAAACCGAAGTTCATACGGATGCTAGTTCACTGGGACTAGGCGGGATTTTGATGCAATGGCAGCTTTGCCCTAGAGTTTTGAAACCAGTCGCCTATTTTAGCAGACAGACCACAGCGGAGGAGAGACATTTTCATTCGTACGAGTTGGAGACCTTGGCTGTGGTTTGCTCACTAAAGAAATTTCGTTCTTACTTACTCGGGATTAACTTTTCAGTCCATACTGATTGTAACGCGTTGCGAACAACTCTAACTAAAAGAGATTTAATCCCACGCATAGCGCGATGGTGGTTGCTAATAAGCGAATTCAATTTTACAATTGAATATCGCCCTGGGTGTCGTATGAACCACGTTGACGCTTTAAGTAGGAATCCTCCTCGCAACTCTAACCCTTCACAGATCGTGAGCACATTTAACATAAATACTGAAAGCTGGATACTTACTCTCCAGATGGCTGACCCCGAGCTCGAACGCATTTTCAAAATTCTTAAGCCAAACCTGGATGAAGAAGTGCTAGAGATAAAGAAGAATTATGTTATTAAAAATCATGCGTTGCACAGAAGGGTCGGAGAAGAATTGCGTTTGGTAATTCCAAAAGATACTAGGTGGCAAATTTGCAAAGCGAATCATGACGACCTTGGACATTTTGGTGTGGCTAAAACGATCGAGCTAATCCAGAGCCGATACTGGTTTCCTAAATTAAGGCGGTTCGTAAAGAAATACGTGGCGGCTTGCATCGACTGCGCGTACAATAAAGATAACGCGGCTCGTGTACGCACTGGTCTTTTGCATCCTATACACAAAGTAGAGCAGCCCTTTCACACCTTACATTTGGACCACTTAGGGCCATTTGTAAGAAGTAAGTCCCGGAACAATTATATATTGACCATAGTAGACGGTTTTACGAAATACCTTTTCGCCAAACCGGTAGCGGATACCAAGACAAAGAATGTCACCAAAGTCCTTGAAAATTTATTTAGTGATTTTGGTGTACCATGCAGAATAATCTCTGATCGCGGAACAGGTTTTACCTCTGGACGATTTAAGGACTTTTGTAATACTAACGGCATCAAACACGTGCTCAATGCGGTTGCTTGTCCCAGGGCGAACGGACAAGCAGAACGATTTAATCAAACCATACTCGCAGCTTTATCCGCTCAAAATTTTGGCAAGGACGAACGTATCTGGGACGAGCAATTGCGTAGAGTCCAGTGGGGTATTAATAATACCATAAATGCCACTACCAAGAAGAGCGCGTCCGAATTACTTTTCGGAATGAAAATGAATGGTCCCACCGATAATAGGTTAACCACCGAAGACGTCGTTGTTGACAGTCAACCCCTTACTGACACCCCTGTCGTATCCGCGGATAATGAATCCTCCGTACAACCCTCGCCAAATCTTATACAAGGTGATCTTGCTGATCAATCCACCCCGCCAAACACTACGGATGAATTAGTTACCCATTCACAATCATCTTTAATTGCAGCTCCTAGCCAAATTGAGCAAATAAGACAGGAAGCCTCGTCCAACATTAAGAGTAGTCAACAACGACAGAAAAATGCTTACGACTCTGGTAGGTCTGCAGCCGTATCTTACTCTGTAGGCAATTTGGTAAAAATTACAAAGACTAATTTTAAGAATGATGGTAAAAGCAAAAAGCTCTTACCAAAATTTACTGGCCCGTACAAGGTGACGAAGTGTTTAGGAAATGATCGTTATAAAATCTCAAATATACCCGGATTCACCACTAAGAAATACGAATCTGTTGTGGCTGCAGATAGGATGCGGCCTTGGATAAATGTTCAAGCGTTGGAAGTTAACAGATCACCTCGCTCCGTAACATCATCTGACTCCGAAACTAGTTCGGATTAATTGTAGTACTATGTAGCTAATTAATTGTTATTTAAATATCGGCTTAAATCATTTTCCAATTATTTGTACGTCACGTGGTATATCTTACTATTAGCATTAGTAATACTTATAAATGTATGCTATAATATGCTGTTTTGTATTAAATGGTTAATATTTATTTTTAATTATTTATAACTTTTTTTTTTTTTTTTTTTTTTTTTTTTATTTATGTTGTGATTAATGCGTGCTTCGGAGTTAGCACGCTGTCCGATGGCCGAATGTTGTGATTCGTTAAAATATTTGTATTTTATTTTGATATTATGTAACTATACTATATTTGATGAATAATTCATTTAGACTTATTTTATGTATCGATTAAAATAACAAACAACGGAAGTGACATTGTTAAGTAACTTTTTAATATTAGTATTTTTAGGTACCTAGTTATAATTATAGATAAGGTAGCTTATTATTGTTAATAACATTTAATAATATCAATAAAAGCGATATTGTTTAGTAATAAGCGTTAGTTAACATTATTAGTAATTATATCGTTTGTAAAAGTATGCACTAAGCCGTGATTGGTCGCGGCGAGGCGTGGTGGGGTATAGTTGCGCCCCGCCATACTCCTCGACGGCGACGGCAGTGGTTAGTGGAAGTTAGTTGAGTGCTAGCAGTGTAACCGATAGGTTGAAGAAAAATAAACTAGTGTCTAGTGAAAGTAATCAGTGGTTTCATTTTACTAGTAATAATAATAATCGAACTAATATTATTTTTGTTTGTTTGTTGCACAATTGCGGTGAAAACGGATTTGCTTGCTTTTTATCCAAATAAAGTGAGTACTTTCCGCAAAATAAACACAATTAAACAAATGAACGATAAAGTTATTCTATGCAGGCAAAGCCGTGAGCGAAAAACTGGTCTTTAACATAACAAAATCGCACTCAAATCCGAACACGCATTTCTGAGATATGTCCGAACAAAGACAGGACACACACACACACAGAGCCCCGTCAAACACAGAACACCCGTCGTTTCTCGTCGGAGGTTAAAAAGGAAACGGGACACTACTTTATTATTCGTTGCGGAACACGAGCGGCTTCCACCTAATGATAATTTTATTATCTTATTGATTTCAGACCTACCCACAATAAGCATTCTCAGAAATTGGGATGTTCTACAAACGAAATGCGGTACAAGTTCGGTGAAAAACGCCGAAGTCTATTATAAGTTTCCATGACTGTGTATTGAATGAATCATAGTTAGCGCTTAACCTCAAACACACTAGTTAAGTGAAGATGACGCCGCAGGTTGAAGCAGACTGGCTAACCTTGCTATCAACAATTATCGGCGGCTGACTTAGATAAGATGGTAGATTATCTTTCTCAACGATCATCCAAACGGAGTACTAAACATGTACCCCGCTGGTAATCGAACCCGCTACCTCCGTTTTGGAAACCTTGTATAAAATAAATAAATAAATAAATGTCCTTGGACATGCACACAGCGCCATCTAGTTGCACTTTAAGCAACTATAGGCTAGGCTATTGTGGATAAAAGATGGTTAAATACATTTTTATGTAGTATTTTTTTTTTTATTTGCTTTCAGGAAAACTTACAGCTAATACATAAGATATCATATGAACATTGTATATAAAAATGCCAATTACAAGTTCCCACATGTAAGTTAGGCAAGCATAATATATAATATATCAACATATGCCCATTGCGGGATTCGAACCCGCGACCTTTTGGTATAGTGGTCAGAGTTTCTAACAGGTCGTCATCGACGTAGTATAAATATAATGACAATTAAACCATACTGTAGTGTAATGAATGGTATATCACCATTGTGGCGTGCCTTCCACACAGCCCAAGTCAAAGTCAAATTTAAAATATTTTAATTGTGAGTGTATATGTTGTAATTTTAAGTTAAAGTTTGGTTGGTGGTAGGGCATTTTAAATGTCCGCCTGGCTAGCTACCACCATCTTATCTAAATCTGCCGCCAAGCTGCAATGTTAATAGCATTGTCGTGTTCCGGTTGTCAGAGATAAGATAGCCAGTCCCCCAAATGTGTTGGGGTTTCCGGGTCAGTACGCTTCCATCTTCGACCTCATCTTCACTTAACATCAGGTGTGATTGAGGTCAAGTACCAACCCGTTATGCATAAAAAAAAAAAAAAAAAAAAGTTTGTGTATTTTAATTGTGTAAATTTTATGAAGAACAATAAAGCGTTTACACACAAACAGATTTTCAACAAAATTAAGGCACAGTCTAATAATAACATGACTTATTGCTCTTTAATGCGGTCTTTTTACGTACGAAACTAAATTAAAACAATTCGAAATAAATAACAATTTGATTGAAAATAATTGGATTAATTAATTAATAGGCCATTAGGTTAACATTCCGCAACACTAGTTTGCACTGTATCGCTGCGAATATTGAATTTGAGCTGACTTTAATTTCTCACAATTTAACTCAAGATCGATCTCAAGTTTGACATCGAACGTGAGTTAACATTATGCTTTCTTTCTTTTTTGCACCGAAAAAATAAAAAGATGCAGGTACAAAACAAAAAAGTATAATTTTCATATAAAATAGCATCTCAAGTGTAAATTATCACCGCTCCATCTCAAGATTGAAATAGAACTTGAGTTGACATTAAACTTGAGATAATTTTTTATATTAAATAGCATCTCAAGTGTAATCACAAGTTCTATCGCAAGCGAATTCTGGTCACTTGTTATAACACGGCTGAGTTCCAAAAATATTCGCTAGATGTCGGTACTGGTACAATACATCGCGCTATCGTTTCGTTCTGCCGAAACCCATATAACAACTGAGCGCGAACAAGTCACTTATATGTATATATTACCCAACACAACATCGAATAGCCAATTCTTGTATTTTTGAAGACGGCTGCTTTTGAGAACACTTTTCAAAAGCTGCGTTAAAATCTAATTTATTTGGACAACAATCCGCTGTTTGTTTACATTAGTATACAGGGCGTCCCACGGCTATGCCACATGGAGAGAAAGTACCTTGAATTTTGTAGATGGAACATTTTACTGAAAGAAGACATTATTTTAATTTAAAAAACAATTTAAACTGCATTCATAGATTTTTAAATAAGTACATGGTTGAACCGGGAATCGAACCCTTTATTTATAAAAAAAAAATTACCATGTAACTTTATCATACCAATCGAAAGGCTTCATCATAAGGATAATTTTTTGCTAAATAACATAGTGTCAGAAATAAAAGGAAGACCATGAATTTTAACATTAGATGTTCAATTTTGTTCAGAAAAATGAAAAGCTGACATTGCCGTAAGGACATACAACTGACATTATCATTACTAATACTAATTACCCACACGAGAAGTATGCATCTCGAGAAGCATGTGGTACATAATCCGTGGAAGAATGAATGTTACCGTCACAGCTTAGCGCATTAGTAAGTTGACGTGACAATGGGCAAAGCACATGCTCAAAGAACTGATAGCCGGTGGGGCATTAAAATTATCGAGCGGAGACTCCACTCCGGCAAGCCCAGCGTAGATGGTTCCCCTATCACATGGACCTAATGAAGGTCGCAAGAAGTCGCTGGATGAAGGGCACTTCCAACCGGTTGCTCTGAATATCTATGGGGGCTGATGATGATTTTATTTTTCACGCAATGGATTTTTTTAAAGAAATCTAATTGGGGTGTCTCGGTCTATGAATAATGGAAGATATACGTGGTATAAATACTTCTAATCATAGTTTTGTGGTATGAGTCCGTGTGTTAATGACCTTTTTTGTAAAGTTCAAGCACAGGCGAAAGGTACTCAGATCTTTTATTTTCCTATTTTTTTGCAAAAAAGCTACGATCAGGGGATATAATAAAACCCTGTCTAACAAATTTTCTTATAGGAAACATTTTATCTGTCACAGACTATACCACATACTTATATCTATACATGTATTATTGGAGTCGTGTCGTAATACATTCTACGCGGGGCAGGCCGCGCGACCCCACGTTGGGCGCCATAAGTCATAAATCTCCATATACCCACCAATAGTGAGATTTTATCGAAGCGGCTTTATAACGGTAAATCTGATCGGGCTAGATATTCAAAACCTGCCCCGTCGGCATCCAATTTAGTTTGTACGGACGTATGTGCGAGTAAATCGTTTGTAAACAACTTTCTATATTCCATTCGCGTTTAATCGAATGTAAATTGCTTCTCGATCGCTATTCATAAACGAAATATAGTTGTTTGTTGTTGTAAGTTGAAATAACTTGTACGTGGAATACAATTTACAACCTAAACAGGTACTCAATAGAGCCTAATTATGTTACGCCACTTGAGACTAGGGGCCTATTATTATTTCTGTATATACAATGGCACCAACTGATTTGCAATAAGCGTGGGTTCCCAAAGCAAATCGCTGACTAATATCTTGTGGCGTTATTCCCGGCTCGTCAGCTCGTTAGAGATTCGCCGACTACGGGGAGGTCCTCGAATAAATAAAATACAAAAACAACTCCCGCAACTGTATACACGAGGTCACTCGGTAAACCACTCAGATAAAACTATACTTAGCGAGGCTGCATGAACTGAAACTGAGCGTCCTTGAACTAAATAAGCTTTAACTAAAAAATAAGAATGCGTTTAATTATTCGTGTGCCAACTAACATTTTAAAACCATCGCTTTAAACACTCGGTAAAGAAAAGTTCGTTTAGTGTAGTTTATAGTCTAGTGCACAGAGTAAAAGCATTAAAGTAGTTAAATTTTATGTATAAAATGTTTCTCTTTCTACCGTTTATAGTTCTGCATACAGGACAAATGAAAACAAAAAATCTGTTTTAATAATCCTTAGTACCTATTGCGTTGCTCCCGTACAAGGTGTGGCTTCGGATGCTCGCTGCAGCCTGTGGCGGCAAAGATACTCTCTTGCGTCGTTCCTCCCGCTCAAGGAGTCTCTTCCTCCTGGACACGATTTGCCATGGCCAACATGGAAATCCTTAAATCGGCATCGAACTCAGGTTGGCCGCAGCAAAGATAGTCTGTGCAGGTGGGGCTTCTCCGATGGCGGGAGTGATTGATGCGAGTGCGGAGTCTGCCCCACAGACAATGGATCACGTATTGTCTTGCCCCGCGTGTCCTGACAGCTGCGCCTTTGACGACCTCCTTAACGCCACAGACAGTGCTGTTAGAGTGGCTAAATATTTTGGTCCAATAAAATTTTAAACTTGCCTCGACACGAAAAGAAGAAGAAGTACCTATTAGTAACTACCGTTCAGGTTAGGTTCGAGGCAACTGGATATAATTGGACCGGAATAAGAAAAAATCTCATCCCATTGTCATTGTAATAGCGCGGCCGGATAATTCGGCTCAGAGATATCGAGTTTAAATGATAGGCATCTCTTTACATTGGCCGCACGTTGATTTATTTTATCGCCTAGATCGAGATTGCTCGCAGTAGTCGATGTTATTCTAGTAGACAGATTTTAAGATTGAAACGTGTCTACACGTAAGACTGCTGACTTCTAATAAATATTAATCACCCCAGAAATTAATTACTGTGTACTAGCTTTTCGCCCGCGGCTTCGCCTGCGTGGAGTAACTTCAGCGCGGATCTGTTTAATTTGTTTGGAACTCTTTTTATCGGGATAAAAATTACCCTATGTTTTTATCCAGGGTATGTTTTAACCTATATAATAAACAAACAAATATCCAAACTATCAAATCAAATCAAATCAAAAATGCTTTATTTTGTACTTACACAGGGTACACTTTAAATAGTCAGATTTTTAAAGCTACTGCTTGTTCAAAATTCGAGAGGTTGCTCTTTAAAAAAAAAAGGTTATATTACAAAAAGTCAATATTATTTCATTATTAATTGTGAAATAGCCTGGTTATGTGAACGATTGTGATTGAGGTCAAGTACGACCCGTGGTGCATTAAAAAAAAAAAAAAAACGAGCTGGTTATATCCATGAATGTTTATCATCTAAATAATGTGATATTTTATAATCTGCTTTCTTAATGTGTTAAAGAACGTGACAATGGATATTCAATTAAAATTGATAATAGAATTATCAATCGCGATATAGAAGTAGCTCAGCATTTTGAAAATTTTTTTGTAAATATTCCAGTCAAAACTACTGAAATACTAGATTCATCACCAATTCGTGCTAAATCATTGATGGTAGCTAATGTAAAAAAATGCCACACTATTCTTAAATTTAGGTATGTTGACCCTCTCGAAGTTATAAAGGCTTTCAAAACGCTAAAGTTAAAAAAAGCTGAAGATGTCTGGGGCATGTCGGTACAGCTGTTGAGTCATATTGTCACTACGATCGCTCCTTACTTAGCCTTCATTTTCAATGCGAGTATTGATCAGGGTGTCTTTCCTGAACTGATGAAACATAGTAAGGTTGTACCTCTTTTTAAATCAGGATGTAAAAACGATCTCAATAATTACAGGCCCATCTCCATTCTACCTGTACTTAGTAAAATTTTTGAGAAACTTATTCTGGGTCAAATATTGTGTCATTTCAATACAAATGGACTACTACATGATAAACAGTTTGGCTTCACTAACGGTCGCTCGACAACGGAGGCCGGTGTAGCTCTAATTAAAAATATTTATAATGCCTGGGAAGATCGCAGCGATGCAATCGGTGTGTTTTGCGATCTTTCAAAAGCATTCGATTGTGTGGATCACAAAACGCTTTTATTTAAATTAGAACATTATGGGGTGCACGGCAAAGCCCTCGACTTATTAACTTCTTATTTAGAAAATAGAATTCAAAAAGTTCAAGTAAATCTGGAAAAATCTTCAGGATCCTTTGTGAAAATGGGAGTGCCTCAAGGATCAATTCTAGGTCCTTTTATGTTTTTAGTTTATATTAATGACTTGCCTTATTTAGTTCGGAACCTGGTTGATATTGTGTTGTTTGCTGATGACACTTCATTTATATTCAAAATAAAGAGAGGGTCGAATGATATTGACGATGTAAACGATACTCTTTCACAGGTTTCGAACTGGTTTACTGTGAATAATTTAGTTCTAAATGCTAAGAAAACCAAATGTATTAAGTTTTCCTTACCTAATGTAAGGCAGGGGGAAAACAACCTAAAGTTGAATAGTGAACCATTGGAATTTGTTGAGAACACTGTTTTTCTTGGCATCACTTTGGACTCCACACTACAGTGGGGGTCGCATATTGAGACACTTGCGAGCAGGCTCAGTTCAGCTGCTTATGCTGTTCGTAAGATTAGACAACTTACTGACATTAAAACAGCGAGGCTCGTTTATTTTAGCTACTTTCATAGCATTATGTCTTATGGTATACTACTGTGGGGTAGAGGTGCAGATATTCAAACAATATTTGTTCTACAAAAAAGAGCAATCAGAGCAATATATAAATTACGCTGCCGTGATTCTCTAAGAGATCTGTTTAAAGAAATAAGTATTTTAACTGTTGCATCCCAATATATATATGACAGTATAATGTATGTACGCAAAAATATATGCCTATTTCGCAAACATTCTGATAATCATAATTTGAATACTAGAAACAAAAATAAAATTGAAATTCCACAATTTAGACTTAGCAAGGTTAGCACATCCTTTGTGGG
Organism: Oegoconia quadripuncta; assembly: GCA_949316235.1. Taxonomy (NCBI): domain Eukaryota; kingdom Metazoa; phylum Arthropoda; class Insecta; order Lepidoptera; family Autostichidae; genus Oegoconia; species Oegoconia quadripuncta. The sequence continues at coordinate 286,050 of OX438747.1, forward strand.
ACACAGCATACGCTTTTACAATAAAATACCAGAACATGTATTGAGTTTAACAGAGCAGAAATTTAAACGCCACATTAAAGAAACTCTGTGTAAGAAGGGTTATTACAGGATAGATGATTATTTAGGCGATAGGGAGGTCTGGTGTTAGCTGGTCGTTATGTTAATTGCTATTGTTTTGTAATATGTAATATTAAAATGTAATATTATTGTAAAGATGGAAACAAATTGAAAAGATGTGTTGTTGCGGAGTTTCTTGTCGCTTCTTCTCCCTAACCATAACACCTTGTGAAGCGATGTAGTTAAAAAAAGAAAAATAGCATGTTGACTTTCAATAAGTGATATTTTTGTATCCTACATTGAATAAAATATTTTTGATTTTGATTTTGATTTTGATTTTAATAAGTTTTTTTTTTATAATATTAGATTAGATGTACAGTCGAACATTAGAAGTAACCCTTCAACGTTTGGACCGTCTACGCGTTATATGGGCGGGTTGTGCGGCAGCTCAGTTTATACTGGAGTCGACTATACATGTACACACGCATTACGCACACACAAACTGTAAGAAACGCACATAGAGTAATGTCACAGCTTAACCATCTAATAGGTATATACTCCATATCAAAATCAGTAACGCAATACAAGCAGTTGTACGCGCCCCACCTTCCGATTAACATACCTAGCTTGATGAACCTATTTATATCACACTGAAATGGAAATAGTCTTTTTAATACAGTTGCTCAAAAAGTGGCATATTGCAGGCACGTATAGCGTGCGGAAAGTGGGATTTCCCGAACTAGTGCTTTTTCTTTGCAAACTGTCAAAATAATGTCTATTAAAAAGAAAAAACCAACCATGAAGTTTTTACTAAAAAAATTCATAGAAGTTTTTATGATTTATGCAAATATTTCTAAAAAAAGCTACTAATTTGTTTCAATATCAGATTTAAAAGTAATTTTAATTGAAATTTAAACATTAAATTAATATTAGTATCGGCCAAATTAAATTTATAAATATAAGAAAGTTGGCTGTATGACGTATACTGCCATAGTCTCTGCTTGTATTCTTTTACGGTTGGCGCCATTTTCCAAAAATTTTATTATTTTATTAAATTGCTTAATTTTTTCGCAACTGTATTAAAAATAGTCGTTCAGTACACGTGCGGAACCGTCATTGCAACTCGTTCCGACTGTCAACCCTCACCTTCGGCTGCGCCTTGGCTCGGGTGACATTTGTCGGAACTCTTTGCAATGACAGGCTTTCCGCACTTGTATTGAAATATACTATTTATTATTACTAATTGCGTGTTCCATCACATGAGCTATTTGTATTATTTTAAATTGAAAATTTAAATTTTGTCTCCATATTTCGGGATCAATGAGACTCTTAGCACAGGGCAACGTGTGCTCCTGTCTCCTACAACATGAGTTAAAATATATTCTGAATCCACACAAAAGGCATGTTTGTTTTCGCTGTGCATTGGACACTTAATAAATACCAAACCCGAGTTAACTAATATAGGGTTATAATTCTATTTGAAGTTCGTTTGGAGCTAAGCAGAGTTGATCCTGTAGACATCTCGCTCGGGCGGCTAATCCTGCTGATTTAATTCACCAAGAGACGAGTCAGCGACCGACGGACGGACCATTGTGAGCGGTCTTTAGATATCGCTCGATTTATCGGAAAATCTCAATCGGATGAATCGCTTCCACTGTCCAATGTGTAATGATTGGTGCGGTCGGAGCCTTTGTTACCATTTTGTATAGAGGAAAATAGCTTGTAGAGCAATTACACTTGGTCGTACTATAACCGTAATCGTCCAGTCTCAGTTAGGTCTCGCTGCTTTCACATTACGCGGCCAACTTATATAGGCAGTGTTACGCGTAGTCTCTTACATTTTTGTAACTTTATCAGAGAAGCCTACATCTTCTGGAATTTTCTGCACCTGGCGCCCAACCGAATTCTATTCCGTTGTAGTATATTGATAACCTCGCCTTATTTCGGTGTTTAACCGTAGCATAATGGTTTACTGCAACATAAACGCATATCGCTTAGTCAGCGCCGATACCAATGTAATAAATAGGCTTGTTCATTATTAAAGGGCCTTGTTCGTGCAAATGACAATAGACAACTAGTCTTATTTACGGAGCCCTCCGTCCTTCGACTAACCACCATCTTTAATTACCACACAGTGACTTCCAGGTGGACCAGGGAGACCTTTTCCTGGTGGCAGATTTTGAGCAATGGGTATACAGGTGTTCAATCTGAAGATTGTAAGACCCGGAGAGACGCCTGCAGCGAGTTCCGTACCTTGGCCGTCCGCATTATGATAGAAGATTAACCGCCTCCGTGGTTCAATGTAAACAACATTGGGTTTACGATTCGGAGGTCGCGGGTTCGATCCCCAGCGGGGTACATGTTTAAGTACTCGATTTGGTTGGTGGTAGCTACCACCCTCTTATCTAAATCTGCCGCCAAGCAGCAATGTTAATAGCATTGTTGTGTTCCGGTTGTCAGAGATAAGATAGCCAGTCCACCAAATGTGTTGGGGTTCCGAATCAGTACGCTTCCACCTTCGACCTCATTTTCACTTAACATCAGGTGTGATTGAGGTCAAGTACGAACCCGTTGTGCATAATAAAAAAAAAGATGCTAAACGTGCAGTATTCGGAGTTTTGTATATACAATAAGTCGCTCAAGCTTTACACAGAGCAATTCAGTACTACGCTCAGTAGAGAGACTCAATATCTGACCGTTTCTTACTTTATAGACTGCAGCTGCACCAAAGAAAAATAATTGTCTTCATCATTACTAATTTACCATACCAAATTAAATTTGGTATCACGTAAGCGCCCTAGGAGTAAATTATGGTAACCGTCCGTCCGTCCATTATATCCCTTTACCCTTACATCATCATCGTCTTGCCCTGGTCCCCTTTTATTTGGGGTCGGCGCAGTACGTCTTTTTCTTTCAATCTCCTCTATCAGCAGTTACCTTCTCATTCACGACCTTTTAGTTCATATCATCTTTCACAAACCATTCATCTTTACCGTAGTGAACCTCTACCTTTTCAACCATCAATATCCATATTCATCACTCTCTTAGTAACATGCGTTTCATCCCTCCTCATAACATGTCCATACCAAGCTAAACGGTTTCCTTTCAAACTTAGGGCTCATACGTGGTACCAAAAGCGATCGAACGCAAAAACAATGGCTCTTCTCGGTTAGTTCCGTTGAACTCAGTAGTTGCGTTTCGATGCTTTTATTGCGACAGGAATACCCGATGAGCTAGCAACAACGACGCAATGCTACAACAATATTATGTCAGCCGACAAATTGGGCCAATTGGAACACGTCACAGGTTACTTACAATACGACAAACAGTGCGACGTCGTTGTGTGAACGCGGCGCAATCATAGCACATTAGGCCGCCTCGGGCATAGTGGCGGGCGGCGCGTCGGGCTAGAGCGTCACGAAAAAGAAACAGTGCTACCGTACTCCTTCTGAGCTATCTCCACTGCAGAAGACTTCTAAACCAACATCCATTGATTCTAAAAAATATAGCTTGCCAATGTGATTGTCACTTTAGCACATACGTCGGATTTTTGCTCGCGGTTCACGGCGGTGGCGGTCACCAAAAATCTGTAAAGTATAACGGAGGAAAAATCTTTTTTACATCATATTAAATGAAAGCAGACACGCACTTCAATGTTAGTTAAATACTCAAACCCCATTATTGTAATTATGCGATATTCGTTTGTACGCTCCGGTAATCGCGTAAATAGCCGCTCGCTCCGCTCGACAGTGTGTAGCTTCAAACTTGAAGCGACGACAAAGCACGGGACAGTACACTCGGCGTGCCTTTTTTTTTTTTGACGCGGGGAAACGCCTGACGCGTACCGCTCGCCTGGGGGACGGCGAGACGGTTATGTGGGACTCCCCTCCCTGAAGGGAGGGATACCCACTAAAACCCCGCGGCGACTTTCTTCTACAGTAGGGAGGACCTGGGAACGCAAAAGCGGCTCCAGGCCCCCCCGCCCTGCCCCCCTCACAAGGGGAGGCCCGTTCCCGGAGGGCGGCTAGCGCGCCCTCCGCGGGGGGCGCTGTCGAGTCTCACACCGCGATCAGCGGGCGGTATGAGGCGCGACAGGGCTCGATGCGACGACACCCCCCCCGGTCGCTCCGGGGGGTGTCATCCTCCCCGGGCCGCGTCCGATGACTACATCGCCCCGAGACCTAGCGAGCATTGCCGCCCCCCCGACGTCGCCTCCTGCGAGCGGGATCGGCCCTCTCCCGATCCCGCTCTGCGGCCTCCTTCTGGAGCATGACTGCTTCGCAGAAGGAGGCCGCTGCCCTCCAACCCTCCTCTGTCGCCAGCATAGCCGCGACTAATGCTGGCGGGGACAGATCTCGTCCAATCCGATCGACCAGGTCTCTACGCTCGGACTGCCACGCGGGGCAGTCCTCCAGCGTGTGCTGGGCGGAGTCCTGGTCGGACGCGCAGTGGTGGCATCGTGCCGTCTCCTCCCGTCCGATTCGACTCAGATACTCACCGAAGCACCCGTGCCCGGTGAGTATCTGAGTCAACCTGTAGGTGACGCAGCCTTTCCTCCCCATCCATGCTTCGAAATTCGGCAGAACGGCTCCGACGGCGCGTTGGCGGGCGCAGCCTTGTATCACAAGGCGCTCCCGCCAGAGCGTCAGCGCACGTCGGTGTGCGTTCTGCCGTAGCACCTCGAGCGCACGGTCAGGCGCGACCCCGTCGGCATCCCGTTCGACAGAGCGGATGCGGTCGTAGACCGCCGCGTCCATGTCGGCCAGGATGTCGAAGGGTGGAGCCCGCGCTAGGACCGTCGCCGCCTCTAACGAGATCGTCCGGTAGCCTCGTACGATCCGAATGACCATCAGCCGCTGCAAACTGTTAAATACTCAAACCCCATTATTGTAATTATGCGATATTCGTTTGTACGCTCCGGTAATCGCGTAAATAGCCGCTCGCTCCGCTCGACAGTGTGTAGCTTCAAACTTGAAGCGACGACAAAGCACGGGACAGTACACTCGGCGTGCCTAATTGTTGTGTTTGCGACCGCCCGCTACACATTGTCTGCCCCTGTATGGGATTGTGTAAACTTGCGTAAATTGAGTACAAGCAAATAGAATTCGTATCACTTAACTCGTGAGCCACCCGGGAATGGTTTTAAACTAAGGCACATATTACAGAATGTTACTCAAGCAGAGATCTCCAATTGAGGGACAGCTTTATGTAGCGGCATCTCTAACTATGCTCGAGCGCAGATCTACACTTGAGCAACTTTCTGAAATACGGGCCTAAAGATTTTAATATATAGACTTTGAATCGTCATTACCACGCTTCACTTGTCGCGTAGCTTTGTAAGTTGTATTCGTGTTAAAATAATATTGATAGTTATAATAGTTAAAGTAATAAATTGATAATTTAGAAAACCAGGGACGATCTAAAAGCTTTACAATAATCATAATTTATTTATTTGCTTAATCGTAGGTATACAGAAACAGATGTAAACTATTATATTAGTAAACCAATATGACTTGCCTTTGTGGCCCGCAAAAACACTTAAATTGTAAAAATAACTAAATGTCAAATTAAATGTAAATATTAAAACAAATATAAATTTCAAAACGAATATGAAAGTCCTATAACAGGTTAACATTCTGATGGGCGACAAGGCTAACATTTAAATATGAAAACACATATCAATTATTTATGTCAGCTAATTGCAATTTTTACGTCCTTTGTAATAATAATGTCAGCGATGTTACAAAGAAGCTGTGTTAGAAGTTAAATAACTCGAATCGCTCGTCTGAATGAATTTTTATTAAACATAGCTTAACATTTCGAGGTCTCCACCAGTCGGTAAAAGATTCACAATTAAATATTAGAATTAGGGATAGGCAAGACTCTTTCTTACGCCTTTACTATGGGGCACGCAGAACTCAATGATGTTATCCGCCGAGCCTTCGCATCTGCAGGCACCGCAGCAGTCCTGGAGCCGGTAGGTCTAGCTCGTGACGATGGTAAAAGGCCCGACGGAATAACACTCGTCTCTCAATGTGATGTGACTTGCTTCGTCTCATCTTACAGAGACGTCACATGTAGTCGGTTCGCAGACGCATCAGCGGAAAACCTCAAACGACGCAAGTATGTCTGCCTAAGTGGAGTCTGCCTAAGTGGAGTCTGCCTAAGTGGAGTCTGCCTAAGTGGAGTCTCTTCCGTCAGCTAACGGAGCGTTTGGTCGAAGCCTCGCACGATCGGAAGCCTGATCTCTATTTAGCGCAAAGGGTGAGCCTTGCTATTCAACGAGGCAATTCCGCCAGCCTACTCGGGACCCTTCCGGTCGTGCATTATCTGGGACAATTTATATTTATAAATATTTTTAACAATATAATCAGTATTTAATATAGGTTTAATCTTCTGTAGCTATAAGTAATTTACATATTAAGTTATTTCTAACTTCCATGTATATTCTTCATCACTGACTAAACTCTCAGAATTAGGTAATTTTAAACTAAATAAATTGGTGATCGCGGTTTCACAAAAATTGAAATTTAATTTAATATTTATGTTTTTTTTTTTATTTTACAGGTTTGACATCTTAGCCATGATTAAAAATTTTAAATATATTCTTTTTTTTTTAATAAATATATATGAATAAATATTTATTTCAGACACTTACACCAATCATCTAGTCCCAAACTAAGCATAGCTTGTGCTATGGACACTAGATAACGGATAAACATACATAAATATTTATATAAACATCCATGACTCAGGAATAAACCGTTGGTTTCGCTGGCAGGGTCACTATCCACTACACTAATCGGTCGTCAATACATTATACGTTTAGAAGCCAAAATAGATCTCAGTTAGTTTATACATAGCTATACTTTTGTTACCTTATCTATGTGTGTTTGTAAGTTGTGTGAGTGTATATGTGTGTGTTACTGCAAGCCCTACGACAAGTAAATACAAATAGTAATTAAACCTTTTATTAGATTGAATAGGTAGTACTACCTTATACTAGATATAGCTCACGTGTAAGGTAATTTGTCTGAGTCGGCGCGTCGCACGTTGGCGCTCGGCGTCTCGGATACGTGAAACCGTCGTTATTTCAGAGCGGAGGTTAATTTTAAGCGCGAGCCGAGTGGTAACACAATATCAGAAGCTTATTTTTGAAAGAAACCGACGTTGATTTATGTGATTTTTACAATGGAACGTACTCGTACGTGGAGTGTTTTTAAAGCTTGTCGAATGTAGAAAGTCCTACACTAATAATGGTCCAGTTAAAATACGTAATTTTGTGGTGTAACTTCCTATAACCGCCTCCGTGGCTCAATGTAAACAACATTGGGTTTACTAATCGGAGGTCGCGGGTTCGATCCCCAACGGGGTACATGTACTCGGCTTGGTTGGTGGTAGGGCTTTTTAAATGTCCGCCTGGCTAGCTACCACCGTCTTATCTAAATCTGCCGCCAAACAGTAACGTTAATAGCATTGTTGTGTTTCGGTAGCCAGTTCCCAAAATATTTGGGTTGCGGGGTCAGTACGCTTCGGCCTTCGGCCTCATCTTCACTTAGCATCAGGTGTGATTGAGGTCAAGTGCTAACCCGTCGTGCATAAAAAAAACGTCCTATAATCGTAATTAGAGTACCCAATGTTTTCTGACCATGTAGCTTGCTTTAGGTATAGTATAGCTATTTAGTTATAAAACCTGCAGTATTATATATATATAGAGAGGGCGCCACTGTGCTCATGTAAACATAGACCTGCGCATAACTTATTGTAAAAATTATCAATAGTGAATATTATTTTAAAATAAAGTGCAAAACATGAAGACAACATATGGTTTCTCGATGAATTAACGTTTGTGGCAACAAAGGCTCCTTGAGTAGTGAGTAATAAGAGAATTTATTTCGCAACGGTCATTTACTAGTGCCCAATGATTTATCAACTGAACCTCAAAAATCTAATTCTTATGGATGTAACACCTACAAGTTAAACTAGAAACCTCGCAAAAACCGTAAGTAGAACAACATTATATGTTCTTTGTGGAATCCTAAGATTTTAAATTACCGTTCTTAAGAATGTTATAAACAGCGCCATCTATTATGGAGAAGATAATTTAAAAACTAACACTACTCAACCACAGAGGGCGCCATACCTACCTTAGTCACAGAATAACTAATTGATAATTGTGGACAGCGCCATCTATTGTAAAGAAGATAAATTAAAAATTAATAGTACTACAACCGCCGACACAGAGGACGCTCACAAAGTTGAGAGCTATTGATCCATAGAGGGCACTGTTCAGCTATTACAACAGGGAACATCTTAACACCGCTAGATAGCGTAAATTGGTAGTAATCGATTAAATATAAAGATGGAAATGTACTGCATTAAATGTAAAAACATTATACCAGGCCGTGAGCACTTGTGCTGTAATGACTGCAAAAATACATACCACCTAGATTGTGCCAGTGTGTCCTCGAAAAGGTATTACTTAATGACCCCAGAGAATAAAATAAATTGGAAATGTAATTCATGTTTCTTAAAATCAACGCGATTACCAAAATCTAAGCACTCACCTCAGTTGTCCAATGTCACAGAAAGAAGAAAATTTAAAATAAATATTTCAACTGAGAACTCCTTTGAGTCACTGTCTGAATGTGAAGAATTGGAACGTTCGTCATTTATTACATCGCCGCCATATCAATTAAATGCAAGCTGCCCAGAACTACATTTGGATACATACGGAAAAATAGAAGCGATGGAAAATCAAATATCCGAATTACAACAGAAATTAGATATAGCGAACAATGATTTTTTGTTTTTTTTTTTTTTTTTTTTTTTTTTTTTTTTTTTTTTTTTTTATGATTAGTGTACAAATACATTACATTGGGTTGCGATAACTTTAACTTAAAAATTGTAAAGAGTGACAATTATCACGTAAAAATACTCAAAAAAGGACAAGATTAGTGTAAATATAGTGTGTAAGTGTTTGTGACTGTATTGCTCAAGTATATGAGTGACATTTTGTGAATAAACTATTCAGTGTGTTACAGTGTGTTCCAAAAACATTTTGTACCTAACATATTAATAAAAATAAACTAAACCTAATTTAAAATTATACAATACCATATTTAAACTTTCTGTGGAGAATCAGTGTTAAATTTAAAATATAAAATCAAATTCGGCCGTTGTCGTATGCTATTGAATACTACCTACACTCAAACCACCTTTCACTTGTCACGGACTTTAATGCGCAAGAAGGCGTACGTTATTTTCGTACGTTAGCTCATCTCCTTGAATGGCGTAGTGGTTTAAACATCGATGTGGAGACTGACGGGGATCGAGTTCGAATCTCATGTCTGGTGTCTTGGACTGTTGAACTTTTTGTATTTCATTTTATAATAAATAAACAGAATACAAAATATCATTCATCAAGCTTCTTGCACACGTCCTGGCGGAGTACTTCTCGTGTTTACTTGCTGTTGCTACAAGATGGCGTTAGATTGCATAAAATGTTCTCTTCACATAACAAATCGTGAACTACTAGCATGTTTCTGTTGTAAAGCTTATTATCACATAGAATGTGCCGACGTTACTTCAAAACGATTTTATCTAATGACAGCGGAAAACAAAATTAACTGGATTTGTCGATTATGCTGGATAACAAAGAACAAAACCTGTACGGATTCTCCAAATTCTTATCACTACAGTATCTCGTCACCAGTTACATCAAGCGATAATATAACTACTCGGATAAAAAAGTATCAAATAAATATACCAACAGATAACTCTTTCGAGGCTTTATCAGAAACAGAAGAACTTGATTTTTCATCAATTCCTTCATCACCCACGAGTAAATTTAATAGAAGCTGTCCGGAAATTTCTGATAATGTACACCACCAATTAGAAAATTTGAATCATAAAGTTATTAACCTCCAGGAACAGTTATTAATAGCTGAAAAAGAGATAGAAAACTTGTTATCAGAAAATTGCACATTAAAAAAAGCTATAACAAAGTATGAGACAAAAATAAATATACTCACTGATATATGCAGGTCAACCTCTAAAACTCCTAGTAAAATGAGACGGAGCATTACTACAAAAAAGATAATTTTTACTCCCGAAGATAACAGCACAGACTTAAATTCAACTTGCATCAACTTGAATTATATCGGTAAAGATTCATTGCAAGTGCTGCCATCTCAGGTATCAAGCCCACAAGCTAATCGGACATCCCAAATATCGGTACCACCGGCTCCAGATCCTACAAACAGTAATACTAAAAATGTATCATCATCCAAATACCAATGTAATACAGGTTCCAAGAACAAAATCTGCATAGTGAGCCCAATTAAATACAATAAAACATTAAAAATTGCCACACAGAATCTGAGCCCTAAATATGACATTTGTCGTTACTTGACTCCAAATGTAGGCATCAAAGTTTTATTGAACAATATTGATCGAAAATTGGTCGATTACAGCCTGTCCGATTATTGTTTGATATTTGTAGGGGAGGAAGATTTTAAAGTGACACAAGATTATGTAAATTTAGTTCAGTACATCAGAGATAAACTAAAAGCCTTAACACATACAAATATTATCATATGTGCACCAACGTTCAAATTGGGAATATATAGCAAATTGTACAATTGGAGAATAGAATCTTTTAACAAATTACTTTATCGAGATATAATGACGCATGAGTACGCCTATATGCTCGATTCTAATCTTAACTTGACATATAATTATGATGACATGTATTCTCGTTTTACTGGACGCGTGAACAATAATGCGTGTAAAATAATATTTCATGACATTAGCATTCTGTTGAATCAAATAGAAGAATATAACGAAGAAGATACCCATTATCCCGCTGTTGTGGAGATTATGTCCAAGAAGGAAAATGACCAAGTTTCATCTGGGTTTTTTCGTTTATAAATACATATACATACTACATCAAAACATTGCAGGCTTAATAAATAAAGCTGATCAGTTAGCAATCGGTTTAGAACAACTTCAAGACAAGGAGATTTCTGTTGATGTGATCTGTATCACGGAGCACAATATGACTGATAGTTGCAAGGAAGCTCTATTTATACAAAATTATAACATTGTAGCATCATATAATAGAGACAAAAAAAAGGGAGGGGCCTGTATTTTGGTCAAAACTGGTCATCAGTGCAACGAACTGTCAGAGATTTCACAACTCTCTATACGTGGTGTATTTGAGTGTTGTGCGGTGGAATTGGTTAGTTGTAAGGTGATAGTTTTATGTATATATAGGATTCCAAAATCAAATAGGAAAAGAATGTATTTAAATTTATTTTTTGAAAGACTTGAGATGGTCTTGTGTACTTTGCGGAAAAAGAAAAAATGCAATATTATTCTCTGTGGAGACTTCAATATAGACATTTTACAAGTCAATAACTTTACACGTGAACTAGAAACAGTTTTGTACAACTTTAACTTGCATCTACAAATCAGGCAGCCCACAAGACTCATTAGTGGCACCTGTCTTGATAATATTGCACATGAAAAACCAATCAAAAGTAAATGTGATCTCATAGAATTAGGTCTATCGGACCATACTGCTCAATTATTGAAGTTCCCAGTGAAAAATACATGTATTATAAATCAATGGCGGGTAAAAAAACGAGATTACGGTATAGAATATATCAAAAAATTTCGACATTGTATGGAGACCTTGACATTTAATGACATTTATTTTACTAGTGATCCTAATGATGCATTTAATTTGTTTAATGATACATTTCTTTTGTTCTATAATTTGTGTTTTCCAATTAATAATATAACTATAAAAACAATTAAAAAACCTCAGTGGATATCACGCGGTATAAAGCACAGTTGCAAAATAAAAAGAAGCCTGCTATGGAAATATAGACTAAAACCAACTGTTACAAACAAAATAAAACTTAAAAGCTATTCCAACTCGTTAAAAAATATTATAAAAATTAATCAGCGCATTCATAACATCAATAGGTTAAAAAACTCTGATAATAGAGGTAAAACAGTTTGGCAAATTATAAATAGATGTAAATTGAACAAGCCAAAAAATACCATAATGAATATAAAATTAAATGGTAATAATATTATAAGTGACCCCCAGGAAATAGCGAATAGCTTAAATGATTATTTTGTTGATGAAGTTTCACGACGCGTAAATATAGAAAAACCAAAAAAATCAAACATTGTAAACAAATCCAAGTCGATGTTTATGAAACCGAGTATACCTAAAGACATATATACTATTATAAAAAATTTAAAAAATAAAAATAGTGTTGGTTATGATGGAGTATCAATCAAAATAGTAAAAACTATTGCAGACTGTATAGCTCCACATCTAAGTCATATTATAAATCTCTGTATAAATGTAGGAGTTTTCCCAGATAAATTAAAAACTGTTGTGGTAAAGCCCGTGTATAAAAAAAACGATAGACTGGATATGACCTCTTATAGACCAATTGCTATTAGCACTGTGTTTATAAAAATTTACGAAAAATACATACATCAAGAATTATACACATATTTTGAGAAGAACAAATTGTTTGCAAAGGAACAACAAGGATTTCGAAAAAATAGAACGACGAGTATGGCCATATTTAATTTTCTTAATGTGGTTACTACAAACGTAGACCTACGAAACCCTATCTGCGCAATTTACATGGATATGACGCAAGCATTTGACCATGTAGATCACCAAATTCTTTTGAACAAATTGGAAGCGTACGGGATACGTGGCAACCTTCATTTGTTATTCGAGTCATATTTACATAACAGAGAGCAGTATGTAGAAATACCTCGAATTAACTTAAGAACTAAGAAGGAGGTAATATATCGATCAAATAAAAAAATAAATAAATATGGTGTACCACAAGGCAGTGTATTAGGACCTTTGCTTTTTATTATTTATATCAATGACCTACCCAATTCAACGGATCACCCTATGACAATCTTTGCAGATGACAGTACAGCTATAATAAAATGTGAAAATAAAGATTCATATCAAAACAACATTAATAACACTCTGAGTGACATTATAAGCTGGTTGAAAAACAATAATTTAATGGTAAATTTAAACAAAACTAAAATAATGCACTTCAGCCAGAGAACACCTACTATAGTACCCAACTTAAATATTAGTTATCAAGGCACTACAGTAGATGATGTAGAAGTAACAAAATTCCTTGGGGTTTATATTGATAAGTCCCTAAATTGGAAGATGCATGTGGAGCATCTATGCATGAAAATGTCAAGATCTTCATATGCCCTATATAAGCTTAGTCAGACTCTTAATGTGGAGGCAGTTTTGGTAGCGTACCATGCTTTAGTGGAGTCAGTATTGAGATATGGAATAATATTTTGGGGCAATTCAACGGATAAGGAAAAAATTTTCAAATGCCAAAAGAAATGTATTAGAGCTATCTTTAATCTAAAACCTACTGATACTTGTGTTCCCTATTTTAAAAAATATAAAATTATGACGCTTAATTCTGTCTACATTTTTGAGTTAGCAACTTTTGTAAAAAATAATCCAGAGCTTTTTCAACTTCAGAAAGATGCGATCAATCGTAACCTTCGTGATAACAGCAGACTCTGCTTGGCAAGGTCACATACTGCTCTAATGAGCAAAAGTGTATATTGTATGGCCCCTAAAGTTTTTAACAAATTACCTAATGCACTAAAGCAGTGCAGTTGCCATATGTTTAAAATGAAATTAAAGAAAATATTAGTCGAAAAATGTTATTATAAAATTGAAGACTTCTTAAATGATAAAAATTTATTTACTTAAAAGATTGTATAAAAACTGACAATAAAATTGCTCTGCCTTTTTCTGTTTAACTATAATAATTTAATGATTGTATTTTAATTTGACATAATTAATACTTATTCAATATGCTGCCCAACCCATTTAATTTGTATATTTATATATTTTGACATTGTTACTATTGAATTTGCTAAATGAAATAATATGTAATGAATGTAATTTTATTGTATTCTCTTTTGGTTGATTTGTATAATCACCGACGATTTGTACGCTGTGAGGCAAGACATGCAGGACTAAATTTAATATAACATCTGAATGTACAATATTTACTCATGCTCTTACAAATAAACTATCTTTATCTTTATCTTTATCTTTATCTTTATCTAATGAAATAGAAAATCTTGTGTCTGAAAACTATACCATGAAAAATAAATTAGGGGATTATGAAAAAAAAATAGAACGTCTTACACGTATATGCAAAACCCCAGCGAAAAACACACCCAAAACTATGATGAAAAAAAATAGCAAGAAAAGCATGATAAAATCTAAATTAAATTTTTCCCAGGATCATCTAAACTACAGTCTAAATAAATATGAGTTAAATCTATCACCAGAATCGAGTAGCATATGTAAATTTAAACAGAAAGAACAAGTGCTAAATAACAGCAGCTTGGACGAGCTGAAACCTGAAAGTAACCAAAATCATGTGTTCAGTAAAGAGAAGTCAAAGTATATACACATATTCGGTGATGAACAGGTACGAGGAGTGTCATCTCATTTAATAAAATCGCGAACTGGGCAATGGAATGATGTCTACAAGATTAGCGGCTTTGTTAAGCCAAATGCGTCCAGTTCTTCGATACTGAAGAGTTGTGAAAACGCAATAGATAGTTTTGAAAATGACGACATTATTATTCTATCAGTAGGCTCCAGTGATAGAAATCCATACGTATTGTTTAATACAAACAAACAAACAAACAAAATATTCTTTATTGTACAACAATAAGAAGCATAAAAAGAAATAAGAAATAATAATCTTTGTAATACTCTTAATAAATTAAGAAATTATACTATTTATCTATTGTCGGTATCATTCAATCCATATCTAAATGAGAAAAGATTAAATACCGAATTAAAGTTACTGTTAAGAGAGTTTAAAAATTGTAAGTTTATAGAAATGGATGACTCACAAGTTACTAATAGCAATTATCCAAACGGTTTATATTTAGAGAAATTATCCTTTAAATTAAATGTTGAAATTGATTTCATAAACTACGAAAAGTATTATATTAGGCAGACCTTTAAAAATATACCACGCAAAAAAATATGTAAAGATAAAACAATTCCAGAAAATCCATCCTCCCCAAAAAGGCGCTTTGAAAAAGGTACGATTCCGTATTTCTTTAACTTAAAATCTAATGATAAAACTATTTCTTGCGACTCTCCCAATACCTCCACCTTAAAACGTGATATAAAAAAGGGTACAATTCCGTACTTCTTTAATTTAATAACCAGCAAAAAAGGCTCTAATATAGAAATAAACTTATCCAAACAAAAATCACCAACACAGCAAAATAAAGTTGATGACAATTTTTTTCGTTCCTAGCTTAATGAATAAAGTAACACTTTTGCATCAAAATATACAAGGCTTGTTGAATAAAAAGGAACTAATTGAAACTACCTTCGATGAGTGGAAGGTAAGAACTGGTAGTATTGACTTTGTATGCTTTTCAGAGAGTTTTGTTAAACATGGAGCAGAAAGCAATATTTTAATTAGCGATTATAAATTAGCTGCATCTTTTTGTCGTACCAATGAGCGGAGAGGGGGCACGTGCATTTTAATAAATAACAGACTCGAATTTAAAAGTATCGACACCCCAGTTAAAGCAATGCCTTACTTATTTGAATACTGCTTGACCGAAATTACTGACATTAATTTGATTATTGTATGCATTTACAGGACAAAACCAAAAGATATGATACTGAAGAAATGTATTGACATATTTTTATTAAGTATAGATAGACTTTTGACTAATTTAAATAAACGTTTTCCTAGGAAAAAAATTGTACTGACAGGAGACTGGAACATTAATCTATTAGAAGATAACTGTAACTCAAGAAACTTAATTGCAACTCTCTCGAATCATAATTTTACAAATCACATACACGTGGCAACAAGGCAGTCATCTTGTCTAGATATAATTGCGAGTAACATTAATAGTAATGCCATTAGCTCAGACATACACCATATGGCATTGTCTGATCATGAAACCGCACAAGCTATCACATTTAAAATCGAAAGAAACAAAATTTGCAACAATAGTCACCGCTGTTGGTTTGAGACCAAAAGAGACTATTCAGAATACAATAAAAACAAGTTCATGGAATGTGTATCAGCACTAACTTTTAGCGATGTCCTCAGACATACTGATACAAATAGTGCTTATGATAGTTTTCATGAAGATTTTGCCCTTCTGTATGACTTATGTTTCCCTTTTGTATTAGTAAAAATTGTTAATAAGCCTATTAAAAATAAATGGTTAACAAGAGGCATTAAAAAATGCTGCGTCAAAAAAAGGCAGCTCTACTTAAAATATAGGCTATCATTATCCTGTAAAAATGCTAATAAAAAAGCATACTCTACGTACTCCAAAATATTTAAAAAATGTATTTATACAGCACAAAGGTTGGATACTTCAAAATACTTAAAATATGCTGCCAACAAATCAAAAGCTGCTTGGAGTATCATAAATTCAAATGTGAACAAAAAATGTAATATTGCAGAGATCAAATGCATTAAATTACCTGAAACCGCCACCTTGATTACATGCCCTCAAAAGATGGCAGAAGCATTTAACGATTACTTATTGGATCTAAATAACATACGCAGTAATGATTTAATAAATGGTACAAAAGGCCAGCATAATAACAAAACAATGTTTCTATCACCTACTGATCCCATCGAAGTTCTTAAAATTATGAAAGATCTACGTAATACCAACTCAACGGGATACGATGGCATAAATATTAAAATGTTGAAGTTGTGCGCCAAAGAAGTTGCTCTACCACTTTCTCACATCATTAATTTGTCTCTATCCCAAGGTATTTACCCTACAAAACTAAAATATGCTGTTGTTAAGCCACTATACAAAAAAGGGGACAGGTCAAGTCTGGGTAATTACAGACCGATAACTCTCAATCCTGTAATTTCAAAGATTTTTGAAAAGGTAATCTATTCCCGAATATATAGTTTTCTTGGCACATGTAATGTTTTAAGTGCACAACAATTCGGGTTTAGAAAAAATAGCTCAACAACATTAGCGTGTTTTTTGCTCATGAAAACTATTACAAAAAGCTTAAATGATCGTAAGCGTATAGTATCTTTATTTCTGGATATGACGAGAGCTTTTGATTGTGTAAAGCACTCTATATTGATGGAAAAGCTCGACTATTGCGGTATACGTGGAAAAGCCAATGAATGGATAGACAGCTACTTAAATAATAGACAACAATGTGTTGAAGTCACAAAAATTACCAAAGAAAGAAAAACTTACTATAAAAAAGCTCATAGATCTTCATATAAAGTAAATGAAATGGGTGTCCCACAGGGCAGCGTGCTGGGCCCTCTATTATTTTTGATTTACATTAATGACTTACCGAAAGCCATTAAACACGAATCTACACTCTTTGCCGACGACACCACCCTCATAATAAAGACAAAAGATGCAAACACTCTAGAAGATGAAGTCAATGAAGAGCTGGCAACCACCGCACAATGGATGAAATCTAATAATTTGAATATTAATCTCTCTAAGACTAAACTGATACAATTTTTAACTTATAATAGTACTCCAATTGAATTAAATGTGACATATAATGAAACTAAAATTGACTCTACTAACGAAACGACTTTTTTAGGTATAACAATCGACCAATATTGTAACTGGAAACCTCATATAGCTAAAATACGGAATAAAATAGAAAGATATGTATATGTGCTGAATCGTTTGAGACTAATAACCACTAAAGATGCTACTTTAATGGCCTATCATGGACTCGTTTCTTCGATTCTGAGATATGGAATTGTACTCTGGGGATGTTCTGTAGAGGTTGACATGATATTTAAAGCACAAAAGAAATGTATTAGAGCTCTGAGTGGTAAAAATTATCTTGATAGTTGTAAACCGTTGTTTAAAGAACTAATGATACTGCCACTCCCATGTCTCTATATGTATGAAATCTGTGTGTTTGTGCACAAGCACTCGAATTTATTCATTAGGAAACAAGACGTTTGGAACAAGCGGAAAGCATACAGTCAGAAACTATGCGTTCCTATACAGCGGTTGCAAGTTCATAGCAGAAATTCATATTGTATGTCTATCAGAATTTACAATAATCTACCTGATGACTTCAAGAATAGAAATACTAGGACGTTTAAGAAATTAATTTTTGGATACTTTTTGGATAAATGCTATTATTCAATACAAGAATTTCTGAATGACAAAACAGAGATATAGTAAGGTAATAAATTGTATTTTTATTTTATTAGTGTATTTAAATAGCAAGGTATTGATAATGTTCTCTCTTGTTTTTGACATTTTAAAATTATTTACAATTAGAAAACGTGTGCTAGTTGTGATTGTATTTTGACATTTTAACGCTATATTTTGACCTTAATTAATTGGAAATTGTATACTTATTGACATTGTAAATTTTATTTGTAACATAATTAATTGAAAATTGTTTATTGTATTGCACTACATTTAAAATTTTTATTGACATTTGCACGCCACAACTGGCAGATTGTGATGGAAACATTTTAATTTAAGACCGTTATTGTACCCATGATCCTGCAAATAAAGTTTCATTTCATTTCATTTCATTTCATTTCATTTCATTTCATTTCATTTAAATTAAACTTATCACCATAAACTTCATTGCGTTGTAGAAGATGCTAAGATCTTCTAAAACAATTTTCTAAAAAATTAATCAATGGCTACCTTATTATTAGGTCTTTACCTATGAAATTGCCGTTTTGTATGAAAAAATTTAAACGAATTTTTTTCATGTATTTTTTATTTGTATTAATCGAAGTAATCACCCATGCAATCAATGCACCTTTGCCAACGCAGTGGCAGTTTATTGATGCCCTACTTAAAGAAATCAGCTGGACGGGAGGCAACAAATTCTTCAAAGGCACTTTGTACTGCCTCTCGGGTATTGAATTTTTTTCCTGCCAAGAAGTTATCCAAATTCTGGAAAAAGTAGTAGTCTGTAGGCGCAAGGTCTGGTGAGTAGGGTGGATGACGGAGAGCTTCCAACCCCAGTTCTTGCAACTTGGAGACCGTCTGCTGTGCAGCATGAGGTCGCGCGTTGACTCTCCGACGCAATGAAATTCACAGTGCTAATTTTAACCTAATAGTGGTGTCGATTCGGATGTACAACGAACTAACTAAATTTAAATTATATGTATCCTTTTCTAACCACTAATACATGAAAAGGACGACATATAATTAAGTCCTGTCAAATTAAGTAAAATGATCAAAACAAGCACTTCTTTATCAATATTAGGTGTACTAGCGACGTCACGATTAAAATATTATAGAGCGACTTGTTTTGACAGCTCTTAACTTAATTTGACAGGCCTTAATTTATAGTCGTCCCTTTCATGTTAATAGTGTTAGAAAAGGATGTATCTGCTTTAAATTTAGTTAGTTCGTTGTACATCCGAATCGACACCAATATCTGTTTTATTACTAAATACCTATAATATATCTAAAGCAAACTACCGATTTATTAGAAAACATTTTTATTATATCACTGACAGGTAGATAGTCAAGACTGACTCTTATTCAAAAATGTAAAAATTCACGGCCTGTAATTTTATATTAAGTTAAAAGTGTGTCCTCACTGGACTATTATAACGTACATCATTTTACAAAAAAAAATAAGATCATATTTTTTTATACAATTGGGTTCATCAGCCGAATCTACTTGAATTCTCGTATCTTTAAAAATAAAATCATGTTTCCTGTTAGAGAATTTTTATATCTTTAAGATTTAAGCGTACTTTTACTTATTACAAGCTTTTATTTAACTTGCCTTGTTTATTTACTTGTAAGGTCGGATGAAATATTGCAAGTAAATTTTGACCCACTTTTAAATAAATTTGGTATATACCTACAGGATGAAATTAGGGGGAATAGCTAAAAGTACTCAATTGAGTATTTTTGGCGTGATCTCGACATTTGTGCATTCTAGCTTTTGAAGCTTAATAATGGCAGAATATTGTGCAGCAAACGTTAGTATTGGTGTACAGGTGTTTTTATTTATTTATTATTTATAGAAACCTGATGACAGTGCAATATTATGGTACCCGCCCCCTAGTGATGAAGCCAGGAGCGTCGTCGTAACAGAACTCCTCAACGGTAAACAGCACTGACTTGCCATTTTGT
This sequence comes from Oegoconia quadripuncta, assembly GCA_949316235.1. Classification (NCBI taxonomy): domain Eukaryota; kingdom Metazoa; phylum Arthropoda; class Insecta; order Lepidoptera; family Autostichidae; genus Oegoconia; species Oegoconia quadripuncta. The sequence goes on from OX438747.1 coordinate 306,342, forward strand.
ATACGCATTCAGTACACTGTATAATAAAAAGCGTGTATGCAATTTTTTTGCCTTCTTGGCGAAAGGTGTTCTTAATCAAGACTGACGTCACCAGTTAATGGGATTACACCCTGTATACATTTTACACAATATGCATTCGTAACGTCTGTGTACGTCTTTATAAATAATGTATCCACTTTATAATCTACGTAAGTGCTTCAGAGACGCGTACTCGTTTAGCAATTGATTCAGATATAACCGTTATGAATGGTGCCACATAAGTTATTTGCGAGTATCGAGGGGCCGATAAGCGCCCATCCGCTCCCGCCATACGTCACGGGGCGCCCGCACACCCCGCTCACCCCGCGCACCCCGCCGCTGTAAAAAGGTCGTTACGACGCGTTCATCTCATGTTAATAGAGCAAGTTAAACATCAAATATGACAGATATGTTTATTATCAGACTGCCGCAGGAAAGTACGCAATGTTCGGGTATAGGTATGTAGATTATGGGTCATAGGATATATTTTATGATAAATAACAAGTGCGCCCCGTAATATACAAAATGGCGTCTGGTTTCAAACATTTTATATTATATATTTAAGTCAATTGCTTGACGGATTTTGAAGTGGTAATGCGCTAAAAGTAGCAGTATTTTGAAGTAGTAATGCGCTGAAAGTAGCAGTATTTTGAAGTAGTAATGCGCTGAAAGTAGCAGTATTTTGAAGTAGTAATGCGCTGAAAGTAGCAGTATTTTGGAGCAGTAATGCGCTGAAAGTAGCAGTATTTTTAGTTCCTGTTTACATGCAGTCCGGCATTTTCGTTTTTAAATAATAAAACACCGAAACGGATATGGCGAGAGGATAAGTTCCTCAACAACTGGTCGGCGGAATATCGGGGCAGAGAGGCGGGGAGACAGCCTTTGCCCAGCAGTGGGACAATAAGGGCTCCTTGTAATAATAACTGCTATGAAGCAATGCGCTTCGTTTTTCGCTAAATACCAGAAAACGCTGCTACGGGCTATGTCGTAGCGCTACATCCGTAGTCAGCAGCTATGTATAATGTTAACTCGTACTTCAACATTGGACCACCTCCTTTATCATCTCTCTTTAGTCTAAATCGAACTAATATTATAAACATTATAAACGTTTGCTCAGGCACGTACGGACGGATTCCACGCGATCATACGCAAGAAAACGGCGGCACTACTAGAAAGAGTACGTCGTAGTACCAACAGCATCTTGAAGACCGTTGCGGAGAGATACGACTCTCCCATACTAAATCACTTCGTTCATTTGTTGATCAAGCAGATTAAATAGGTAATCTGTTTGATGGGCAAATGAAGAGCAGGTGATTAGTATTTGTAATCAAATTTCGTAGGACAAAATCTATTTTAATTTTTAATTTAATTTTAATTGTTATAATGTTACTAACGTAGTTGCAATAAGACATACCTACTAACCCAATGGATCTTTGTTATCTTTTAAGGAATAAATGAATTGAATTGAATTATTTATTTATTTAAAAACAGTAACAAATAAAGATCTGTAATTTAAATATAAACTAGAACAAATGTAAAAAATTTGGGCCCTTGGGGACCGGGCGCTCTTAAATTTTTCTTTAATATTTCAAAGCGCTTAGTCGATGTCACTGGTGACCCGAGAGCTGGTTGTTTCCTCGCTAGACGCTTAAGTATCTGCATCCAGCGAGGAAACGCTGCCAGCGTTATGGGTACCTTTCAACGCGTCCCCAATTTTTTATATTTGTTCTAGTTTATATTATAAAAGCGAAAGTTTGGATGTTAGTTTGTTGCTCAATGACGGCGAAACGGATGAACCGATTTGGATGAAATTTGGTATATAGGTAGAACATATCCGGGATTAAAACATAGGATATTTTTAATCCCGATAAAATGAGTAGTTTCCGCGTAATTATTCGACACAGGCAAAGCCGCGGACGGAAAGCTAGTAAGCCTCACGGTGAGCGCGAGTAAGTGACAATTGAAATATTTATCACATTTAGATACATCGATTTCAGCTCGTAAAGTGGACATTTGAGAATGTCCAACAAGTCTTTATCCCCTCTCTTATCAACATGTGCACTAATATCACGAAGGATGAAATAATATTATCTCGTGTGAGATGGCGCGTTCGTTCGATTGACACACTGATACAAGTCCAGTTTGTTATTGGGAAACTCGTTTCCCGGGGATCACCGGACACCCGTGTGTTCACACGAACTATCCGTCATCGGCCGTCATATAAGTACCTACGTGGAGGACTGATAGATGGATCTGCGAATTCGTTATTGCGCAGGTAACAAATATTAAAGGAATAGCAGATCTGTACGACCCAATTCACATTCTCAGTTTTTTACAGGATACATTTCGGGGAGTGTGCGTTGGAATTACATAATCTTATTCCACGGTCACCCTTCCATCTTCGGAGCACTAGGCGTGGGGAGGGATTCCACCCGTATATAGTTAATATACCGAACATTCGCACTAAGAAGTTCGATTCTTCATTCATCATCCGAACAGCCAAGGCATGGAACTCCCTTCCGGCGTCAGTCTTTCCTGAATCCTACAACCTTGGGATCTTCAAGAGCAGAGTGAATAGGCATTTACTGAGATCGCGTGCTTCATCTCCGACCACATCGTCACTTTCCATCAGGTGAGATTGTGGTCAAACGCGAATCCAGTCAATCATAAAAAAAAAACATTCCTAATAGATCAACTGTCCAAGCACAGCTACAGAATTACCAATGATTTGTGTTAGTTATTCTAAAAACGTACATAACGAACTTTATCCACAATAGGGTGTGAGACAGAGATATCCCAAAATAAAAGCGTTTGGATGTACCAAACATTCATAATCAAATCAAAATCAAAAAAATGCTTTATTTTGTAGGTACACAGGGTACACTTAAAATAGTCAGATATTACATTTTTTAAGCTACTGCTTGTTCAAAAGCCAATTTTCCCATGAGAAGAACAAACAAGAAACTCGAGAGGTCGCTCTTTTAAAAAAAGGTTTTTATGTTAATTATTAATTATTATTTTATATTATAATATTTCATTATTAATTGTGAAATAGCCTGGTTATGCGAACGGGCTGGTTATGTCCATGATTGTTTATCATCTAAATAATCTGATATTTTATAATATGCTTTCTTAATAAGTTTCTGTTTTATAGTATCTTTAAATTTATTGAAAGGAAAAGTTTGCATATCAACGGGAACCTTATTAAAAAAGCGTATACATAACCCTTTGAATGAATTACTGACTTTGCGGAGGCGACTTATGTGACCTGCAAGTTTATCTTTATTTTTTGTATTGACATTATTAAAAGTTTAATACTGGACACTACATAATTTCACACGTGGTAGGAGGGAGCCCATCGCCGTTGAAACGTACAAGTCTATAGTTGATTTTTAGTGGAAAGTCCCTTAGTCGCCTTTTACGATACCCACGGGAAGAGACGAGCAAATTCTATTATTTTACTAGCAGAAACCAAACGGCACAATTCTTAACAAAATCACATTAATTTAATAATAATATAAATATATGAACGATTTGATCTCGAAGATCTTTCTAGCCCGTCTTTGTAGTCTTGATATAGGGAGCAAGTCAGTGATAGCTGCGGTGAGGTCGAACGTATAAGTGTACTCACCCGGAAACCGCCAACTTATTTCGGGTACTGGCTTATCTAATTTCAAACAGATAAGACTAAAACTTAGATAGGATGGTACATAGTCCTTGGGCACGCGGACTTCCATTCCATCTTCAGCCTCATCTTCATTTAACATCAGTTATGATTGAGATCAAGGGCTAACCTGTTGTGCATAAACCAAAAAATGCAGCAAGGGGTGTTGCTGAAACCTTTAAGGCTACTTCAAGCCTATAGCACACCTTTTCTCTCGCATTCTGAGATTGTTTCAATTGTTATGATGAATATTTAAACCCTATAATAATTATTGTCATCTTTGTCTCATACCGGATGAGTTTTTTTACCGTATGGAAAAAATAGAGCATATTAGGTAAGTGAAATAGAAGTTATTGGCTTAGGTAGCTTAATTTTCTTTTTTTCAAAACCATAAAATATAATGAAATGTGTCATTTGACGGTCGTGTTTGTAGCGTATTCCAGATAAATACATCATTTGCACAATACACCCACACCCCCATACATACACACACACACACACACACACACACACACACACACACACACACACACACACTCACACCACACACACACACACACACACACACACACACACACACACACACACACACACACACACACACACACACACACACACACCAGCCCCCCACACCCACACCAGCCCCCCACACACACCACACACACTGTCTCACAATGAGAGACACTCCAGAGGTTGAGAGGCTGGTGATCTGTCACACAGGTTTCCTAGTACGGACACCAGTCTCTCTCAAAAACTATTATATACGTCATAATTTTAAGCACCTATTGTTAAGTATTGTACCTACAATTTTGTGAGAGAAAATAAAAACTGTTTGTATTTTGTATTGTATTGTATTTAATGAAATAAATAAAGGAAACTTGTAGAAAATGTGACTTCCAAATAAATTTCGCACGATAAGAATCCTACGAATCCCGCCAGTCGCATATCAATCACCGGCAGGCGCGTAGGCAGGTCTGAAAAAAAAAATTAAACCTAATATGCCGTATTTTATTCCTTACGTTAAAAAACCTCACCCGGTATAGAGACCCATCGGTGGAATAATCGGCCACCTGTTCCCATAGTTATTGTGTCCGCAAACGCGTCACAATCTCAATATGGCAACAAAGGCCCGATAACAGCCACAAAAAGCGTGAAGCGAACCGTGAGCGCCATCCGGCCCGGGATGGGGCGGCAATGAGGATCAAACGCAGGCTCCATCAACGCTCCAGCGATAATAGCGAGCTGCGATCATCACGAATACCCAATCTGGGCATTGCCAGGGCCCGCGGGGACACCTTTTTATATAAAATAAAATCTGCGTCTAGAAAGCGTGAATGGAAGGGTAGGTAAACGTCGACCAAGAAGGACGGACATCAATCAAGTGACCGACACGTACTCACAAAAGATCAGGTGCGGTCAACCACTAACCGTCGAGCGTGTATGAAGCATTTGATGAGAGTGGAACAAGCAAAAGTAGTATGTCAGGATCTCTGACTACCCCAACGGGAAACAGGCGTGAGCATATGTATGTATGTAAAATCTCGTCAAATCGTTTCATAATTTGATTTAAATTTAATTTCAACAATTTTATATTCTTGCTTTAGTTTTGTCTGAAAAAGAAAGTAATCGTTTTGGATCACGTTACGTGATGTTTTCGTTTCATTACCTCTTGATAAGTTCTATAATTTTTCATCTCATCTATTCGAAAAACTTTTTTTCTCCAAGAGACTTTAGAACAGGGTATAAAAGAGTGTTGAATTTGGAACATAGAACATGATAAATTTTTCTTACATAGACTTTTACTGGGATCGCGTGCTTCATCTTCGACCACGTCGTCACTTTCCATCAGGTGAGATTGTGATCAAACGCGAATCCAGTCAATCATAAAAAAAAAGAAAAGAAAACACTTAATACTCCGTAGTTCCTTGGCACGACTCTACACTCTACCAAAGAGATCGAACTAAAATATTGTATGAAAATGACGGCCGTCCGCCGTCCTTAATAAAAAAAAAACTATTTCAATACTACTATTAGCATTCACTTATTACTTTTTTTTTTACAATAAAGAGACAATAAAATAATAACAATAATAATAAATATTTCGGTCACTTACACCAATCATCTAGTCCCAAACTAAGCAAAGCTTGTACTATGGATAAACGGATAAACATACATAAATATTTATATAAACATCCAAGACTCGGGAATAAATGTTCGTATTCATCACACAAACATTTACCCCTCGCGGGATTCGAACCCGCAACCGTTGTTTTCGCTGATAGGGTCACTATCCACTAACACCAATCAAATCAAATGAAAATTTTTAATATTGTTAACAATAAAATTTTATGCATTTTCCTTTGATGTCTCAAATATTTCCGATTTCGACAACCCGTTGCTCCGTGTGTTGACCAATGAGCAAGCATAATTCATGACATGACAAAAAGGCGGTTTAGTTGGAAAGGATATAAAATGTGTGAGGAGCACACTTTGCTCCTGACCGCCACATCAAGCACTTCAGATTGAAAACCTCTTATATTGCTCTCTGATCTTATTATAGTGATTATCTCTCCGATATACTGCCCCTCTCCGATATACTGCCCTTCTCCGATATACTGCCCTCGCCGGCGGGGGCTTTTACGCGTCAAACCGCCTCACTATACGCGCTACACGGTCGACACTAGTCGTTTTGGCTATTAGATCACTAACACAACACACCTCTCTCTTTTTCATGTCTCTTTTTCAAAATTCAAAATTGTGTGTCGAGGAGTTTCTTGCGTCGTTTCTTCTCCTCGACTATACACATTACGAAGCGATGGTAGTCATGTTAGTCTAAAAACTCCCCCATGCAACGCCCTAAGCCGAGGTTCGAGCCCCCGTGGGCACCCTTAGGCGTCGGTTGCAAAAACTTTTTCCGTGCTGTTGCATGACTGTATGCAAGAGACGGGCAGAGCGCTCCCGCGCTCGCCCACCCGCCCGGCGACGCTGTAAAAAGCCTATCGGCTTGACAGCAACTGTTCCTGATCAAAAAAAAAAATAAAAAAAAAATAAAAAAAAAAAAAAAAAAATATAGTGATTATAATTAGAAGCAACTTTTAAAATCTCAGGCGTGTGAGGATTTGAGGATGGTAGACAATTAGACTCAAATTATTTACAATGATCGGTTTATTGCTAATTTGTAACAATAACATGAAAACATAGTTTTAAGCTAAGGTTTGATCGGTCGCGCCTTTTCGTACATTGACAAATATTTTTTTCTTTTCCACTGATAGAAAATAAAACGCGAGACATTATTAGATCGAGATGCAACTCGATCGATTCATGTCTCGCTAAAAATGTACTATTTGTAATATGTATTAATAAAATTGAATTGTTAACACAAACTATTCCTGTATTTTAAGCGACTACGCGCCGTGTTCTCGCCGCAGAGAAGGTATCGTCGGTCTTTTACCCTCCCATCCACTACAATTCTTGTATAGCCGTAATCAACAGCTGTACGTACAGCTGAACGTCGCCTACTGAAGGTAAGCGGGACATTACGCTACCTTGGGCCACAAAATTGTTTAAAAAAGAAGAAAGGGAGTGTATAAAAAGAAAATAATTTACTCTACCTACAAATGGGTGTGTAGCCAGAGGAATGCAAAAACCTTGCTAGAGATCCAACTATTAGGTATTATGAAATTGGCGTTTTGTATGAAGAATTTCATTAAATTTTTTTTTTTTTGAGAACGGCAAATCCAAATTTAGCTAAACTTTGTGTGTATTGTCGGATAACATTAAGTTAAGTATAGGCAGCGTTAATTTTTAAAAGTAACCGCTTTATAAAAGTTTCAGCGAATCCAAGAAATTATTATGGGAAGTACATGAAAAGAGCTCTGTTCAAATTTTTTTTATTATGTGATTTAGCCCAGAAATAAAAAAATATTTAATGTGAAACCTTGAAATAAAATTCCATTTTCCAAATAAAAAACAAATTTGGATATAGCTTTGAAAATCGCAGGTATTGGTACATATGATTAATGAAGAAAAAAAAACGCCAATTTCATAGCTAAAGAGCCAATATATTGGGAAAGGACTGAGTGAGGCTCAATTAGGGAGTAAGGACAAAATCATGGCTCGTTATACTTTCACGCCTACATTCTGTGTCGCTTTAATCACGCTAACCTTCCTCCGGCCCTGGTGCATGACCCGCTCCAGGCAGATTGTTTCCGTCGCACGATGTTCCATTACATAAATCGCGCGAAGGTGCGAACGGCTCGTACATTCTCCGTACGCCCCTCACAGACAGCTGCGGGATTACTTAACGGCATAATATTGGATCTATACATAAAACAATTAACTAAAAACATCTACCTACCATTTGTGCTAGTAATTTTGAAGATTGACATGACCACAACATTTGTACGCCAATTTGGCTGATCACAGAGATCTTATTCACAAGTTAATGGATCATAACAACCTGTACACCTGGGCCAACCGATGGCAGTTGGAGAGGTAGAGTTCTCTAATAGTGACCGCGAACCCGTAAGCGTAGGGTCTAACAAAATTAACCCGACAAATTGGCTATTGCACGTACATGACAATAAAATAATATATTCATTAAAAAAACTAGCCTTAAAAATTTTCTTTCCTGTAAAAAAAGTAAATGTAAGTGCAAATGAAAATACAAATAAACAGAATTACTTCATTTCGATTGTACCTTATTTTAACAATGAGAAAAAAAAGGCAACATTCATATGGAAGACGCCGGCGGGGGTGGCGGGTGGCGGGGCACAACCAATCACAGCAAGTTGCGGCGGCGCCGGGGCAAGCCTTTTGGCGTCTTCAAAGATACCGCGGCACGTGTTTGTGTGTTGTGGCAAAGTACTTAGAGCGCGCGGCCATTAAAGTTCAACTCACAAAATTTATATTTCCTAATTTTATTTTTTGAATAAAATCTGTTAACTTTAATGTTTTATTTTTTATTTTTGTCGTAATAGGTACATTCTATACATACACTCTGCAACGTTTGTCGAGTTAATTTTGTTAGACCTTATATAGTTTTCGGCGGCCTAGATGGATAGACGACCTAGAAAAAGGTGGCTAGCAATTTTTGGATATGGAAATCAATCATTTACCTCAACAAGTTGGTCGGATTAGTTAAATCCACTTAAAGGCATAGCCATTTCATAAAGATCCCGCATCTTTCTGATACTACACCGGCATATCCGTTAAATATACACCGGTATATTTAGCGGAACACAAAAAAAGGCCGAATATCCTTTTTGCGCAACAATGCTGGCTGGTTTTCACTTTATTTAATTTTAGAACAAAATATTTTAAATAAAAAAATAACAATTGAATGTCTCTGGAATGAGATACTCTGGAGCCTAACTAAAAAGATGGTGGCAGCTAACCAGGCGGACATTTAAAAAAGTCGGTTGTTTTGTAAACGTTTGGTGGTGGTTTTGACGACCTGTTTGGTGTAGTGGTTAGCAACTCTGACCACTATACCAAAAGGTTGCGGGTTCGAATCCCGCTAGGGGCATATGTTTGTGTGATGAATACGGACATGTGTACCCGAGTTATGGATGTTTTCATTTATAATAAGTATTTACTTACAAAAAAAATGTATTTATGTAGTATATCAACCATCTGGTATCCACAACACAAGCTTGTAGTTGCTTAATGTGGAACTAGATGGCGCTGTGTGTATGTCTAAGGATATTTATTTATTTTATTTATTATTTATTCAATGATTGTATCCTGATTTTTCTTACTTTTTAACTGATGTACTCATACTTTAACAGAGACTGTTGCTACATACATGTATATCAGTGTCGATCGAGCGACTCGGATCGAACGCGGCGATGTGTGTGAGCACCTTAATGCATGCGATATTACCGCCCCATCGCACCTGTATGAAAGAGGCTTCATACGCGTTTAAAGGGTTTGTCTCGCGACCCCGCATTATACGTCACGGGGCGAACAATTTGAGCACGAATGGAGTTAACATCGAACAAACAAGACTTGTAATTGGTTATTATTAATCGCATAGATATCGTTTACAGAGTCCTCGGATTTGATTGAACGTGATTGGTTTGAAATGCAATTGTGTACGGTAGCTTAGCTGCACAGAATAAATTATTATTAACCCCGACGAAAAACGGCGAGTGTTATGTATTTGACGGTGTTTTGTGTCTGTGCGTGTGTGCGTGTGTGTATCCAGTCTTTGTCGGATGTACCCTTATCTCAATAATGCGTGGTCCGATTTTAATGGTTTTTTTTTTATTAGGGGAAAGGTAATAAACGTTTTACGGTAAAAAAACTCACCCGGTATAAATGTTTATGAATGTTTGTTTGTTTGTTGGTCAATCACGGCGAAACGGATGAACGGATTTGGATGAAATGAAATGGTACAGAAAAGCTGATGTCATTCCCTTTTGCGTTGAACGTTCAAAATTCTTACTATGTCAATAGCATTAAGTTAAATCGGAACTAAGGCAATAAATAATATTTTTTTTTGATGGGACACTGTCTTGGCCAATTATACTGTAGTCTTGATGATTCTTTTCCAAATACAAAGAATATACAGCTCCACTTAAGCGCCATTCGGACGCAGCGAGAAGAATCAAGGCTGTCACCTTTATCTAAAGGCATTTGCTCTGGCGCTGCTTGTGTTCACGTCGAACATCAATGCCGACCGGCGATAATTTCTTATTTTTCGTTTAAAATCTATATAAGAACAACACGAACTGGTAATATTTCGTGTCGTGTTTGTGGCCAAAAATTATAAAATTGTATTAGTGACGCATCTGTGACACTTTTGGTGTTGCGGGTGTCCATGGGCGGCGGTGATTACTTTCCATCAGGTGACCCGCATGCTCGTTTGCCGCTCTCTCATATAAAAAAAAAAAAATAGTTCTATACTATTCAGGGCGTCCCAAAGTTATGGGACATGAAGGGGAAGTACCTTAAATATTGTAGATAGTGAATTTTGCTCAAAGAAGACTTTATGTTATTTTTAAAAGTTAGTAATTCTGCATTCATAGATTTTCTAAAAATTACTTGCTTCGGCTGGGAATCGAACCGACTTAAATGTGAAAAAAAAAACACCCTACTTTTATGATGCCAATCGAAAGAATAGCTAAAAAATAATAACTCTGCCTAAGTAACATAGTATTTTAAAAGAAAGGAACAACATAAAATGATTGAGTCAAATTTCAAGAAAGTTATTTATTGCCGACGACGTTCGAAAAGTAGCGATATTATCATTCCAAAGATAGCATTGATTATTCGTAAATAAGTACCCACTTCATAAAATAGGTACTAACATAGTTTTCCTTATTATAAGTGCACGTGTAGATGAAATGATAAAACTTGTATTTCAATACGTCCTCTGTAAGCTAGACAGAAGGCAAATTAAAAACAAAAATAAATAATTTATAATTTGAAAATGGAACAGTTTATGACAGCGTTTGTTTGAATGCATACTTTTTAAGATATTTTAAAAAGAAGTGATATTTTTAAATGTTGTTCTTAAATTTGAAAATGGAACAGTATGTGCGAGCGTTTGTTTTTCGGATATTGATCTGTTTAGTCTCAATTCACTTACACAAGTGTTATTGTGTTAATTTATTGCGAACATGGCATATCAAGTAAGTTTTGATCTAATGGAAGCATATTTTTTGAACGATAAAGATATCTCTAGAAGTTTGCGGTGGTATGGCGTAAAATATCCTGATAGACAAATACCGTCTCGTAAAGTTTTGAAAAGGCTTGTGAACAATTTGAAAACTCTGGGACGTTTCGATAAACGCCCAAGAGAACCACAGCAAGAAAACCATACGATCAACGACGAAGAACTTGGTATTTTAATTTACTTTTCGGCTTTTCCGAAAGCATCGGTGAGAGAAGGAGAACATGAAATTGGAGTTTCAAAAAGTAAAATACACCGTGTATTAAAAAAACACGGTTTTAAGAGTTATGTTGAAGGACGATTGGTTCAAAAATTACTTCCGGGCGATACAGAAAGGAGAAAAAATTTCTGTCTTGATATCCAGGCACGATTGCTCGAAGATCCAAATTTTTTGGATAATATTATTTGGACAGACGAATCTAACTTTAGCAATAACGGTATGTATAACCGCAACAATAATCGTATTTGGTCTAAAGAAAATCCCCTACGAGTGACTGAAACTAATAACCAAGTGCGTTTTTCACTCAACTGTTGGTGCGGACTTTTAAAAAACCGGGTTTTCTTAATCCATTTTTACCAAGGAACCTTGAACACAGAAAAGTATTTAGGAATACTTCAAATTTTAAGGGATAAGATAAGAAACCATTCCGCGGCGGAGCAAGAAAACTTAATTTTCCAACAAGATGGAGCTCCGGCTCATAATAGTCGGAGAGCAGCAGATTTTCTAAATGAATGTTTTCCTACATGGATTGGTACAAATGGACCGATTAGATGGCCGGCCAGATCCCCGGACCTCACACCATTAGATTTCTTCTTTTGGGGATACGTGAAAGATATGCTATACAAAAAGCGATACGAGAACGTAGGCGAGTTGCAAACAGAATTGTGCCATATCACATCGAGTGTTCACCATAAAATGATTAGAAAATCAACAGGCAGCGGGCTCATTAAAAGATTGGCGATTTGCGTAAGACAAGAGGGATCACATTTTGAGCATTTAATTAATTAATTTACAAAAAAATACCTACTTAATTGACTACGGCAGTTTCATGTATGTTTTTTATTTGATTAAAATGATTAATTTCACGTTGTTCCTTTCTTTTAAAATACTATGTTACTTAGGCAGAGTTATTATTTTTTAGCTATTCTTTCGATTGGCATCATAAAAGTAGCGTGTTTTTTTTTTCACATTTGAGTCAGTTCGATTCCCAGCCGAAGCAAATAATTTTTAGAAAATCTATGAATGCAGAATTACTAACTTTTAAAAATAACATAAAGTCTTCTTTGAGCAAAATTCACTATCTACGATATTTAAGGTACTTCCCCTTCATGTCCCATAACTTTGGGACGCCCTGTATATAAAAACCACCTATCTAAATCTTATCTAAATCTGCCGCCAAGCAGCAATGTTAATAGCATTGTTCTGTTACGGTTGTCAGAGATAAGATAGCCAGTCCCCCAAATGTGTTGGGGTTTCCGGGTCAGTACGCTTTTCTTTATCAAGATATTATTGAGGTCAAGTACAAATCCGTTGTGCATAAAAAAAAGGCCAACATTGCCAAGTGTTTGATACCGTTTCCCAAGGTCTGCAGAACGGCCGACATAGATACTATTATTCTTAAACCTCGTACCTACATTATCTAGCGTACACACGTTTCGATCTTGGAGTGTCACATCGATCCCTTTGTAATTAAAAGTTAAAGCGATCCCATTAGAGCCATCATGGCTTTACAATTCACACCGAAGCCCGTAGTGACCCTTGGCTGCCCCTTCATAAATCAAACACCAATTTAACATTCCGAAACAGTAACTTCAAACTTCAAGATAATCGCACATTACGATCCTATTATACCCCGATGCAAAAAGAGGGATGTTATAAGTTTGAAGCCTGTATGTCTGTCTGTGGCATTGTAGCGTCATTAAAGACAAAGAGATTATATTTTCGGAGTCGGAGGATATCGGCGGAGATTCTTGTCGCTTCTTCTCCCTAACCATAACACCGATTGAAGCGATGTAGTTTAAAAAAAAATGACATGTTGACTTTCAATAAGTGATATTTTTGTATCCTACATTGAATAAAATATTTTTGTATGAAGAATTTCATTAAGACTGTTTGCTCCATACAAACATTTTTGGTTTTTTTGGGAACGGCAAATACAAATTTAGTTAAACTTTGTGTGTATTATCGGATAACATTCAGTTAAGTATAGGCAGCGTTAATTTTTAAAAGTAACCGCTTTATAAAAGTTTCAGCGAATCTAAGCAATGATTATGGTGAGCACATGAAAAGAGCTCTGTTCAAATTTTTTTTATTATGTGATTTAGCCCAGAAATTAAAAAAATATTTAATGTGAAACCTTGAAATAATATTCCATTTTCCAAATAAAAAACAAATTTGGTTATAGCATTGAAAATCGCAGGAATTGGTACATATGATTAACGAAGAAGAAAAACTCCAATTTCATAGGTAAAGACCCAATATGATTTTTTTTTGGAGAGTTTGTGTTTGCGTAATTGCTTTTAGCCATCTTTGATGTAACCCAAACGCTTATGTTTGTGATGGGTTACCATTGAATCGCCTGAATTTTACCTAACAGACCAACTAACTGTTACATCAAAGATTATATTCGAGGTAGGTTGGACGCACGCACACATGCCCATTTATATCAACACATACATCACACTAACAAACCTTGTAAGACAATTTTAAAACTACTTCTAATTGTGGTATCGAAATGAAACTAGATATGTATATGTAGTCCGGATGACAATACTATAATTTGCTATCTTGGAGCTGATCTGATGATGGAGCCAGGAGGCTTTTCAGTGGTTACTAGTAAACACCTCGAGTTTGGGTTCACATGATTCGTTTTGACAAGCCCATTTTTTTTTATGCACGACGGGTTTGTACTTGACCTCAATCACACCTGATGCTAAGTGAAGATGAAGTCGAAGGTGGAAGCGTACTGACCCGGAAACCCCAACACATATGGGGGACTGGCTATCTTATCTCTGATAACCGGGACACAACAATGCTATTAACATTGCTGCTTGGCGGCAAATTTAGATAAGATGGTGGTAGCTAGCCAGGCGGACATTTAAAATGCCCTACCACCAACCAAACCGAGTACTTAAACATGTAACCCGCTGGGGATCGAACCCGCGACCTCCGGATCGTAAACCCAATGTTGTTTACATTGAGCCACGGAGGTGGTTAAAAACTCAAACTACATATTTTCATTATTTAAACTGCTATTCGTTTTCGATTAGCGAAGTTAAGCAATGCATAGCGCGGTCAGTCCTTGGATGGGTGATCAATAATGGCATTTTAATACGAGTGTTTCTGTACTTCGGAGTGCGCGTTAAACAGTCGGTCTCAGTTGATTTCAATTGAAGGCAAGCCGGTGGCTTAAAAATACTGACTGTCAAGTGACAGGCCACTAAACTGACACAATTCCATCAATCCGCACTGGGCCCGCGCGGTGGATTATGGGTCATTTCCTCTCCCAGTGTGAGGAGGATGTGCCCCAATAGTGGGGATACGTGTAAGACTATAAATCTAATATTCTGTCCAACGAAAGAGGCAAAAATGTAAACACAACAACATCAATACATATAGCAGAAACACTCAGCAATAAAATAAACCGCAGTCGGCGAGTCTCGCGCGGGCCCGCGCCGAGAGTCGAACTGGGACACAATCCAGTCCATTAAGCGTAGCTCTGGAACAACGCGATTGGAAAATAAAATGGATTCCGATTGTAATTGAAGCGCGAATTTGTACTGGTTCAATTTGCAGTAGACTCTCTGAGAGAATGTCTAGAGGCTTTAATGTTGGCTGAATATTAACCACTAGCTTACCGCCCGTGGCTTTTTTTTTTTTTTTTTTTTTTTCTCGTTTATTTAGGAAAACAAACAGCTATACTATATATATAAACTACTGACAGTACAACATAATACTTAGTAATAGCATAGCCAACATCGTTATCCACATCAAATCAATGTTGGCAATTCATTTATGGAGACTGATACACATCAGTACTCAAATACTCGTATATGTATAGGTACACTGTTAATCTACTTTTACGCTAATGTTGCTATTCCCATACATACACATATACATATATATATATATATATAGACTTTGTGCCTCGAAATAAAAACCAGGTTTTTAATCAACTCCAAAAAGGGAAGTTCTATGACCTTCTGCATATATTTGAACCGCCACAATGGTCCTATATTTTGCATATTTTGTATTTGCCCTCTTATAAAAAAATGGGAGTCCAACAATTTACGGCTGGTGACTCCACTTTTCCTTTTATCCGTTATCCTTGGAGATTAAAAGCATTTTGTTGCAATGTTCGAACAACAATCTAGACATTACTCTGGCATGGATCCCTAGTCATGTGGGAATCCAAGGTAACGAAGCTGTTGATAAATTGGCTAAACTAGCTGCTCTTCAAGGTGTTTACAATAAATCGGTTTACAGCCAAGATTTGTCTAGTGTTCCTCGCTCATTACTCGAGGAACATTGGAATAAAGACTGGTCCAATTCAACAAAAGCCAAATTTTATCGCCAATCTCAACCTTGTGTGTCTTTGCGTCCATGGTTCTCTAAATTAAAAATCACTCATCAATTTGCGAGTGTGGTTTGGAAGATGGGAACATTATCCATATTTTATTTGACTGTCCTTTATATCAGTCATTGGCGTTTTATAATTTATTGGTGTATTATAAAGCGCCTCTCCCTGTTAACTTGTCCTCTATTTTGTCACTGACCAATAAAATATATGTAAAATGTATGTTAAAATATTTATCTCATCATAAAATTCTTCTATAGCTTTTTATTTATATATATTTTTTAACTTTTGGTATTATATTTATATCATCTACATATGTATATTATTCTTTTGTATCGGGGCAATTTTTCACTCGAAACTGACAGTAATGTCCCTCGACAGTGAGGTTGACTGGTTGCCATCCTCAAAAATAAGAAGAAGACTCCACTTCTGATAACGAACAACTTTCCATTAGGAAATGTTTTGATCGAATTCGACTATGGTTACTTGGGGGAAATTGTTCGCAATCACCATCATGAAGTCATCAGTAAACAGTAATTACGCACGAATTAATAACTACCTACCTGGGTTTCGTACTCAACTTCGAATGACGTTGGCTCGATGCTCGATACCTCGATGTCCCTGCCTCGATAGTACGTTTTGCCGGTGGGTCGTTACCTCGAAAGTTCAGTACCTCGAGCGGTTCCTACCTCGATGGGTCTTTGCCTCGACGGTACATTTCATCGATGGCTTGTCGCCTCGAAATATTATTTTATTTGATTAAATAACCATATCGCATAAGTCACTTCTTAAACAAAAAAACTAGATCAAAATCTGTCTATCCGTTTGGGACAACAAAATATTTTGCTATGATCATTTTATAAGGCGTTAAAAAATTAAACTCTCATTAACGGGTTTCGTTTCGTATTCAAGTTTCAGGCATCTATGATTAATAATTGTTTTTATAATAACTAAACGTAAATCTAAACTATAAATAAATAAACGTACTAAGGAACCACCTTAATTTACAAATAATTCAAGAAAACTTTTTTCAATTACCCGCAAAATTCTCAATTTAGTTACAAATTATAAATAAAACCTGTAGATTAGATTACCTACCTGTCGTATCAAATGCTACTTTATGTTGTCGTCAAAAAATACATGCGAGTACCTATCTTTTAAGTATAACAATCATAATGTATTACCCTCAGGTTTCAGCAGGATACCAGTGTTGTGCCCGCCTCGGGCAAATCCACACAGTGAGCTGTAGCCTTTTTGTATACCGCGGCACACACATAATATTTGATGTTTCTGTACTTGTGTTTTATTGAAGAACTTCTTGTAATTAATGCGTAATTCTGTATGGATATAGAACTTCTTTCTTCTGCCCTACTGTAAAATTATTCCAGAAAAATCTGCTTCTAATCAACTGATCAAATGCTGTGCACAAATTTATACAATGCTATTCAGAATCTAACCTAATTATATATATTAATATAGAGGTATGTAGTACAGGTATCTATCAACTTATATGTATATGTTACTATATAAATGAAATATAACATAAGTGCAACAAAGAATTTTGTAGATATATATTATATCCTATATATATTCAAACATATTTTATATATATTATTTACTTATATTTATATACTTACCAAACTTACTACTACTAGCTTATTGTACAAAATATATGGGGAAGACATTGTAGTCTGTAACACAGTTTTTAGCTACCACAGACAACAAAGCTTCAACAAGTTGTGTAATTTACTTCGGTTCAATAAAATATTGTTTATTGTTGTTTATTGTTTTAGTTGTATTTTCCATATGTAAAATTTGTAATGTGTGTGTACCTACATGGATGCAAATAAATGCTTATCTTTAAATCTCACATTTTTAATCAATATTCTAACTTTTTCTTGCAATCTTATGTAACCGATTGGTTTTGAGCACAGACTAAAAAAAATTTTGATCGTGCGCGGTGGCCATTTAATTTCAGCAGTCCTATTAGTTCTCGAGGATTCTAATAGATGGGGCTGTTTTATCTAAGGAAAGTCATAACCATGTTTTCTATAGTATATAAATCACAAACACATTTCACTATTATTGATTTTATTAGCATTTTGTACTCCACAATTCCGCTAACTTATGGACTCTAATGTTGTATATAGATCCCTCCAGTGACGTCAGACAGACAGATGATCTTTACATTTCCGCTGCCAGTTCGAGCGGTGACAATCAATCAGAGGAGCTGCGACTCCTCAACGTCATCGATTACCTCGTGTCACTCGTTTTTGCGTCGACGCGACGTGTCCCGGCCCCAGAGTTTATTCCACAGACATAGACATAGTTTATTTTCTGTCGATCGATGTTAGACTTGAGATTGTTATTTCTAACCATTTGAGAAAAATGACGGGTGTAATGTGTTTGACTCGTTTTCAGGTGAAAAATGGTTTATTTTGTAGGTACAGTCGGCAACACAATTAAGATGGCGGGTGTTTATTTTTAAATATATTTGACTGGTCTTTTTACCCTAAGGAAAAAAATAGGGCATATTAGGTAGGTAAGTGAAATAGAAGGGATAGGCATAGGTAGTTTTTTTTTTATTCAAAAATATCATAGACAAAACCGTTAACTGTGTCATTTGATGGTCGCGTTTGTAGCCTATTCCACTTAATTACATTAAAAAACTTGGAGAAAACATGAGTTCCAAATAAATTTCGCAAATCAAAAATCAAAAATCAAAATCAAAAATATTTTATTCAATGTAGGATACAAAAATATCACTTATTGAAAGTCAACATGTTATTATTTTAAACTACATCGCTTCGCAATGTGTTATGGTTAGGGAGAAGAAGCGACAAGAAACTCCGCAACAACACATCTTTTCAATTTGTTTCCATCTTTACAATAATATTACATTTTATATAACATATTACAAAACAATAGCAATTAACATAACGACCAGCTAACACCAGACCTCCTTATCGCCTAAATAATCATCTATCCTGTAATAACCCTTGTTACACAGAGTTTCTTTAATGTGGCGTTTAAATTTCTGCTCTGTTAAACTCAATACATGTTCTGGTATTTTATTGTAAAAGCGTGTGCTGTGTCCCACAAAAGATGTGCTAACCTTGCTAAGTCTAAACTGCGGAATTTCAATTTTATTTTTGTTTCTAGTATTCAAATTATTAATTTCAATACGATTAATTCCGACGTTTAATCGTGAGAAGGTAACGATCTTATCGTCAAGTTGCCAATATCCGGTACCAAGCTTCGTCTCTGTCAAATTTAATTACAATCGATTCAACATTCGAACAAACAGACAGACATTTCGCATTTATACAATAATGTAGATCATCAACAATAGCCTTACACGTCCCCACTGTTGGGGCCCAGCCTCTTCTCACTGGGGGAGGGTTTGGACCAGTTTCCGTGTTGACCAGTGTCCGTGCGTCATTTGGAGGCTCCACTGAAAACCAGCGTTATAGTGAACGGCTACAACCCGTGCTGAGTTGGAGACCTTTTTGACTCCACCTTGCGACACCGACAATTAGATGGCAAATAGAATGTTATTTTTTGCATGTGTCTCGTCTGTGTAATATTTGTACCTGATTGTTTGTGTCATGAGATGGGTTTAAATTAATTTTTCTTTCTTTCTTTCTTTCAATATGGGCCCAGTGCAGATTTGTGAATTTGTGTCAGTGGGTTTTTAAACCTCCCCTGTTGGGCACTAACTTAGCTTAACCCTTTGTTCCCAGTAGTTCTGTTGGACAGTTCTGTTAGCCGAACTAATGGGAATTTTTGTCTCTCTAGTTCTCTAGTTCTAGTGAATAACATGTCAACCTAACACGAAGGGTATGGCTCGCCCGGCTCGCTTCCGCCATACCCTTCGAACCTAACCTATCCATGACGGGGTGCCAAAAACTCCCGTGCTCGCTTCGCTCGCACTCGAATTAGAACTCGACAGAACTACTGGGAATCCCTAGTACCATTTGTTCTGTTGATAGAACTAGTGAGACAAAAATTCCCATTAGTTCGGCCAACAGAACTGTCCAACAGAACTACTGGGAACATAAGAGCTTAACGACTGCCTTCAATTGACAACAGCCGGGACCGGCTATTTAACATTCCCCCCCGAAGTACGGAAACACTCGTATAAAAATGCCACTAGTGGTCACCCATCCAAGGACTGACCGCACCAGACATGCTTAACTTCGCTAATCGAAAACGAATAGCGAAAGCGACTGCACGAGTGCCTATAGTGTAAATAAATACACAATATTCTGAAATAAATTCACCATTGGGGTTGAAATTCGAAAATACTTACTCCTGTAGATTTAGGAACTTTGTCTAACTAATAATTATAAGAGGAATTATAAAACAAGCGAATAAAAAAAAACTTTGCGACTGATGATGACATACTGTTTTAATAACTTGAGCGGTATGTATTACTAAGTGAGTGACTACATTACTAAGTGAGCGACTGGATATACAAAGAGGGCAACTAAAGCATAACTGCACCCCGACATGGATAGGTTAGGTTCGAAGGGTATGGCGCAAGCGAGCCGGGCGAGTACGAGCGAAGCGAGCACGGGAGTTCTTGGCACCCCGACATGGATAGGTTAGGTTCGAAGGGTATGGCGGAAGCGAGCCGGGCGAGCAGAGAGAGAATTAGATTTGCCAAATATTGAAAAAAATACAGGACGTAACGTTGACACTCAAACAAATATTAGGTCGCTCCAATATTGTGAAGCTTCTCATTTTGTTTTTTAAGTAACTCAAATTAATGTTTGTAAGTTGCTGTTCTGTTGATTTCTCGTCACTCGCAGTCAGTCGCTCACTTAGTAATACTATAACCTAAATTAATTAATTTTGAAACTTCAAAATGTAATTTACAGTCACTCGTTTTATTGCTACCCATTTTATAAATGGGAAAGTTTGGATGTCTGTTTGTTTGTTGCTCAATCACGGTGAAACGGATGGACGGATTTGGATGAAATTTGGTATAGAGGTTGAACATACCCTGAATTAAAACATAGATTATTATTTATCCCGATAAAGTGAGTAGTTCCCGCGGGATCAACAAATATAAATATATCGCCGATAAATGTTATTCCACGCAGACGGAGACGCGGGTGACAAGCTAGTTAATAAATAAAACAAACCTGTCAGTCATGGATACTCACTAAGCGACAATTACTTAGATAAATAACAACGACTCTCCTATCCTGTCCACTTATAAGTTGTCCAAGCGGCAATTCGGTTGTGGTTGTATGTAGTCGTACTTCCCTTGTAGTTGGAAGTTGTTCGAGCTCGGAGTTCGCTTGATGCGACAGAGCCTCTCACACACTGGAGCGGGAGACCGAGCGGTAAAACATCGCGTGCAGGACTGCACTGCGTGGTCAGTCGTAGTACCTACTTCTTTAACCCCCGACGCAAAAAGTGGGTCTGTCTATGGTACCGTAGCTCTTAGATTGAACCCATTTGAATGAGTTTTTATTTGAAAGGAGGTTTCCAGCTGTCTTTGTTAGACATGTTTTGTCAAAATCAATTCAGCCGTTTTGTTTTAACACTTAAACATGCAAATGTTTTCGCGGGGGTTTGCAAAATTTTCAATTAATAATTATTAAGGAGTGAATATGCTAGATACCAATTTTACCAAAAAGTCGGCATTAGTAAGGATTGGTATTACCACGTATAAACTATGTAAAAAAGATGGAAACCTATTGAAAAGATGTGTTATTGCGGAGTTTCTTGTCGCTTCTTCTCCCTAACTATAACAACTTGTGAAGCGATGTAGTTAAAAAAAAATGTTGACTTCAATAAGTGATATTTTTGTATCGTACATTGAATATTTTTTGATTTTGAACAATATAAAATGCAAATAGCTGTAGGTAGTTTAATACTATTATTGAACATTTAAATGTAACTTTAAGTATAAAAAAGAAAAGAAAATGATCCCGTGGGTTTCTTGCGCCGCTTCTTTTCCCACCGATGATTTCCCTTTCCGAAGCGGTAGTAGCTTGAACATACTGACTGACCGAAAAATGCTTAGCCCTATTTTTATTTCCAATAGATCTAAATTGACATTCAACAAATGATATCATGTATCTTACGTTGAAATAAAATGCTTTGAGTATGAGTTTGTAAATTTACGCGGGAACGTATGAAAAGAACAGTGCCAACCCATCTCTTCCCAAAAACGTTATTAAAGGCGACTAAGGAACTATTCACTATAAAAATATCTATAGAATGGGCTCACCCCCTGTCACGTGTGCATTTCTATACATTTCGACGGTGAACCGTGGATGTTCTTTCAAGCATTAATCATTTAATGTTTGGAACACCCAAACGCTTTAGTTTGGAATATCTCTGACCACCCCATTTGGGCTAAAGGTTGTCACTTGATGTATGTAATAGAAATCGCAATACCGAGCGGTGTTACCGCACACATACAAACACCCGACGATAAACTTTTTTCATCTCCACCCGCATCCAACCGAGTGCGCCAACTCGAACGTTCGATATTACTGCACTTCCTCGGGGACAATATCTCTTGCAAAGCATTCGCTATTTATTTGCTATCCTCAACGCTCAACCACAAAGCATCTATTTGTTGAGAATGGATTGCGAAATTGCGATACAACAAAAGAAGAATAGATCCTGTTGGGGCACGACCGACATATTTTACTGGCTCGGATCAGTGCATTTATATTCAACTGTACAAGAAGGAATCCTACTACCTACCTGACCTTCTGCGCGGACATAGCTATACTAAATTAAATTGGTGGCACGAAAACCTCTCTTTCAATAGGTCTAATTTCAGGAAACACAGAAGAAAGCTTAACAAACTGAAAAAGTAAGTATTTCGACAGACTCACAGGAGTACAAAGTTGTATACTTAGCTCTAGCCTCGGACCAGCGCATTTTATAGTCCAACGCCTTGTCCTGATCTTCTTCAAAATCCATTTCACTAAAATCCTCGGACTCGCAGAAGACATCCGTAATCTTGGTTTCCACGCTAGATAAGGCTTCTGCGACTTCCTTCAAAGTTGTATAGGTAGCCTCTACGTCCGCCATGCCTTCAAGTGCCGAAAGAAATTTTTTCTCCAAAGTCGAGAATTCACGCCTGAGTTGAGTGCGTTTGCGTTTTAAGTGCGTTCATTGCTAATAAAATATGCTTTTACCGCACAGATTGCAGGGTCAACACGGTCGCCACAATGTAATAGATATTTACGACAATGAATTAAAACACCGATTTTTATTGACATATTTATTTGGTTGCTAAGATACGTGACAAAGTCAGAGATTAGCTCTTAAATTTGTCTGCAAAGCTTATCGCACAGTCAGCGCCGACGCACTTCCTGTGCTCGCGGGAGTGTGGCCAGCGGATCTTGAGGTTTTAAGAAGAGCTGCCGCCTTTTATCGCAGAAGGGGAATGGAATGGTGTGATTATGGTTTGGGTGATCAAAATAGGATCGAACATCTATTTTAAGATGGTGTAGATGAGCGACGTCTCTCAGATTGGCAGCACCGCTGGGAGACTACTGATAAAGGCCGTCAACTGTACTGTTTCCTTCCCAATGTCATGGAACGATTAAAATGTCCTTGGTTGGAGGTAGATCACTGTGTGTCGCAGTTTCTTATCGGTCATGGAAATTTCAGGGGCTTTTCTCTATGAAGTTGGTGGCTTCCCCTGAATGTGAATGTGGATATACAGAGCAAACTGCTCATCATATTCTGTGGGATTGTCCGCGCTGGTGTAATGAACAGAGGGTCATGCTGGATAAAGTGTCATCGTATAACGATCCGGTCTTCTACACCGATTTAGTGGCGACCCGACATAATTTCCAAGCCTTTAGGAGCCACGTTTACTATAATTATTGGCATTATAATGACATTAATTAGGTTGCAGGGCAGGTGCAGCAAATAAAGCGAATATTACTTGTTAATTACTTTTAATAATAAATAATAAATAAATAAATAAATAAATATCCTTAGACATACACACAGCGCCATCTAGTTCCACAGTAAGCAACTATATGCTTGTGTTGTGGATACCAGATGGTTGATATAGTACATAAATACATTTTTTTTGTAAATAAATACTTATTATAAATGAAAACATCCATAACTCGGGTACACATGTCCGTATTCATCACACAAACATATGCCCCTAGCGGGATTCGAACCCGCAACCTTTTGGTATAGTGGTCAGAGTTGCTAACCCTTACACCAAACAGCTCGTCAGAGCCCAGAGCCTCCTTTGCTGAATATTAATTAGCAACATCGTGTTAGTGACAGGAAATTTGTTCCGATGACAATCCCCATATTTATATTGACGCGGAAACAGCTCCAGCCGACTTCACGTCAAGATGGCAGTTCTGCTGTTGCTGTCTCTGATTTATAGTTTTCGTAATATAAAAAGAGTACAGAAGTAAACAAGTGGACAAACGGTAAGCTCGAGAGGGAATGCCTCAACCACACACTACAATACTAAAATAAAACTTATTCTAGTGAGTGTGTGTTTGTTGGTGAATGTGTATGTGTGTGTGTTCGTCTGCGTGAGTGGTGTAATTGTGCGAGTGTTCTAATGTGCATTTGTGTGTATGTATGTGTACATTTCGTCTTCTTCCGTCTAACGTATCCGCGCCAGATTTTTGAATAATTATTTAAAGCGGTATTTAACGAGTGCGACATTGGAACCTTCAAGAAACGAGCCTACACCTTCCTCAAAGGCCGGCAACGCATCTGTGACCCTTTTGGTGTTGCGGGTGTCCATGGGCGGCGGTGATTGCTTTCCATCAGGTGACACGCATGCTCGTTTGCCGCCCTCTCATATAAAAAAAAAAAAAACTACTTCTTATGAAAAAATGTATCCGCAATCCGCTTGCCACAACTGAGCCAAGATGGCCGACAAACATACCCCTACCGAAGATGATTCATGTTTATTTGTTCCTTGTCAAATATGTCGTCGAGATGTGAACTATTTACATAACGCGGCGATAGTTGTTATTGTCCAGCAGGCGCCTCGCTTGCCGCGGGGCATCCCGAGACGCCCTCGCCCGCCCCGGGGCGCGGTGACGTCACATTTCACCGGAATGACTGATGACGCGTCCGTAAGTGCTCTCGGCAGATATCGTTTGTCAATCGAGGACGTATCCTGGTTCCTTTTTGTTTTTTTTTTGCAGATGATACGGTCAGGAAAAAGAGGTCCTGATAAATATGTCATGTCATGTGCCGTGCACACGTTTCTAGCACAGTAAATTGCAGGACTTGCCCATTTTTTCCCGAAATTAATTCTAACTTTGGTCTAACTAATTTAGCGACGAATTTTAAATTTAAATTAAATTTTAAATTAAAATTTAGGAATTTATAATTTACTAACTTCTTACCACGTACGACCACCCTGAGGAACGGACTTCCTGCAGCGGTATTCCCGAACGAGTACGATATTGGAACAGCGGATTAACGCATAATCCCAATCATTTCAATCTTAGTGGAGAGAGGCCGAAGGTTTGGGGGACTATTTGTCTTATCTCAATCAGTCGGAACACAACAATACAAAAAAAAATATCATTGGCAGCACCCTTAGATAAGTACTTATAAATAAATAAATAAAAGATATTTATTAACCACAAAATTAATTTAACAAGTAATTAATTGATTATAAATTAGGTTAAACAGTGATGAAAAGGTAGGGACTCAGCAGGTTTGCTGATTTTCAGTCCCCAAAGTAGAGTAGTTGCTGCCACCAAGGAATTAATCACTATTACTCTATGAATAAATTTAAACATTAACTAAAAGTAAACAAAAACAAAAATCTATATATAAAATCAACTCAAAAACAACTGCAGGTGCTAACCCATAAAAAACTAGACACGAGAAGGTATCATATAGGTAGGTATTTGGTAAAATTTCAATACTTACGTGTGAATGTGCGAGTGAATTTAATTGTTCTCAAATTATTATTTAACCAGAATCAAATTTTACTTAACTTAACTTAAATATTTAATAATATCCTATCAGCAACCAAACCTTTATTTGATGACGTCACCCTGGAGATGATAACACCGGTCCCTATAACCTTGTACAACCTTCAGCTCTTCTAAAGGAAAGTAATTATTTGTTAGACCTTTTAAAATCCATTCATTTGTTGTGAAAAGTATACTATTACCTATGAAATTGGCGTTTTGTATGAACAATTTCATTAAGACTGTTTTCTCCATACAAACATTTTTGATTTTTTTTTTGGAACGCAAAAGCCAAATTTAGCGTAATTTTGTGTGTATTATCGGATAACATTAAGTTAAGTATAGGTAGCGTTAATTTTTAAAAGTAACGGCTTTATAAAAGTTTCAGCAAATCTAAGAAATGATTATGGGAAGCACATGAAAAGAGTTCTGTTCAAATTGTTTTTTTTTAATGCACCACGGGTTCGTACTTGACCTCAATTACACCTGATGTTAAGTGAAGATGAGGTCGAAGGTGGAAGCGTACTAACCCGGAAACCCCAACACATACTGGCTATCTTATCTCTGACAACCGGAACACAACAATGCTATTAACATTGCTGCTTGGCGGCAGATTTAGATAAGATGGTGGTAGCTAGCCAGGCGGACATTTTAATATGCCCTACCACCAACCAAACCGAGTACTTAAACATGTACCCCGCTGGGGATCGAACCCGCGACCTCCGAATCGTAAACTCAGTGTTGTTTACATTGAGCCACGGATTATTATTTTATTATGCCATTAATTTATTATGTAATTTAGCCCAGAAATTAAAAAAGGTTTCATGTGAAACCTTGAAATAATATTCCATTTTCCATTTGGAAATTTATTTAAAAAACAAATTTGGATATAGGTTTGAAAATCGCAGGAATTGGTACATATAATTAACGAAGAAAAAAAACTCCAATTTCATAGGTAAAGACCCAATAAGTATTTTGAATTTTACACTTCCAGAGCGAACTAATGGAAGCGACCTGGATCCAACGATTTCCGACGATCTTTATTAATTAGGTCGTCGGTCCACTTTGTGGGTGGATTGCTTTTGCTGGGTCTCCAGTCCAAGTTTCATATGTATAAGTCGAAATTATATTTTTCACACTCTCATATTTGCTTGTTTCATCTCGGCAGGGCGGGGCGGGTAGGGGAAGGGAGCGGAGCCCGTTATTTATATTCACTGGTAAATGATAGTTTATAACATTAGAGCCCATTTCACAAAAACCCTTTCATACCTCCCTCCGCCACAAATCCGACCCATTTTTATGAGAAAGTCATTTCACTTGGCAAAGAGCCGCCACGCACTTCACTTTAGCGAGATTCGTGCCGTCTCTTTGTAAATAGCCCGATGCTTTGTGTCAGTCATGCTCCTCTCCACCTCGAATAATAAATGTTTCATTTTATTTGTTTTGGGAACACTTGCGGCTAATTTAACAATTGTGAATTGTGAATATTTTTCGTAATAAGAACGTTAAGCTGGTTTAGGAACATTAGTCCTTCTGATTTTGCTGTAAGAGCGAGTTCGCTAGATAATTGGTGCAAATGTCCGAAATATTTATTTATCTTCAGACAGTTACCCCAATAATATAATTCCATATATTATTAGTAGTGAATCTACTATTACTAAAAAACCGGACAAGTGTGTGGGTGCCGTACTTGCCTTGGTTGGAAGGTGGGCTTTTTGAGTTCGATAATAATTTTCAACGAAAAGTATCTACCGCCTCGGTGGCTCAATGTAAACAACACAGGGTTTAGGAATCGGAGGTCGCGGATTCGATCCCCAGCGGGGTACATGTTTAGTACTCGGTTTGGTTGGTGGTAGGGCATTTTAAATGCCCGCCTGGCTAGCTACCACCATCTTATCTAAATCTGCCGCCAAACAGCAATGTTAATATCATTGTTAATAGCTATAATGTCATCAAAACAAAACATAAAGAGTGCAATAAATTGATTTGAGTTTGAGTTTGTTGTGTTTCGGTTGTCAGAGATAAGATAGCCAGTTCCCCAAATATTTGGGTTTCCGGGTCAGTACGCTTCCATCTTCGGCCTCATCTTCACTTAACATCAGGTGTGATTGAGGTCAAGTGCTAACCAGTTGTGCATAAAAAAAATCTACATTTTATAAGTTTTTCAACTATTCATTAACTTGTAAAACCAACTTACCTGTAATAGATTTCCTTTTAAGTGCATTCAAACTTCAAGCATTTATTTCAACGTAAGATACATGATGGCATTTGTTGAATTTATTGGAAATAAAAAGAGTATAATCTATTGGAAATAAAAATAGGGCTTAAGCATTTTTCGGTCGGTTAGTATGTCCAAGCCACCGCTTAAAAGCGCCGCTTCAAAAAATCATATATATTACTGCCGTGAATTTTTTCACGTATCCAAAACAACTAATTAGCGTTTAGGGGTTTTGAGGCACTAGACTAGGTAACAAAAACTATCATTTTAAAGCTTTTAAGGTTTTTATTTTATACTCTTTTACAAAACGGCTTACCTCACACAGATGTAATATATTTCTAATGGATATAACTTCAAACTCCAAGCATTTATTTCAAGGTAAGATACATAATAGCATTTGTTATAGGTCAATTTAAATCTACTGGAAATAAAAATAGGGCAATATTGCATTTATCTGTGGAATGTATTAAAGGAAACAACTGTTACGTAACGAAGTCCGTTTATTACTGCTCCGCGATTGGACACTCACGCGTACATATACACCAATCCTCCCACTTTATTTTGAAATCCTGATAACAATAGAAATAGTCAAATTAAAGGAACTGCTTATAATTAATTTTCTTTCTGGGCCTAAGCAAAGGGCAAACAGGCGATGATCCTGATTCATCACTAAGTGAGCCTTTAGAGCCACCAGGGAGCACATGTTTGGGTGTGCCCACTGGTTTCTCTGCCTCAATACCCGTAGGCTGCTCACTCGCCTCAGCCCATTCGTCACTGTCCCGCCCAACCACTACATTTTCATGTCGATTATGCGCTGAGCTATGGCCTTGTTGCATGACTGTTGCACACATACCCACATATACTCTATTTTTATTTTTAATTTTTAATGTTATGGTATACCTATTTGTTTATATCTGTTTGTATTTGTTAAAAATTGTATGTCTCTTGTTTTCTTATTTGTTCATGTTTCTCCTTTGTATGTGTGCCAGTTTATGCAATAAACTTTTTATCTATCTATCTATCTATCTATCATTATCATTTTGTTCACTGTCTCTATTTGTGTACGCGTTAATCAGCTGGTTAGAGTGCGGCGATGAAGGAACGAGTATGGGCGGAGGCGGTGACGGCGGCGCGGGCGTGGCCGGTGAGGATCGTCGTGGTACTGGCGATTGTAAGCTGCTGTAGCACCGGTTTGGATCCCTGCCTGCCATCGCTGTCACCTCACTAACGGGCTCACCTCTGTATTTTATAATTTGATCTAAATGTCGTCTACAACTAGTTTTATACGTATGGACAAATATTTGAAACATTCTTTTACCAATTATCTTTACAATTGTACCTAATACCTAATAAGTAAATGTGAATATGTTTGGGTACGATGGTTTGTTGCTAGGAAACAGGTATGGGTATTAGGTACAATTGTAAAGATAATTGGTAAAAGAATGTTTCAAAATATCCGAGTGGCGTGATTTTATGGCCGTCGTACAGACACATTTTAATGTCCTCCTTTTTTAATTTTATTTTTGAAAAATATTGACGGTACAACCTTTCCGAAATAATTGTAACTCCGGAGCCCGAGTCGAGTTCCATTTGTAACTGAATATTATTCATCGTAACCGTGATCATTAAAGGTGTACGATTGACATACCTTAGATTAAATAGTTCGCATTCCGTACAGTTCCGATGGTCGCTAGCTGCCCCTGCGGAAGAACCGCCGTCATTCACATCCAAATTATGCACACGCACCTTTTTGTCGCACACTTTCACCAAATGACCTTTATCACCGCATGCACGACAACGATAATTTCTAAACCGACACTTGTCCGCGTCATGGTTCTTCATACCACATACGGTACACCGACGACGTGAAGAATCGGGAACGGCGGCAGGTCGCCGTCCGGTCCCACGACTCCCGCAGGAACCGGCGCCAACCCTGTACATTGGCTCCTCCTTAATGTGCAGCGGCGCTGCGCCCGCGCTGGCGCCGGCCCGTGCCTCGCGCGCGCACGCAGCCTGCTGAGCCACTTCTACCGCCCTGGCGAATGTGAGCGCCGCCGCATCCTGTTCGAACAGCCGATCCCGCTCCGGTCCCGCACTCATGCCGAGCACGAATTTATCCCGAAGCATAGTTTCGAGCGTGCCGCCGAAATCGCAGTGGACAGCGAGTCCCCTGATCCGGGCTGCCCACATTTCGACGCTCTCTCCCGCCGATCTCGTCGCTTCATAGAACTTGGCCCTCTCGGCGAAGGTATTCTTCTTCGGTCTGAAGTGATTCCCGAGGGCCTTAACGAGCTCCACCTACGTAGCTTCCTCGAGTGCTTTCGGATGCACTAGGTTACGTAGTAGACGATAGGTATCGTCCACTAAGTGCGTCAATAACAAAGCACTCCTGTGTTCTCCTTCAATACAATCATTTAACTTTATGTATTGTTCTAATTTTCCGTGAAATATTTCCCATTCGTGAATATTATGGTCAAACATAGATAAATTGCCAATATGAACCGACATTTTATTTTTTTTTTTTTAATTCGCGGGTATCTAGATCCTCGTCGCCACTGGGCTGTATTAAAGGAAACAACTGTTACGTAACGAAGTCCGTTTATTACTGCCCCGCGATTGGACACTCACGCGTACATATACACCAATCTGTCAGTCAGTATATCCAAGCTAACCTTAAATTTTCATCCAATATAACCAATGTGCACTCGTTTAAACACCACCTCGATCACATATTACTTTGATACATCCGGACAAACACTGGACACACACAATGCCGTCAATTACATAACTTAATTAAAGGTATATTCAGACATAAGCGATAAAGATGTCGCGCTCGGTTGCAATACCGAATCGGTACGCAACATCGCTGTCGCCCTCGGTTGGGGAATTCGCCTGAAAGTGCGGCGGGGTGGGGCGGTGCGCGGCGAACACTCATCTCTGTAGACATTCTAAATGCACTGTAAAATCTAGATGCGTAAAATTCTGCATTAATTTCGTGTTATACTAGTATGTTGTGTATCCAAATTCGATTCCTTATTTTTGATTCAAGTAAGGCTATAATTAAAATAATGCTTCCTCTACATCGCAGTCCATTATAAAAATGAAAATTAGAATTGTACTCGTGTTTACACGGACGGCACAAAAGTGACTAACCATTTTACCCACCGCGACTGCGATATCGCTCATGTAGCGATATTGTGTACCGATTCGGTATCGCTACCGAGCGCGACAGCAATATCGGCTATGTCTGAAAAGACCTTTAATTAGCTTGATTTTCTTGCTACGTTGAAATATGCCGAAGTTTTTCTGCACATGCATCCTGTATGAAGACCGTTAACACAAATCGTAACAGTGAAAATATTTTATCTGTGCAATTTGAAGCTGGAATTCACTTATTTGAATAACCAAGTCCGATCAAACCGGTAGCTCGTATGAAGATAGATCGAGTTAAATTCCTGCATGATAAATACGTTGCGGATTACTGGATTGAATAAACAAGAGTTTGTATTTACACTGAGATTGGAAGGTGCAAACTAACGTTTCTAGAAATTTCACAATGATTTGGACTTTCATGAGAACATACGTTTCAGGTAAACATTAAGAGGGTTTATCCCGAACGGTATTCCACACTAAGTTTGTAGAGAACATTTTCGAATAAGAGTATTGAAACTAAATTTGAGCGAAAATTTTCCACAGTAACAGAAAAAACGCAACATTATATTCTTTTTTTTTTAAATCTTACTTTATTTTGGGATTTTCATCCTTTTGGATATGTCAATCCCATTGTACCTAAGCTAAATAGCGACAGAGAGAATTATTGGTGACAAACGTTCATCAGACTACACAGGGACAAAGTTGCTTCAGAAGTAGGAACAACTAGTATTTCTAGTTATTCAAAGAATAATGCCTATTATTCTTTTAATTTTCTTTTTTTATTATTATTCTACTCTTTTAAAATCCATATTTCGAAAAAGTTTACTACCACGTTTTAAGACCTATGTATCCAGTTTATACGTATAAAGTTTCATTAGAATCGGTTTATTCATTTCGGAGGTTTGTATGGAATGGCGTGTGGAACTCCACTACTAGACATTAGCGTCTCCACTTTCATCGCTATTCATGAGAGGGCAAACTCTAATTGCCACGGGTTAGAAATCGCAATTTTTTTTGGAAGCTGCTGCCCATGATTGGTGTAATACGAGTATATAATGTTATGCTCACGAAACACGAATCCTTAGTCGCCTTTAACGGCGCCCACGGGAAGAGTCGGGTTAGGATAGTTCGAGTTTTAGTACAATACAACAAAATACTAGAATATAACTGATGTTAAGTGAAGATGAGGTCGAAGGTGGAAGCGTACTGACCCGGAAACCCCTACACATTTGGGGGACCGGCTATCTTATCTCTGACAACCTCTGGTAGCTAGCCAGGCGGACATTTAAAATGCCCTACCACCAACCAAACCGAGTACATAAACATGTACCCAGCTGGGGATCGAACCCGCGAACTCCGAATCGTAAACCCAATGTTGTTTACATTGAGCCGCACGGAGGCGGTTAAACAAGAAAATCTATTGTTATCTTTGTTTGCAAAGTTTCAGGACAATTTAAAAATAATACCTTACAATACAAGCAACCTGAATATTAACATGTAATTTAAGGATCGAGCCCGGCCATCCCTCCAGTCCAATGCAATGGCGGAAGCATTTCGCCAAAGAGCCAGTTGAGCATGGCGGCTAAAAAATTGGAGCATTCACGTAAATGGGGTATACGATATCCGAGATATGCGCCCTTCTCGCGCCTCGAGCCGGTCATTAATCATCTCTCTCCGAAATGACGACGTTTCCTCAATGATATTGATACTGCAGAGATAAGACACCTGACGTGAGACACTGTCTCATGATGAGAGCGTCTAATAAGTATGGTTTTTTTTTATGCACAACATGTTGGTACTTAACCGCAAACACACCTGATGTTAAGTGAAGATGAGGTCGAAGGTGGAAGCGTACTGACCCGGAAACGCCAACACATTTGGAGGACTTGCTATCTTATCTCTGACAACACAACAATGGTATTAACATTGCTGCTTGGCGGCAGATTTAGATAAGATGGTGGTAGCTAGCCAGGCGGATATTTAAACAGCCCTATCACCAACCGATGGTATATTGCCTTGCGGTCTAAGTAGTTCCGAATTTCGCCTACCTTCAATCAATCAATCAAGTACACTTTATTGCACAAAATTTTACAATACACTTCTTAAATATAGCTTCAAAAGAAAATAATAATTGTACAGCCAGGCGGTCTTATCGCTATTAAGCGATTTCTACCTTCATACCTCAATGGAACTAAACACGGTTCGATTCACTTGGGATGGCACAATTTTAATTATCCGTCTTACCATTTTAATTTAGACTACTGCCTAGCAGCTGTGTTTTTTTTTATGCTCAACGCGTCAGCACTGGACTTCAATCACACCTGATGTTAAGTGAAGATGAGACCGAAGGTGGAAACGTACTGACCCGAAAACCCAAATATTTGGGGAACTGGCTCTTATCTCTGACAACCGGAACACAACAATGTTTTTAATATTGCTGTTTGGCGGCAGATTTAGATAAGATGGTGTTATAACATTTTTAAGGTTCATACATTATTATATTCATGCAGGCCACATTTGAAATAATTGAACCCCTAAAAATTGGAAAAAAGCCGACTTCAGTAAGGTTCCACGCTCTGTGTCAAAGCGCCGCGATCACTGCTTACTATGCGTATGTAGATTCGGTTTTACGATATGGCCTTATAATTTGGGGAAATAGTCCTGACAGGTATAAAGTGTTCATGGCCCAAAAACGATGCATACGTGCTATCTGTGCATGTGCGCCAGACGAGCCGTGTAGGCCGCTTTTCAAATTGTTAAAAATATTACCAGTCCCGTGCCTCTACGTTTTTGAATTAGTAAAATTTGTAAAATTAAATCCAGACCTGTTCAAACGAGGTAAGGACATATCGTCTAGAAACACTAGGGCCCACGTACGTGATAGGATAGTGTTTGAGGGAATTCCAGGTAGTGCGCGATTTCAAAAGAATTGTTATTCTATGTGCAAGTCAGTGTATAATAAATTGCCACTGTCCATAAGAGAATTACCAATTAAGAAGTTCAAAACGACTATATTTAAATTCTTATTGAACAATGTATTTTACTCAATTGATGAATATTTCAAACATGACTTTAATAATAATGATATATAATAATGATATATAATAAATATGTAATGTAATTTGCTTGACGATGAATTGAATCAATAATTATAAATTAATTGCAGACATATTTTAATTAAACTGTAATAAATTGTTAAGACGTTATTCCTCTAAATTGTGACTAAATGAACTAGAAAATTAATTTAATCAAGAAGGACATGCCTTTTGTGTAAATTGTTTTGTATTTTTTATTGTTTAGTGAAGGACAGGCTAATTTTAATTTTGCATGCTATTGTATATGGCTGATTTAGTTGATACAAATTTATGCTATTTTACCAACTAATTTACTTACCCTAATCATTGCAAATAAATGTATTCTATTCTATTCTAAATTCTGTCTCCTCACATCATCAGATCTTAACCAAATGATATTTTCTGAATGCAAATTGTTGGATCGTTTGTGTAAATATTCAAAATCGTTATATATATGACTATAATGTGTGGGGAGTTCTCTCAATTCCTCATAGATCCCATCATCAGAACAGGATTATGATAATTATGGGACCACCCTGGAAGTATGTCCTATTAAATGAAAAATTAATTTCCCGAATCGCTTTACAAATGACTGAATTCTGAGCTAACAAAATGAAGTCCCATTTGTCTTATTTTTTTAAACAAGTGTCAATTTTCAGGCATTTCCTCCAGCGTTCCTATAAACATATCCATTCACATCTTGGGGTTATCACCAACTGGATCAGATTTCGTCTTATTGCATTGCAAAAATTACTGATTGTTAATAACAATAAGAAAATCATCTCATTAAATCGCCTTTACAAATTTATATTGTTCGCGTCGAAGCGGAAACAAAATGAATAGGCTTGTGTTGTATCAACACAATGAGCAGTACTGGCCCTGGAACGAGAAAGTAAACACTTAGTCTCTCTCTCCACTACGAGTTAGCACTCGTCGTCGCTGTTGCGAATTCACACCTCAAACACCTTCACTAAATAATAAACCTACGGATTACAAGGAGGCTTTTAACAACCCCTTTATTCGAGAATAGTGTTGCAAGAGACTCGAGTCGATTATTCAGGGCTCTCTGAATTCAAAAGACTCGGCGTCTCGAGTCGTCTAGAGCTAGTTTTCAACGACCGAACCGTAAAAAAGAACTGGAGTTAACCTGAACACAAGTCGTCTATTAAAAGCTCAAGTTTGAAAGTTTGGCTTGAAGGTCGATGCTCAACCAGGACTTCAGCCGATCACATCATCAAGGTTGGAAAGTTATCAATATTTTTCATTTACGTAAGAAAAACCAAGGACACTTTAATTTTTGACAGAGGTATGGGTCAATATGGGACCGTCGGTGGCTCAGCAGTTAAGACGCGGTCTCCCAATTTGGGAGGTCCGGGTTCGATTCCCAGCAGGCCATGTACCAATGAGTATTTAAATTTAATTAAGTTAGTTATATGCATTTATCCGACTGCTCTTAAACGGTGAAGGAACATCGTAAGGAAACCTGCATGCCTGAGAAATAAAAATTCTAAGGCATCAGAAGTCCCCAACCCGCATTGGGCCAGCGTGGTGGACTATGGCCCATACTCCCTCATATACGAGGGAAGGCCTATATCCCTGCAGTGAGATATTTACGGGCTGATGATGATGATGGGTCAATATTTGGGGTTGGTGTTGTAACGAGGTGTACAACCTCTTCTAAATTCCGTCTCCTTTTCGGTAATCTCTTTGGCGTTTTCTTTTTTGGAACATTATTCAAAATTCAGAATTCTAAATTATTTTCAAAAACTAGTCAGTCTTGACGCAGCTTGCGAGTTAAAACTATTCTTTTCTTTTCCTTTTATTTTAAATTATTATAACATTATTGAGTTTACAAGTGCCTATCCCTTCTTCACCTGCCCTTCACCTTCTTCACCGTTCATCAGTGGCTGCAGTCCTGGTAGAGGCCTGAAACCTACGACCCTGAACCTCATCCTCGTTTACGGCGCCCAATTCCTATATCTACCTACGGCAGCTGAGTGTCGCAGAACCGCGACAGTGTACGTCTCATCGCACCAACTTGAGTGCTTAAAAACACTCTACCACAGAATTAATACAATAATATCCAGCTCGGAGACTCAAAGTTTTGAATTATGGAGATTTTTCTAAAGAGTCGAGGCTTGTAGACTAACTACCGCGTCTTAATAAGAACGAAGACTTGGAGGACTTGAGTCTGTTGGAACACTAATCCGGAAGCCACAGAAGTGTCCCGCATTCCGGTGAAGAGGAGAGCGAGGAGGAACCTCTTTCTGCAATCTTTAATAGTTTCTTTGTTTATTGCTCAGTCGTGGCGAAAGGGCGATAAAAAGAGTAGTTCTTTTTTTTTTTTTTGCTTGACCTCAATCACACCTGATGTTAAGTGAAGATGAGGTCGAAGGTGGAAGCGCACTGACCCGGAAACCCCAACACATTTAGGGGACTGGCTATCTTATCTCTGACAACCGGAACACAACAATGCTATTAACATTGCTGTTTGGCGGCAGATTTAGAGAAGATGGTGGTAGCTAGCCAGGCGGACATTTAAAATGCCCTACCACCAACGAGTTACGACCAACGTTCCCACAAGTTATATCATCTCGGCCCACAGTCCTAAGTAGCAATTATAATTAAGCTTATCTCTAAGATAGGATTACAGGTTGAGTTTGTAACAATAGAATTATTTCTGAATTAAACGTCGGTTAGTGAAGTACATTTTTGTATTTTTAAAAACCTTTCCCCCGTTTGCCCACACTTAACTCACGGGATAAACAAATTACAAATATATACAAAACAAACAAATACTACGCGGGGAAGCCGCGGGTAAGTGCTTGTAACTAAACAAAATACAAAACAATACAAATACTCTTTATTGCGCAAAATAATTTACAATAATTGTTGATGATAACAATAGCACACAATTAGGCGGTCCTATCTCTTCCAGACAACCCACAGCTATATAAATACTGATTGCACTGGACGAACTTTTGTTGATGCACTTCTTTCATTTTCGTATCTAACGTCAAATGTTGGCGATTGAATGACAAAGTTTAATGGAGTCCGCCCGCGCGTGAAACCGCCGCCGCCGCGTCTTCGGGGAAATTCGCAGTTTTTCGCAAAGAATCCCAAACTGGAAATGAGTTATGTATATTAAGTTCTATGAAGGGAGTATGCATCAGTTTTGAGCGGATAACAGGAAAATGACGCATATCAGAGGGAAAGGCTTATTTGCGTTATTGAAATAGCAAGCAACGGAAGTTAAACAAACTCAACTAATAAACTTTTGTATGCTCGCTTTTATTGGAACGGTACTGAGTCGAAAGGAGCGATGTTGAAGTCGTTCGCTTTTGAGTATGCATGCAAAAACTACAGATTCATTTTCGCATTCGACAAGTGAGTCTACCATTTGTTTTTCAATCAGAATAATCGTAAGTTTGACAGATTGATTGGAGTATATTATTGTTTAGTCACATTCCGTTTTATCTCTAAAATACCTCCTTTTCACGTTAGTGATAGTTTTTATTGAAAGAACTTTATTTAAAAGTGGTAGGTACTCTCTTCAATTTAAGAGCTATGCTCTTGTCGGTGGTGTCCTTTCCACACTTCTCTACATTCCGCCTTTCCTTTGACTTCCTGATACGACACGACATTTAGAAGTGATCAAAAATGATACTTACAATTTGGTTTAAGATGGTTTAATTGATGTGGGTTATTTTTCAAGGTTACGAAGCCGTTTTTATCAATAATTTGAAATTATCGGAAATAACAGTAATTAAAGCTATTTAAGTATTATTCATCATCACCGTCCGTCCGTACGTACGTACGTTAGCAACCAATAGAAAACCAAGTGGAATTGATTCCCGTGATGATTTTGTGAAAGTTCTAAAATTGCACCCCTCGTGCCCTGAAGGGATGTGTGAAAACTTTCTTCATTCGCAGAGATTGTGTGTTTCAATTAATTAGTTAATAGAGTTCAATTTAAACCAACTTTAGGTTCGATTGTTCGCTGATACAGTAAAACAAACATTGGTTTTATATTCTATTTGTCAAATCACAAAATCTAATATTTATTGGAACCAGCCACCCTCGAGTTTCTTGCTCAGTCTTCTGCCTTGTGAATGACTTCTTGGCCTACTTGCACAATTTCTCTGGATTACAAAGTATCAACCACCGTCTACCTTCAGTAGGCGCCGTGCAGAGTACCACTGTTGATCCTGGCTTACAGGAGTTACAGTGGGAGGAGAGCGGAGGTGGGATTGCCTTGTGAATGAGCAGCCCGACTACGGCAAAGGTAAAGTGAGGGTAAAGATTCATCGCATCTATATATGTGTATGTAGTGTCAAAATTGTTGCTATTGTCACAATATTGAATTAATAATAGCCACATAGTATACTCCCATGACACTACCAGCACTAGTACAGCCTAAACGCCTCAACTGCCTAAAGGGGCAACATATATATATTAGGTCCTTACCTATGAAATTGGCGTTTTGTATGAAGAGTTTCATTAAGACTGTTTTCTCCATACAAACATTTTTGATTTTTTTTTGGGAACGGCAAATCCAAATTTAGCTTAACTTTGTGTGTATTATCGGATAACATTAAGTTAAATATAGGCAGCGTTAATTTTTAAAAGTAACCGCTTTATAAAAGTTTCAGCGAATCTAAAAAATGATTATGGGAGGCACATGAAAAGAGCTCTGTTCAAATTTTTTTTATTATGTGATTTAGCCCAGTAATTAAAAAATATTTCATGTGAAACCTTGAAACAATCTTCCATTTTCCAAATAAAAACAACTTTAGATATAGCTTTGAAAATCGCAGGAATTGGTACATACGATTAACGAAGCAAAAAAACTCCAATTACATAAGTAAAGACCCAATATATAGATCATTATATAGATACATTACCCTACTTTTGTTTTTTTTCGGGTCGGGTAATAATAGCAAGCCATGCCTACTACGATGTCGTCACGAAGTCATATACACTGCCTCCACTTCGTTTTTACAAGCTTTTTAGTTTGCAATGTTCAATGTAAATAAGTAACTTTTTCGTTTCAAAATTTGTAAAGACAAATAGATAAAAAGTTTATTGTATAAACTGGCACACATAAAAGAAACACAATATTATAAAATACATTATTAACAGACATGAGAGAAACATATATGAAAACTATAACAATTACATTACTTATTCATGTGTGCACTTGTGCAATAGTCATGGAACAAGGTCATTGCTCAGTTTTTATAGCATTTTTCAACCATTTTCTGGTATCTGATTAAGCTGACATTTGGCATGTAAGGTGGGTGATAATACAATATTATGGTACCGTCGAGCTGATCTGATTATGGAGCCGGGATCTAGGGACTGAAACTCCCTGATGGCAAATGACAAGATAGTCGAATTTGGGCTAGTTTGTTTTGTTGTCATGAGCACTGTCTTCCATTACACATGATAATGCAATACAATACAATACAATACAATACAATACAATACAATACAATACAATACAATACAATACAATACAATACAAATACACTTTACTGCACAACAGAAAAGAAAATACAGTTTCAGAATACCTATTTTTTTTTATACACAACCTCAATCACACCTGATGTTAAGTGAAGATGAGGTCGAAGGTGGAAGCGTACTGACCCGGAAACCCCAACACATTTGGGGGACTGGCTATCTTATCTCTGACAACCGGAACACAACAATGTTATTAAAATTGCTGCTTTGCGGCAGATTTAGATAAGATGGTGGTAGCTAGCCAGGCGGACATTTAAAATGCCCTACCATCAACCAAACCGAGTACTTAAACATGCCTACCCCCCAGCGACCTCCGAATCGTAAACCCAATGTTGAAACGTAAACGTAAACCTAATATGTCATAATCATGATTGAGCATTACAAGCTCATTTTCAAAAGTATTTTTTAATGTAGAACCTATTACTCTATGGTCACGTTACACTGTGCAACGTGACCGCGAAGCCACTAGTGGTCACCCATTCACAAACTAACTGCCCCGACCGTCGCGTAACTTCGCTAATGGCTTCCGATTGCGCCACAATTGCCTGTATTGTAAACAACAATCAAAACCTTTCGCAATGCAAAGTTGTGGTTACACAAAGAACTTAATTTAGCACCTACTTTACATTGCAAAATAAGGGTAACTAACTAACCGATTGGCGGGGGCGAGGGGCGCGGGCGGGCGTTGAAGCAATCTGGTAAATGAAATGTGTAATAGTTTGCCCAGTGATTCAGTTAGTTTGCTCCGAACTCGGGCTACCTGCTGGGACAATGCAAATAACGTAAGGATAAAGGTGTGCACATACAGGTCACGCCGCAGCGGACCGGGTCTGGGTCACATCTAATAATTTAACGTGCCTGTACCTGCTTCTGTGGGTTCCCTACTTATGTGCGAAAGTCGTTTGTGCGAACAATGTGCCGATAATGTCATAGTACGGTGTTTTATTGTATCGATGCCTTATTGGCGCGACGTAACGTTAATGCGAAGAACTCAGTCAAAGTCAAAGTCAAAAATGCTTTATTTTGTAGGTACACAGAGTACACTGAAAATAGTCAATTTTACATTTTTTAAGCTACTGCTTGTTCAAAATGCAATTTTCCCCTGAGAAGAACAAGCAAGAAACTCGAAGGGTTGCTCTTTTAAAATCAGGCTTTGATTTTACATAAAGGTTTTTATATTACAAAAAGGTTTTTATATTTCATTAGTAATCGTGAAATAGCCTGGCATGCGAACAATCTGATTATGTCCAGGGATGATTATCATCTAAATAGTCTGATATTTTATAATATGCTTTGTTAATTAGTTTCTGTTTTATAGTATCTTTAAATTTATCGAGAGGAAGATTTCGTATATCAACTGGGACCTTATTGAAAAAGCGTATACATAACCCTTTGAATGAAACTCTGTTGCGGCAAACCGTACGGCGATAATTCATTAGTCCTATAGTGTATTAGTTCGACAGTACTATAGGTCGAACTCACGAGTTCGATAATTTATTAATTCAAAAGTACGTTTCTTTGAATTGCCTTTTTTTTGACGCGGAGGAACGCATTACGCGTACCGCTCGCTTGGGGGACGGCGAGACGGTTATGTGGGACTCCCCTCCCCGTCGGGAGGGTACCCACTAAAACGTATAAGCGGATGCAGGCCTTAGCACCTTGCCAGGTGCAGGATGCACCCTCCGTAGGGGGCGCTGTCGTACCTCAAACCGCGATCAGCGAGGGGTATGAAGCGCGGCTGGGCCCGACGCGACGACACCCCCCCGGTTGCTCCGGGGGGTGTCATCCTCTCCCGGGCCGCGTCCGACGACTACATCGCCCCGAGATGTAGCCGCCCGCGACCCTCAGGCGACGTGCAGGCGGGCTAGCGAACGAATTGCCTACTACGTCTTATTATTATTATTCACACACTATTAGTCACCCACTCACTGGCTTCTTGGAGCGAGTGATGTTGCATTTTTGTTTTTATTTCTTGATACTTGTGCATTCTGAGTTTTGAAGTATAAAAACGGCAGAATATTGTATGGTAAAAGTCAGTGATGGTGTACAAGTGAAGGGAAGGGTAAATAAATTAAAATGTGGGACGAAGCTTTCAGGTTCCCACAAAAAGCCGCCAAAATCTTCCGTAAAGCATTCTGTCACTTTACTGAAGAATTACTACAGTAGGAATACTACAGAAGACTGCATGTAGCGTAGCCTTATCCCTTTGCCTTCCAACATTGTTGGAGAATAAACCAAAAAAAGGATATACTTTACAATAAAAACTATTTTTATTCTTTACGCGGTCACTATTTCAATAATTTTAATGAAATTAAAGTGTTTTCTGTAACAAAATTCAGGCTAAATTAAATATATCTGTGAAAACTCCTTCAAAATCCGTTCAGTTCTGTGATGCGCGTTCAGACAAGCAAACGAACGATTTAAACACAATTTGATAATGTAATGTTTTTATGAATTACTCGATACGCGTTTGGCCAATCTCACATGAATTGGAAAGTGAAGATGTAGTCGCAGATTCCAGCACAAGAGTCTGTTTTGAGAATTAAGAAAATATATGAAAACTTCGCGTCGTGTTACAGCGCGTTCGACGCTCGTGTGTCCGCGGCCTTACGGCATGGTGACGTACCGACAAACTTATTTACATACCTCCGTAAGTAAGTGATGCCGCGCCACGAGCGTCACTCCGCCTTGCTAACTCCATTGGTGTCATGTATGGACACTTTGTATTGTATTAAGCAAATAGTAACTTCCGTAATGTATCTC
This sequence comes from Oegoconia quadripuncta, assembly GCA_949316235.1. Taxonomy (NCBI): domain Eukaryota; kingdom Metazoa; phylum Arthropoda; class Insecta; order Lepidoptera; family Autostichidae; genus Oegoconia; species Oegoconia quadripuncta. Next base: position 348,969 of record OX438747.1, read on the forward strand.
ACGGTATATTTTAGCTATTCGTTTACAAGCTTTTATTTAGCTTGCAATATTCGTAAGTAAGCCTTCGTCCGTTTCAAAATTCGCAAATAATTTTTCAACCACTTGCTGATATCTGATTGTGCTGAAATTTGGTATATTTATGTAAGTTCGGTAACAATGCAATGTTATGGTACCATCTAGTTGATCTGATGATGGAGCCGGGATGTTAGGGACTGGAACCCCTGATGGAGAGCGATCCCATTCTAATTAAAAAAAAAAAAAAAATGTCAAATTACATGATATTCGAATTTGGGCTAGTTTGTTTTGTTGTTGCACTTTCTGCACATGATGACTTTTTCGTCAGGATTAAAACGAAATACACGGAGTAGACAGAAACAATTATTATCAAAACGAACAAGACAAACAGAGCCGAACACGCACACTCAATTATCTAAAGTAAAGGTCTATCTTGGAATAGTTCCCTTTAAATCCATCTGGTAGTCAGTTCAATAGGTAATTATTAAACCAGCGGGGCTAGCATGCCTCGTAATCTCTCTACAAAGACACGAGATAGAAGCTCTGGGTCTCTCTTACTTGTGAGGTGTTGCGAGATGGTACGACGTACCGGTGATACAGTGCACCAGTGACGAGGACCTCAAACGTTAAGGAGGTCCCTCGGTCTCTCTTTTTAAAGCCTTTGCTAATTGCGGATCTCCTGAAATCGGATGTAGTCAGTTGCCTAGTATCTATTGTTTTTTAGCACAGAGAAATTTACCATTTGGCTAAAGTCAAAGTCAAAAATGCTTTATTTTGTAAGTACACGGAGTACACTTAAAATAGTCAATTTTACATTTTCTAAACTACTGCTTATTCAAAATGCAATTTTCCCCTGAGAAGAACAAGCAAGAAACTCGAAGGGTTGCTCTTTTAAAATCAGGCTTTGATTTTACAAAAAGGTTTTTACATTTCATTATTAATTGTGAAATAGCCTGGCATGCGAACGATCTGATTATACTGGCTGAAAGGTGTTATATACCAATATACATCGACCAGGGTGTCAGATTATCCCACAATTGCCTTGCTGTGGAATTTTCTGAAGGGACGGTGATCGCCATCCCTCAAGCCAAATCTCTAGAGAGGCCGATAACTGAACCACAGAGAGCGTTTAGCTTAAGTAGTAACATAAATAAGTGGGTGTGTGGAAAAAATGGATGATAAAATTGAAAAATGTGGGAAATGTAGGTAAACGATAACTCAGAAAGGATGCGGCTAAAAGGATTTCTAGGCTGCAAAGAAGGGTTATATTTTTCTATCTATGTTTGTATCTATATAGAATTCGTTATTCCCTCGTAGCATGGATTTTATTTACTGATATACCATTCGATCCTTCGTGACAGGATAGCATAGATTATGGTCACAAAATGGTACCCATGGTGACCATAAGGGCCAAGGTTGTTAAAATAAAAGGTCGGTCCTCTTGAAAGGGAACAACCACTCCTGATGGTGTGCATTAAAGTCCCCCAAGAAGACCATTTGCGCAGTGGGATATCGCTGCTGCACGGTATCGGATGTTGCGGTAAGGTATTCAATAAGTCTGGTTGTCTCCTGATCACCACTGTGCGATCTGTAGATACCAGCATAGAGAATTTTCTCTATTCCGGTATCCACAAGTATCCATAAGACTGAGAACCTGGGATCCTCAAGATTACGGAGACGCCGACAGCAGATGTCATCGCGAGCATACACACAGATTCCAGCGTGTGGTTTAAAATTGTGCTCCAGGGAGTATCCTGGGTAGTGGAGGTATGCCGCGTCTGGAAAAGTGACGTGTGGGGAGCTTCTAAATCACACAGGCGTATCTTGACAAGTAATCTAATCGTAGCTGGTATCGTTGGTAGAGCTGGAAGGTGACAGGAACTCAGCAACGGCAGATAGTAAAACTATCGAGCTTTTTATCGAGAACAGTTTATGTTACTCGCCTCTGTAAGTACTTGCTAGAATAATATGTGATGATCAGTTTTTAAGTATAACTAATAAATTACACTTAATTTTTAGTGATTGTGACTTTACAGGTTATAATTAGTAAACCTTTGGGTGGTAAATTTCAGAAGTTGTCCTGAGCCAAGTAATAGACTATGCAATAAGTACAATAACTTCAACAATTAGACGACCTGTTTTGGTGTAGTGGTTAGCAACTCTGACCACTATGCCAAAAGGTTGCGGGTTCGAATTCCGCTAGTGACATATGTTTGTGTGATGAATACGGACATGTGTACCCGAGTTATGGATGTTTTCATTCATAATAAGTATTTATTTACAAAAAAAAAAGTATTTACGTAGTATATCAACCATCAGGTATCCACAACACAAGCCTATAGTTGCTTACTGTGGAACTAGATGGCGCTGTGTGTATGTCCAAGGATATTTATTTATTATTATTATTAGTGACCCAACAGTGGGTACGTGTAAGGCAGGTGATGAGAAATATTGAATTTTTCTTCTTTCTATTTAATGTGAAATTTCTTTTTAAGTAGATAAATAGTTAAAAAGGTAGGCGGTATGTAGCTACGATGTAAGGGCTACGCCATGTTGGCTACGGATACCGGCTACGGATTATCGTAGCAACAGTAGGTACTCCTTCGGATTGAGAACTTGTCTTATTTTGTGGTGATCAAATGTGGATGTTTGTTTGTTTGTTGCTCAGTCCCGGTGAAACGGATGGACGGATTTAGATGAAATTCGGTATATAGGTAAAATATATCCTTGATTAAGACATAGGATATTTTTTATCCCGATAAAGTAATATTAAATATATTCGCGACAACGTACTGACAGGCTTTTTAACGGTGATGCATCCGAGGCACTTCTTACAGAATGGCAGGAGAGGTGGGACCTTAGTCATAATGGGAGACACTTGCATTTATTCTTTCCGTGTGTCCGCACAAGGCTGAAAAGCTCCTGGTTCGAGATAGACCATCAGGTGTCCCAATTTCTGACAGGACATGGTAATTTCAGGGGTAAGTTGTACTGTATGCAACTGGTTAACTCATCGGAATGTGAGTGTGGTGCAAGTAACCAGACTGCACACCACATACTATGGGAGTGCCCGAGATGGACAGAGGAGCGTAAACTCATGTTATCAAAATTAAATGCGAATAGCCATCCAGTGTACTACGGGGATCTGGGATCTGGTTGCAAATCGTGATAACTTCATAGACATAGACATAGACATAGAAACTTTTTATTCAGTGCCACAATACATTGTACAGAACCATCAATATACTTATTATTATACAGGAAGAAATCTTAGAATAATGCACAATATAATTGTAGCAGTGAAAGGGCTCGCTGGCTCAGCTAACGCTGCAAACGCTGAACGCGCTTACAACACTGATAATTCTGCCAGTGCCTCAAGTGGAAAGTGACGTTCAGCTTAAAACAGAACTTTGGAAGTAAATAAATAATTAGTGGGATGGTAGCAGTATTGGTTATTTGTCATATAATAAAACTTCCGTGCTATTAAGTCTTTCTGCCATTCGTATTACTGGAATTACTACACTAAGTAGATTAGCCACTTACCAAGAACTCACTGCGTCCCTTAGGCGCCGTCCGTGGTGTATTCTACACTCATTAGGGACTGAGCCTCACTTAGTCCCCTTTACCCATTTAAATTTAACCTCATACGAGGGTTTTCTCCTTTTCTCTGGCTACACTCCCATTTGTAAAGGGGAAGGAGGAAATCATTTTATTTTTCCTTCTTTAAACCCCTGTTTCTTCTTCTTAAATAAATTTGGGGCCCAAGGTAGCGTAAAGTCTTTTCTCGGGACACGCTTACTTTCAGTAGGCGACGTTCAGCTGTACCGCTGTTGATCCTGGCTACAGGAGTTGCAGTGGGAGGGTGTGGACGTGGGTCATATTCGCGATAAAGTTATTACACGCAAGCGAAGCCGCGGGCGGAAAGCTATTTTAATAAATGATACACTAAATATATAATAATAATTCTTTATACTCACACTCATTGCATGGGCAAAAAATATAGGAGTAACCACATTTACATACGAATGTTTTCGTACTTGTAAGGCTAGCTATTAAAGAATCCAGTTGTTTTACTTTCATACTGTTCGATAAATAAGTAGGACTGTATAATAAATGGTGACTGTTTAGAGGCCCCCCCAAATAGTATAGTACCAAAGCATCTCTACATCAACACGATATCCAATTCTAGTAGCCCTTACCTGATGGCAATCATTGCTGTGATCATGGTTTGCCGGCCGGCATGAGAGAAATCAGCAAGTCCTCCTGTGTTGCTCTCGACACTAACTATAATATACTTATTCAACGCTGCACTGCACGCACTTATTGTGTTATCGGTTACCTAATAGTAGTCCACCGAAGATTAGATAATAGGTTTTAACAATCCAAAAGCACATGAAAAAAGCTCCGCCCAAATCCGAACGAGCTAACCCCAAACTGTCAGTGAAAAACTGCAGATGGCGCTCGAGAATAGCGCGCGCATTTCACCAATCAGCGCGTTGGGCCAATGACATGCAATTCCAAGCGAGCCATGGTGTCGCGGGGCCTTTCGAATATAATTATAATGCAAATCCAGAGATGCTTGGACACATACTATAGCATAGTTATTTAGGCAGGAGCCAACTCGGGACAGCTACGACATGCGGCGTGACTACGTATACCAGTTACGTAGAATACAGTGATAACAATCGACGATCGCGACTCCCAATTGTGCGGGGTATGTGGGTTCAGAATCATCATCGACCCACGCGCCGGCCGGAGATATGCGACTGGCGGGAGTCGTGGGGCTCCTATAATGCCAAATTTGTTTTTTTTTTTCGTTTCATTCTCTTCTTTAGGAGAAGGCAAAGGGATCTAGCACATAACAGCCATGTCTTATTTATCTTATTTCTTCAGTTTGTAAGTAAGTCTCAGTCAAAATAAGTAATTCGTCGTATACTTGGCGTATACAGAGTCTAGTCACGGTCAAGTCATTCTTCAGTAAAGTGGCAGAATGCTTTACAAAAGATTTTGGCGGCTTCTTGTGGGAACCCGAAAGCTCCGTTACGCACTTTAATTTACACTTCCCTTCACTTGTACACCATCACTAACGTTTGCTGCACAATATTCTGCCATTATTAAGCTTCAAAAGTCAGAATGCACAAATTATAAGAATTATAAAGAAAAATGCTACTTCACTCGCCGAGTTCCCGCCAAAAAGCCCGCCAAATTTGTTTGAAATTCATATTTTCTCCAATTTTTTAAAATGTAATTATGTGGAACAGGCTACAAACGCAACTATCAAATGACACGAAGCTTTATTCGATGATAGTTTTAACAAAACAATTAAACTACCTATGCTAATACCTTCTATTTCATTTACCTAATGTGCAATATTTTTTCCTTACGGTAAATCCGCTATATATAAATTGCTAACTTGAAACACAAGGAAATAATAAAGAAATAATTAGGCAACCATTAGCTTCTTCTTAGCGAGTCGATTGCAAACACATCGAATTCATGAGGACCAGAACGCGGCCACGCGCACAGTACCGTCCGTTACATCGTGGAGGACCTGTAGCGTACAAGTATCGGGTATATGGTATAATATATATGTCGGAGATGGGTTTGGGCGTTGCTAGCGACCGGGACGGTGCCAGTCGCGTGGTAAAGGGTGGCTCGGGCAATGGCGATACTATTGCAAGCTACCATAGGCAAATCGACAACGTATTCACATTCGATTATGATCATGGAACCAGAGATTCTTACTGGTGAAAAGTAAACATGCACACCCCTCATGCCATACAACTTGGCCCTAGCGTGCAGTCTGTGGAATTCAACCGGAGTAGTCTACAATTCCTCCTTGCTCAAATCCCATGATCAACTTCTTATTAGCTAACGACTCACCGGATTCTTTCAAGCGTCGGTGATAATGGTAATCAAATTACTCACAGTCGTAGATGTGTTCAGCGGAGCTCCGACTCCTTTGAAGCCTGGTAGCAAAGTCCCTGTCATTTTCCATGTGCAGACCTTATATTACTGTCAACGTCGTCACCGCACCGTTTCCGGCGATACCAGCGCCACCAAGTTTACTTCCCATTAACCGCGTATTATGATAGTCAGTTGACCGTTTGAATAATGAATTCTATCGCTAATTTATCGCAATCTGCGACATATATATGTACAAGTACCATTAGCTTTTCCGCCATATTGACACCATGTGGAGATGACACACTAGCAGCGAGCGACCTCATTGGATTACTCACCGGTATGTTTCTGTACACCATGGTATTATATTCAATAGCAAATAAATCCTTTGTATAAACACTCCATCAATAACTGCTCGTAGATGCGACGAGATGTCCGCAATGCTATATCATTTTCGCGCTAAGCGCTACGGCGTAAACCCTACGTGTCATTGTTATGGGAAACAATTACAACAAATTAGTTTTATAAATATTAAAAACCCTTGCTGGACGTAGCAGAGATTCGAGCAAGGATTACACTTTGGTAAAAAAAATGGTAGACTAATAAACTGTTATAGGAGACAGGCAGTGCCCGCTGACGCACACCATGACTCGTCATATTACAACCGAGTCGCCCTAACAAGGCAAACAATGACCTCTGCCAGTGTTAACGTCATAAATGGGCCAACTGCCTTATTATCTAATGACATCATAATATTTTTACCACACAATTATCTTTGTAACCACACATTATCATAATTTGGATATTGAAGGGAAAAAGCAATTTGCAGTCATGATTAATGCGGGGCCTTTCTTGTCAGTTTGCATACAATTATAATGATGAAACGTACTAAGCTTATGTTCCACGATATTTGTAATTAATTAATCATCGCTTCGCGTTTTAGATTGCAGGGCTTTATTATAGAGCTTTTGGTGTTTAAACGTTGGGTAATCCCACAACGTTATTTGAACATGGGTTAGCGGAAAGCGGATGATTTGCAGGAACAATCATTCTGCTTACTCATTTGTTGCGACGGAGAAAGAGACCGAGACCTGCTTTCACTGTTTTAAATGTTCATTCATCATTAGCCATTGGCCGTTCACTACTGAACATAGACCTCCCTCATAGATTAGAGCAACGGTTGAAAATCAAAATCAAAATCAAAAAATGCTTTATTTTGTAGGTACACAGGGTACACTTAAAATAGTCAGATTTTACATTTTTAAAGCTACTGCTTGTTCAAAAGGCAATTTTCCCCTGAGAAGAACAAGCAAGAAACTCGAGAGGTCGCTTTTTTAAAAAAAAGGTTTTTATATTACAAAATTATTAATTATTATTTTATGTTATAATATTTGATTATTAATTGTGAAATAGCCTGGTTATGCGAACGGGCTGGTTATGTCCATGATTGTTTATCTTCTAAATAATCTGATATTTTATAATATGCTTTCTTAATAAGTTTCTGTTTTATAGTATCTTTAAATTTATTGAAAGGAAGATTTTGTATATCAACAGGAACTTTATTGAAAAAGCGTATACATAACCCTTTGAATGAATTACTGACTTTGTGGAGGCGACTTATGTGACCTGCAAGTTTATCTTTATTTCTTGTATTGACATCATGTTTATCACTATTTTTCCTAAATGATGTTATATTTTTTTTTACATATATTAGATTTTCAAAGATGTACTGTGACGAAAAGGTTAGAATATTATACTCTTTAAATCTATCTCTAAGTGACACTGCAGGTCTCAATTGATAAATTGCGCGAACGGCTCGTTTTTGTAAAACAAAGATTGTATTTATATCCGCGGCATTTCCCCACAGCAAGATACCGTAAGACATCAGGCTATGGAAATAACTAAAATATACTAATCTAGCAGTATTTACGTCCGATATTTGTCTAATTTTTTTGACTGCATACGCTGCAGAGCTGAGCTTCTTCGCCAATTTTTGGATATGAGGACCCCATTGTAATTTGGCGTCCAAAAGCGATCTGCATCCAGCGATATCTCGCGACCTTATTAGGTCAACATATGTGGACGGTCCCTGTTGGGGGTGGTAGTTCTATGCCGTATGGTTTTCTGCAGAAACTAAGAAAACGAAGGAGGTTTTGTGGCACCTTGGCTAAAGTCCTCAATGTCGAAAATCGCCAACCTGCTTGCCTTGCATGTCGATTAAGGCAAACCATCCGATGAGAGATATAGAAGAAAAGCCACGCTCCAGTCCCCGGCGATGCCGCTACTCCTAGCTCTGATAGCTGTCATGGAGGTGAGTGTCTCAAACTTAATAATGTCATATTTATCAACAACTTTCTTCCAGCGACGGTTTTGGCTTCATTTTCTTCACTTAGTTTTATAGTAGCACCCAATGGTACTGCTACGTCATAAGTCTTGAAGCAATCTACGCTTCAACTTGTCTTGGGTCCATTAAATTTTTTTTATGCACAATGAGTTGATACGTAACCTCAATCACACCAGATGTTAAGTGAAGATGATTTCACATTTGGGGGACTGGCTATCTTATCTCTGACAACCGGAACACAACAATGATATTAACATTGCTGCTTGGCCGCAGATTTAGATAAGATGGTAGTAGCTAGCCAGGTAGACGTTTAAAATGCCCTATCACCAATCAAACCGAGTACTAAACATATACTCCGCTGGGGATCGAACCCGTGGACTCCGAATTGTAAACCCTATGTTGTTTACATTGAGTTTACATTGGTTCAATTTTTAATGCTAATGAGTTTGGATGATGTAGTACAGTTCTTCTATTTCGTTCTTGATAGTGGCTGGTTAGATCTTGATGTAACGTTGCATTAGTGACATACCAGCGGGCTCTAGTTACCAATATCAGAATTTTGGACTGGAATCTTGAAAAATAACCTAGATACATTACATAAGGAGCTAGACTTATCTATTCAGCCCGTCTATTGTCACGAGACTGTCTATGTAGACAAAGAATCCTGCCTCGTGCCTTATTCTAATCAATCACAAATTCACAACAGACATATCCAATGAATTGAAAAAATCATTTCTACGAGAAAGTGACAATGCCTTTTCTAGTTCTATGGATCACTGGCAATACAACGGATAAATAGTAAGTAACTAGGCTTGTATTATGAATACTAGATGGTTGATATACTACACAAATACACGTGGTATTTTTCTTCATTAAAAACGCAAAAAAAAAAACTATCTAATATCACCCATCGGCCACTATTTCAAGATTTTGATATTGCTATTTACTTGTTGTTTCTTCTTGTTTGCTTCCACATTGCTCTGCGCCTTAGGCGACAGCTTAAAATCAGTGTTTTGCTCAATGAGCAATATTTACACTGAGCTACGAGTATGACCCATTCGTACAATTTTATGTTGACTTTAACTTTTTATTTTATGTCAATCGGTCGTCTACATTACTGTCGACCATTACTGCCAGAGTCCGGTTGTATGGCTGAAACGCTGAAATAAATAAATATGTTATTTATAAATATTAGTGTTCAATAACAACACTCCCAACATTCTAGTCAATTATTCACGTAATCCAATTTTATGTTAGGTTAGGTTGTTGATGTGTTACGTTATCTGTGCATGAATAATAAGTTACATGTATGTGTGTGTGTGTTGATGTGGAATCTTTTAAGATGTGATAGTGTACTCGATTTGCAATAAATACATCTCTATAAAGTGGTGGCGAACAGATTGTGAGATATTATTTTTTTTACATTATTTTGTTGGAAATTTTTTTACAGCGTTCCCTGTTATTAACTTTTTATTTTAAATTTTTACGGTATATATATATTTATGGCAAAAAAGGTAATGTTATAAGTATTAGCTTGATCTTAGATGACCACAAATAAAAAATATGCTTATTTTTATTTAAAATTTAAGAGGCAAAGACACTTCGAAAAATACAAAAAAAAAAATATTATGTCTTACAAACTGTTGAGTTTTCGTCGCCATTTCGTAGGGATGTATTTATTGCAAAGAGGATCTACTATCACATCTTACAGTGAATCGATCGTTTTACCTTTCACCCTGTATATATCTATGTATCTAAACTATAATAGAATCTCGCGATGCCCTCCGTGAGTACCTCGCACAGACTAGATACTATCTACAAACGTTCCGCGTTTCAATTCGCAAAAAAGGAATTAAGTTGATCTCACTCTTCCGCTTAATAATCGGTAATATACGACGTATCGTAGCATTAAATCGTACCTGTAAAAAAATGTGTAGACTTCCGAAAGACGGTAGGAACGGGCGCTTGCAGATTGGCGTGCCTTGTCGGCGGCGTACGTGCCAGGCGTACCAACGCGCCGTGACTGATTGCATACCATGCCGTAGCACATACCCGCCTCATACGCGCCGCACTCTGGGGGCCACCGAGATATCGCACTTAAAGGAAATTTATTTTGTTAGATCTGGTTTGTGGTGAAATCAAACTTTAACCAACTTTGTAAAGCTTCATAGCATTTATTTTTCTACTCATTTCTACTACCTGCTACACAAGAGAACTTGATTTAAGTATTTGCATAACTAAAGTGAACTAACATAAAGTATTTTTGGACAGGAAGGAGAGTAATAGTTTTCTATGTTACCCCCTGAAGCGTAAATTCAAATATCGCATTATTCCAAGATTTGTCCCAGTATAATATTAATACTTTGAATAAAAAGTTGCTGTGTGTATGTCTATGTCCAATAAAAGTAAGAACTATAATTATAACTTTTACTTACCTATATTTAATACATATATTATATTTTTTCAAAATGTTCAGTGCACTTTTTTATCTTGTATACAGTCAATTTTAAAGTATGTTCGAGCAAAGGAAGAGCGAAGCCTCCCGGTACAAGTATCTTAAATACTTAAAAGGTTGATCTCAACGTCTGATTTTAATTAATGTACGAATGTAATTTGAAAATAATTTTTTCTGTATTTGTATGTCTAAATGGCTAGATCGATTTTAAAATGCAAGGTGTCGTTCGATTCGTCGTGATCTCCGGAGTGTCATAGGATACCTTTTATGGTAAAAAATCCAACATGGCGCCCGCAAAAGTGTTCACTCTTTACTACAAATATATTGTCGATATCAATTTGTTGTTAAAATAAATGGAGGCGACAGAAGGACAGATCACACCTCTGCATTCCTCCCACTGTAACTCCTGTAAGCCAGGATCTACAGTAGTACTCTGCACGGCGCATACTGAAGGTAGATGGTGCCCAACATGACTCTATTGCTACTTTAGACCCCAGACAAATTAAAGAAAAATTTAATTTAAGGGTGAAAAAGTAGGAAAGAAAAGTTTCTTTGTGGGTAAGTACCCCACCCAGCAAACGGAAGTGTAGATAATGTGACGCAAAAAATCAAAAAGGCTAACCCTATTGAGGAGAGATCCAAGTGAAGCTCGACACCCTAATTTAATACACAATGCGACAGAAGGACGGGCGGACAGATTCCACAAGTAATCCATTTTGCCATTTCTGGTCGAGAACACTAAGACGGTCAGATTTCAATGCGGTTTTTGCATTCCGCATTATTCACACCGATCACATACAAAGCATTTCCGCCACATTTTACATCTCGGCTTGATCTACACGGTTGAAGGGTATCCCACACACATCTCTGGCTTTTCATATCAATCAAACTCAGCTCTTTAAATTCGTAAAATAATCATTTTTTTTTTGGTATCATTCTCTCCGTTAGGAGAAGGCAAAGGGATCTAGCCCATAACAGCCATGTCTTATTTCTCTTATTTCTTCAGTTTGTAAGTCAGTCTCAGTCAAAACAAGTAATTCGTCGTATACTTGGCGTATACAGAGTCTAGTCACGGTCAAGTCATTCTTCAGTAAAGTGGCAGAATGCTTTACAAAAGATTTTGGCGGCTTTTTGTGGGAACCCGAAAGCTCCGTTACGCACTTTAATTGACACTTCCCTTCACTTGTACACCATCACTAACGTTTGCTGCACAATATTCTGCCATTATTAAGCTTCAAAAGTTAGAATGCACAAATTATAAGACTTATAAAGAAATATGCTACTTCACTCGCCGAGTTCCCGCCAAAAAGCCGTAAAATAATCATCTGTAATTATCAATTAGTGAAGTAAAGGCTGATTCCCCAGAGATGAATGAAGAGGAAACAAGGATTGCTCTTCGTTTCCAAATTTAGGTAAGTTAGGTTGGATTTTAACACTCTAAAGCACACACAGCTGCTTACGCTGAAAACCAAATGACCTTTTATTGTCGCGCCCAAGGTCAAAGCATTTACAAGTACACTTACTAAGGCGAACTGTCACGGATTAACCTAAGTATCCGATAGATGGCACTACAATGATAAATTAGCTTCAGTATGAATCACCTCCTACAAGGATGTCTCGTTTTAAAATTACGCCCTGTGTATATCGACAAAAAAATTCAACTGACGAGAATTACAATACAATACAATAATCTAGTCGTTTCCTACAACTTCCGAGTAGTTAAATTGCGACATAAGGTATGTGTACTAACCACCTTTCTCATAAAACCTTCATCCATCTTCTGTAGGTGACCTCCTGACTATTTAAGCATTATTAATAATGTTTTTAGCAGTAAGTGCATTTTGGTGTATGTTGTATTTATAAAGAAATCTTAATTTATGAAATGAGAGCGTCATTGGACCTGTAATCTTAATACGCTCTCTAGAATTTTGTATCCTGCATGAGTGTATAAAGCTTCAGCCAAATGAATCAGTGCATTTAAAAAAATGGAGACGACTTTCAGAGAGGCTTCTACCGATGTCTTATAACTATGACCTCACAAAGTTTTCTTCAATATAAACTTGCGCATCACTATAATAGTTAATGTGGGAACGGAACTGAACCGTTGCAATTTAACTTTGCCTCATATTTCACCGCACTGGAGGCGCCCCGGGGAACCAGGGCGCTCAGTATATCATGCCTGTCAGAAGTAGTCAGAACCTTCTTTATACTTTGATGGTCACAGCCACGATATTTATGTTATACATTTTACTTTACGATATTGAATAGTATGGTTGAAAAGTGGATGTGCAGCTCAAACGTGTGTGCATGCTGTGTTCATATCAAGTAGGATACATTCAATTAATTATGTCGTAATGTTCGGCAAGACAAAAAATATTGTGAATTGTGTCCAGTTTTGTGAAACGTTTAAAAAAAAAACGATTCAAATTTTTGAAAACCCTTTGGAATTCCTAACTAAAATTACAATTTTCTTTTTCAGTGTCTTACCTTATGAAGACACTTAAATTACCCATTCCTAAGCCTACACATACACACACGCAAACATACACGCACGCACGTACGCACGCACGCTAGCACGCACGCTAGCACGCACGCTAGCACGCACGCACGCATACACGTAAGTACGTACGCACGCACGCACATTACGTATTAAATAGGGATGAGACTGGTTACCTACAACACAGGCAATCCCAGTGAGGGCACCAGGGCTACCTTATTTCTTAAATACGAACTTGATATTTGATACTATGAAATGATTTTTTTAAATCTTGTACAGTAAAACGTTCCGTTTCACGTGGGTGTCGTAATGGCGACTAAGGGACTTGCCACCAAAAACATATATAATCTTGCACGTTTAACGGCGCGGGTCTCACCCTCTGTCACATGTAGTTACATGTGTTTCGAAAGGTGAATCGTGGACGTTGGTACAAGCATTAATCTTTTAATGTTTGTAACAACTAAATGCTTTAGTTTGGGATATCTTTGACCCCATTTTGTATATACAAAATTCGTGAATTTATGTATGTAGTTTTAGTTTAAGTGTGTGGGGAATCGACACCTTAAATATATATATTCCTGGTATTCTTTAACCCGGTGACCTGTAATTCTGGTTCTTCCTTTTCCCCAAATGAGTTCTATGTATTACCTAGTCCTAAAATCACTTTCAACCGCCTCCGTAGCTCAATGTAAACAACATTGGGTTTACGATTCGGAGGTCGCGGGTCCGATCCCCAGCGGGGTACATGTTTAAGTACTCGGTTTGGTTGGTGGTAGGGTACCTTCGACCTCATCTTCACTTAACATCAGGTATGATTGAGGTCAAGTACCAACCCGTTGTGCATAAAAAAAAAAAAAACTTTGTAAAGCGTCATTTGTGGTGAGAAAATAAACAATTTTTTATTTTATTTTTTTATTATTTAATTTAAACAAACAATATGCTAATTATATATAATACATAAATAGATGGGTGGTGCTGGTGATACTGTAACTTGTAATAGACAGTAAGTGGTAAGCGATGAGGTTCAGTGTGTTGCGTATAAACCTTGAATAGGTTTCTGTGGCGCACTTTTGTATTGTGTTAAACCTTTTTCATATATAATGAATAATTAGAAAAAAAAAAAAAGAAAAGACAATATTTGGCATTTTGCCACTGCGCTTCGTCCGGTGAGCGAGGGCGCCGGAGGCCCACCTTCCAGTCTCTCTCCAGAATGGTAGCGGTATTTAAAGAGTTAGTACCCCAGGAGGGTACCAGCACTATTAGTGCTGGAGAATCCCTCAGGCTGCCCTACTTATTCTGGGGTGGACACCTTCCTCAATGGCCGGCAACGCATCTGTGACCCTTTTGGTGTTGCGGGTGTCCATGGGCGGCGGTGATTGCTTTCCATCAGGTGACCCGCATGCTCGTTTGCCGCCCTCTCATATAAAAAAAAAAAAAAAAAAAAAAAAAAAAATATTTTCAAAAATTTCAAATTATTGATATATTAAGAGTCCATAGTGTCCCACTGCTGGGCAAAGGCCTCCCTCATGTTTCGAGTCGTTTTTGTTCTTGGCGAGCGCTAACCATCCCTTATTAAAACCATCAAGCTCGTCTCTCCACCGTTTTCGCGGTCTGCCACGTTTGCGTCTGGCGGTTGTGGACATCCTACAGATTTGTTGGGTCAATTTTGTTAGATCTTATTACATATTGATATACTGGTGAGTTTTTTTTTACTGTAAAGAAAAAACTTACGTTTTTTACGTAGTTTTTTTTTTTTCAAAACCTGCCTACGCGCCTGCCTGAGATTGATATGCGACTAGCGGGATTTTATTTTTTTAAGACCTGTTTGGTGTAGTGGTTAGCAACTCTGAGCACTATAGCAAAAGGTTGTGGGTTCGAATCCCGCTAGGAGCATATGTTTGTGTGATGAATACAGACATGTGTACCCGAGCTATGGATGTTTTCATTTATAACAGAAAAAATATCAACCATCTGGTATCCACAACACAAGCCTATAGTTGCTTACTGTGGAACCAAATGGCGCTGTGTGTATGTCCAAGGATATTTATTTATTTATTTATTACTTACCTAATATCCCCTATTTTATCCTTACGGTAAAAAAACTCATGCGGTATAATATATTCTTTTTTTATAAACGTGAATTCAAGAATATAACCACCAACAAAGCTATTTACGTATCACTTATAATCTACTTTTAGGCTTCTCGAGAGCAGGTCAGAGCGATTATTTTTATTTATTCTGTATTTAAAAAGAAAACTAATTTACGCAATTAGGGCGCCATGGACAGAATAAACCTTCTTAAGACATAATATTGACAAAAAATTTGATGTAATAAATGTATTTAAACATAATTTGAGAATGGTATAAAAAAGAAAGAAGAAGTATTTATTCAGTGCCACATATCGTAAACTAAACAATAATTTTAAATACCAGCAAAACATATATTAGGTCCCTTGCCTATGAAATTGGCGTTTTGTATGAAGAATTTCATTAAGACTGTTTTCTCCATACAAACATTTTTGATTTTTTTTTGGGAACGGCAATTGCAAATTTAGCTAAACTTTGTGTGTATTATCGGATAACATTAAGTTAAGTATAGGCAGCGTTAATTTTTAAAAGTAACCGCTTTATAAAAGTTTCAGCGAATCTAAGAAATGATTATGGGAAGCACATGAGAAGAGCTCTGTTAAATTTTTTATTATTATGTGATTTAGCCCAGAAGTTAAAAAATATTTCATGTGAAACCTTGAAATGATATTCCATTTTCCAAATAAAAAACGGATATATCTTTGAATATCGCAGGAATTGGTCCATAATGATTAACGAAGAAAATCTTATTCCACCGTCACCCTTCCATCTTCGGACCACTAGGCGTGGGGAGGGATTCCACCCGTATATAGTTAATATACCGAACATTCGCACTAAGAAGTTCGATTCTTCATTCATCATCCGAACAGCAAAGGCATGGAACTCCCTTCCGGCGTCAGTCTTTCCTGAATCCTACAACCTTGGGATCTTCAAGAGCAGAGTGAATAGGCATTTACTGAGATCGCGTGCTTCATCTCCGGCCACATCGTCACTTTCCATCAGGTGAGATTGTGGTCAAACGCGTATCCAGTCAATCATAAAAAAAGGAAAAAAAAAAAAGAAAAAAAACTACAATTTCAAAGGTAAAGACCCAATATATACACAACACAACAAGACAAATTATTGCGTAATTAATGTGTGTTGGTTCAATCCTACGGTCTGAAGCAATATACCCAAACGATATACAGTTAAGGACTTTGTGGTACGCCCGTTTACCTACTTAAAGTTCCAATTTGATTTTCTTCTATGTCTACTACGTCTACATACTAACGCTTATACATGTGTGTCGCTAACTGGGTCACATAAACGTTTCTTATTCCTCCTATTAGTGCCACTAAAATAAAGACAGTATTACGTTTTGCCGCGAATATTATGTTTTCACAAGTAAATCCAGCTCGTGGTGAGAGGAATTGGATAAAATAAATTTAATAAAGACCAGAAATGCATCCGTGATTGAGAAAAACTTATTCTAAAATTGCTTGAAATTTTCAAAGCTTTCATTAAAAAAAAAACATAAATTTGCATAAATGCACTAAGAATTTGGCGCGTGATCTATGGTATGGTTTCTGGCAGAGTAAAATAGGACTAACACATCTCTTCGCGTGGGTGTCGTAAAAGTGACTAAGGAAATTTCCATTAAAACATCTATCAGACTTGCCTATTTTAACGCTGATGGGATCACCGCCAGTCACGGGTGCAGATGAACCGTGGATGTAATTAGAAGCATTGTGGATCACCCTAATACTAATTTTTGGGATATTTCTGACCACCATATTCGGGATGAAGGTCGTAACGTTATGAATGTATCACAGACTTATAAATACATCTGTCTAAACAGCTAGTCGGGTAATTCATAATTCATATATTTATTGCATTACACATGTCATAGTTACAATACATAGGTAAGTACTAACATACACATGTACCTTGTCAGGCATGGCAATATGGAGGAAAGGGATATCTATGTTATTAATGTCGTCGTTTCAATTACCAATAGTTATAATTTTTATGAAGCTACATATGTATGTTGTACGTTTAAAGAAAGTGCTCCAATTCCACAGGCAATCAACAATGAACAAAAAATAACAAATTAAAAGTACACCCTATCCTATTTCAACGAATAAAATAAGATGTCAATAATATTAATAATGTCATTCATACATCCATTTTAGAATGTCAATTAAATTAATAATATCATGCATAGGTAACTTTCCTCTATGTGTATATTTCTATGTATGCAATTTTATCTTTAATTAATTTGAGAATAACACCGTATAAAGCCGTCTGACCAAAACAAGGCGACGCCGTTCTCACGATTTATCCATTGCCCCCCATGTGAGTTGTTTATGATCTTAAACTCCCACATCGTTCCCGCTCCGGGAGCAGCACGCTTCGGAAACTTCCTAACTCCCGTCGATTCGTCGTGCGTAACTGCGTGACGCGGAGTTTTGAGCCAAGTTCCCGAGCAAAAAGTAGAAAAGCTCGGTTATTACAAACTTCTCCGAGGTCATCAATTAAGACGGGCCGTGAATTGCGGGCCCTCAGTTGGTAGATTGTTTCATTTTTCATTCGGACTAGTAGTGAGTGACCTCTACAATTGGATTACTGCCAAAACTCAACAGCCAGGAACGAATTTATCCCGAAAATTAATTGAATTTGAGCCATAAACGAAACTTTAGTGCTGAACAAGCACTTGTGCAAAATATGAGCTTAGAAGCTGGAAGGGACCTATAATACCGAAGTTGTCCAGCAGTGGACAGTGGTCTGATTATGAAACTGACTGAACTGATATATATCTGTACAGTGTTTGTACATAAGAGAAGAATGATAAGAGTCTTGATAGTCACCAAAGTCTTTGATCTTGATAGAACACTTGATATGTATTAGTAGTAGTTTGTAAGACGAAGTTGTAGGACTTATAATTATAATTTTGGTAATATAGATATATTTAACAATTCATTGGGAAAATTCAAGAAACTTATATCGAGTAGCACTGAACATTAGTTTTCAATTTAACCTTATCATCATTTATTAACACATTTTCCAATTGTATTTAACTTTGTGGACACATATTTAACTTTGTATACAAATAGGGAACTATAGGTCTGTTCAGGTGATACCACCTTATTACATATGTATTTTATATGCTATTGATTGTATAGTGACTGCTTGTTCCTAAATAAAATAAAAAAATAAAAATGTATATTAAACTTTATTAATGATCGAATATAGATATGTGTGCACACTAATAGAGTAGGTCGAGAACTGACACGTGTTTGGGTAAAAAGTATGTCGCTGACACGTGCCCGAAATGCTGACTATACTTTACAATATTTAATGTACTTGTACAATATCCAATAAATCAAATGATATATTGAAATCGTACCTAGAGGTAACACACATTGACTGAAGACTTACGTCGAATTTATAGTAAAAAACGTTACTATTTCTATGTTATAAAATATTAAATAGCCGCCTTCGTATTTAAAGCAAATACGCAAAAATTTCTAAGAAATTATCTGCAATTTTCGGCGGAAAGTATTTTTTTGGTCTGATAGCCCTAGACCGCCCCAGACCGCTGTAATGCCCGCATCAGAGGCTAAATAGCTCATCATTTACCACAATTATTAGCAGAAGCGCCATCATAATTTCCTTTCACACAGCCATTCATTATGAGACGACGTTTTGAGAAGAATTTTTTCATTCGCAAAACTTGTGATTTGCACGCTCATCATCGCGGAGTCCAGAATTGTCAACTGTGTCATGACCTTGTCCGTTCTTTCCCTGTTGCCAAGTCCTTGCTAGGTTTCCTCAAATGAGAACTATATTGCAATGATACTTGTCTGTCCGTTTGCAGCGAATACTCGACTGACGTTCGTTTATTGAACTTTGTAATGTAAAAAATGCCTTTAAAACCGGCCAAGCGCGATTCGAGATTCTGACAATGAGTGTTCCGTACTATCACATGTTTTGTTGCAGTTTTAAATTTATCCCAATCAATTACTTTTTAACTACACCTACTACAATAACTGTATGTTTATATTGTCATAAATTGTATCTTTGTTCTGCAGAAACGAGCGGTTCGCGCGATTTACAAACTGGATCCCAGAGTGTCTCTTAGGAAAAAATATAAAGAAATACATTAGCATCGCAATTAGTTTACGAAAACTTAATGTATGTAAGAAAAAATCTAGAATCGTTCAAGAAAAATAGTGATATACATAATGTTAATACAAGATAATATAAAAATAAACTTGATGTTCATGTCAGCCGTTTACACAAAGTCACTAAATCATTTAAGGGACATTCAAAATTTACCTTTAAATGAATTGAAAACTTTTGATTATCTATCAAGTTCTGATTATCAACTTCACCCTGTATATTACTCAGCAGTAAAACGAATCCCAATGCATACATACACGCACACACAAATTTTCGCATTTATCATGTTAATGATAAATGATCATTAACATGATAAATGCGAAAGTTTGTGTGTGCGTGTATGTATGTATATATAAAGCTTAAACGGCTGGACGGATTTAGATGAAATTTGATTGGTATATAGGCATTTTTTTTGCTGAACCGATTTTGATAAAACTATCCACGCGGACGAAGTCGCGGGCGGAAAGCTAGTCATTAATATTTCTGCCGAACTCAGGATTCCAGCAAATATACTTAAACAGCAAATTAAAGTTAGGGTTAGAGTGTCGTTAAGGGGCACTGAGGCAAAAAATTCTTCGAAAAATTTTGCGCTAAAAACTCTTTATCGACTCTGACAAAAGTTTGTTAAAGAGTTTTCTTGTTAAAAGAAACTATCCAAGGCAATTTCCTGATAATTTTCCTTGCACCTACAACTTCATCCAATATTCATATACTCGTACATGATCATGATTTTTCTTTCAGAATTTTGAAAGTGATACTTTAAGAAATATGACGGGGGGAGCAATTTCGAACGCTTTTTTCGATAAAACGTTTAAAAGACCAATTTGGTTTTCCATTAATTAACTTTTTACCCGATTTTTTTTTAATGCACAACGGGTTCGTTCTTGACCTCAATCACACCTGATGTTAAGTGAAGATGAGGTCGAAGGTGGAAGCGTACTGACCCGGAAACTCCAACATTTGGGGAACTGGCTATCTTATCTCTGACAACCGGAACAATGCTATCAACATTGTTGCTTGGCGGCAGATTTAGATAAGATGGTGGTAGCTAGCCAGGCGGACATTTTAAAATGCCCTACCACCAATCAAACCGAGTACTAAATTATTATGTACCCCGCTGGGGATCGAACTCGCGACCTCAGAATCGTAAGCCCTACATTGAGCCACGGAGGCGTTTAAAAGTTTGTGTCTTTTTTATTAAATGGTCAAACATTATAGGAGTTCAAATTCCAAATGGATATGACCGGGATTCCATCTTGGATAAAGACAGCCATTGGCCCTCGAGATCGTAATATAAAAGCACTTTCAATCTCACTGATATTGAAAATTCATAGCCAGAATCAGCATGAAATATGAGAAGAAAATATCTTATAATTTGGTACGAGAACGTTAACATGAGCGACATGAATGGTGGAATGTTTCTGACAAGATAAAGACGTGAATTTATAAAAAAACTCCGACTTATTCTCTTTATTTGTCTTGAAATGTGTGAAATGTATCGGGGTATGGGAATTACTTCAAAAATCATATAACAAATCAAATCAAATTATTTTATTTCATAGGATAAAATTATTACTTGAAAACATACATACATACATACATAATGTCACGCCTGTTTCCCATTGGGGTAGGCAGAGACCACAGACTTCCACTTGCTACGATCCTGACACACCTCTTCTGCTTCCTTCACTCTCATAAGGTTGTTCATACATGCTCGTCGGTTTAGGGTACTCTTGACTTGGCCTTTCTTTAAGACGTCCCCGATTTGATAATGGTACTTGAAAACGTCACTATTAATATTAATATTACATTTAAATTTTAAATTTACTGCTCATTCACAAAGCTGACACCCCAGAGAAGAACGAGCAAGAAACTTTAAGGTTGCTCTTTTTAGTTTAGTGCTCGGTTTGATTGATTGTAGGACATTTTAAAAATGTCCGCTTGACTGCCACCGTCTTATCTAAATCTGCCGCCAAACAGTAATGTTAATCGCATTATTGTGTTCCGGTTGTCAGAGATAACGTCAAAGTCAAAAAATGCATTATTTTGTAGGTATATAGGGTATAAAATAGCCAATCCCTGAAATAAGATGGAGTTTTACGGGTCAGTACGCTAGCACCTTGGGCCTCATCTTCACTTAACATCAGGTGTGATTGAGGTTAAGTGCTAATCTGTTGTGCATAAAAAAACACTCACCGAAATGTATCATGTACCTATAACTTAAATTAGACATGTAGAAAACCCTTGAGCATAATAACATGATCCGATACATAAAGCACATAACCAGCATGCAATGTTCGCATTGCACGATACATATACGAACTTTGAGAAATAGAAAACCATTTCAAAACTGAACAATGCTACAGACATTGTAGTGGTAGAGCCACGCTGTAAGCTATTAGCTTGCAGCATGAATGGGCCGGCTCGACCGGGGAAGTACCACCCTCTCGCAGAAGACCGACGTCTGAGTAGTGGCATTTTGCCATTGCGCTTCGTCCGGTGAGCGAGGGCGCCGGAGGCCCACCTTCCAGTCTCTCTCCAGAATGGTAGCGGTATTTAAAGAGTTAGTACCCCCAGGAGGGTACCAGCACTGCTGGAGAATCCCTCATCGCTCAGGCTGCCCTACTTATTCTGGGGTGGACACCTTCCTCAAAGGCCGGCAACGCATCTGTGACCCTTTTGGTGCTGCGGGTGCCCATGGGCGGCGGTGATTACTTTCCATCAGGTGACCCGCATGCTCGTTTGCCGCCCTCTCATATAAAAAAAAAAAAAAGACAGACACACAATCCCACCATACTCTTCCCAACATACTATCATAGAGGAATAACACTACCCGAATAGAGGGTCAGCCCCTAACAAAGTAAAAATAGTTCAGAAATAATTTCAATAGATGGCAACGCGTATGCCGTTTTAGAAGCAAAGTTCTTTTAAATAAATTTTTTAACTTTCCATTAACTTTACTTAATAGTGTTAATACAATTTACAACTATGGATGTTTTTTACATCGTTTACACATAATAACGTAATTAATTTCGGCAATAATTTTATTGTAATTCAAAAGTTATATTTTTCGTGTAAACGCCATCTAGTTTAAATAAGTACATGTAACAATTTTAGTTGCAAGGTGTACGAGTAGATGGCGCTATCAAATGACACCTTTGAATATAGTTATACGTTGATTAGGATGTTTGTGCACTAAACAATTCTTCTTTTTTTCCCATTTAATTTCTTGTATCAATTTAAACCTTTCGTGACCAACTCATGACTATTTAGTTCTGTAGTGTTGTATTACAAGCAACAATGGTGTCGATTCGGATGTACACCAACGAAACTAAAACCAGTTTTAGAGTGGTGCCGTCGCATCGTACTGTTCCAGGGAGAAAGAGACAGTACTACTTTAAAACTAGTTTTAGTTTAGTCGGTGTATATCCGAATCGACACCAATGAGTGGTTTATTCTACCTCGAATTAAATAATCTCTCAAACTTTCGGAACGAAATGAATTGAATCAACTCAAACCCACCTTCGTGCAAATAGAGATAAGATGACCCTATCAGTTTGAGCTTCACTATGTTGAAAGGTGAATCGGAGGCATCAAGAGAGTGCATTACATCTTCCTGCTGCCTTTTTAGAGAAAATATTCAGGTCATCTGACATGAGTAAAGGACAAGAGTGACTAAACAATGCATATAGTGAACCAATATTGTTACTAAATGTTAAAAGAAATAATTTGGTCATAATCATAATATTTTATTACACTAAACCTGTAGCGACTTGGAGAACGAAAAAGTTCTTCTTATCACCGTGTATATACGTGCAGTTATGGAATTCAAACTTGTAATCTGGGGGCACAGCAGTGCCTCCGCCAAGTTGAGCGAAAAGGGCACGGCCGTACTATCCTTTTCTCGAAGCCACTCAGGGCTCTTTTGACCCCTCTGTAACTTCCTTTTGGGTAAAGCTAGAGGCCTGAATTTTCAATGGTGAAAAGTAGATACTGCAACAAGCTACAACCTTAAACTACATGCCATTCCTACGTCTAGTTTACGAGCTATAGCCAATTGAAGTTAAGCAATTTTGTAAGTGGCACACTCACCGATCATCAAAAAGATCTAGTACTTCCACTATACCTAGAGAGCTGAAATTTCGCACAGAGGTAGGGTTTAGTACCCATATTAAGGGAAAACTTCAAAACAGGATCGTTGAAGACCTGGAGTACCCGATGGCTCAGCATGAGAGATGTGCTGCCTTTGCAGAAAATACACAAATCACCATGATGAGTTTTAGTTGTTGATTACATCAATGCACTTTTGTGGAACTATTGAGCTGATCTGATGATGGAGCCGGAAGGTGGCCATAAGAACTCTGTAATAAAACAATGCAAACCCATCGAGTTTAGGCTTGTTCGACGCGACTTGAGAAGTACTCTGGTTCTATATAGTTTATACTTTGTTCTTCTAATGTGGTGATACAGTGTGTGTGGCGACACTTATATATAAACAAACAAATAAACACTGAGCAATATAGTGTACGACACGTGTGCGCAACAATATTACAATAACATAAGCTGGGAGTACCTACACGTGGTGAAGGCGGTAACAGTTTATTAACTGGCTAAAACTCCCATATAATGTCAATAAATGCCTTCGGGCTTATGTTCTTATTGTTGTCTTATTGAATAGTATCTAGCACGGTAGCCGACCCGGTAATGCAGGGGAGCAGCCATCATCAACTTCAAGTGTACTTTTCCATCATTTGATAGTGTATAGCGTTATTTCTGTAGTCTTTGTGTAACTACTAGCACTGTAAAAATTAATACTTCAATAGAACCAGAAATATTGTACATAAATGACCATCCTAAAAGAGATAGGGAATGGGCTTTAAGAAAATCCGTACCTACCTGACGTCCAAGAAATACGACCAGAAAAAAAAGAGGAGGACTACCTACAAAAAGAAATGAGATCCCATCAAAAACATAAAATGTACAAAAATGCCAAGTCTGACATCGCAATACTTCTGCCGAAAAAAGTTATGAGATCTCACGTCAAGGCAAGTCAGTTATTTTAATAAGCATGTCACTGTAGATGTGGCTAACGTAAATAATTAGGAATCAAATTACGATAAAGTTGCGAATTAAGTGCTTCCATGCTTACTAAAATAACTGACTTGCCTTGACGTGAGATCTCATAACTTTTTTCGGCAGAATTATTGCGATGTGAGACTTGGCATTTTTGTACATTTTACGTTTTTGATAGGATAAATATGACCATTCTTGTTATCAATGGTGCAGACACAGAGTACGTTTTCCAACCACCGCAAGAGCTCATATACTCAGTGTCACGTAGTTGCTCTGGCAACGTGAAAAATAACGGCACTGTCAATTTTATCTCTGTACAATAAATGATCGGTATTTTAGGCTTGTCTTAAATTGTGTTTCTTTACTGGATTTCTGACATCTGGCAACCGTAAAAATGGAAATTTGGAAACGCAAACGTACCCAGTACAGGAGAGAGTTCACCAGTCTCGTCGATAAAACAGAAAATGCCATTTTCGTTCGAGCGTTTCTGTGCTTCATACCTACCATAGAATGTACCTAGTATTTTATGTTTTTAAGTAGAATATTTTGTCTATTGATCTATGTATGTACCTATGTGTATGTAAATATATGAAATGTATTCACGTAGTTTGTATCTGCATCCCTATTTAATACCGCACAACCCACCTATTTCAAATGTATTGTCCTTATACCCAAAGGTTGCCTGGAAGAGATCGCTTTTAGTGATAAGGTCGTCAAATTGTACATTCTATTCTTACCACTTTTCTGAAACTTATGGCGTAGAGGCGCCAATAAGGGTTTCGACTCTAAATGAAAATCTCAGGGCACTGTTCATAAGTTTATTGGGCAAAACGTTAGAGAATGGGCACGTAAGCCAGTTATTCTTTAGTTTAGAGGTAGGTAATCCGCGAGCTCGTAGTGCGAGTGTAGTGTGATACGAGCGTGCAGCGTGCGTAGGTGTTCGTCGCGGACTCCCTGTGAGCGGGCGAGAAGGCCGGCTATTGGAAATGAGGTGCGAGGTCGCGGGGAAGGGTAAGGTGCGAGGTCGCGGGGAAGGGTATGGCGCGATGCCAGCGTATACGCACGAGATCACGCCACACTCACACTAGCATATCGCGCTGGTATGCAACCGCGAGAGGCCCGCTTCGGTAGGACTCGGACAGGCTCGTGTTGCCTGGTGTTCAGGTTTGCTATAAACTGTATTTTCTTATCTGTTGTGCAATAAAGTGTATTTGTATTGTATTGTATTGTACCTACCTACGATAATTTAGTCCTTTTCGATTAACAAAGTTAAGCAAAGTCCACAGATTGTTGAGTTATTGCCATTTTCATGCTGTGCCTGAACATTAACCAGCAAAAAATTATTTGTCAATGATTTACAACTTTCTCAATTGTAAAATTTGACAACAGGGAAACTTAAAAGTTTATAGCACACTCGATTAATTAAACAAATAAAAAATAATAAAGTACCTACTAGATACCATAATCGAAAAAATACTGACTAGGTAATTCTTTTATTTATTCCAGTTTTTTATCGATTGACTGGTTATTCTTAATATCTACATTGCTGCTACATTAAATAACTTGCAATTAGGTACCTACATAGAAAGTAGATTGACTGAATTAGCATACATTATACAAAGTTTACAATAAATACTTATCCCTACTAAATGCGGTCCGCTTGTTGCACCCGCGCACCCTGACGACAGGCCCCGATCCCTTTGATTGCGCCGACCGTCAAGGTCATGCGCCAGAGCCGAAAGAAACTAAATAATGTAGATACCTACTTTCTGTCTGCGACAACTAGTCCGAGTGCGTTCGCTCGCACTTGATATTTTTTAGTACCTAATCTGAGGTGTTATGTTACGTGGTGTGTCATGCTCTCGGCTGAACCTTGTCGTTTTTGATTTTTTAACATCGAAATTAAATAAAACACGCATTCGCATCGTTTCAAAATTGATATAACAAATAAATCTTGTCCGACGGTACCCTTAAATTTAATGTTTACGAAAAAAAGATAATACTTTCTGATAGAGACTTCCAATATATCAGGAGTAAAATCACAGTATTAGACGGAAAATAACAATTAGGGTTCATTGGCAATTGCTTTCCACAAAATTTCGACATTCGGATAAAGACGTTCGATGGGTTTGATGCCTGATTAAATCAAAAGTTTTGGAGATTTCTTTGTACCAACAAAATGTCGCTTTCGATTAGCGCAGTTGTTTTGGATCATTGAAGTTAAGCAACGTCTATGGATTGTTGGGCACTATTGCCGTTTTCATGTCCCTTAATTCGGAAGATGTATTTTAATAGTCGTTTTCAATTAGCGAAGTCGTGGTCGATTAGTGAAGTTAAGCAACATCCATGGCCGGTGGCCACTATTTCGATTCTCATCCGAGCGTTCCAGTGGATTCACAGGATGTACTTAGGTTACTTTGTCATTAATCGCACCGACCGATGAGTGACTGACCACTATTTCTATTTTCATGCAAGTGGTCTCCATAATTCGGAGGATGTACCGTTATTGGATGTAGCGACATCTATGCGGGCCTTCGGTCTATTATTGACAGAGAGATAGCGACATCTAGTTTCTCATATGTAACATAACCTAAGCAACGTGACTAGGGGTCGTGTTAGTTCCATTTCTTGCCACTGTCGCTGTACTCGGGCGACTTAGGACGGCAACAACTTTTGTAAGGAGGTTGCCCAGACATGATACTATGGAAGAAAACTAAGTGCCAAAGGCTATGATAAAATGTCCGACTGTCTAGATCAGTGGTGGGCAAACTTTCTTCACAGGGGGCCAGAAATTTTAACATTTTTCAGAGGAGGATCATAAATTCGTAATTACCTATAGTTAAAATTCGTGTTTTGAAATCTTTTAATCATATTATAACAACATTACATTACAGTATTACACACTTTCACAAATGTTATTTACAAATTACAATTTAACAATTATGCGATTATAATTATCGCGGGCCATATAGGTATTATTCATTTAGAAGGACCTTTGTCGACGAGCCGAATGAAATCCTTTCGCGGGCCGGAGCTGGCCCGCGGCCGTACTTTGCCCACCACTGGTCTAGATGATAAGAATGCGGAGACATGAACCGCTCGGTGCTATCCAGTCTATTATTTCCTTTTTTTTTCTTTGTCGAATCATAAATTGTAAAAAATACTTATCTAAAAAGTGCAACCCCTGAGTCTCTTGAGCGCTCTTCTCTGGGGAGTCTGCTTTGTGAATGAGCGATAATTACAACGAATGAGTGTTCCGTAAGGAAGTAATACATATTAGGTATGTGAAATAGAAGTTATTGTCATAGGTAGTTTTATATTTTTTTTTTTCAAAACCATCATCGACGCACTCGCCGGTTGGAGATATTTGGATGTCATATTTTGTCCAATGTTTTTTTATTTATTTAATTTAATGGTGTAATTATGTGGAACAGGCTACAAACGCGACCGTCAAATGACACAACGCTTTATAAAATAATAATAATAAATATTTCGGACACTTACACCAATCATCTAGTCCCAAACTAAGCAAAGCTTGTGCTATGGATACTAGATAACGGATAAATATTTATATAAACATCCAAGACTCGGGAATAAATATTGGTATTCATCATACAAACATTTACCCCTCGAACGGATTCGAACCCGCAACCGTTGGTTTCGCTGATAGGGTCACTATCCACTACACCAATCGGTCGTCGTTTATTCGAAGATGATTTTGAAAAAATAATAAAATGCCTATATGACAATTATTTCACTTATGGCAAAACAACTCATCCGGTATATCATGACGATTTCAATTGTCATTCTTATCTTATATTATATCTTAAGAAATAAACTTTTTGAATTTGAATACCTCCTATATAAGCTCAAGATCAAACGAGTACCTACCACTGAACTCGACACGGCGGGCCCCTGCTGAAGGTAGTCGTTGCCCTACCTACGTGACTCTATTCGTACCTATTTAAAAGATGTGTTATTGCGGAGTTTCTTGTCGCTTCTTCTCCCTAACTATAACAACTTGTGAAGCGATGTAGTTTCAAAAAAATTACATGTCGACTTTCAATAAGTGATATTTTTGTATCCTTCTTTTCTTCAATTTAAGAGCTATGCTCTTGTCGGTGGAGTAACGACCATGTCTCTCTACTTTCTGCCCTCGTTTTAACCTCTTGGTACGACACGACATTCACCTTTTCTTTCCCTTGGTCAAAGTAATTACACCTAGGTCTTCCCCTTCCTCTCTGTCCTGCAATCTTTCCCTCAATTATGTTCTTCAAAAAAATATAATAACAAAAAACATCTATTTAAAGCTAAAATAAGCAAAAAAGCTAGAAAGCGGCTGATAAAATGCTATGTATGGAGTGTAGCTTTATACGGCTGTGAGACATGGACAAAGGAATAGGGAAAGGTTAGAGGCATTCGAGATGTGGTGCTGGAGACGAATGGAGGGAAAAAATAATATTTGTATCCTACATTGAATAAAATACTTTTGACCCTGGACACCAAAATAATTGAAAAAGGAAATAGAGTGTATAATATAATACATACATAATATATAATATAAGTAAAACAAAAAGGTTTCCCACTTCCCCGCTCGGCAAATCGGAGCGTAGCCATTTGTTTTTACGCGGAGAAATGCATTTTGCATACCGCTCGCCTGGGGGACGGCGAGACGGTTATGTGGGACTCCCCTCCCTACCGGGAGGGATACCCACCAAAACTCCGCGGCGACCTTCCTCGGCAGTAAGGAGGACCTTTGCATTCCATGGGAGTGTGGCCAATGTTATACAAAGCGGCCCTGAGGCTAAACTTGTAGTTTTTTTTTTATTTATTTATTGATTCACCAACAGATGTTGCACTAATACAGGAAAAACAACTAACTGCACACCTAATTATAGGTTAATAAATACATTTTATCGGAAACACTAGTGGAATCTATACAATGGAAAAAATCTATAGTGAAAAGTCTGTTACTTTTGTAACATACTTTAAGTTTGACTAAAGAGTCTAAAGAGATGTCTAGAGTGTCACTGTATTTGTTATACAGTCTACTTAATCTGGGACATTAAAATTTTAACCCAGCTCAGTTTTTACGACGCACGCAAGCACGATGAGGGGACAATTTTGACTATGATATATGATTCTTGGCTTCAGATATGGATTTCAGCATCAGCTGCACCACATTTCTGAATTAGAAGAGCAGAACTCCCCAGACAGTTTCCACGAACATATTAGCGCAATAGATCCTTGAGTAAATATGGTGTAAGCCCTTGGGAAATTCTGCTTGTCAGGCTGTCGCCTGCTTTAAACAGGACCTTGAGGTGACGTCACCGACCGTAAAAAATACTTATCTAAAAAGTGCAACCCCTGAGTCTCTTGAGCGCTCTTCTCTGGGGAGTCTGCTTTGTGAATGAGCGATAATTACAACGAATGAGTGTTCCGTAAGGAAGTAATACATATTAGGTATGTGAAATAGAAGTTATTGTCATAGGTAGTTTTATATTTTTTTTTTTCAAAACCATCATCGACCCACTCGCCGGTTGGAGATATTTGGATGTCATATTTTGTCCAATGTTTTTTTATTTATTTAATTTAATGGTGTAATTATGTGGAACAGGCTACAAACGCGACCGTCAAATGACACAACGCTTTATAAAATAATAATAATAAATATTTCGGACACTTACACCAATCATCTAGTCCCAAACTAAGCAAAGCTTGTGCTATGGATACTAGATAACGGATAAATATTTATATAAACATCCAAGACTCGGGAATAAATATTGGTATTCATCATACAAACATTTACCCCTCGAACGGATTCGAACCCGCAACCGTTGGTTTCGCTGATAGGGTCACTATCCACTACACCAATCGGTCGTCGTTTATTCGAAGATGATTTTGAAAAAATAATAAAATGCCTATATGACAATTATTTCACTTATGGCAAAACAACTCATCCGGTATATCATGACGATTTCAATTGTCATTCTTATCTTATATTATATCTTAAGAAATAAACTTTTTGAATTTGAATACCTCCTATATAAGCTCAAGATCAAACGAGTACCTACCACTGAACTCGACACGGCGGGCCCCTGCTGAAGGTAGTCGTTGCCCTACCTACGTGACTCTATTCGTACCTATTTAAAAGATGTGTTATTGCGGAGTTTCTTGTCGCTTCTTCTCCCTAACTATAACAACTTGTGAAGCGATGTAGTTTCAAAAAAATTACATGTCGACTTTCAATAAGTGATATTTTTGTATCCTTCTTTTCTTCAATTTAAGAGCTATGCTCTTGTCGGTGGAGTAACGACCATGTCTCTCTACTTTCTGCCCTCGTTTTAACCTCTTGGTACGACACGACATTCACCTTTTCTTTCCCTTGGTCAAAGTAATTACACCTAGGTCTTCCCCTTCCTCTCTGTCCTGCAATCTTTCCCTCAATTATGTTCTTCAAAAAAATATAATAACAAAAAACATCTATTTAAAGCTAAAATAAGCAAAAAAGCTAGAAAGCGGCTGATAAAATGCTATGTATGGAGTGTAGCTTTATACGGCTGTGAGACATGGACAAAGGAATAGGGAAAGGTTAGAGGCATTCGAGATGTGGTGCTGGAGACGAATGGAGGGAAAAAATAATATTTGTATCCTACATTGAATAAAATACTTTTGACCCTGGACACCAAAATAATTGAAAAAGGAAATAGAGTGTATAATATAATACATACATAATATATAATATAAGTAAAACAAAAAGGTTTCCCACTTCCCCGCTCGGCAAATCGGAGCGTAGCCATTTGTTTTTACGCGGAGAAATGCATTTTGCATACCGCTCGCCTGGGGGACGGCGAGACGGTTATGTGGGACTCCCCTCCCTACCGGGAGGGATACCCACCAAAACTCCGCGGCGACCTTCCTCGGCAGTAAGGAGGACCTTTGCATTCCATGGGAGTGTGGCCAATGTTATACAAAGCGGCCCTGAGGCTAAACTTGTAGTTTTTTTTTTATTTATTTATTGATTCACCAACAGATGTTGCACTAATACAGGAAAAACAACTAACTGCACACCTAATTATAGGTTAATAAATACATTTTATCGGAAACACTAGTGGAATCTATACAATGGAAAAAAATCTATAGTGAAAAGTCTGTTACTTTTGTAACATACTTGAAGTTTGACTAAAGAGTCTAAAGAGATGTCTAGAGTGTCACTGTATTTGTTATACAGTCTACTTAATCTGGGACATTAAAATTTTAACCCAGCTCAGTTTTTACGACGCACGCAAGCACGATGAGGGGACAATTTTGACTATGATATATGATTCTTGGCTTCAGATATGGATTTCAGCATCAGCTGCACCACATTTCTGAATTAGAAGAGCAGAACTCCCCAGACAGTTTCCACGAACATATTAGCGCAATAGATCCTTGAGTAAATATGGTGTAAGCCCTTGGGAAATTCTGCTTGTCAGGCTGTCGCCTGCTTTAAACAGGACCTTGAGGTGACGTCACCGACGTGAGGTCACCTCCCGACACCAGTAACGATAGAAATATATCCCTATAATATAACTGTAGCGATTGAGGTCGGTCGCGCGCTGCATTGAAAATTAGCGAGATAAAACTCTGCGGGAGGGTTGCCATACGTAAGACATTACCCTGATGTACCGGCGTCTCGGGTAAATCCGAAGGATCTTATATTACTACAGTATTTAAGACATTAAAGCTGTCAATTCTGACTCACCATGGTCTACGGAAAGGGCAATTTTGAAGACCCACATCATTTTACTGGTGGACATATTAGAATTTATAATAAAATTTCGTTTAGCAAAATTAAGTAACGTCTATCGAGATCAGTTCTTGGATGAATGTATGGGTGGATGTGTATGAGTGTTTTCCTGCTTCGGATGGTACATTAAAGTCGGTCCCAGTTGTTTTAAAGTGACAGATCGGAGCGGAGCGGAGTACATGTTTAGTACTCGGTTTGGTTGGTGGTTTTAAACGTCCGCCCGGCTAGCTACCACAATCTTATCTAAATCTGCCGCCAAGCAGCAATGTTCATAGCATTATTGTGTTCCGGTTGTCAGAGATAAGATGAGGTTTCCGTGACAGTACGGTTCCACCTCCGGCCTCATCTTCACTTAACATCAGGTGTGATTGAGGTTAAGTATTAAACAGTTGTGCAATAAAAAAAAATCATGGATAGAGCATTTTGGTATTGCGTCATAAATATCAATAGATTGCAACTTAAAAACACTGGTTGTCAGATGACCATGGTCTGATACAACCCAATCCACCCTGGGCCCGCGTGGTGGATTGTGGTTAACTAGGTTAACTGTTACGTAACGTAACCCAGATGATGTGAAATCAATAAGTCTCATAAATTATAAAGAAGTTATCCTGCCTTACCCAATATATGACCTATACGTAAATAATAAAATAAATAGCTTTGCACATACACACAGCGCCATCTAGTTCCACACTAAGCAACTAGGCTTTGTATTATGAATACCAGATCGTTGATTAAATACACAAATACTTAATAATCTTAAGTTTCTAAACATTACACCACAAAGGTCGTCATATATAAAAATCCCAATAATCTATGTGATTGAGGTTAAACGCTAACTCGTTTTGCATAAATATGACTATTTTATGCAAAACGAGTTAGCGTTTAACCTCAATCACAGAGGCGTAGCGTGCCTTGTCGGGGCCCCGTATAAAAAATTTTCGGAGGCCCTTATATGGAGGTAAAGATTTTTCACAAAAGAAAAAAAAATATTGTGAGAAGAAATATTTATATTGTTTGTACTGAATTACAATGTAATGCACATTTATATAAAGCGCGTAAATAAACAGTGCACTGCACTCCGTGGTTTAACATCCAATGCAAAGTACAACAACGTACACGTACATCGCGATATCGATGAAGGATTCCCGGAGATTCCCCGCTGAGTTGAAGATGAAGTAAGTAAAACGGGGAAGTCCCGCAGCCCGCCATAACGATGTAGTGTTGCCAACTTTTGAACGCACGCTTAAGGCGGGAAAAAAAGGAATTGCTTTATAGAATTTTGTCATTTGTAAAATAAAATAAATTAGAAAGTTTTTATTCTTTTTCCTTACACACTTTGGGGGCCCCCGTGGCCCGGGGGCCCCGTATAATTGATACGGCAAATACGGCGGTAGCTACGCCCCTGCTCAATCACACCATCAATGAAGAAGAGAACGAGTTTCAAATAGAAACAATCGACTATTTACCATGTCCTCCGAAGCACGAACATTTCAATATGCAAATTTTTGGATTTAGTATACGTACTGTAAACTTATTTAAAAAATACTCTTATAACAGAAATCCAAATAAATACTTTTCTTTCTTTCAAATAGAGGTCATTCATCCATGGACTTTTTCAGATTATTTCGGATACTTACACCAATCATCTAATCCCAAACTATGGATAGATAAAAAAAATATTTATAAACATCCATAACTCGGGAATCCCCTCCCGGGATTCGAACCCGCAACCGTTGGTTTAAGTGACAGGGTCACTATCCACTACACCAATCGGACGTCAACGACACGCGAAGATGAATAGCGAATGCACTTCTAATGGTAATTTCTCTTTTTAAAAATATATTGTAAATGAAAAATTAAAACCTTTTTACAATCAAATAGGGTAGTACTTTTCGGGTTACTAACTAGTTTCTTAATTATTAAACTAGAACGTACGTATTTTATTTTCTTATTTTTGTCCTGACAACCCAAGGGCGAGAGGGTACAAGAGACGTCAGCCGCGCATAGCGCCGAGGCAACCTGCAGAACGCGGGAACGACTCGAGAGCACTCCGAGGGAAAATGAATTTAAATGAGAAATCCACTTAGTCCGTCGTGTTTGCAGACATACACAGGTTAAGGGCCTTCTCCAGACGGTGCGATTTATTCGATCGACACGTAATTGATACACGGGCTCTGTATGAATACGGAACGCCAAAATCGCTTATTCCGACTTCTAACCTCCTTTTTAGGGTTTCGCCATGTCCGTCTGTCTGTCTGCCCGCGGTTTTTATTCACTCCTCTACACATTTTTTTTGTATCCCATCATGTAGGATGTCGTTGGATAGGTCGGTCAAAAATATTGGAGATTATCTTGATCGATTCAGGGATTCAGTGCTTTCTATCGCTATTTTATTTCTATTTATTTCTATTAAAAACTATCGCAGTTAAGTAAGCTTTAAAATTTATGAGTAATATCTACCCGAAAAACATATAAAACAACAAAAAGCCCCCTTCTAAGTCCGCATATTGTGACGGACGTGTACGGAACCGTACACACACTTACTGACGCGTTACATTTATGCACGCGTTTTTTTTTTGAAGCGTAATGTATTGGTCTCTGCCTCATCAACGCTCGTGACGCTGTGCGCTTGTCAGTACCAATGACGCGCGTAGAATACCTTAGTTAGACGAATCAAGTAAGCCGGATTCTTCGTCTACTTCGAATACAGTCTGCAGGTGTCTAAAGCAGCCAAATAACCGACACTCACATATTTTTCTTTTCTTGTAAAATTTGACTATCTCAATTGTGCCTTCAAAATAAAGAATTGATAATTCTTGACTCTTGACTATGTTATATTATGAAAGTGTGTTTGTTAAGGAAAGATGAAGGTAACACGCGTTTAAAGTTTATTCCTTGTGTCATTATTCCATGTACACGTAAAATATTTTCGTGCTGTTCCCAACAATACAGTAAAATACTAGTTTGGGAACAGAAAATGCCAGTTTTGTTACTCATTTATTAGCTATAGAATTTTATAGTTTAATAGATTACTTACTAGAAAATGTATTTATATGTTAAGTCCGTTCCGAGTGAACTTGTCAGCAGCTGTACTATCCGTACTCACAGGTTCATTCCTAGCACGGGGTCCGGCTGGGGGCGGGTTTACGTTGGAACGGCTCGTTGAAAATGCCTTTGATATATATATGTATATATAGTGTAATCTTCTTTGGCTGGTCAATAAACTATTTTTATTTTTATTTATTATTATTTTTAAAACGCTCCACGTGGACAAGGCCTTATGATTCACACAAAACTTTCCCGCCAAGACGAATTGAAAACCTGATTTCAGCGTTTTCAACTAGTAGAAAGTAAACCGCTTAATTCTGCAACTATCTTAATTTGCTACCAGTTGCAAAGTTATTCTGATTGGGCCTTTGTGTTGGCTGTTGGTGCAGACGATTGGATGCCGTTACTGTTAATAAATTCTACTCGGTTCTGACATTCAAATGTCAAGTGGAATGTTTAGAGCTGGTTTCCAATTGAGAGATTTATGCAGAGTGTTAAGAGCCGCGTGGATTTTATGTGGAGGCCAAATATTATTCGTACTTAAGTAGCATTGATATTAAGATGAAGCATACTTTTAATTGTAGTTTTTTTCATACTACTCAAGGTTGTCTGCAAGACATCGCTCCAAGTGATAAGATCGCCTTTGTACACCTGTACAATTGTTGTTTCTCTATACATATACTTTTATGTCAGTTACGTCAGCGTCGGTGGCTCAGCGGTTAAGACGCGGTCTCCCAATTTTGGGGGGTCCGGGTTCGATTACCAGGCAGGCCATGTACCAATCAGTTTTTAAATTTAATTTAATTACCTCATGTACATTTATCCGACTGCTCTTAAACAGTGAAGGAAAACATCGCGAGGAAACCCGCATGCCTGAGAAATAAAAATTCTAAAGCATGTGAAGTCCCCAACCCGCATTATAGGCCTATATCCCTGCAGTGGGATGTTTACGGGCTGAGATGATGATGATACTTTTAAGTTGTGTACTTACTTCTACTTCTGATTCTAACAGTCGAACGAAACACTGCAATAGTTTAAATACCGGAAAAGTGACCATTTTATACTCACTAAAAATGGAGTTTGTATGTTCCTGTCTAAGTATTATATTCATACATATTTTCGTCAATTGTTAACCAATTTGGATCAAATTTATTAAGATCTGATGATGCAAGAGATACATTGGAACTTTACTGATGTAGATATTCAATTACTATTTAAATGTCGTACAGTCCATATCAGAGTATTTCATATATTCCTTTTTAAATGTTAAAGGTAAAGGAAGTTATTCTTAATTCATTTAGTTAAGTCATCTGCAGTTTTTCGAAGTAACCGTTTTACCTTGAAGATAATTTTAGAGAACTGCGGATCAGTGGCGTGCCTAGGGTTTCTGTGTAGAGCTAGCCCGAGACACGTTTGATGAATGATTGTGGTTTTTACACAGTTAATGGAGTTAAATATATCTGGTTGACACTTTTCTGTTCAATAGAAATCTTGCAATTTATTTAAAGGTAAATAAAGTGTGAAATTGATGTTCTTAATCGAGTACATTATTAAGGCAAAGACATGCCGTGCGTATGTACTTTTATTAAGGTACCGCCACTACTGCGGATATAAATTGAAAAAGCTGCTTACTACCATTGATCATATGAAACAGTCCTCTAATTATGACGCCAACTGTACTAAGTACATAAATTATATACCTTAATTCCTCCAACCTCATACAATTCATTCTCAATTTAAGATACATCACCATTCTGACGTACACCGGCCACCTACGCACGCTACGTACCCGTCGGGGTTTGTCTGCATTCTAACCTTGATGGCTTATTCACTTTATTCGATATAAATAGATCGAGAATAATATGCAATAGTTTGAAATAGTTTCAGTTATATCGAAGAATTCTAAACGAATGAAAGAGCAAACAACTTCTTTTGTTTGCAAATAAGTCAAAATGAAAAATTTATTACTAAATAAAGATAAAAACGAGTTATTATTTTGTTTAAAAACTACTTTCGCTTCACAAGGTGTTACTCGTATAGTTAGGGTTATGAAGGGACAAGAAACTCCGTAACAACACATCTTTTAAATAAGTATTATGGAATGTCATTACGAAGTGACGTCAGATAAGATCAGGAATGTGTATATCAGAGGAAATCTAAAAGTGGCGCCAATAGCAGAAAAGTTGAGGAGTAATAGGTTAGCATGGTTTGGGCTCATTATGAGGAGGGATGAAAGGCACGTAACGAGACGAGTGTTAAGTATGAATGTGGAGGGACACAGAGGTAGAGGAAGACCAAAGAAGGTGTGGGTAGACTGCGTGAGGAATGATATGTGTGTGAACGGGGTGAGTACGGAAATGACGGCTGTTAGAGGAAAGTGGAAGAGGATGACATGTTGTGCCGACCCCACCTAGAGTGGGATGAGGGCAGGAAAATGATGATTACGAAGTGACGTTAGCAATTTCTATAATTCCTCCGTTCACGAAGGGCATTGTACACATTTATAGACTTTCACATTTCAACGGCGATTGGCTCATCCCCGTAGACCGTCAAGGTAGACCGTGGATGTTTCAAGCATTAACCTTTTAATATCTGGATCACCTAAAGGCATAAGTTTGGGATATCTTTGATTCCATTTGGGATAAAGGTCGTTAACTAATGGTATGTTTATTTGGTAAATGTACAATTACACAACATTTAGAGCGTTATTTATCACACTAGCGTGTTGCGAGCGAGTGGGAAGCGGGGCGAGTGCGCACTCGCTGCCCACCTGCGGCGAGCTCGCTGCGCATACGTCGCGAACTCGCGGCATACTCGCTGCGCACTCGCCCCGCTTTCCACTCGCTCGCAACACGCTAGTGTGATAAAGCCCTCAGACTTAATTATTTCAAGTTCTATAGAAAAGTTGAATACAAGTTGACCGATATGAGACAACCTACTTTTAAGCTTGTTAAAATATTTTCACCTAATTTTATACATACTCGTACATACATAAAAGCACGCCTGTTCCCCGTAGCGGTAGGCAGAGACTACAGACTTCCACTTCCTACGATCCTGACACACCTCTTTTGCTTCATTCACTCCCATAAGGTTGTTCATACATGCTCGCCGGTTTAGGGTACTCTTGACTTGGCCTTCAAACTTCAAGCATTTATTTCAACGTAAGATACATGATATCATTTGTTGAATGTCAATTTAAATCTATTGGAAATAAAAATAGGGCTAAGCATTTTTCGGTCAGTCAGTATGTCCAAGCTACCACCGCTTCGGAAAGGGAAATCATCTGTGGGAAAAGAAGCGGCGCAAGAAATCCACAGGGTCGTTTTCTTTTCTTTTATACAACAACTAATACAATTTTATAATTTTTGGGAGCTGGGCGAAGTATACCTAGCAGTTTTGTCATTCAGGTAGTCACTAATTTTTGTTTTGACATGGTTTTTAAATAGTTTTTCATTGAGATTAATGATAGTCTCAGTTATAAGGTTATAAAAGCGTATGCAGTGTCCCATAAATGATGTATTAACTTTGCTCAGTCTGAACATAGGGGTGGCTAATTTGTCCTTATATCTCAAATTTTAGTTATGCTTATCACAATTTTTTGGGAATGCAGAAATATTTTTTCGTACTTTCCTTTCTTTAAGACCTAATTTTATAAGACATAATATAATCAATATACTATGAACAGTACCTGTAAGTAGTTCCTCTAGGCTCTAGAGGATCTCTCACATACCTCAGTTACTTGCCAATAAATTAAGCAGAATCGACTTGTTGGCGAGCGGCCATTAGGCTTAGTTAGATCTGTTATATAAATGAAAATGAAAATGAAAATGAAAATGAAAAAATGTTTATTTTCGTAGGATACAATTGATCACTTGAAAACGTTAATATATCATTTTAAATTTACCGCTCATTCGTAATGCTGTAATCCCCAGAGAAGAACGAGCAAGAAACTCAAGGGGTTGCTCTTTTCTGCGAGTCAAGATATTATTTAATAACAGTAAATTGCTTTATACTTTTTTTGGTATAGAGTCAAACATATTTATTAACAATAAATTACTAACTTTAATTTGGTTTATAGTTATACATACTATACGTCGCCAAATAAGTTTTAAGTCCAAGGATTACTGTCATTTAAATAATCACAAATTTTATAGTAACCTTTTGCACTGAGCTTCTGCTTCACGATACCTTTGAACTTATCTAAAGGCAAATTCTGCATATCTTCGGGAATCTTATTGAACAAACGTATACATTGCCCCTTAAATGAATTACTAACTTTATGGAGTCTAGTTGAATGCAGAGCAAGTTTATTTTTTATAGAAAGTGTCGCTCGTTAGCGATGGTGATATATCGCTAGTGGTTATAGCTAGTTTAATTGCGCCGGAGCGACGATCCTGACACAGAGAGAGTTAAGGAGGCAGCACGGACAGCGGACCAACTTTTATTGCTCTTTAAACTTGCGTCCGGGGATCGCTTTGGTTACATTTAAGTATAGTCAGTTTTCAATGAGGATTAACACTGAAATTAGGATCTAGATTCCGTAAGTTTGTTTGCGCGTCTCGAGTCCGAATCCGCGGCGAGTTTACCAGTAACTATGGATCTTCGAGCTATGTGCCTGCCTACTGCCATTTCAACTTACTTTTACGCTGGGCTATGTTAGCCACTTTGCTCTGGCGCTGGCACTCTGACACTCTGGGGCAATTTTAAGAAATTAATATATTAACATTAGCATCGCAATATGTTTACGAAAACTTAATGTATGTAAGAAAAAATCTAGAATCGTTTAAGAAAAATAGTGATATAATGTTAATACCAGATATAAATATAAACTTGCTGTTCATGTCAGCCGTTTACACAAAGTCATTTAAGGGGCAATGTATATACGCTTTTATAATAAGGTTCCAATGGATATTCAAAATTTACTTTGAAATAAATTCAAAACCATCATAAAACAGACATTATTTACCAAAGGCTATTATAACATTTCTGACTATCTGGATGATAAGCAAGCATGGACATAGACCGCTCGGCGATATTCAGTCTAATTATACAATATAATATAATTGTAACACAGACTTATTTAAAAGAGCAACCCTTGAGTTTCTTGCTCGTTCTTCTCTGGTTAATCAGTTTTGTGAATGAGCAATAATGTCAAACACTTTAATAATAAGATAAAAAATGTGACGTTTTCAAGTGATAATTTTTATCCTACGAAATAATTTTTTTTTTATTTGATTTGATTTGATTGACTTTGGTTCATCTAAGGATTTCGTTTTTCCCGTTAGTGAAACGCCGAGCATCGAAAATCAGAGAGATAAATATGTAGTTTAAAAAACTAAAAAAATACGCTACATTTCCACCATCCATCTCCTGGCTCCATCATCAGACTGTCGACACGAAATGTAATATATTGGACTCGTCA
The DNA here is from genome assembly GCA_949316235.1 of Oegoconia quadripuncta. Lineage (NCBI taxonomy): Eukaryota > Metazoa > Arthropoda > Insecta > Lepidoptera > Autostichidae > Oegoconia > Oegoconia quadripuncta. The sequence goes on from OX438747.1 coordinate 389,768, forward strand.
AAACGAATCATGTGAGCCCAAACTCGAGGGGTTACTAGTAGCCACTGAATAGTTCACCATCCACCTCCTGGCTCCATCATCAGATCAGCTCCAAGATACCAAATTATGGTGTTGTCATCAGAATTATAAGTTTCATTACGATACGAAAATTAGAAGTAAGTTTAAATTAACTTTCAAGTTTTGATTACATTGTTGGATACAAGTGAAGATAATAAAAACGTGTTGAAAAGGAAAAGTTGCTTTAAAAAAGCAAATTTTCTCATTTTCCCACTGAGAAACATGCGTCGAGGGATGAGTACAAGTTACCACTTTAGTTATTTGCATACTTTTATAACAAAGTAATAATTAGGTCCTTTTATTCAGATTTGCTTTTGCGGTTGCATTTGGCCGAGTTTGCTCTCAACCCGTCCGCCGTCCGGTGACGTCCGCTCATTTCTGTTTTGATGGAAAAAATATCGAGCTAATGTAGATAATACAGCTTAGCGCGAACCGAGATAATACAATGTACCGTTAGAGACCCTGGCCGCTGTGTCTATAGGACGCGGGTTCGAATCCCCTAGAAGGAAATATTTGTGAGGAATACCGACATAAATAAATATTTCGGATACTTATCTAGTCCAAAACTAAGCAAAGCTTGTGCTATGGCTACTAGATACTGGATAAACTTACATAAATAATAGAACCAACCTGTCTTTTGGGGTGTCGTAAATGCCGACTAAGGGACTTTACACCAACAAACATCTATAGACTTTCACGACTCAACACCATCACGTTTGCATTTCTGCATATTCCGAAAGGCGAAACGTGGATGTCGCCTCAAGTATTAAAATTTTAATGTTTTGAAACACCCAAACGTTTTGGTTGGTTCTTGGTTGGTTTGGTTTTTGGTTTGGTTCGGTTTGGTTGGTGGTAGGGCATTTTAAATGTCCGCCTGGATAGCTACCACCATCTTATCTAAAGCTGCCGCCAAGCAGCAATGTTGGTTGTCAGAGATAAGATAGCCAGTCCCCCAATAGTGTTGAGGTTTCCGGGTCAGTACACTTCCACCATCGACCTCATCTTCACTTAACATCAGGTGTGATTGAGGTCCAGTACCAACCTTGTGATCATAAAAAAAAAAAGTTAATGCTTAGGATAACTCTGACCACCTAACTTGGGATAAAGGTCATGACGTCATGCCGCAGACATGCTGACGCAAGGACACACCGACAGATATAGGAATCAAACGTGTAACACTCCTCATTTGTGTCAGTGCTTTTAAACTAAATGGATATCGTAACAACAACAGAAAGACAAAAACGTTATTAATTATAATAATAGATATCTAATGGCATATCAAGCTCTAAGTGACTACGGACTTGTTGTTGTTGTGGTTGAGGTTGTTTACTTCCTCCTGTTTCCTATTGTCCTTCCTTTTAATATCTAAAATAGGTCATGTATTTAGTTTCTTAGTGTTTATAGTTTACAGATAGAATATCTAACCTACCTACTTAGCTAACATTGACGTCTGCCAGCGCCAAGAGCATCCATCTCTATCTGTACCGTAATGTGATTTAGATTCAGTGGAACGCAGAGCCAAGCGATTGATAGGCAACAAAGAGTTGGTAGATTCCCATCTACACAGCCTTGAACACCGACGGAAAGTCGCATGCCTTTCAATCTTCTATCGGATATATTTCGGAGAGTGTGCTGAAGTACTGCATGAGTTGATCCCGCCATCCCCGTTCTTACATCGAAATTCAAGACGTACCGCAGGATATCACCCGCACTTAGTTGACGTGCCATTTATAAGGACCAAGCGTTTTAGGTCTTCGTTTCTCATGCGCACGGCTAAGGAGTGGAACGCATTACCTCCGTCTGTGTTTCCAATCGCATATAACCCGCAGCTCTTTAAAGTCAGGTTAAATAGGCATCTTCTGGGAAAGCTCGTTCCATCGTAGACCTTATCTCGACATTAGTCCAGATTAAGGTCAAGAGCGATCCCATTCTAATTAAAAAAAAAAAAAAAAAAAAAAATGTACTGAAATGGAAAATGGCTCAGTAAAGGGTTGAATGTATCAATGTCGGCCACATAAGTACACAAACCTCTGATCTGTCGTGTGAAGTCGAGAGTCAGTCATTACTCATCTTGCGATTCGGTTCGTGTAAAGAAGGAAGAGATTTTTGTTGCTAAACTAGCTGTTGCCCGCGATTTCATTCGCGTGGAACATTTCATCAAAAACGGAAGAAATATTAACTTATGTGTTAATCTAAGTCCTAATCTATCTACCAACCAAATTTTATCCAAATCCATCCACGGGCGTATAAAGGTAACAAATATACATACATACACACACACATAAACTATTGGGATTAGATATTTCCAATATTTGTGAAGTCTGTGTGGATCTCTGAGTAAATATAAGTAATAATTTAAATATAGTCTACTGGCTTTCCGCCCGCGGCTTCGCCTAGGATTAACTTTAACGTGGAGATTTCTATGTCCCGCCGAACTAGATAAAAAATCCTATGTTTCAATCCAGGGTTTGTTTTACTTATATACCAAATTTCATCCGAATATGTGCATCCGTTTCGCCGTGATTGAACAACAAACAAATAAAGAAATAAACATCCAACCTTTCACATTTATAATATTAGTTGTCACTTGGAAAAAGACTATCTTTATTAGTATAGGTATTAGCCTCAGAGCAAGCACTAACTGTCGTCGAAGTTTATTACTCATTCGAATCAGTAATCTGTTTAACAAACTGAAGGACTGGATCTATTCAACATAAAATCCTCAGAAATTAAACAAATATTTACATAGAAATAATTCAATAATGTTATTCCACCATCGCCATTTTATCTTCGGAGTACCAGTCGTTGGCGGTTCGACTCTTCATTCATCATCCGAACAGCCAAGGCATGGAACTCCCTTCCGGCGACAGCCTTTCCTGACTCCTATAACCTGGGGATCTTCAAGAGCAGGGTTTTACCCGAATAGGCATCTACTGAGATCGCTTGCTTCATCTTCGGCCACATCGTCACTTTCAAACATATGAGATTGTAGTCAAACGCGTATTCAGTTAATCATAAAAACTTCTTTGGCCCCGCCTCGAGACATTTGTAGGGACTTCATCCCAGTGAGTTTATTTCTTCGTTCTTTTTATTACCTATTCTTTTCTTTAGCTGATAAGTCTAATCAGAATAAATAAATAATAAATAAATAAATAAAAATTGTTTATTTTCTCACCACAAATGACGTTTTACAAAGTGATGTTAGGACTAGGTAATACATAGAACTCATTTGTGGGACGACTGGTGCCTGAAAAGGAAGAACTAGAATTACAGGTCACCAGGCCCCCCAGCTATGGACATAGTGTATTAGAGCAGAGATATGGTGATTGAGGAAGAAATACTTAAGGAAAGATACAAGCGAGAAGGAAATCACGAAACGTAAGACCTGGTTCTTGGAGTGGAGTTGTAATGTTGTGCACTGTTTTTAACCCCCGACGAAAAACCACGGGTGTTATGTGTTTGTTGGCGTTATATGTGTATGTATGTCCAGTCTCTGTCCGCAAGCAATAAGCGGTCCAGTTGGAATGATGTTACCAATGTTTCCATTTATAGTTGTTATTTAAAGAATAAATTACCCTAGTACTTGCAATATTTCTTCGGTTTCGTCGTAGTTTAAGTTTTGAAGCCAGTCAGTAACTATTTTTTATAGCGAAAACGATTTAGCGGGTAAAGTGTTAGTTTTTTATGAATTTTATTATATAGCAAAGGGCCAAGGAATGGATAGAATCGCTTAAGAATATATCTGATCTGCACAATACACTTTAATGGCTTTGTAGAAACACCCTTCCTTTTTGCTGTTGGTGTTCCGAATAAAATAAAATAATAATTTTTGTAATAGGATCAGTCATTCGTTTCTCGTATAAATAAAGAACTTTAACCTCTTTTTAGTATGTCATTCTTTCTCCTATACAGGACGCTTTGTAGATGATCGCAGATAGGACGCGATAAAGCTGCGATTCCATGCCTGTTCCCCTAGACTTAGAGATGCCAATATTGTAAAGTTCGGAACACACCGAAGTCTCTGCCTATACGCCTACGGGGAAACAGGTGTGACGCTTAGTGCGTCTGGTAGTCCGAAGAATAATTTCATGTAATTTCAACAGGCACACAGTTTATAAAACGCTGATAGGCTCGCGATCTGATTTTAGTGAAGATGAGAAGATATAACGCTGTGTAGGCACGTGTCTTAGAAATTAAGAATCCCTACATATACAATTTTCCTGGCTTAACCTTTAACATTAGCGTGGGTTGTCATTCTCGCCAGTGTTATGATTGTGAGAGTTAAGTGATAGGTGGAGGCAATGTGCCTCTTTGCACACATTTTTCCCGCCATTTCCAGCCTCCCCTGAATATACAAAATGATATTTTTTGTACTGCCATATTTCAACCGATTCGTTTTATTCTTTCGGTCTGAAACAGCGTTGATTTGACTAAATTCGTTGCTCAGAATTCATAGAAAACGAGCGTAAAAAAAACACTATGCGTTTGCTCCCTATTAACACTCTGAAAAACTGGCACAGTGCTTCGATATAGAATTTGAAAAATTATGAAATATTTGTACAAATACTTGCTAATGGCTTAATACATACAGTTTTGACGCATTTTTTATATATAACGGTTTAGCACTTGCCCTCAATCACACCTGATGTTAAGTGAAGATGAGGCCGAAGGTTGAAGCGTACTGACACGTAAACTCCACCTTATTTGGAGGACTGACTATCTTATCTCTGACAATCGGAACACAACAATGCTATTTACATTGCTGTACAACTGTACACATAGTTAAGGTAGCTAGCCAGCGAACATTTAAAATGCCATACCACCAACCAAACCTGTTACTAAACATGTATCCCACAGGGGATCGAACCGGTGACCTCCGACAACTTTATGACGTTTACATTGAGCCACCGAGGCGGCATCTTCGCATAGATCTTTACATAATCTGGAGCTACGTCTCGTTTGGTTGTACCAAAGACATTCAATTAAACTAAATTATAATCCGCAACTTATTACCTGCAGCTAAGGTCGCTCAGTAGACTACAGTGTACCTACTACGGCTACATGAGAAGTATTCGACGTAGCTGTAAAAAAAATGTTTGAAAAAAAATATTCAAAGGCAATTACTGGCGCTCAAAATCAAAGTGTTTGTATGTAAATGTGCCCAATGTCGTTTCTAGTAAAATTAATTAAATATCTTTGGGTTGGACGTTGTTGCTTACTTCGCCTTATGTGACAGGAATTAGAAACTATTTCACAATTAATAATGAAATATAGTTGTGCATTTTTGTAAAATAAAACCCTATATTTAAAAAGAGCTATCCCTCGAGTTTCTTGCTTGTGTAAAATGTAAAATCTGACTATTTTAAGTGTACGTTGTGTACCTACAAAATAAAGCATTGGTCCTATTCTACTCCACCGGTAACTACACGGCCACGGCGGCGGTGTCAAAGACATCACATCCCTTTAACCGTCGGGTGTAAAAGCGCTACCATTATGGTAATTCGAATCTGACAACGTAATAAGCTCTCGTTCGCGCCGCGAACCCGTCATGCCATGTCAGGGGATGATCAATCACCCGCGATAGGCGGTCGCAGGGCGATGTGTCTCAGTGCTTGATGAACTCGGTAACGAGGCGATTTGCATGCGACGGGGCGGCGTGGCGTCGGCGGAGCGTGGGCGACTCTTAATGCCAGCCCGCCTAACTGCGGCCCGCAAGAGTGGAACTAAACATACATCATTTTATTTGACCTTTTTTTTCATGTAATTGTACTAAACGATCTTCTTCTTTTCGTGTCGAGGCAAGTTTCAAATTTTATTGGACCAAAACTTAGCCACTCTAACAACACTGTCTGTGGCGTTAAGGAGGTCGTGAAAGGTGCAGCTGTCAGGACACGCGGGGCAAGACAATACGTGATCCATTGTCTGTGGGGAGACTCCGCACTCGCATCGATCACTCCCTTCGCACGCACTAAACGATTATACCTTTGGGATCGTTCAGCCAAGTACCAACTGGCTGCAGACTCATTGGTGACCATTCGATCAGTGCTAAATTGCAGAACCTCGAACACTGTCGCAAGGTCGTCTGTCTTTTACAGGATGCACTTCGGTGAGTGTGCGTTGGAATTACACAATCTTATACCACCATCCCCATTTCGTCTTCGGACTGCCGAACATACCGAACATTCGTACCCTTTCGACTCTTCATTCATAATGCGAACAGCCAAGGCATGGAACTCCCTTCCGACGTCAGTATTTCATGAATCCTATAACCTTGGGATCTTCAAGAGCAGGGTGAATAGTCATCTACTGAGATCGCGTGCTTCATCTTCGGCCACATCGTCACTTCCCATCAGTTGAGATTGTGGTCAAATGCGTATCCAGTTATTCATAAAAGAAAACAAATGAACAAACTGTTGCCCGAAAGTGATTACTACAGTGGAAGAGATCTGTTACCTCCCAGACCTGGCTTATCGGTACATTGCGACTGTTCTGTGGTTTCGAAGTCAACAAGGAATCTTATAGTTACGCCATGTCCGTCTGTCTGTCGGAGGCTTAGCTCAGAGGCTCTAGATATATAGCTATAATTTGGCATGGGTATTAATCACACGTGCCATGAGCATCGGTGGCTCAGCGGTTAAGATGCGCTCTCCCAATTTGAGAAGCCCGGGCTCGATTCCCAGGCAGCCCAAAGAGTTTTAAAATTTAACTACTTATGTGCATTTATCCGACTGCTCTTAAACGGTGAAGGAAAACACCGTGAGGAAACCTGCATGCCTGAGAAGTAAAATTTCTAAGGCATGTGAAGTCCCCAATCCGCATTGGGCCAGCGTGGTGGACTATGGCCCATACTCCCTCATATCCCTACAGTGGGATGTTTACGGACTGAGATGATGATTAATCAGTCTTGAAAGTCAGTTTTTCGAGTTCCTCCCCTACACGTAAAGTGAGGAATAATTTTCTTTTAATTTTGTACCCCATCTAGTGGGGTGTCGTTAATAGGGTATTTAGGGTAAAATTCAGGGATTCGTTTGCGAAATATTTCAAAGGACATTTAAGATATGCCTTTAGATATGTAACTTCCCTAACTGAATCCTAGTGTAATCCAATCAAATATTACAACATTTTCTATTTAGATGATAAACAAGGACATATCGGCGATATCAGGCCAATTCTTATTTTTTTATCAGGTCTTGCCGGAGTCTGATACTGAAGTGCGTCAAACGAAAGTGCGAATAAAGCTGTCATATTTAAATAGAGCAACCCTTAAGTTTCTTGCTCATTCTTCTCTGAGACCTTGTAAATGATGAGAGACATCGTAAGAGCAATTTCGGATGTAATTTTTAAAACTTTTAAATAATTCCGTGATCCGTAAGTAACTTCTTCTTGGCGAGTCGATGGCAAAAACATCAAACTCTGGAAGATCAGAATGTGGCCACGCATACAGCATTATCTGTGGCATCGTACAGGTCTTGTAGTAAGTAACTACTCACGGGATAATAGTAGCACAAGTCTGTTACACCACTATATAGACATATATAGACATATACTATCGGTGCGTGTCCTCTGACGATCGGCAGCAATCTGAATTTCAATAAACGAACTTTCTTACCTGGGCGTGTTGTTCATATCAGAACGAATGGGGTGGATATCACTCACAGATCAAAAACAGTAGTGTCAATGGATCATGTTCAATGCTGTTACAAAGCTCTGATGAATAGCAATTGCTGAAAATAGCAGCGCCATTATTCCATCACAAAAAAAAATTGGCTCACCGAATTAATTTCCGCGACAGTACAGAAAGTGCTTACGTCATTATAATATCTTTGAGCGTATTTATTTCGAGTCCACAAATCCGCTTAGTGAACTACACGCACGGGCAACACATTAATCTAGACATATGCGACAGTGCGCCGGGCCAAGTTACAAACGCTGTGGGCGTGTTTGTTTACCGAAAGAGGCCGAGAAATTGTTCTTAAAGTTCGTATCCCTGTTCTAGAAACTGATACCTACTAATATGAAGTAGAAAGAACTTCAACGCCATATTCCTATAAAAGTTCCGCTATGTGATTCTATAAACTCAACGTGCGTCGCGTCTGAATCCACGGTGAGTCAAAGTCAAAAATGCTTTATTTTGTAGGTACACAGAGTACACTTAAAATTGTCAATTTTAAATTTTTTAAGCTACTGCTTGTTCAAAATGGAATTTTCCCCTGAGAAGAACAAGCAAGAAACTCAAATGGTTAAATCAGGCTTTGATTTTACCATAAAGGTTTTTATATTTCATTATTAATTTTTTGAAATAGCCTGGCTTGCGAACGATCTGATCATGTCCAGGGATAATCATCATCTAAATAGTCTGATATTTTATAATATGCTTTGTTAATAAGTTTGTCTTTTATAGTATCTTTAAATTTTATAAGAGGAAGATGATGCTATATTTTTTTGATATACATTAAATTTTCAAAAATGTACTGTGACGAAAAGGTTAGAATGTTATACACTTTAAACCTATCTCTAAGTGAGACTCGAAACGATTATAAATTATAGTTGTAGCTTAAAATCCATGATTCAGCAACGCACGTAATTTGCTCTCCACACTCAACCTAATAAAAAATAAAACTTAAACGATTATTTTGATATCTACTGAATCATTCATTATGTCTAATTAGAATGTTGGATAACTTCATGTAAGAAAAAAAAAATCTTAATACTTTGAATTTACTTATGGAAATACCTAGTCGGCAAGTGTCAATTACTTGCATTATTAATTAAAAATGTCATTCTCCTAAAAATTTTAGTACAAAAAATCAAGAACTTGGCTCGTCCTCTACATTTACGCCGTTGGTGGCATTAACATTAGAATGACTTGTTCATTCTGAAATACAAAGTCGGATCGGGTCTACTTAATCTGACTACACGCAAAAAGCCTTGTGGTTTTCATTGTATGTAGCTATCTCTACCCTTTTGCTCCAAATAAATAAGGACAAAATGTTTTTGTTTGAGAATATGAGGATTGTGAGGTCCATCGTATGGTGTAGCGTTTATTAAGATCGACAGCGCGGTCGACTATAGAAGACAATACTCTGCCAACATAGCTGACCTCTAATATAAAGAAACATACGTACTCGTACATCAGTGGTGATGGCCCGCATGCCGATATTCCGATAAACACATTCAACCTCCTACAGGAAAAGAGGAATTATACATTGATTTGAGTTGTCGTCTTGAAAACCCTTCGTTCGAGACAACAAAAAAATATACGAGTACGTTATAACAATTTGATTGTTAAGGACTTTTGTTACGACTGATTACTTTTATCTCTTGTCCCAATTTCACTATCTCATTGGTTATTTTCACAATCCAAACGATGAATTAAGGACTTACACTCTCAACACTGTTACGTACGGTACATCGTCCGCTCCGTTTATAGCCACTCGATGTTTGAAAAAATTGTCCGATGATTTTAGGTTACAGAATGAAGACCAAGATGATTTGGCAATTGCAGTCGCAAGAGTGATTCATGATGACTTTTATTATGGATGATTTGCTAACCGGTGCTGAAGATATCTAAAAACTAACTGAGGTGACCAAGAAGGTTGACAGTGTATTAAAAGGTTCTTCATTTACTTTACGAAAATGGAAATCTAATAATGCAAAGATGTTAGAAGATTTAGTACAACTAAACGATTCAAATGAGACTGAGTTACACTTTAAGCAATGGTAAAAGTAAAATACTTGGTTTATGTTGGTTCTGTAAGGGAGATACGTTACACTATTCCTTTAATATACCTAAATTCGAACCAACTAAAAGAACCTTGTTATCCAACATTAGTTAGTTAGTTTCTGCATTTAACATTAGTTTCTGCAATATTATGATTTTACTGTGGAATTACGAGTTTGCGTTGTTATCAATATATATATATATTTCCTTTACTTTCAAACTAAAGAACACTCTTAGTTACAATGCAATGCAATGCAATACAATTTGGGCAATGTGTTCGCCCACAAACGCGTGCACAGGCGGAAACTTGTAATTGGCTCTGTCAGAACCGATTATTGTTATCCATAGCATTATTGTAGCTGTAAGTTTTCCAAAAATAAATAAAATAAAAATAACATTTCAAAGATTTTTGATCCATTGGGTTTACTTGGTCCAATAATTGTAGTACCAAAATGTTTGATACAAAACTTATGATTTTTACATGTATGTGTGTATCGCTGAATGGGTCAATTAAACGATTCTTATTCTTACATATTTGAAATCTATTGCCTTGTATGTCTGTCTATGGTAGTATAGCTCAAAATGAATGGACCGATTTTCTTATGTCTTAGCCTTACCTATATATTCGATGGAAATAAGTTCAAACTTCCAAGACATTCAGCAATGATATTGGGCAAGCTTTTATTTAGCATGGCCTATCCCTGTACTAAATATCTACTTTAAACCCAAAATTTTAGATGTCCGCCTGGCTAGCTACCACCATCTTATCTAAATCTGCCGCCAAGCAGCAATGTTAATAGCATTGTTGTGTTCCGGTTGTCAGAGATAAGATAGCCAGTCCCCCAAATGTGTTGGGGTTTCCAGGTCATTACGCTTCTAGCTTCGACCTCATCTTCACTTAACATCAGGTGTGATTGAGGTCAAGTACAAACCTGTATTGCATTAAAAAAAAAAACAATCCCGGTTTTTTGTCTTAGTATAGTCACCTTAAAGTAATATTTAATGCATCAACAGTCGGTCTTCGGTAAAGAACTTTGAACCCTTAAGGCTCGCAAAGAACAAGAAGCCTTGGTTCGAATAAGGAACTCATAAGGCGAATTCAGATAATTATAGTAAGTATTAATTTCATAAAGAATATATCTTATAAATATATTATCTTTAATAGCGTCGGTGGCTCGGTGAAGGATACACAGTGTCCCAGTTTGGGAGGTCCAGGTTCCCAGGCAGGCCATGTACCAATGAATTTTTAAATTTAAGTGCATTTATCGACTGCTCTTAAACGGTGAAGGAAAACATCGTGAGGAAACCTACATGCCTGAGAAATCGAAGGCATGTGATGTCTCCAACCCGCATTGGGCCAGCGTGGCGGACGATGGCCCATACTCCCTCAATATAAGGGAAGGTGTATATCCCTGCAGTGGGATGTTTACGGACTGATGATAATGAAGATATCTTTTAAAGAAAATGTCATTATAATATCATTACAATTTACAAAAATTAAACACTAAAATCACTCGTGGCGCAATCGCTTTCGCTATTGCTTTTCGATTACCGAAGTTAAGCAATGTCTGGCGCAGTCAGGCCTTGGATGATACTAGTGTTTCCGTACTTAGGAGGACACGTTAAATAGTAAGTCCCGGTTGTCTTCTATTGAAGGCAGCCGTCAAGCCGAGTACGTGGCCTTAAAAACACTGACTGTCAGGTGGCCCCTAGTCTGATACAAAGTCACCAATCCGCACTGGGCCCACGTGGTGGATTGTGGCCCATAACCTCTCCCAGTGAGAGGAGTTGGGGCACACCCCAACAGTGGGGACATGTAAGGCTGATGCTCATGAATAATAAAACATCAAATCAAGGCTAGATAGAATCCATCCATGCAACCGAGTTCATTTTAGAGGAATGTCTGTCATTTTTATTTATCGAACCAATTAAGTCCAATCTACAATAGAAATTTACGATCATGGTTGACTGGAAGAAATCCCGCTGTGGGATAAGTCCGCCCTTGTGCATAGTTTTAAGTAAATTTGTTTTGTATTCATTTTCTTTTGTACAATAACGCGTTTACAAACAAAACAAACTCAATTCATGTTTTGAGCTTTATAACCCTACTTATTTCGCTACTAGATTTTATGCAGGATTGGAATCCTTAATCCCTTTTAAAAAAGGGTTTTAACCCTCGACGAAAAACGACGAGCGTGTGTGTGTCCGGTCTTTGTCCGGATGTATGTCAATAACGCGTGGTCCGAATTGAGTGAGGTTTTTTTTTATATTCAAGATTAAACTTGGGAAAAGATTCTCATTTGTGATGAAAATCAGATCAATCGTTTCGCAGTTATTAAACTTTTATTATCACACAAAATGTCTTAGTCATAAGTTTCTTATTAATACTGTAATTTATTTTTTTATTGTATGAGGTGTTTACCTGTAATTAGTTACTCGTATAACGCTCACCATCGATCAAACGACCACCACCCTGTGGAACGGATTTCCGGCAGCGGTATTCCCGAACGAGTACGACATTGGAACCTTCGAGAAACGAGCCTACACCTTCCTCAAAGGCCGGCAACGCATCTGTGACCCTTTTGGTGTTGCGGGTGTCCATGGGCGGCGGTGATTGCTTTCCATCAGGTGACCCGCATGCTCGTTTGCCGCCCTCTCATATAAAAAAAAAAAATAGTACATATTTTAAAACAATGTATAAGTGTTAATAACTGTTGGTAAATCAATAAAGAGAAAAGAATAAAATAATCGCTTGTGTACCTTGATAATATTATTATTTTTAGTTGGTCAATACTAATTGCCAACGATATAATTAATATACAGGGTGAATTTGAATTCGTGTAATTCCCATTAGCTGGTGACGTCACTCTTGATTATTATCAACTTCCCCCAAGGAACCGAAGTCGAATACGATTACAAAATTTTCAATTACCCATACAAAGTAAACCATTCTGAAACCACTTTTAGTATGGAGGTCCAACAATTTTCAGCTGGTGACTCCACTCCAAATTATGAACTACTTTCCACTAGAAACCATAGCCGAATTCCGCCGAAAATGGTTGACTTTTATACTGAAGTTTCATAATGGTTTACTTTGTATGGGTAAACCACAATTTTTTGATCAAATACGGCTGTTTCCTTGGCGAAAGTTGGTCGTAATCATCAGTGGAGTCACGATTAAACAGGAATTAAATTTCACCCTGTATATTGTGTAAATAAAAATCGCTTAACGTCCTGCGAGTCCAATATAACAATGATTTGGTGCTGTGGGGCCTGCCTCGTTTCTGTAGTGCGTCAGAGATTTGACGGTTTCGAGGCCATCATACGCAAGAAAACGATGTCACTATGAGTACGTGGTAGTACCAACAGCATCTTAAAGACCGCTGCGGATAAATACGGCTCTCGATCTGTTTATCAAGCAGGTATAGGTAATCTGGTTGATCGGCAAATGAAGAGCAGGTGATTAGTACTCGTATATCTTTTTGTGATTTTTATTAATTTGCATTGTATTTTTTCTGTTACTATGGAAAACTGAAAATCAAGCTAATTATGTTTCAATACTCTTTTTCGAAAATTTTCTCTACTAAAGCTTCATTGCATACTGCCAAACTTTATACACGTGCAACCTCTGGAGCAATTACACCAAAAAAGCCTTCAGTGCCCTGCGCGTTCAGTATAATAACACCCTCAGGGGATTGTTGGGACTGCCTTCGCGCTGCAGCGCCTCGGGAATGTTCGCCGCCTGGAACACGGACGGCTTTCATGCCGTGCTGCGAAAGCGCGTGGCCTCGCTGAGGGAGCGGGTGCGGGGCGGTAACAACAGTCTCCTGAGGGTGATAGCCGAGAGATTAGACAGCCCTGTTCTCGCTCACTGGATGTCGATGCATGTGGCATCCAATGAGCATTTTAAATTTTACTGAAAAAAAATTTACTGACATAGTTATTAAGTTGTTTGTTACTAACACTTTTGTATATTTATATTTATGTGTATATATTTTATTTTATAATGTATGGACCTCAAAGTCCGAAATAAATGATTTCTTTCTTTCTTTCTTTCTTTCATTATTATTCGGTTCGGTTTATTCATTTCGAAAAATTTGGACTTAAAATTTTGTAAGAACTACCGTGAGGGTTTATTCTGTCCAGTGGAATGAATTAAGTTTTCTTTTTAAATATAGTATATATAGTACATATACAATGTGTCCCGGAGAGAAGTGACCAGCGGGCGTAGTTTGAAAATTTATACAAAATTATCGATAAATCATTTAAATTTAGAAACCTAACTGCTTTTGTTTTTTAAAAATTGTTAATTCTTTTTTTTTAATAGACATCTCTGACCTTCTGCACTATTTTAGTCATAATTTCTTTGTTTTTACGTCTTTCCCAATTCTTTTTTTTTAATTCAGTGCTGTTATTATTATTCATCAAATTAAGTTATGAAAATTATCCCAAAACAAATAAATAATTTATTAAAAAAGAAATAAACTTAATATTCGACCAACAAAACTGTATTTCTTTAAGTTTAAAAATAAAAAAACGAAAAATGTCCCTATAACATCATGTTTTTTTTTAATTATTATGATACTACATGATATTCTCTAAAATATCCACGAACAATGTTTTTAGTTATTTCAAATAAATGTGAACGTACGAGACATTGAAATTGACCTTTTATGCTCCAGTAACTAGATAGAGATAAGTTTAAAAAAATGAAAGTAATGTTTTAAGCAGTTTATTTGCACATTTAAGTGTTTTGTTATTACAATGAATCATTTTGATTTTAACATGATAGTTTAATAATAAATAAAAGATACTTAATTTGTTAAAATGGTTGTTTATTAAGAAAAATCAGGTAATTAATTAATTATGTTTTCAAAATGACCGCCGTCAGCGGTTATGCAGGCCAGGGCCCTAAATGACATCCTTAGTGTAGTTCGCCTTATTTCTGCATGATTCTGCGCTATTTCTGCGGCAGCAGCATCGATTCTCTGTTTCAGCTGGTCTCTTGAAATTATTGGCACAGCATAAACTTTTTGCTTCATGTAGCCCCAGAAATAATAATCAAGAGGCGTAAGGTCTGGTGACCTCGGGGGCCATGCTACTGGACCGCCTCTGCCAATCCATCTTGGATAATTTTCATTGGCCTGGCCTGCATAACCGCTGACGGCGGTCATTTTGAAAACATAATTAATTAATTACCTGATTTTTCTTAATAAACAACCATTTTAACAAATTAAGTATCTTTTATTTATTATTAAACTATCATGTTAAAATCAAAATGATTCATTGTAGTAACAAAACACTTAAATGTGCAAATAAACTGCTTAAAACATTACTTTCATTTTTTTAAACTTATCTCTATCTAGTTACTGGAGCATAAAAGGTCAATTACAATGTCTCGTACGTTCACATTTATTTGAAATAACATAAAACATTGTTCGAGGATATTTTAGAGAATATCATGTAGTATCATAATAATTAAAAAAAAACATGATGTTATAGGGACATTTTTCGTTTTTTTATTTTTAAACTTAAAGAAATACAGTTTTGTTGGTCGAATTTTAAGTTTATTTCTTTTTTAATAAATTATTTATTTGTTTTGGGATAATTTTCATAACTTAATTTGATGAATAATAATAACAGCACTGAATTAAAAAAAAAAGAATTGGGAAAGACGTAAAAACAAAGAAATTATGACTAAAATAGTGCAGAAGGTCAGACATGTCTATTAAAAAAAAGGATTAACAATTTTAAAAAAACAAAAGCAGTTAGGTCTCTAAATTTAAATGATTTATCGATAATTTTGTATAAATTTTCAAACTACGCCCGCTGGTCACTTCTCTCCGGGACACATTGTATATCAAAAATATTCCTCAGCGATATTTTTTTGATTTATTCTGCATTTAAAAATAATGAGGACGCCACTGAAGTGAAAAAAACCTCATAATGAAGCATCTACTTTCAACTTAAAACGCTATTAAACGATAATTGGCATGGTCGACATGGCGTTTGATAGATATTCTCCCCAGTAAACCCCCCGGCCCCCGCCCTCTAAAGTCGTAGATCGGTTGATTTCACTTTTCCTCCAGATGCCACAAGTAGCAATTTCCTGGAGCGATGATTGCTTCATCATTTGGAGCCGGAATTAATTTAAAATTGCGGTATCTTGCTTTTTATAGGTATTATGTTGTCCTGTCATGAGCATGCCCACGTATTCAAGAACTATGTATTGCTGCTGATTGAGGGAATGGGATCGTAAAACATTACGGGCATCATATCCCATTATCTGGAATTACTTAAGAGTAAACCATAATTACTAGTTTTCATTCAAATGTAATCGACCAGATATATAAAAATATATTTTCTGTATTTCAGTAATATCTGTATACCAGATCTGTATACCACATTTAGAGCAAAATAAATGTATTTGTAATAAAAAATTAAATTAGGTAGAGTCTAGTTTGCGTGAATGTATTTAATTTTAATTGTAAAATTATTTTGTTCAATATTGTGTTGTATTGTATTGCATTGTAGTATATTGCGTTGTGTTGTGTTGTAATATATTATATTCTAGTAACGCATACTCATATGTGCACCAATTACAAGTGCACAGTATTGAAGACATCAACAGATTTTACCTTAACCCTAAATCTTAAATTACAGAAGTGAACCCGTACATACAACCGTATATGTTTACATATTCATTGACTTGCATTTCGTCAAGATTAGACACATTTAGCAGCCGAATTGAACCCTGGAACCATCCTGTGGGAGCATTGCCACCTACGTTTGTCCAACACGTACTAATATGGAAGACTACTCTGAGGAACTCCCAGATGTCGTTTTACATAGATTTCTTAAAGTCATTTTAAATAAGAGCAAACCACAACACAATTAACCATATTCGCGTTCTCGTCTGAAACCGCATTAAGAGTTGTGGCTGGGGGCCAACAAAATATAGCTGTACTTTGCTTTTGCGTTTTGCCTGTTTCCAACAAAAAAGAGGCGTTTGCTTATACATTGGCGTAACTCGGACAAGATATGGAATGAGACAAAGTCCGTGTCGCTCCGAACAGTTACTGTCCGCTGTTTACTTTGGAAGCGGCGCCGAAGCCTCTAATGCCGACACAAAATGACGCCTCCCCATAATCCCCGGCTCAGCGCTTAGCCCTCAGCCGACGATCTGAGCTCCACGTAGTCGTAACATAACCAGAAACACAATTTGAGAAGTTTACGTGAAGAAGCAAGTTGCTAATATTGAAATGAATATGTTAAAAATTTTTTTAGTCAATTAGACAAAATTGGCAGATTATCATTGCATCATCAGATCTTCACCAAATATGTGACCACTCTAGCGGCAAACTCTATCAAACAAACAATAATCATCAAAATCGGTTAACAATTGACGAAATCTCGTAACTAAAATACAAAAAAAATAGAGTTGCATTAAGAAATTCCTTCTTTTTTGAAGTCAGTTAATAAACTTACTTCAGGTGAAAATTAGATATTGTAAATGCTTCTTCGATGTAAATTTATAAATTGGAGGACTATCTCCAGCAGTGGACTAGTGTAAACGTATGATGAAAGTTACAGGGTGTACACTTTATACAGGCCACCAACTGTTATGAAATAATGATGCCATACCTGCCTTGTACCTACATGAGACATGCTACGCATCTCACGTGATCGCGTAGCAAAAAGCTACGCCAGCAAAGTTTCATATTTATCAGCTTTGTTAACATAATTTTTTGATAGTTTTTATATAATCCCAACTAATATTATAAATGGGAAAGTTTGTGTGTGTGTATGTATGTATGTTTGTTACCTCTTCACGCCTATACGGCTGGACGGATTTGGATGAAATTTGGTGGGTAGACAGATTAGGACCTGGATTAACATATAGCCAAATTTTTTTGTTGAACCGATTTTGATGAAATCTTCCACGCGAACGAAGTCGCGGGCGGAAAGCTAGTTATTACATAGATCTATGTATTCTGCTTATACGTATAAAAATGTCATTAGAATTGGTCCATTCAATGTGGCTCAATGTAAACAACGTTGGGTTTATGATTCGGAGGTCGCGGGTTCGATCCCCAGCGGGGTACATGTTTTAAGTACTCGGTTTGGTTGGTGGTAGGGCATTTTAGATGCCCGCCTGGCTAGCTACCACCATCTTATCTAAATCTGCCGCCAAGCAGCAATGTTAATAGCATTGTTGTGTTCCGGTTGTAAGAGATAAGATAGCCAGTCCCCCAAATGTGTTGGTGTTTCCGGGTCAGTACGCTTCCACCTTCGACCTCATCTTCACTTAACATCAGGTGTGATTGAGGTCAAGTACAAAAACGTCGTGCATAAAAAAAAAAAAATCATTTCGAAAAATTTGGCTTGGAAGTTAGTGTGGAATAAACACTATATCTATATTAATTAATCTTAATAACTCGTAATTTTCATCTCATCTGAATAGATTCCTGTTCCGTTGCCCACACAAGTGCCCTTAATCGTAGTGTTACCACATACTCAAAGTTCCACACTAATTTACATGCATTCAGGGTTCATAACTATCCGAGTGAAGACCAAGACCAACTACCCGAATGTCGTTATCTCAAAGGCACAGACTACATAATCGTGTTACTGGTTGCGGACGAGGCTCGGCTGCGCTCGGCCGGTACAACTCCCTTTATTTATATTTCCGTATTTATACGCACTCACTTCTACCGACATTCCGGATTCCACAGCTAATGATTAGTTGGCGACCCATTGGATCCCGTTTCTGTAGATACGGCGACTTTGTAACTTAACATACAAATAAAACTATAAATAGCTATCATTGTTTATTATGTTCTTCCAAAGCGCGTGTTTCGCAAATTCTAGGAAATAGTGAGATATGACGACCTGTTCGGTGTAGTGGTTAGCAACTCTGACCACTATACCAAAAGGTTGCGGGTTCGAATCCCGCTAGGGGCATATGTTTGTGTGATGAATACGGACATGTGTACCCGAGTTATGGATGTTTTCATTTATAATAAGTATTTATTTACAAAAAAAAAATGTATTTATGTATTATATCAACCATCTGGTATCCACAACACAAGCATTATAGTTGCTTACTGTGGAACTAGATGGCGCTGTGTGTATGTCTAAGGATATTTATTTATTTATTTATTGACAGTACGTCGCGAATAACAAACAACAATAACAAATTATTCGTTACTAGCTTTCAGCCCGCGGCTTAGCCTGCATGGAGTAACTTTGTCGCGGAAATTTGTTTATCCCGCGGGAACTACTCACTTTATCGGGATAAAATATATCCTATGTCTTAAGCCAGGAGATATTCTACCTATATACCAAATTTCACCCAAATCCGTTCATCCGTTTCGCCGTTATTGAGTAACAAACTAACATCCAAACTTTGGCATTTATAACATTAGTTACATTGCACATCAATAACAAACACAACACAATGATACATAAAAAAGGCAACATTACAACTTGTATAATCAATTTGGATCATATGTTTGTATGATGAATACGGACATTGTGTACCCGAGTTATGGATGTTTTCATTTATAATAAGTATTTATTTATAAAAAAATATGTATTTATGTAGTGTATCAACCATCTTGTATCCACAACACAAGCCTATAGTTGCTTGCTGTGGAACTAGATGGCGATGTGTGTATGCCTAAGGATATTTATTTATATATTTATAATAGTAAGGGGATTAAAATATAATATATATATCTCTTTCCCTATGCTAGCAGACCGGCTGGGTGGGTACCACCATCTTTAACCGCCTCCGTGGCTCAATGTGAACAACAATAGGTTTACGAATCGGATATTTTAACTGTTCGTTCACAATTTATTTACGAGAATATTATGTACGTACGAAAAAATTTTTTTTTTTTTTTTTTTATTAAAAACTGGATTCGCGTTTGGCCACAATCTCACCTGATGGAAAGTGACGATGTAGCCGAAGATGTATCACGCGCACCCAGTAAATGCCTATTCACTCTAGACTTGAAGATCCCAAGGTTGTAAGTGTCGGGAAAAACCGACGCGGGCAGTGAGTTCCATACCTTAGCAGTCCGCATTATAAATGACGAAGCAAAGAGCTTAGTGCGGATGTTCGGTATGTTGACAACATATGGATGGAAACCCCCCCCGCGCCTGGTTGTCCGAAGATGGAAAGGGGACGGTGGAATAAGATCATGCAATTCCATCGCACACTCCCCGAAATGTATCCTGTAAAACACTGAAAGGCAAGCGACCCTACGGCGGTGTTCAAGGCTTTGCAATTTGCCGGTGACCGTTGAGTCATCGCCTATGAGTCTTATGGCGCGCCGTTCCACAGAATCGAGTGCAGCCAGTTGGTACTTGGCTGATCCGTCCCAGAGGTGACAGCAGTATTCCATGCACGAGCGGATCTGAGCTTGGTAAAGCTCCAGCAGCTGCTTTGGTGTGAAATACCGCCTGACCTTAGAGAGAATTCCAAGCTTCTTGGCTGCTAGTTTCGCTTTCGATTCGATGGAGCGCCCAAAATTCAGACTCGAGGTTAACTCCAAACCCAAGAGGTTGAGATGGTCAGAGATTGGAATGGATACATTCCGGAAAGTCGGAGTGAGGTGGAAAGGACTCCGTTTGCTAGTGAATAGACACGCCTGTGTTTTAGAAGAATTGAACTCGACAAGATTGGCGTCGCCCCAGTCGGACACTGCCTTTAATGTCGAATTCGTACCCTCCACCATTGACTCCCTGTTAGAACGAATCTCATCTCCACTAGATTGTGCACTGGACATGTATCTCTCTGACGTTGTGGTGTCGTCTGCATACCCATGGGTACCGGGTTGGAGCAGATCGTTGATGTGCAATAAGAACAAAGTAGCAGAGAGAACAGACCCCTGAGGTACACCGGCGTTAATAGCCAATAAGTCAGAAGAGCAGCCGTCAATGACTACCCGAACTGACCGTTCGCTCAGGAAATCAGATATCCAGGTACACAATACCGGAGGTAACCCGTACGCTGGAAGCTTGCTTAACAGGCTAGCATGGCAGACCCTGTCGAAAGCCTTAGAAATGTCGAGGGACACAGCGAGAGCCTCGCCATGTCTCTCAATGGCCTCACCCCAGCAGTGAGTGGTATATACGAGCAGATCGCCAGTAGATCGGTTCCGGCGAAAACCATACTGCCGATCACTGAGCAGATCGTGGTGTTCCAGATATGCCATCAGCTGGTCGTTCAATACACGTTCCATGACTTTACAAAGTACGGAAGTGATTGCGATAGGTCTATAATTGGCAGGATCGGCACGACTACCCTTCTTGGGCACAGGCTGCACGTTTGCAAACTTCCAGGATTTTGGGACTTGACCCGTTCTTAAAGAAAGTCTGAACAAGCGTGTCAGGACAGGAGACAACTCAGGCGCGCATAGCCTCAGAACAATTGCAGGAATACCGTCAGGACCACTAGCTTTGTTTATGTCCAGATTGCGAAGTGTTTTAAGAACTCGCCGTTGGTGAATTCGCACCTCTGGCATCTTAGTGCCAGAGGGTGGGATGACAGGCGGAGTTTTATTCACAGCATCCAGACGCGAATTGCTTGCGAAGAGGGATGCAAATAAATTTGCTTTCTCTGTCGCAGTATGAGCTAGTGACCCATCCGGTTTCAGCAGAGGCGGCAGCGATGATCGACAGAAATTCGTTTCGACCGATTTGGCCAACGACCAGAATGCCTTACTTCCAGAGGGATATGAGGCAAGTTTGTCACCGATCCGGCCAACATGGTCGAAACGAGCCTTACGCAGCACCTTCTTGCATGATTTGGCAGCTTTGTTGAATGCCTGCTTCGTACGATGAACATCCGGAGCTTTTTGCGAACGAGCGGTAGTCCAGGCCTGATATGCAGAGTGTTTCAGTGCCAATATTTCTAAATTCCAAAAAATTGTGATAAGCATAACTTAAATTTGTGATATAAGGACAAATTAGCCACCCCTATGTTCAGACTAAGCAAAGTTAATACGTTATTTATGGGACACTGTATACGCTTTTATAACCTTATACCTGAGAATATCATTAATCTAAATGAAAAACAATTTAAAAACCTTGTCAAAACAACATTAACAAAAAAAGGTTATTACAAAATTAGTGACTACCTGAATGACAAAAACGCTTGGTATACTTCGCCCAGCTCCCAAAAATTATAAAATTGTATTAGTTCTATACTTTTATATATGTATATAAAAAAAAAAGAAAAGAAAAGAAAATGATCCTGTGGGTTTCTTGCGCCGCTTCTTTTCCCACAGATGATTTCCCTTTCCGAAGCGGTGGTAGCTTGGACATACTGACTGACCGAAAAATGCTTAGCTCTATTTTTATTTCCAATAGATTTAAATTGACATTCAACAAATGACATCATGTATCTTACATTGAAATAAAATGCTTGAAATTTGAAGTTTTGAAACTTTGAAAGTTTGGAGGTCGCAGATTCGATCTAAGTACTCCGTTTGGTTGGTGGGTAGAGTTGGCTCTACCACCAACTTATCTAAGTCTGCCGCCAAGCACCAACAATAGCATTATTGTGTTCCGATTGTCAGATATACGATAGCCAGTCCCCCAAATATGTTGGGATTTCCGAGTCCATACGTCCACCTTCGGCCTCATCTTCACTTAACTTCAGGTGTGATTGAGGTCGTGTTAACCCGTTGTGCATAAGAAAAACCCTCTTATCAATGCCACCACAAAACGTCAATGCTGTTATTCCACTACGAAGCGTAAGCTACTGGCTTTCGTTGGACAACAGCTATCGAAATCCCAAACCCAGATCCGAGTGGCTGTCCCCACGTGCCTCCCTTGCGAAATATTTGCCAGACCAGGATGGATATATTAAAAAAGATGGAAAACAAGTAGAGACAATTTTGATCTTATAACATGTGAAAATTAATAAACCTAACTTCTAACTATTAACTATAAGGTATTTCAAGCAGGCAAAGCCGCCGGCGGAAAGCTAGTATTATTATTATTATTTCAGGCACCGGTCGTCCCACAAATGAGTTCTATGTATTACCTAGTCCTAAAATCGAGTGATTTTTACAGAGTTGTAAAGCGTCATTTGTGGTGAGAAAATAAACATTTTTTTTTTATTATAAACGCGATAATTTGGATGTTTATTTGTTTGTTGCTCAATGACGGCGAAACGGACGAACGGATTTGCATGAAATTTGGTATATATCCTGGACAATTTCCAATTAAGTGAGTAGTTCCCGCGGGATAAACAAATAAAATATCCGAGATGAAGTTATTCCACGCAGAGGAACCAGTCCTTGCGCTACAAATAGGTTGAAAATGAAACAAAAGTGTTCTTAATTATATAACTGCCAAATGTATTGTAATACCTACCTACTTACTAAGTGGAGAGCTAAATAAAGAAATTTATTATATTATTATTATTATAATGAATCGGGACCGAGCGCTGGGACAATATGTGACGTTTCAAATGGTTTTTGGTTTCGTACGGGACATTAACGATAAGGAAGTTTATGTTAGGTTGAAGGTTAAGCGGATGCCACGCCGTTCTGTGACGTTTGGCACAGTAAATTCTTGTATTGTGGTTTTTTCATTCTTTGAAGCCTTTATCTGTATGTGTGTAAAGCATTGTAGAACGTTACAACCGATTTGAAAATTCAAATTCAAAATTCGAAATATTTATTTTCATTCAAGCATAACAATCTTGTACACAATTGTGAGAGTATCCTGTTAAGCTTTAAAGAACTTTTATTAGGATACTCTGCTCTCCCTTCTTGTAGTTTTTAGATAAGATTTTTAGTTTATGCGTAAATGAAATTGAAAAACCAGGATTAGTTTGGTTAGTGCTTATGTGAGTTGTAAATATAATATGAGAGGTTACTTGGTCAGATATGTGTTTGTGTGCGTGCGTGTGTGTATTTATTTATTTATTTATTTATTTATTTATTCAGTCTTTCACATACAGCATTACAGTAAAATTACCAATGCACTGTACCGTTACTTAGGTAGTACAAAATCCAGAATTTATAGGTATTCTTAATTATTTATCTAAGTCAATCAAATCAAAAAAATCAAAAATCAATCTAAGTATAAATATTTATGGAAGTGTGTGTGTGTTAATGTATAGTATTTTATTTTAAATTATAAGTGAGTAAGGAATTGCCATAAGGTACAAATAGTGAAGAATAAAATTTCTGAATTTGGCTATCTGCAGAGATAAATTAGTTTTTCTGTAAAGGGGTAGGTACTAGCTGGTGTCTGCACATGATCTACGGATGTCATCCTTGCGTTCATAAGGACGCAATGAAAATTTCTCCACTTCCCTCCACATCTGCAGAATATGCTGACACCTGGATTTATAAATATTTAAAAAGGATTATGGTTTTAGTTGAGGACCATTACAACTTGTGTGATTAATGTAAAATAATTTCATATCGATCCGGCTTCAGTATCTTGATAATTTAATGTCTTTAGCCATTCCGTTAGTGCCTTTTTGACTTCATTTCACGGCTTTATCTGTTTTTTTTAAATTTGTTCGGATATTTGGTGGAAATCGGTTCAGCCATTTCCATGATATATTTAACACGGTTTGTTTGTTTACCCAAATGATCTTAATCGTTTGTGTTTACTGTAGTTTTAATTTATAGTTATGTTATTTACCATTGAAGGCAGTCGTTATTGGAAGACCTACTGGTGGCTTGACAGTGCTGATTATCCGGTACCCTGACAAATGCAGACCCGTGTGATAGTTATTGAACAATTCGATCTGTCAAGGTCGCAAGTCCAAAATAATTTTATGTTTTTCCAGCCCGACCTAACATGCCCATTTGGTAACCAAATTTCGTATCTGGCTACAAAATGGGAAATGATTTCCGTTCCGTCATT
Organism: Oegoconia quadripuncta; assembly: GCA_949316235.1. NCBI lineage: Eukaryota > Metazoa > Arthropoda > Insecta > Lepidoptera > Autostichidae > Oegoconia > Oegoconia quadripuncta. Next base: position 414,450 of record OX438747.1, read on the forward strand.
GGTAACGAAATGGGATATCCTTCTATCCTATTTTGTAAATAAATTTCGTAAGTAAATATGGGAAATTCTTCCCATTTGTCTCACTTGGTAACTAAAATATGCAACTGTCCTGCAAAATATATCCCATTTCGTAACCGTTCCGCCTCGTCCCATTGGTAACTATAAACGTAACTGGGTACAAAAACGATTGTAGAATGGTAGCTCGAGTAAACTTAGTAAGCTTCGACTGCGCCTTAACCAAAACCATCACGAAAACGTTGCGCGAATTAATTGTGATTACTTAGAATGGTTTATAGCTGAATGTGATGGAGAAATTCCTGAAAGCGGTGGCTGCGTCGTCTCGGCACAGCAGTGGTATTCGCGTCGAAGGGCATTTTATATCCGGTTTTATTCCGGGATATCCGACGAGTGTTTACTCACGTTCCTTCCCGAGACGAGAACTGCTGGGATTTGTTTAGTTAGGACGTTTGTGGACTACAACGATTCGAGTTTTTTTCTGAGTGACGGATTGTGAATAATGTGCATTTACATGCACCTCGTGAATTGAAATAGTTCCGTACTTTAAGTTTAGTAAATTGTATATAAAGTGCCTATATCAGATATCCGCTTTTCTTATTCTTTTAAACCCTGTAACTTAAAGGCATTGTAACGAGCACAATATCCTTGTGAAAAAACCGCAGCGACGGTGCTGCCATCAACTACTTTTCCAACTACTCCCGCGCACTCGTTGTAGGTATCTGAGCCCCACATAAATTACAAAAAAAAATAATTTCGCTTTATTTTGTAACGCATACCGCTCGGACGGCGAGACGGTTATGTGGGACTCCCCTCCCTATCGGGAAGGATACGCACTAAAACCCCGCGGCAACCTTCCTCGGCAGTCCCTACTGCCGAAGGTTACTGGAAGGAAGGACATGGGAATGCATAAGCGGCCCCAGGTCCCGCCCCGCCCTGCCGCAGAAGGAGGCCGCTGCCCTCCACCCCTCCTCGCTCGCCAGCATAGCCGCGACTAATGCTGGCGGAGACAGATCTCGTCCGATCCGGTTGACTAGGTCTCTACGCTCGAACTGCCACGCCGGGCAGTCCTCCAGCGTGTGCTGGGCGGAGTCCTGGTCGGACGCGCAGTGATTGCACTGTGCCGTCTCCTCCAGTCTTATCTGATCAGATCGTATTTACTCACAGACCAACCCTCGATACACGTCCGATTGTTATCTACGCCAGACTTTTTCTGAAGTCAGTCGTTCTCGAGCTATTATCCCGAGTACTGACAGAAAGAAAAATGGACGACGAATTACAGTCACTTACTGCATATTTGCTCGTGCTGACGCGAAAGAAAAAACCGGTAATAAAATCGTAAGCACCTCGGCGCTGTTTCCGACTGGGATAGTCGGATCGGACGTGTATTGAATGTTCAATCAAAATAATGGGCTCCAACGCCTTCCGATAGTCGGATCCAACTATCTGATGATAAAAAGTGACATCGGGTGAACGCATCGAGACCCGCCTATCTCGGAAGTGTGACGGTTGTCGTACGGCCGCGTAGACAAGGTACCCGAGTTTAAGTAAGCGGCGTGTTAGTGTGGCATCGCTGATATTTTATTAATAGAGGAACTCATGTGATTAGGAGACGTCATTTCTTGTTGAAAATAAAGGACGTAATCGTTTACTGTAATAACCAAAAGTAAAGTGACGCGCTGACACTGAAGTTGAAATAAGCATTATAGTTATGTCTCGTTTGTTTCCATGGGAGTCGTAATGGTTATTAAGGGACCTATTATCATACATAGCTTCACAACCTTTATCCCAAATGCCGTGGTCAGAGATATACATAATTTAATGCTTGAAAGAACGTCCACGAATTATACAGAAATGCACACGTGATACGGGGTGAAAGAAATATATAAGGCTATAGATGTTTTTTGGACTAAAGTTCCTTAGTCGTCCTTTACGAAATAGTATGTACCTATACGTATACTAGTATTGACCATTGACGGGCAGCTGTGGATTCATAAGTTGTTGATAAGTCTTTAAGCAAGCATGGACATAGACCGCTTCAGCCTAATTATGCAATATAATATAATTGTAACCCAAACTTATTTAAAAGAGCAACCCTTGAGTTTCTTGCTCGTTCTTCTCTGGGGAATCTGCTTTGCGAATGAGCAATAATGTCAATAATTTTAATATTAAGATAAAAAATGTGACGTTTTCGAGTGATAATCTTTATCCTACGAAATAAATATTTTTTTGACTTTGACTTTAATTTACTATGTCAATGACTGGGAAATCGAATCGTCGCGGTGCTCCCCAGCCCTTAGAGAGTCGTAAAAAAGCCGTTTTGTTTCAATCCACCGGTTGATGCGGAACCCTTTAAGCCGAGTTCCTCCCTATCGCACTCCACTTCTCTAATTCAGACTCAACTTTTTAGTAAGCATAGTAGAATGACCACTAAGTTTAATTTGTTTATAGATATGTATGTGTGTATGATAAAGGTCGATATAGTGATTGTACCTATATATGTTAATGACATATTGACTGAATATTTATATACATATAGATAATATTAATAATTATTATAATAACTCTAATATGTCTTCATACCTTACCCTTTTATTATAACATGTAATATGCTATTTATAGTGTAAATCTTCTTGGTCATTCAAACACGTATCATACACTCCCTTCACACACACACACACCCACACATATACACACCGACACATACACACATCATACCACCATACATGCAATATGGAAGCATATCTGTTACTTAGTTTTTATTTTTTTGTTAATATGTAGAAGCCTGTAATAGCTGTACATACATCTACTCAATGCTTTGTTTTACCAACAATGTATCGCCGTTGGCTTCTCCTAAATAAATAAATAAAATAAATAAATAAATATATATAACAAATTAACTTTCGCCTGCGCGGCATAACTTCATTGCGGAAATTTGTTTATCCCTCGTGAACTACTCACTATATCGGGATAAAAATATCCTATGTTAATCCAGGGTATGTTCTACCTATATACCAAATTTTATCCAAACCCGCCGTGTTTGAGCAACAAACAAATAAACAAACACACTTTCCCATTTACAATATTAGTTAGATTAGATGATAGATAATAACAATTTAACGGTGAGTCTGTGATCTTAAATAAATAGATTAGTTGATCTTACATCTTAGTTGTGTTATGCATTGATTTATATAGATATGGTCGCGTGAATTAATACTTACAATCAGCAGATAACAAACCTCCCGGAATGGCTTAATGCAAGCCTATGCCATATGTAAAAGCAGTGGATGTAACAAGTTGCGCCACCAGCAAAGAGCCGTAAGACAACATCCATAAAGGCAATTTTACGCATCCAAATGAGTTGAATGTTGTATTGAAATAAAAATCTCGGACTAATTGATGTACATACATAAGGAACATCCTTTTTTGAAGTCGTTAAAAAAGTTATTAGTATTTATCCGTGGTTGCTAATCTCCCTGATAATTTTTGTGCGATGGCGAACCTTCTCGCTCCTACAGGTTAGATGGGCAGTTCGGGTGTACCAGCTCGACCTGATGACCATCGATTTGTCATATTTATTGCTGATAATCACACCGACCTTCTCTACACTTTTTCCATACAAACCCAAATTTTATCTACTTAGTTTCCCTGTGTAAAAACTACAAAATCGTCTAAATATGTAATGCCATTCTGATGTTTACCATGATTACACAAAAACTACTGGACCGATTGCGCTGAAATTACAATGGGACCAACTCGACAGTATCCCCTTTCATGTACAAAAAGAACCATGTGAATCAACCGCTAAATCTCGAAGATATCGGTGTACATACATAAAAACCTCCTCCTTTTTTGAAGTCGTTTAAAAATTAGTGACTACCTAAATGACAAAAACGCTTGGTATACTTCGCGCAGCTCCCAAAAATTATAAAACTGTATTAGTTGTATACTTTTATATATATATATATATATATATAAATAAAAAAAGAAAAGAAAAATGATCCTGTAGGTTTCTTGCGCCGATTCTTATCCCACAGATGATTTCCCTTTCCGAAGCGGTGGTAGCTTGGACATACTGACTGACCGAAAAATTCTTAAGCCCTATTTTTATTTCCAATAGATTTAAATTGACATTCAACAAATGATATCATGTATCTTAAGTTGAAATAAATGCTTGAAGTTTGAAGATTGCAGGTATCGATATATAAAACCATATGAGGGAAGGCCTATATCCCTGTTTACGTTCTGAGGATGTTTCATAGTAACATTTGCTGCTTACGGACTACACAATCGATATCTAAATAGAAATAGTGGCATGGCCCATAAATAAGATGATGAAGATAACAGTTAATTTCAACATACATGAACCACCATTTTTTTACGGTTCGTTTCGCATTTTTGCCTTTTGTATAATAATATTATATATATAAAGATAGTTATTTTCAAATGTACCAAATTGTATTGCAGTTTCACTCATTTTCCCTGACTGAGTAACAATGGAAAATAATGGTTTAAAAAGTTATATTTGTAATTTCAACTCATCATAAAGGTCCAAAGAGAAAGGCATTTGGTATCGAACAATCCAACCAGAGCCGTGGGGTTCCCCATGGATAGACGAATGTAAACTGTGCAGAGGGGACCTTATTATTGCTTTTAGACTTCGTTCCGGACACATCCCACTTAACAAGTTTGCATACATGATGCGCAAATCACCAACGCCAAATTGTTCTGAGTGTGATGTAGTGGAGGATGTATATCATGTTTTGATGGAGTGTGTCTGGAACGAAGCCTACAGAAGACAAATTTTATTTCAAAGCCGCATATTTAATTCCGTGGGTGGGTGTAACATTAGCTTAGCATATCCACTGTCGGACAATGCTAGGCTATTGTATAAACTTACTAAGTTAGCTCTTAAAAATAGATAATTTCACAATAAAGGTAATAATTACAGAGCGACATAGTCACATTCAAGAGCCTAAGCTCTATATGGATTATAAAAAAAAAACTCATCATAAAGGGTGCAATCAAAGAAATTTGGGCTTTTTGGCGGGAACTCGGCGAGTGAAGTAGCATTTTTCTTTATAGGTCTTAAAATTTGTGCATTCTAACTTTTGAAGCTTAATAATGGCAGAATATTGTGCAGCAAACGTTAGTGTTGGTGTACAGGTGAAGGGAAGTGTAAATTAAAGTGCGTAACGGAGCTTTCGGGTTCCCACAAGAAGACGCCAAAATCTTTTGTAAAGCATTCTGCCACTTTACTGAAGAATGACTTGACCGTGACTAGACTCTGTATACGACGAATTACTTGTTTTGATTGAGACTGACCTATAAACTGAAGAAATAAGATAAATAAAAATTTTCACTCGAAACTGGCAGTAATGTCCCTCGACAATGAGGTTGACTGGTTGCCATCCTCAAAAATAAGAAGAAGAAAGAAATTTGATTACGTTCGTCTGCCTATCGTACAAAATTATACGTTAGTAATAGGAAATCTTTGCTTTTCTCCAACCTATTATACATATAACCATGATATAACCAAGTATTCGTATAATAATAACTTAAGTTCATTTCACCGATATAATCGCCAATAATTCAATCTGTAGGCACGTCGGGGGCGTATGTATCTCCGCGCCCCTTCTGTCCCTTATTTACTCTATCACGACTTGTTCTCATTGTTATCGTTTTATTTGTGGACTTTTTCACGGACCATTGGCCCCGCCTGTGACTACCAGCTCCGGTCATGTGGAAAGGTTTACTTAACCGCGAAAACTTCATCGCAAAAAATCGTAAGTAAATCGGCTTATGATTCAAAAACGGTCGAATACAGTCCACGACGCTAATTTATATGTCGTAGAAGAATGTTTTATTTTGTACACTTAAAATAGTCAGATATTGCATTTTTTAAGCTACTGCTTATTCAAAAGGCATGTATCTTTAAGTACTTATCCATCTTATTTTAAGACACGTATTTTGTACTTGCTCCTAAGTCATCTATCCACAAAGAACGGATAGGGCCTATATTCTCCGTCCACGGGGCCTGTCCGATGGCCATTTGATGGTTGATTTTTTTATACCAACTTGTGAAGTAAGGTTACATACTCATCTATGGTTTCAACCAAATTTATTGAATACCAAAAGAAAACTGCTAACAGCGCTACATGGAATTAATAAGTACTACGTACAACCAGCGCCATCTGTCTAAAAGTCACCGAAAAAGTTACGCTGTGTTTTGGCCGATAGCTTGAATCGTTCCGAGGCCAGAGGGAATTACTGGAGATACTGTATCTGTATTATTTTACCTTCCATGAAAGCTGTCACGCAGTTTTAATTTACTCTTCCCTTCACTACTCCGTATTCAACACTGTTTATTGCTGCACAAATAGAAAAGAAAAATAAATGACCTGGCTGTATAGGCTTACTACCTTTTGTCTTCCCAAATGTACAGACTTTACAAAAAAAAAATTATTTATTCATTCATTCCTTCACTCAATTGCTGGCTCATTCATTCAATCACTCGTCAGTACGTCAAAATAAGACATGGCTGTTATGGGCTAGATCCCTTTGCCTTCTCCTAAAGGAGAGAATGAAACCAAAAAAAAAAACGTCAGTACGTCACTCAGTTAATCATTGGTTGTCATTGGGTGTGGATGTACGCATGTTGTGGATAGTTTGAGTAAATATTGCTCTAAATCGCTGATAAAGTTACGAGAAACATTGTTTTTTTTTTTAAACTAAATAGTGTTAGTGTATAAAGTGTAACATCGATCTGTGAGTGGAACGTGTAATAGAAATTGATCGATTCATGCGAATCGCCGTCGTGGGTGATCCGTGGTCCGAAAGCGGTAGTGAATGCGTGTCGGGTGCATAATAAATAAATAATTGTTCATTTCTTCGTTTCTCGTTGGCGATACTTTCGGTTTCGAGTCGAATGGTTCTTCGGTGAGGTGGCTCGCGGTTGTCGACGGGATATCGATGGATTTTTATTAGCAGGCAAGTAGCGGAATGCACCGGGCGTTGTATTGTTTGAGCGGCATTCCTGGCGCGCCGGGCGGCGGTCATCGTACGCGTGTGTCGGGCGAGCCTTCGGGTGTGACGGTGCTCTGCTCTGATGCTAAACTAATCCATCGCACCTGGGATTTGCCCGTCCTGCCCTTGGTGCACGGCACTTTATCATCTGCATGGAAATCTTTTTCTTATTGGATTAAACTTTTTGTTACGCCAATTTTGAATTACATGAAGTAAAATTCTTATGCTATGGCCAGGTTATTTAACCTATCCAAGGGGCAGATCTAGACCTGGAGTCGGGGGTGGTCACATACTCCAGAGGTGCAATATCGTAACTCGTCGATGATCGACAAACGCCCATCTTTGACAGTTGTGTCTGATTGAAACCGATCATCGAATTCAATTTGGCTTCCTGTAACTTTTGTCGATAACGATCCGAGTAAATCGCCCCGATGGCCGATAGGTGAATGATTGCCCATACAAAAATAAATGAAATTGTATTTTGTAGGCTCTAGTCTTTCGATCAGAAATTTATGTCAAAATCATAACAAAAAACATTAGTGATTTCGGTAACTTTTATAGCAGAAATTGATTAAAGATTAAAAAGTAAGTTTTTTTATCACATTACACATTGAAGTGTACCAAATACTGCAAATTATTAAAAATCCGAGTGAGAAGTGAAGCTTATACTTTGTATTCTTTCTCCAGTGTCCGAGGCATATTTCTTGGAATTAATTAAGGGAAAACTAATCCGTGGTCTCTGCCTACCCCTACGGGAATCAGGCGTGACATTGTAATTAAGGGAGCGTCTCAAAACTTAACTGTGCATAAAAGAGATGAAACAAAAGATCTTCAAAAAAACGTGTCAGGATAGCACCAAAAGGAAAAGTATTCTTAGTGAAAATACTGGAAAAATTAATACAGAAACGGAACACAATTGATTCACACGAAATACAAAAATAGACAAATGAAGAAAGAACTAGCCAACGTATTTAAAGAAGTTAGCAAATCGTTTAAATTGACTACAATAGACACAGAAAAGAAATCATAACTCACAACCTAAGAAAATTTAGAAGCACAAAGGAACATTGAAAGAACTAAAACCACATAAAACCTGGATACAAAAATTGAGCAACAAATAGTAGGAAGCGAAATCAAGAAAGGACATCATTTTACAGCTACACAAAAGAACTATACAAAAGACGAGATAAGTACAGAGAAGAACAGACCACCAATGAAATAAAATCTCCACTGATAAGTATACGACCACCATATTAAGCTCCTAAAAAACGAAAGAAGTCCAGGTCCTGATGGTATCAGCAACAAAGCACTAAAAGTAGGAAAACCTATTCTCCTTCATCATCTCACAGAGCTTATTTAACATGATATTGTAAACAGAATGCATACCCCAAAGCAATGGTGTAACTCTGACATCATACTGATCTATAAAAAAGGGGATCCTTTGGGCATAAACAACTACAGACTAATTAGCTTACTAAGCAGCACTTACAAACTCTTCACATTAATTATATTAAAACGAATTGCACTAATTATTGACATTTCGCAACCAATAGAACAAGCAGGTTTCTGCTCAGATTTTAACACCATAGACTATATACACAGACTGGAACAAGTAATTGAAAAATACAATGAATATAACAGCCCACTGTATGTTGCGTTCATAGATTATAGCAAGGCCTTCGAAACTATCAGCCACAAGTACGCTTGTGCACATGTTCTTGATGCTCTGCCACTAGGCGGAGAGGCTCTGAGAAAATACATAAATAAAAACTTGTTTTATAGTAATATAAAAAAATATAATCATAGTTTGGGTTTTGTTTTACAATGTTTCATGTTTTTAATGGTTCCGTACATCATTTTGGAACACCGAACCCTTACTTAGTGGATCCTTTTGCTGGCCGACCGTCTCTTTTCAATAGTTTGCCAATGTTGATGTTATTGAAGGAACCCTTGGCCACAAACCCTACTCGCACTAGACCATATTTTATTATTCTCGCAAACAAGAACTTAAGTAAACCTAAATAATGTGCTTAAAAACACTGCCAGCTTGAAATGTATTTTAATTTCTAAAATTAACAATCAAATAGTTTCTATAATAATGAGTATCAACTTTTACATATTATTATGTACCTATATAGGTAAAATAAAGATAAAGATGGCCTTTATTTCTGGCAGAGTTACACATTTTATATATTGGCATGCACAATTACTTTTGCTTATTTTTATTATTATTATTTTCACATTAAATTATTATTATTACAAGTTAAATTATTATTATTTCAAATTTTAATTTGAAATAATAACCTATATAGGTACTAAAACATTTATTAATCACAGTTTTAGTTTAAAAGCCAAGAAGTTTCTTTTTAGCATCTTAATTTTATAATGTTATTCCATCATCGCCAATCTATGTTCAGAATAGTAGACGGTGGCAGCCTTTCCTTTAATCTCCTCGTACTCCTAAAACAAATAATAATACATTAATTCATATACTTCAGACATTCAAATTATGTAGTCCCAAGCCAGGCAAAGCCTGTACATTGTGAGAATAACCGCAGATTTACCTACTGCCTACAACACAGCTGGACTACAATTGCTAGCAAAATTTTTGCATCCATGATAAATTAACAACTACCTCATATAGCACAGTTTTATGTCACATAATCAGACAACTATTTTAAATGACTAAAGGTAGTGCAATGCCTATTTATTTTATTTTTATTTTAGGATTTTTATTTATTTACGATCACCAACAGTTCAAGTTAAATGAACCATATTTCTCTAAAATTACCCTCTAGTCTAGCCTATCATTGGATATATCATCATAGGAACGTCGAAAGGACTGCTAGCCATTTAGTTAATACTAATTAAGGAGCCGACTGTACAATGTACAGTCATTGTGTTCATGTCATGAACACGAAATATTATTATTTTTTTAAGCATTTTTTCATTTGAGGCTTTTGTACACCCTGGGTGACTGACTATGCCAGCCTCATTGATACATTCGCCTTTTTAAACCTCACTCTCTTTTTGCAATGGACAATCCAACAAGTTTATACAGATTGACAGCCTTCCTACATCGCGACTTCCTACATTTTTGCAATTCGGGATGACCAAATATAGTCTAAAATAAGAAACGTCAAACGTAAATTAACTTAATTTTAGGCGATACCTACATAATTTCTTTCGAGACAATTAAGAAATGAGAAAACTCGATAGCGGCAGGGGGCTTTTTGGCGGGATCTCGACGAGTGAAGTTGCTTTTTTCTCTATAATTCTTATAATTTATGCATTCTAACTTTTGAAGCTTAATAATGGCAGAATATTGTGCAGCAAAAGTCAGTGATGGTGTACAAGTGAAGGGAAGTGTAAATTAAAGTTCGTAACGAAGCTTTCTGGTTCCCACAAGTAGCCTCCAAAAAATTTCGTAAAGCATTCTGCCACGTTATAAATGAGTTAACCGCACAGATGTGGTTGACCATGACTAGACTCTGTATGTGACGACGAATGGCTTGTTTTGGCTAAGACTGACTTCACTAACCTGAAGAAATAAGACGTGGCTGTATGGGAGTAGTTCCCTTTGCTTTCTCCGAGAGGGAAAAGAAAAAATATTTGATCTGTTGATTATTTGTTCTTTTGCCGAAAAACTAAAGAATTAAATTGATTAATTGCTCAATGCATTTGAATGAAACCTTGACCGTGCTGTTGTATTTAAAAATCAAATAGAGAGAATATAAATACCTTTTAAAAGTAGTGAAACGCCTGTAATAAATTCATTCATAATGAATGCAGACATTGTGCCGGAAATATTTAATTCAGATTATGTTGTGGACCAGCTAATCGGTGTTTATGATGAAACATCCATGCCATTACCTAGCATAGAATCAGAACCACATCTTCTTATATCTAAAGTCCGAAAACATTACATGGATTACATTATCAAATTGTTGACTCTCAACTATGAAAAAAACCAAAGGTTACTCAATAAAAACATCTATCTGCCTAGTGCAATTTGGAGATGTGCTAAGAGTATTGAAGTTAAAGCTGCTCAAACATGTATGGTGGTACAACTTTACAGGAAGAATATTGCCGCTGTGATTGAAGAGTTAAAGAAAGATACAAATAAAGGAAAGCTAAACAAAAAGCTTTTTGATTGTTTGCACAGAGCACCAATGAACGAAAAAAAATTACAAACATCAAGAAACTTACATAGTTGTGACTGTGTGTGTAACTGCAACTTGCCGAAAAGACGTCGAAAAGTGTCAAAGTCACCAGTAATCCCAATTCAACAACCAATTGAGCCCTTAGTAACAAACAGGGAAATATCTAATAATGAGCAAAATAAAATACCAGTTGTGATAAACTCTCATATAGATTATTCACAAATAAATCTAGAAATGAAAAATGATGTTCAGCAAATCCTATCCAATGAGATAATTCAATCCAATACTAATTACTCGCCAAAACCATCTCTAAGAATGTCCATGGAATCGCAAGATTCCGATGAATTAACGATGCAACTGGAAAAATTATTTCAAGGTGATTCCAATGAAGATGACTTGTTTGATGGTGCTTTATATGATACCAAAGATACTGTAGTGTCTGATGAAAATTATAAAACACGTGATGTCACTGAAAGAGCTTTTGTGCAAAATCATGATACTGTCATTGAAAATCAAGCTGCTCAAATTAAATCTTTGGATGAAAGATTAACAACATTGGCTGGATTGTTAGTGAGTAACACAAATAATAATACATGCCAACAAAAGCTTGAGACACCAAAAACGAAGGAGCGCTTTTCTAGTAAATGGCTCTGTGAAGAATATTTTCTCAAATCTCGTTTATTGGAATTGTTGGATCGTATTGGAGACTGTAATCGAAAAAAACTGGCTTGGATTAAAGCGAAACTGTCAGACTTGTTCGGAAGTGACAGCGACGATGAGAGTGTAGTGTCGCCCTTTGAGGAGACCCCAGAATTTATCATCAGTTGCAAGGAGCGAATAGCTCCATGGGTTGTAAAAATTTTAACACCATACTACATTAAAGGGCGAATTAAAGGCAAATCATTGTTTAAAGCCCTTGCTAAGCATTTAATCAAATTAATTTACCAATGCAGTCGCTATCCACATGAGTTCGAAGTGCACAGCTTTGTGACAGATTTTATGGAAAATCACAAAATGATAACATGTGAAGCGGATTTTGAAGAATTTCGAATTGAAAATATATAAGGTTTGTTGGTAGTTTCTAGGCGACTAGGTTAGCAATTTTGGAAGCTACAAGAGGAATTCTGATATATTATGCAACAACTCCTTATAAAATATGTACTTCTTTTCGATAGGTTGAGAGGTTTAGACGTGAAAACATGTCAAACACATCGCCCACCTTTCTTGGCTTCGCCGCAGTCTGGTATAAAAGGTGTAACAGACAAGAGTTTCTTATATTTTAATGTGGATATTATTGTTAATAAAGGTTAGGTTAGGTTTTGTGTACACAATAAATATAATTAAAAGACAAAATATTTTATTTTTTTCTTTAACCCTAAGGCTTATCACAAAACTTTAAACAAGCCCTTTGCATGTATTGACTATTGTTTTCGTGATGCCAGCCATTATACTTATTTTTCCTGAATTAAGTATTTAAAACTTAGAAAATTATTAAAATTGAATTGAAAGATTTCACACTTGTCAATCTTTTGTACAATAATGACTGCCATAAAATAAAGTATTCAAGTTGAAACTTAAAGCATTTCTGTCTATTTTTGTATCATGTTGTTGTGTTCATAATAAATTGTTCTTATTATTATTCTAATTAAAAATATTAAAAAAATTGTAAGTGTGAAAAAATAAACTTTTCCTATATTATAAATTTATCAACGCACTAATTCTAATTCCTTCGATATTACCTTAGAATTACTATAAGAAGATAGGTAAATAAATAAAATAGCTAATTCACATATTGAGCTGAATGCGCAAGTAACGCCAAAAAGCATTTTATTTAGTCTTAAGTGTAACTCCTTGAGGAGGGAACCTGATGACCTGTAATACAGGTGTTCCAACCCATCACAGGCATCAGTCTGCCACAATTAAAATGTTTAAGGTAATTTCAAGGTACTTACCTATTATAAGTTACTACACTGTGTGGAGAAATATAAACCCCAACTACATTGGTTGAACAATGATTATATCCCCCAGACATAGACCAAAGCTAGATATGTTTGAATGGCTTAATTGTTTTCCAGACTATTTTCTTAACTGACCAGGTAAATGCAGATAGTATCCATCCTATAGAAATCCAAATGCATTATGATCCTTCTCCAGTTGCTACTAGTTCTTATGCCATATTTATTTGCCTTGGCTTAACCCATTTTGTTTGCGTTCCCGTCAGTTGTTTGCGAGGCCCCGCCAGCAGGATGATGGTCGAGACCATTCTCGAGTCCACACAGGACTTCGGTGAGTAACGCTACTCTTACATTACATTTAGGGGTCAAGTCTGTTAATTTAAATATGCTCACTGTGTATAACTTATAAATATAGAATTACCCACCACCAAAACAAGCTTGCTCAAAATATGAGATAATCTGTGAAGAAGGAAGTGCCTCACAATGAGAGGACTAGTCTAACAAGAAAATTACTGTCTAGAGTGCTGAAACTCAAAGTACTGATCCCATGTTTATCTTAATAAATAAATAATAATAACATATTGAATGGGTCTACACCAGTGACACTATTGAGATTCTGTTAGAACTTGTGAGGCAATGTTATTTAACAAAAGGGCATGTTGACTGTCAATATGTGATATATTTGTATCCTACATTGAATAAAATATTTTTAATGTGACATATTAGCATAGCATTAGCCTAGGTATTCCCAGATATCACTATCATTCAATAATTGAGATTACTTTACGAATTGAAATACAAAAAAAATAGCTAAATGCAGCTTAATAGAAAGCCCATAGTCTAAAATAGCTAGCAGAATACAAAGTTATCATACTATTCATACTCCTGAAGCATTTGTTTATTGACAGACTTGAGCTCCAGAAATTTATATCCCTAATTTAACTAAATGAAGGTAGATTGTATGGTCATGTACTACAAATGGACCATGAAGACTGTTCTAAGTACACCTGTGACTTTACAAACTAATTGTGAACTTGCAGCCATGTCACTTGATTGAAGCTGGTCGATTATAAAACATGTCTCTTAAAAGAAACATGTACAAAATATGTTCAGCAGAACTTTAATTCATGTCATTTCTGCCTGTGACATGTTTTTACAGTAACATTATTGATATACGAAGCTTTTCTTTATGTACAATGCTTAGCGCTTAACCCCTTTTTTCCTAATTTTGCTTTAGGGACTTTTATATACAGTACAGTATTATACGAGTCCCATCATACCTCTTACTGACTTAATTTATTTAAGATTAATTTTAGCGAGATACCGATGATTTCATAGAGGCAAGTAGACTCCAGGCAGCATTTGATTTTGGATGAGCTAGGATCTCATGGAATATTCCCCTATCTAGTCTATTTACCCTCTGTTCCATCATCAGTGTCTTTCGTTGTTGCTCGGTCTGGACACATTTCACCATTATATGGTGCACATCCTCTACAATACCCCACACATCACAGTTACGGGAGCTGGTGTATCTCATGAGATAGCCAGGTCGACAGACAGACTCCAGAGAGGGTAAGACAATTTCATTGGATAGGATGAGTGCCTTGTGACTGATTATTTGGGTATACAATTGTCGCCCACTTCTACTTTGCAAATGTATGCGATTCTGATGACTATGCAAAATAATTTGCTATCGTCAAGCTAATCTCATGATGGATCCGAGAGTGGGCCGATGGAACTTATCAATGCTTAAACCTATCGTATTGGAACTCAATTTATTTTTAATGTTTATTATACATTTATTGTATTAAATATCCACCGCATGCACATTATATATAAGTATATAACATAATATAACATATGCAAAAGGAATATTGATAAATAATGTAGGTACCTACCTTTTCTTTTTTATGCACAACGGGTTGGTACTTTTTTTTTTTTTTTTTTTTATTAAAAACTGGTTTCGCGTTTGACTACAATCTCACCTGATGGAAAGTGACGATGAAGCCGAAGATGTATCACGCGCACCCAGTAAATGCCTATTCACTCTAGACTTGAAGATCCCAAGGTTGACCTCAATCACGCCTGCTGTTAAGTGAAGATGAGGTCGAAGGTGGAAACGTACCTACTGCGTACCTAATGAAAAACAAGGCGTAATTTATAAATGAACATTATGATTGATTTTTAGTTGTAGTTATCATAGGTAAGGTAGGTACACTAATCTAACATACCTACAACAAAGTACTTAGTACAATCTCTGTAATAAGGGAGACATTTGCAAAATTGTGTCTAATGAATGAAAGACTTAAAATAATCATTAGGTTTTGGGTGTACGTATCTTTTTTTGTAGTACCTATACTTCTGTTTTGTAAACTAACATTTGAAATAAGTAACTTGAAAGAAATCAGACATGAGACAAATGATCTATTGTCTTATATAGATATATTTTGTATAAAATATTAGATCCTTACCTATGAAATTGGCGTTGTGTATGAAGAATTTCATTAAGGCTGTTTTCTCCAAACATTTTTGATTTTTTTTTTTGGGAACGGCAAATCCTTAGCTAAACTTTGTGTAGGTATATTATCGGATAACATTAAGTTAAGTATAGGCAGCGTTAATTTTTAAAAGTAACCGCTTTATAAAAGTTTCAGCGAATCTAAGAAATGATTATGGAAACACACGAAAAGAGCTCTATATTCAATTTTTTTTTATTATGTGATTTAGCCCAGTAATTAAAAAATGTTTCATGTGAAACCTTGAAATAATATTCCATTTTCCAAATAAAAGACTGGATATAGGTTTGAAAATCGCAGGAATTGGTACATATGATTAACGAAGAAAAAAAACTCCAATTTCATAGGTAAAGACCCATTAATATGTAGGATAAAAATTAGAGATTGAAAACCCCGAGAGAGTATGATTGTATCATTCAGATAGACAAACGAACGGGTGTGAAAAAGCTAAATATCTTCGTAAAACCGATAACCGAACGCGGTCAAACACGTGACACCCGTCGTTTTTCGTCGGGGATCAAACATTATGGTTTAGTTTGAAAGCAGGAGTGTCGAGAAACGGGCTTTTTATAACAATTGGAACGTTGACGTACGTATATACGTTCAAAATTAGCATATTAGCATAATTCATCTCGATGATATAATTTATTTGTGATAACTACAGTAGAGTGACGTTAGCGACGGAAAGTGACAGTCTGTGATTCGCACATTGAGCATACAAAACAGTTTTTAATTTAATAATAATACAAACATAAGTACCTACACCAAAAAGGAAAAAAATGAATTAAAATCCAATTAAGTCATATTATAATTAGGAAAGTATTTAGGTATCGGATGAGTTTTTTTTTACCGCAAGGAAAAAGATAGGGAATAATAGGTAGTATGTGAAATAGAAGCTTTTTTTTTTTTTTTGGCTTTTACTCTAGTATTTAGCCAGCGACAATTTTAATGAAAAACGAGGAAACGTATTTACAAATTAAAAACAATATAATACAAAATTTAACGCAAAGGAAGAGGTTAGGAGAGGTTTTTTTCCGGATATATAGATATAATATTGGAAAGGATAGAGAAGCTATTGACATAGATAGTTTTTTTTTTTTTTTTTTTATTTTTCAAAATAGCACGCGCCGAATGCGTTTGATATGCGACTGGCGGGATTCATAGGGTGCCCAATGACGCGAAATTTATTTGGTACTCGTATTTTCTCCAAATTTCCTGTGTTTATTTAATTTAACTATGTGGAACAGGCTACAAACGCGATCGTCAAATGACACAATTAATGCTTTATTGGATGATAGTTAGTTAGTTAACCGGCTCCGTGGCTCAATGTGAACAACACCGGATTTACGATTCGGAAGTCGCGGGTGCGATCCCCAGCGGGGTGCATGTTTAAGTACTCGGTTTGGTTGGTGGTAGGGCATTTTAAATGTCCGCCTGGCTAGCTACCACCATCTTATCTAAATCTGCCGCCAAGCAGCAATGTTAATAGCATTGTTCTGTTCCGGTTGTCAGAGATAAGTGATCCAGTCCCCCAAATGTGTTGGGGTTTCCGGGTCAGTACGCTTCCACCTTCGACCTCATCTTCACTTAACATCACAATAGTTTTGAAAAAAATCTTTAAGTACCTACCTATGCCAAAACAGTCTATTTGTCTTATCTTATATGCCCGATTTTTTCCTTAAGGTAAAAAAACTCATAATGGAATATGTACTCCACTAACTCAGTTCATATAAACATTATATGTAACTCGTTAGTACTTGTGATCCTAATTTCCATAGTTGTCTAGTTTATCTTCATTAATTTGTTTCAGTAGTAGTGTCTTAGGCCCGTATTTTTTTTTTTTTTTTTTTTTTTAAATACAGTTTTTTTTTTTTTACACCAATCATCTAGACCCAAACTAAGCAAAGCTTGTACTATGGATACTAGATAACGGATAAACATACATAAATATTTATATAAACATCCATGACTCAGGAATAAATGTTTATAGTCATCACACAAAACATTTACCCGTCGCGGGATTCGAACCCGCAACCGTTGGTTTCGCTGATAGGATCACTATCCACTACACCAATCGGTCGTCAAATTATTCGTATTAATAGTATATCGTATTAATAAATCGTTCTTGAGATTGAGATCGCGTCTCAGTCCATTTTTTCTGATGCTGTTTTAATATGCAGCAGATTCTCAAGCGTCAACTTGAGGCCGTGTCAATCTTGAGAACGGTTTGTTAATACGGGCCTTGGTGTTGGAATCAGTTTGCTACCGGATCACACATACAGACAGTATTGAAATCTTATTATCTGGCATGTAAAATTAAAAATATTGATTGTTAAATATAATATTTAAATGCTATTAAGATTTTGTGTGAACAAATGAATATATAGTAACAAGTTCGCGGCCACTGACCATTAGTTATTTGAAGTTATCTTCACATAGAGATGTTTATGTAACAAGTAACAAGTAACATGTAACAAGTGTAGTCGGTGAGAACCACGAAATGGCAGTAAACTCCCGCTATTCGCGCCATTATTTCGGCAAACTTGACAGAGTGGTGTGCTATTGACAAGTTTCTGAATTGTCTGCTGGTTGTGAGTTTGCAGCTAAGTGAAAACAGTTAGTAGGTCTATTCCGCGAAACCAATGCGACTTTTGTATCGTTCGCGTGCCCGACGAGCGGGTCTTCCCATTTGTTTTGAACCCGGAAACGTCAGTTTGACAGCCGTGATTTAGTTGGCATTATTAAATATATTGACTGTAGTTCTATATTTTTAAACTCAATGTCAACAACATTGGGTTTACGATTCGGAGGTCGCAGGTTCGATCCCCAGCGGGGTACATGTTTTAAGTACTCGGTTTGATTGGTGGTAGGGCATTTTAAATGTCCGCCTGGCTAGCTACCACCAACTTATCTAAATCCGCCGCCAAACAGCAATGTTAATAGCATTGTTGTGTTCCCGTTGGCAGAGATAAGATAGCCAGTCCCCTAAATGTGTTGGGGTTTCCGTGTCAGTACGCTTTCACCTTCGACCTCATCTTCACTTAACATCAGGTGTGATTGAGGTCAAGTACCAACCAGTTGTGCATAAATAAAAAAATAAAAAAAACTTGCCGCCAGTCAAGTTCTTGTAGTAAGATTTTCCGTGTATCTACCGAATCTACACTTATTGTCGAAAAAAAAACTGCCTGATCTTAGGTTCTCCGAGGTTGCCTATAAAAGAGATCGCAAATCGCTTTTAGTGTTTGCCGCCAATCTGTAGGTACTCCGTTTGGATATGCCGCCAATCTGTAGGTACTCCGTTTAGATATGCCGCCAATCTGTAGGTACTCCGTTTGGATATGCCGCCAATCTGTAGGTACTCCGTTTAGATATGCCGCCAATCTGTAGGTACTCCGTTTGGATATGCCGCCAATCTGTAGGTACTCCGTTTAGATATGCCGCCAATCTGTAGGTACTCCGTTTTTTGAAAGCGGTTATTGTATTTCAAAATAAACTAAAAACATGTGGTGGTAATGAATAACATTATTAATAACAATATTTCAGACACTTCCACACCTAATTATCCAGTCCCAAAACGCAACTCCTTTAAATAACGGCTAAACTTGCCATCCATGACTTGAGAATAAACGTTCGTAGTCATCATCATACAAACACTCACCGAATCCGCAACCGTTGTTGGCTTCGAACGCAGGGTCAATACAACAATTGGCCGTCTTACTATCACAAAAAGTTAAAGAAAAGTTCCATTGTCCACTTCCTTACTCTGTCATGGGATCAGCTTGCTGGTAATATCGTTGTATTGTTATCAGGATTGCGTTCGGTGGATCCTCCGCTGTTTGACCAGGGTATATCAGCCGCAAACCTATAAGACTGGAGACGAATGGCTTGCACCAGAACAGGGCTAATTCACCCATGCGTTCTCTTAGTAGATGCCTACAAAGTGGAAGGATTTATTTTATTTCTTGAGTTTGTGTGATGTCGCTGGATGCAGGCCGCTTCCAACCGCTCGCTCTGAATATCTTTGGCAGGAGCCTATGGTCAGCAGTGGGCGTCCTGTCTTTTATTGGCCACACCACCATTTTACTGTGGGGGAAAGGCAACCGTAGCATTCCTACTTTTGTAATTTTTCTTTAATTAGTCTAGGGGGCAGATAGTGTAATCACATGGAAGAGATTTTGCTCTGCGATATACGGATCTCATTTGGTCTGATATTCGCTTCAACGAGGTTCGTGATGTGTCAAACTGGTCGCGAGTATGTCGTGCGTGACCGCTCCCGATTTGTTCAAGCTACGACTAATTCCTCCGTCATTGAAACTTCTTAGTACGTTTAAGGCAAATTATATAAAAGTAAATTTATCGACCCTCAGAATATACGTCCACGGTAATATACATCAATGTATCACACTGAAAGATTTAACGACGGAGGAATTACTGCCAGGGTCGCCATACAAAGAGAATCCTCATCGATTCGGCTAGAGGAGCGGCACCCGACTACTATTGGTTCCACACGACACGACACGAGACTGAGGGCGGCAGTGTGCGCAGGCATGTCCAACGGGTCGCTGCCGCAATGGAAGCGCGAGCTGCTGCAGCGGCGCGCGTCCCGCCGGCCCCCCGCGCCGCCCCCCGCCCCGCCGGCCGCGCCGCCCCCGCCCCCGCCCCCGCCCGCGCCCGCGCCCCGCGACGACGACGAGGAGCTGCGCTACGGGCCCGGCATCGTGAAGCGGCTGCAGTCGCGCTACCTGAGCCTGGCCCTGCGCGACGCTCCCCGGCGCCGCCCCTCCGTGCTGCGGCGCGCCGCCTCGCTCGAGCAGCTGGACGAGCGGCCGCCCCCCGCGCCCCGCCGCCCCGCCTCGCTGGCCGCCCCCGCCCCCGCCCCCGCCCCCGCCCCCGCGCCCGCCGCCCGCCGCGACGCCGTCAAGCGCGCGCGCTCCGTGGACGCGCTGAGCCGCCTCGAGCCCCGCGAGGAGCCCCCGTCCCCCCCGCCCTGCCCCCCCGCCGCCCCCCCGCCGGCGAGCGCGCCCCCCGCGCCGCCGACGCCGCCCCCGCCGCCGCCGCCGAGTGTGGTCCGCGCGGGGCGTCCGCCGCGGCGACCTGCGCCGCTGCTTCGCAGGTACGGATTCCAAGTTTTGTACGGTGGTGTAGCTAGGATCCGCGTATGTGGCATAATCCGACGCGTCAATTTGAACTCCTCCGAAGTCGGCAACAGTGTATCGTTTAGGTAATCGCAATTTGCCTTTCCTAGCAGTGTCGTCCCAATTTGCATCATCGATCGCCCCACCGCATACTGCCGAGTCAAGTAATCTTTCCCTACCATACTATTCTATAAGATCAAAATCAAAATCAAAATCAAAAAATGCTTTATTTTGTAGGTACACAGGGTACACTTAAAATAGTCAGATTTTACATTTTTAAAGCTACTGCTTGTTCAAAAGGCAATTTTCCCCTGAGAAGAACAAGCAAGAAACTCGAGAGGTCGCTTTTTTTAAAAAAAGGTTTTTATATTACAAAATTATTAATTATTATTTTATGTTATAATATTTGATTATTAATTGTGAAATAGCCTGGTTATGCGAACGGGCTGGTTATGTCCATGATTGTTTATCTTCTAAATAATCTGATATTTTATAATATGCTTTCTTAATAAGTTTCTGTTTTATAGTATCTTTAAATTTATTGAAAGGAAGATTTTGTATATCAACAGGAACTTTATTGAAAAAGCGTATACATAACCCTTTGAATGAATTACTGACTTTGTGGAGGCGACTTATGTGACCTGCAAGTTTATCTTTATTTCTTGTATTGACATCATGTTTATCACTATTTTTCCTAAATGATGTTATATTTTTTTTTACATATATTAGATTTTCAAAGATGTACTGTGACGAAAAGGTTAGAATATTATACTCTTTAAATCTATCTCTAAGTGACACTGCAGGTCTCAATTGATAAATTGCGCGAACGGCTCGTTTTTGTAAAACAAAGATTGTATTTATATCCGCGGCATTTCCCCACAGCAAGATACCGTAAGACATCAGGCTATGGAAATAACTAAAATATACTAATCTAGCAGTATTTACGTCCGATATTTGTCTAATTTTTTTGACTGCATACGCTGCAGAGCTGAGCTTCTTCGCCAATTTATGGATATGAGGACCCCATTGTAATTTGGCGTCCAAAGTAATGCCCAAAAATACAGTGGACTCAACAAGGTCTAGAGTGACATTTTTTATCATTATATTTGTGGGCACCTCCCTGACATTAGGCAGTACAAATTTAACACATTTAGTTTTTTTTTCATTCAGTAACAAATTATTTGCCGTAAACCATTCTACTATTTGAGAAATAGCGTTGTTCACGTCGTCATAATTTAATTTTAGTCTATTTACTTTAAACAATACAGAGGTATCGTCAGCAAACAATACTATTTCATGTTTATTCTTTACAAGGTTTGGCAAGTCATTTATGTAAACCAAAAACAAAAATGGTCCGAGAATGGAGCCTTGTGGGACGCCCATACAGACTGTCGACCCTGACGATGTATTGCCACTGATATCAACCCTCTGAACTCGGTTGGATAAGACTCTATCCCGGAAGGGACTCATAGAAACTTGGGAGTATACGCCAGCGATTCTCGGAACCTCATTTTTGATTTTCTTATACTCAAATGTCATAAAAAAGCAACCAACAGATCGTGAGTTTTAAAGTATGCAGGGGCACAGCAGCGGGGCTGCAAAGAGTTTGAGCTCGCCAACCAGTCTGTCGGTAGAGGAGGTACTATGTCAAAACCATGCGAGGGCCAATAGGGTAGGGGTCATTTGTAAAGCTCAGATGAGCACCGGCGACCGGGGTGATTGCCGCTCCGACGCCCGCCGACTGATCGCTCCCCGTGCGCGCAGGGAGGAGCAGCCGCCGCCCGACGTGGTGCGCGCGGCGCTGCGCAAGTTCGACCCGGCGGCGCGGCGCCGCGGGCCCGCGCGCTGCTCCACGCCCCGCTCCACGCCCCGCTCCACGCCCCGCTCCACGCCCGAGCCGCGCGCACGCTCGCCCAGCCCCGCCGACCTGTCCGCCATCGACGCGCCCCCCGCGCCGCTCTCCCCGCCCCGCGCGGGCCCGCTGGGCGCCGCCAACCCCGTGCTGCTGCGGCGCGTCGGCATCATCCGCCCCATGCCCGCGCCGCCCCTGGAGCGCGCGGTGGTCGTGGAGCCGCCGCGCTCCGACGACAAGCTGATCTCGGACCCGCCGCCGCCCGTCGGCGAGCCCCCGCGCTCGCCCTCGCCCCCCGCCCCCCGCGAGTGCGCCGCACCGGCGACGAGGCCCCCCGCGGAGGCGAAACCCCCCGCGGAGACGAGGCCCCCCGCGGAGGCGAAATCCCCCCCGGAGACGAATCCGCCCATCGAGGCGACGCCGCCGGCGGAGGTCGAGATCGAGCCGCGGCTGCCGATCCCGGCGGCGAGGCCGGTCCTTCCGGGAACGCGACCGACGCTCCCGTCCCCGAGGCCGGCCCCGGAGACGAAGTCGGACACCCCGGACTCCGCCGCGTCGCCGAGGCCGCCGTCGCCGCCGCCGAGGCCGCTGCTGAACGGGCACGCGACCCCGCCGCGGGCCGCCGACGCGAGGCCCAGGGTCGGGCTCTCGCGCATCGGCGCGGCCGACACGGAGCGCGCCTGGAGCGCCGGCGAGAAGCCGAGGGAGAACGGGGAGGTGAAACCGAAGCAGGACATAGGGGATGTTCGACCGAAACCGCGGGACAATGGGGAAGTGAAAAGTGAAGTGAAAGGTGTGCCGTGGGCGCGACCCGCGAGTGCGGCGGGCAGCCCGGGCGCGACGCGGCGCGGGAAGGCGCCGCCCTCCACCTCCGTGGTGTTCAACTTCTGCAACCGCAAGGAGGTCCCGGACTACATCGAGAACGACGGCCTCATCATGTCCCGACGGCGACACGATCGCATCAAGGTGAGTCACATTTTTCTCAATCACGTGTATGAATAAGTAAACTCTCCTTCAATTTTTCGGATTTCTCCCATGCGTTTGACTATGCCACTCGTAACATTACAATGGGTTGATCCCGTTCGGACCACTTTTTTCTATTATTTGTAGATATCTCATCTAATAAGTCAAATTGTTTAACTAAACTGTAGGATGTAGTAATGCAACCATCCAAGTTTCGCTTAATGTCGTATTAGGTGTTCCACAAGGGTTGACAATGGGGTCATTGATATTCCCTGTAGTAATTTTATTAGTCACAGTCACATCAAATTATACCCTTTTATCTTTGAACTAACTTATGTGAAGTATCCCTATCCATAGGACGGATTTTACACGACAATAATAAGTAAAACAATATTGTGAAAACTAAAATTTTATCAGATTAATTCGTCGAAATCGTTACAAAATGCGTCATAAGCTCTTCCTAAAAATGTTCGCTAAAGAAAACAAAATCCTCCATAGAAATATATCCCCCATCATATCATGACTGACTTAGCTAGTTTTGGATACATTTCCTAATATCTTTTTCAGTTAGGAGATTTAAGATACAAGCTAAGATAAAGCATTAACTTTTTGCACGAGGATACTAGAAGAGTCTTATGAAGTATATAATTTCAGACGAGTCACTATATAATATCACAAATTTATATAGAGTCTTGCATCATTCCCTAATAATGTAACCTTTGTACTTGACCTATCTAAATAATACTTAGATGTATTTATATCCTTCAAACAGAAGCTAACACTCGTATCGCTCGCGTCGACGCGTTATCCGTAATTTATTGTTAGGCAAATGAACTTGCATTCCTGCGTTATCTTTCGCCCAATGTTACTATTGGTTTCCGCGATTCTTAATTACGTATTTACTCGCATATCGATTAACTGTATCTACGATATTAAAATTTGTTGAATTACCGTGATAATATCATCACTTGTTTCTCCCAAAGTTAGGCGTCCACGTTGCTTATTAACTTGGGTACTAAGAAAAAAAGGGGAGAAAGATTTTGTCAGCCCTCGCATTACCACTTCATAACCTCTCTTCCTAGTGTAGCACAAACTAATATATTTGCTATTGCTCAATGAGCTGTTGTTAACTCAACATTGTACATACTCACTAAGTTTTTGACGCAATAAAACAATTCTTGTTGGCAGGCTATTGTGAATTTCATTGCGTCGCCGAAGATACTAATAAATTTAACCCATAAATACTCTATATTTTCAATAAATTCGTTGTATCGTAATTTTTTCCGGAAAATTTTCCAACAATAGAAAGTAGTTATTGATCGACTTTTTAGAAAATAGTTTTACGACGCCTGAAGTTAACTTTAATATTGTTGATTTTATAATTAATGGACAGTATAACTATAGTAAACTTCCGATTTGTTATACAGATAGGAACATTATCAAAGGATCTTCAAGATTATCAGAAGTAACACCCTAAAACGTGTCGCGAGCTGGCATGACTAGCACGTTCGTACCTTGTCGGAGATTTGTTGTGTACATTTATCCCGTTTATTTACATCTGGGGTCGTGTCTGTCTGTGAGCCGCGAGTACCGGTCGTCGGTCGGAACTCAGTTATGGCGTGTCTCGGTTCGCTGGTTCGCTGCTATGTCCGCTCGCCTCTACACGTGGTGGTATCCACTTGGACATACTTAACTATGGCAATAAAAAAAATTGTGAGCAGGTCAACGACTCTATTAGCTAGATCCATGACTTTGTACATACTAAGAACTTGTCAATCGTTTGTTGACGTTTAAGGAATTTTGTAGGTAAATATTTGGGAGACGTTGCGTTCTATTCATCGGTGTTCGTAAATAGAATCATATGTTTTTTGTTTTTTATTTAAAAATATAAATGTACCGCCGAAAATCCGAGTGCATTATCAGATCTTAAGAGCATTTATACAAATTCCTGCATGTATAGTTTACTCATATGTTTCCAAAATGAAATATCTTTATTGGTAACGTAATCTAGAGTAAACAGTATAGAAAAAATACCGTAAACAGATTTTGATTTTTATGCTACGCCAAAACGCCTACATCCGGATTTAGCAATAGATTAGATCGCGTGCTTCATCTTCGGCCACATCGTCACTTTCCATCAGGTGAGATTGTCAAAGTGGAGGTGTGGTCAAACGCGAATCCAGTTAATCATAAAAAAGGTACTATATTATATCCCAAAATATTAAGCAAATGGAACCTAGGAGTAGTCAACCTGATAATAGTGATCCTGTTAATTATGATTGATAATTATCCTCACAATTTATCTTGATAAATTATCAGCGGGTATCGTCCCGTGCTGAGTGTAGGCCGCTTATTTACCAGAGTGATAAAAGCGTTAACTAATTTTATAAATGCGAAAATTTAGATGTTTGTTCGTTGCTCAATCACGGCGAAACTGATGAACGGATTTGGATGAAATTTGGTACATGGGTAGAATATACTCTGGTATAAGATCCAGGGTATGTTCTGCCTGTATAAAACATATCGTACGTCTTAACATAGGATATTTTTTGTCCCGATTTTACCATTTACCTAATTACGAGACATGCTTAGTATTTTTATTGATTTTATAAATGTATTGTATGATTGTAGAAAATGTAATGCAATTTAATCATTGAACAGACTCTTTTGCAGTCACATATTCGAAAGAAATTATTTCGTGGCATAAAGAATATACCACTTTTTTATTTTAACCTAAAATTACAATTACTGACTGATGGCTGACTCTACAGCAGAGAAGAATGAGCACGAAACTCAACGTTGATTGTTCTTTTTAAATAATTATTTGTGTTAAAATTTGTAATGCCAAAAGCAACAATATAAAAACGATACGAGCACACTTGACTCTGACCAAAATTAGAACTTTGAAGTTAAATATTTCTTAAACGGATCCGAATCGGATAATATTTTTAAATGACCTCTCCCAACGACATGCCACACGATCGGATACAAAAATTCTTCCCCACTACGAATAACATTTTATCGGCGTGATTAATATTCATACCCATGCCAAATTACTAAGCTACTACTAATTAAGCCTCTGATCTAAGACGCGGACAGACAGACAGATGGACATGGGAAAACTATATGGGTCTTTGTTGACTACGCAACCCTAATAATTGGTCAGAATATCGCCGAGCGGTTCATGTCCATGCTTACTTACCAACCAAATTGAAATTATAAAATAGCCTTTTGTACATAGTTTCTGTTTTTAGATATTCATTTATTTCATTGTCTATCGGAAACTAATCATAAAGTTGTATAAATCGTTTATTTTATATCTTGTGTTTACTTTAGTGTTCTGAAGAACTGTTCGAGCTAATACCCGCTGCTCAATTTAACCGATACACTTCTCGGAGAAAATTAAATTTCCATCCACATCACCTGGATGAATGGAAGTCTACCACTGTACGTTTCTCAAGAAACTTCTTACCACGTACGACCACCCTGTGGAACGGACTTCCGGCAGCGGTATTCCCGAACGAGTACATTGGAACCTTCAAGAAACGAGCCTACACCTTCCTCAAAGGCCGGCAACGCATCTGTGACCCTTTTGGTGTCCATGGGCGGCGGTGATTGCTTTCCATCAGGTGACCCGCATGCTCGTTTGCCGCCCTCACATATAAAAAAAAAAACTTTAGTAAGGCCCAATTCAATTCACCCTCGATTCTTAGCAAAGCATGTTGCGCAACTCGGCTCGTCTTCGTGTCGGCAGCGAGGCGTCATCTGCCAAAAAATTATTGGAAATATATAAATATTCACCAATTTCACGTCTCACTGCGTTCGGAAGCAGCTGGCAGCTGGAAACAATATCGCACGCTTCGGCAATTATGTCGCTGTACTTGGAAAGTGACGTCGATTTTCAATAACAATCCCGCCTTCACATTCCTCCCGCTCCTATAAGCTAGGACTAACAGTGGTACACGACAAGGCGCCAACTGAAGGTAGGTAGGTAGACTAGCTAAACAAAGAAATAGAGTTTGTGAGGCAAATGGGAGTGTAGTCAATGAAATGCAAAACGGCACTTGAGACCATCCCTATAGAGGAGGTTGAGCTCGGTCACCTGTTTTCATATACACCACGGACTGCACCTGGATGCAGTGAGCGGGACGGTAGCAAAGGGCTACCTCGAGTAACTTATGACGACTTTTTTATGATTCACTGAATAATCGAATATTATTTTAACCGCCTCCGTGGCTCAATGTAAACAACATTGGGTTCACGATTCAGAGGTCGCGGGTTCGATCCCCAGCGGGGTACATGTTTAAGTACTCGGTTTGGTTGGTGGTAGGGCATTTCTTATCTAGCTACCACCATCTTATCTAAATCTGCCGCCAAGCAGCAATGTTAATAGCATTGTTGTGTTCCGGTTGTCAGAGATAAGATAGCCAGTCCTCCAAATGTGTTGGGGTTTCCGGGTCAGTACGCTTCCACCTTCGACTTCATCTTCACTTAACATCAGGTGTGATTGAGGTCAAGTACGAACCTGTCGTGCATATAAAAAAAAATACTCGTTTAACCGCAATCTCATCTGATGCAAACTGACAACGCTGTTGAAGATGAAGCATGCGATCTTACTAAATGCTTATACACCGTGCTCTTGACCTTTCGAAGATTGTAGACATTCGGAAAGACTGACTCCGGAAGCGAGTTCCTTGCCTGTTCGCATTATGAAGCCAAACCGCTTAGTGCGGATGTTGATTATGTTAACGACATACAGGTGAAAATTCCCCCACCCCCATACACTCCTAGTTGGTGCTTGACACCCTGCTTAGAGGTATTCCATGCAAGTGCAGGCCACAGCCTAATAAAGCAGGAAAGCTGTTTCGACGTGAATCATCTGACCATACAGAGAATGCAAAGATTCTTAGCTGTTATTTTACTGTGTCTGTACCATTCCAGTTCCGGCATGTTGCGATGACCTGGTCCTGATCCACAATTGGTTCCGAGCGTTCATTCGTTGCGGGTTCGAATCCCGCTAGGGGCATAATGTTTGTGTGATGAATACGGACATGTGTACCCGAGTTATGGATGTTTTCATTTATAGTATTTATTTAGAACAAAAAAATGTATTTATGTAGTATATCAACCCTCTGGTATCCACAACACAAGCCTATAGTTGCTTACTGTGGAACTAGATGGCGCTGTGTGTATGTCTAAGGATATTGTTATTATTAGATTTTGTCATGCTCATTTTACGGTCTAGGATGGCCGTGGTGCAGAAAACAAACACGTGGGCAAACTTGTTATAGTACCGTAAGCAAACAAACCTAATTTTTTTACCGAACTGTCCCAGGACGGAGAGGAATGTCTTTCGAATGTACCTATCATGTATGTGGATTCCTGTAATACGCCCACACGGCCTGACAGTTTTGGAAGTGCATGGTGTAAATATCGTATTTGTGACCAGAGTATCATATTTTATATTTTTTTTACCCGACTGCCTCAAGATACCTCCTGTAGCTTGAAGTCTGAACCTCAGGGTTCGTTAGATTCGTCTTGGTCCCCAGAGTATCATGGGATACATTTTATGGCAGAATCTTCAACACCAGTTGATATCTAATTAATTAATTAATTAATTATTAAAAAATAATAATGTCATTATCAAAACAAACGTCAGGTGTGATTGAGGTCAAGTACGAACCCGTCGTGCATAAAAAAAAAAAAAAACCTTTACCCAGCTCTTGAAGATCCCATTTTTTTTATGGTTAACTGGATACGCTTTTGACCACAATCTCACCGGATGGGAAGTGACGATGTGGCCGATGATGAAGCACGCGATCTCTGTAGATGCCTATTCACGCTGCTCTTGAAGATCCCAAGGTTGTAGGATTCAGGAAAGTCTTCCGTCTACCTTGAGTGTAATTATAATAATAATAAATAGCCTTAGACATACACACAGCGCCATCTAGTTCCACAGTAAGCAACTATAGGCTTGTGTTGTGGACACCAGATGGTTGATATACTACATAAATACATTTTTTTGTTGTAAATAAATACTTATTATAAATGATTATAATTATTGATGTTGCAGAAATTAAAGAGCCCTTTAAAGTTTCCTCGCTATGTTTTGATTGCCAATCTAATTAATTTTGCGTATGTTTCTCTCTATACTAAAATAACGCGAGGAGACAATTATTTTCCATATGAACACACATCACAAATATAGCTAACGTGAAATCTATTAATTGCGTAACGTGATATGCAAATACACGAAAAGTTTCTACAAACGGTGAAAGTGGTGGTATAAGGTGGTGATCGAAGACACGGCCACGGGTCGGTGAAACCGGCCGCCGATGGCCGCATCGAATACCACTCTCGATTTCGGCAGATGGAGTGGAAAGTGCCCTCCGTACGGTAACGGAATACCTACGGTCGTAACTCCCGGTGGAGTCTTCGTTCAAAGATCGATTTGTTGACAATACTTCCACACTAATAGTATAAATGCGTAAGTCTGTCTATCCGGCTTTCACGCCTAAACTTGGCAGAGCTAGCCTGGGACCAGGACAATGAGAGCGGCGTTTATAACACCGCGAATATGCGAATTTTACATATTCAACTTTCTGAACTCATTGGAGAAATAACTAATTTAGTATTTGAAAACCAATAACCTATCTTGTATTTTGCGGGCGCCATGCTGGATTTTTTACCATCCTATAACGCTCTAGGGATCAAGGCGAAAAAGGCGAATCCTGTCAATCATAAAAAAAAACTTCACAGGAGGTAACATAGATACATACACTCGAAAAACATAACCCAAGCCAATCAGAGGCCGTAGTTTCAAAGCAGTGTTACAATATAAGGTGCGATCGGCTACTTCTCATCCTGTAAAAGTTCGCGATAAAGTAATTTCACCCGGGCGAAGCTAGTATATGAAGGAAACGCCCAAGCCTAACAAATCGTCTAGGTAAAAAAAAAAACTCTTAAAAGGCGAGAGACTGCTATGTTAAGTGTCTTTAAAACCATCTTGTACACAGAATGCCACAGACAGACAAGACTTCAAAGTTTTAATAATGTTTCTGGCTGGGGTTATAAAAGGGGAAATAAGACCAAATATGTTGATTTTATAATAAACAAGAAATGCTTTTTAGTCATTTGTTTATTCAGTGTAGGATGCAATAAATGTTTTAAGATAGTTGATTTGTTTGTCCGGACGATTTAATAATCTAAATTACCAATTATTATCTATAAATTTATTTATTTTATGTAGTTTGGTAATCCTGCGGAAACCATTCACTTTATATATAAAAAGTATCTTATTGTATACAACAGTACACCAAAAGACATCCGCATTTTTGGGCCAGTGTTTTGTCACCTAATAAAAGGTACACCTAAAAAAAGCCGGTACTAAAGACTATCAACTTAGCTATTCAAAAGAATTTTTGGAACCTTAGTATAGTTATAAGAAATATTTGAAAATATCGCTCTCAGAAAACATTTTGGCTCACAAACTATACAAAAACTAAATTCTTTCCAAAAAAAAAAAAAATAGACAAGTGACCACTGACAACTGACATTTTTGACTGTGAGGTTATAATTTAAGTAGGGATAACCATGGACGTAACAATCAAACTGTTACGTCCATGGGGTTAACAGCAACAGCGAGCGAGCGACGGACGACTCTGAAAAGAAAAAACAATTTTTCTTTGGCCTAGCATCTTGTTTCCATGCGTGAGAATGCATGTGGTTAATGTTGCCAGTATATAATTTCAAAGTTCCCCAAACCATATTTCAAACCTCTTTTGTTCTTTTCTAAAGTCCTTTAAAAAGTGTTAGGTTGTTAGGTTTTTAGCACGTCTGATACTAAGAGTTCAAGACTATATTTATTAATTGAAGTGACAACAAACTGGCCCAAAGATGTATGGATCTGTGCTGTTGTCCTTTCATCTAAATCCGTTCATCATTCATCATCCGTTAATGAGCTACAATAAAACATCCAAACTTTCGCATTTATATTTAAAAAGAATTGCTCCTTCTTGTAAATAATAAATATTTAGGGCACACCGACTATCTAGTTCCAAACTGGGCAAAGCATGTACTATGGATACTAGATAACGGATAAACATACATGACTCGGTAATAAAATGTTCGTATTCATGTTACAAATATTTACTCAGGGATTCGTATCCTCAACCTTAATGGACATCACAATAAATGACTGATAACTCGTTTTCATATTTACACCGCATAACTCTGCCCACCGATACCAATTCCCTAAGTACCAACCAACCTGTAAGTGTTCAATGGAAAGCTAGAGTGCTCCAATCGTATCGGGACCGAAATCGATTAGAATTCCACTAATAACCGGTCAGGCCGCGCGGGACAATGCTCGTCGCGGCGGCCTCCGAGCGGCCTCCGCTCCGGAAGGCCGACTTTCTTCGTGTTTGCCCACGCAGCTGTGATCCGTCACGCTCCATCGGCCACATAATCACTGTGCTTTCGTTTTTTACGCCAAGCCACTCAATTAATTGACTCTAGTAGGTACTTTGCTTCTTTTAAATCGGGTCGCTGTTTACTTTGACGTTGTGAAGACAAGATTGGTGAACGAGAAACGTTTATTTGCACCGAATTAATTTTTGTTTCATTGTCGAAACTTGTTCGGCGTAAGGTTCCAAAAGTTCCAGAACATCCTGAAACGGGCTGTTGTGTCTGTGTACAGTCTTTGTCCGGATATATTTATGTAGTATATCAACCATCTGGTATCCACAACACAAGCCTATAGTTGCTTACTGTGGAACTAGATGGAACACTTACAACCTTGAGATCTTCAAGTCTTAGAGTGAATAGGCATTTACTGGGCGCGCGTGATACATCTTCGGCTACATCGTCACTTTCCATCAGGTGAGATTGTAGTCAAACGCGAAACCAGTTTTTAATAAAAAAAAAAAGCTGTGTGTATGTCTATGGATATTTATTTATTTCAGTAATGTGTGATCCGATTTGAGTGTGGCTTTTTTATATTAAAGACTACCTAAACGAATAGAGATTCGTAGCCATGTTTTATGAAAATAGATATGTTAGGTGTATTAGGATATCTTTTGAGGATTTTATAGTTTGTAGTTATCACACATTAGTCATGGTACTTTTGACAAAATTTGCTTGCTTTATTGAACATTTTAAATAGGTACATATCTAGGACTGCCATCCGTCCAAGTTTCCCTGAATTTATCCAAGTTTTGGAGGCGTCCGGGGGCGGGGTTTTGGAAATTGTCCAGGTTTCCTCCCAAAACTAGACATTGGAAATTTCGCTTATCTTCTTAGTATTTCTGTATAGATTACAAGACATACCTACAACAAACCTAAACATGTTAAATTGAAATGTGTTTACCCTACTGAATGAAGAGGGTTAATCTTTGTCGCGCGTATTATCCATGTACGTATGTGAGATTCTTCATTCGCTCGTAGCACTAGAACGGCTAGATGGATTTTAATTAACGAGGTAACGTTACATTCGTCGTGACAGCGCAGGTGTTTTAGGATAGCTTACGTCACAAAAAGTAAACCACAGCGACCGTAAAAATTAAAGTTTGTCAAAATGAACTGCAGACGTGTGGAGAGCTTTTTAATCACATAGGTGTATACATCTTTTTACCCGACTACGTTAGTTGATTTTTTACGCAATCGGGGTTTTTATTTATTTTTTATTGAAATTGTTATTGTCCACTGATTTGACAGATGGCAACCCTGAATATACCGTAATATTTGCTCGATAAAACAATGACTATTTATTCTCACAGTTTCGACGATTTTGTAAAAGTAGCTTTAATTATGATTAAATGAATCCATGGTGCCAGCAATATATCCCTTCTTTGCATACAGAAATAACGTCTTTATCAGTTTTATAAGCCGGACCTTGTATAATCTGCAGCTGTGGCTTGTATGTTATGTGAGGGCTTTTTAATAAAAACGGAGTTTTTTTTTTTTTTTTTTTTTTTTTTAATTAGAATGGGATCGCTCTTGACCTTAATTTAGAGTTTTAGAATTCGAAGAATTGTCCAAATATCAAGCCGTTCTATCGACGGATTATACACCTCATGCTCATATTGTGGAGTAACGAGTCGAACTACCAAAAGATCTTTCAGCTACAAATTTATTCCAGTTATTAAAATAACTATTTAGGTAAATAAGAACCAAAAAGTGCGGCAGCATTTTTGTATGTTGCGGGGTCCATGTCCCATGTTCCACTCTGGGCATCAAGACAAAACGAACGACACCTCTCCCATCAAAAACAGAAATCTACATACATAAATGCATATGAAAAAC
Source organism: Oegoconia quadripuncta (assembly GCA_949316235.1). Lineage (NCBI taxonomy): Eukaryota > Metazoa > Arthropoda > Insecta > Lepidoptera > Autostichidae > Oegoconia > Oegoconia quadripuncta. The sequence continues at coordinate 448,377 of OX438747.1, forward strand.
ATTACACTCCTTTCTGAGGCGGGTAACAAAGAGTTGTCCTGATAAAGTTATTGTGTAGACCATTGATGACCATGTATGGCTCAGTTATAGTTAAAATAACTTGATACAGACAAACAAAGCGACATTTAATAGTAATTATAACCGTGAGTGTCGACAGGTGGTCGGCGGGTCCCGTAGCCATGTTGTAGATCATTTTGTCCCCAAACGCCTCCACAAAGCTTGCTGCGTCGAGACTGTCTGCCTCTCTTTCCTTTTACACAATAAATGTGAGACGCCAGACCGTTCGACGGCCGAGCCTCTACCACACGAGCGCGGTAATATCGCCATTCATAACACGCTTATTCATAACACGCTTATTCATAACACGCTTATTCATAACACGCTTATTCATAACACGCTTATTCATAACACGCTTATTCTCATAGGAGCGGTACCTATTCGTGTGCTTCCTACTTGTCTTCCTCTAATCTAACTTATGTGTAAAGCAATGTATTAATTTGGTCCGCGTAATAATAATGTTTCGGACACGTCTTCTACCAAACTAGGCAATGGATACTAGATAACGTTAAAAATAATGTTCAAATTGCTGCTTGATGAGTGTTTTATTCTATAAATGAATGTTTGCAACAAAAATACAAGTTTAAAATATTATAATTATAAATTGTTTTTTGACATGAGCCAACAATTTATCTCTATTGTTTGTTAAATTCTAATTTTATGTAACAAGTTAACATAGATTATATAGCCAATCATTCGTTTTCTCGGGGGTTACTTAAATTTTTTAAATCCAAATTTACCCCTAATAGGACCCTTTAAACTTCAAGCCTTTTTCAACGTAAGATACATATCATTTGAAGTCAATTTGAATCTATTGGAAATAAAAATAGGGCTTAAGCATTTCACTGTTAGTCAGTATCTCCAAGCGGCGAAAGAAAGCCACAGGATCATTGTTCTTTTCTTTTTTAATAAAAGTATACAACTAATACAAACTCTTTACCCGTAATCCCTCGACGTCGTCATCGCGCAGTCTGCACGCGGTAGTGCCGCCCGGTGTACCGCGCGTCTGCGAGTGGCTTCACTCATTGCTTACACAGCCATTGTTGACTTTCAGATCACGTTCCGAAGCTTTTTTGCTCTTGTTCCGTCCAATAGCGATCGAGTGCTCAATGTTCGGAATTTTAAACCGTTCTCTAATTAAAATGATAGTTATCTGTAGTTGGTTCGTTCGCTAATTATTATATTTTATTATTTTTTTAAGTAGTTCAGTCTGTATCATTGTTTCTATTTCTGTTTGTATTACAATCTACGCGTTGTTTCGTTAATTTGAGTCTTTATAATGATGACGTTCAACATGTTTTGTTTTATTTAACCGATTTCAAAAAAGGAGGTTCTCAATTCCAAACCACTCAGGTCATAGTGATACACTTTCGTTAGACTTGTGGTCCAGTGACAGCCAGTGTAGTGGTCACCCATCCGCGAGTGCTTCGTGGCGCATTCGCATTTGTCTTTCGTTTTGTTTGTATCAATACTTGAACCATTTAACAACAAGTTCTGGCAAACTCTGACTCACACCAGAAGTTATCAAAATATCTTCATTGGTCACCATTGTTATAGAATCGAATGGTACTGAGCCATAATTGTGTAACACTTCCTGCTTCCTTCGGGTGGCAATTACCTCCCCAGCGCAGCTGGAAACGGTGCAGAGTTTAACGAATTAACCAGCCTTGACATTAGAATGTGCGCTATTAGTTAGTTGGTAATAAACACTATAAGCAACTGTTCCGCGTCGTAAACACTATCTTTATAATGTAGGAAATAGAAATGGCGTCTTTGGCATTTCCCAAGTGAAGTGATACACAATTTGCTAACAGAAGCAGAAACTAAGTGATAATTGGAATTTGGCGTCTACCGCATCCGTGGCTCAATGTAAACTGCTGTCCAGCTACCACCATCTGCGCCAAGCAGCAAAGTTGATGGCATTATTGTGCCCGGTTATTCTCCCAAATAAGTGGAGGCTTCCACCTTCGGCCTCATCTTCGCTCAATTCATGACTCTGCCCCCGTCTGGAGTACGTTGCGAATCCAAAATAATTACAAGCATATCCAGTGATAACCTCTAATCCCCTGTATTTGGAAAGCAGGATATCACCCACACTTAGTTGACGTGCCATTTATAAGGACCAAGCGTTTTAGGTCTTCGTTTCTCATGCGCACGGCTAAGGAGTGGAACGCATTGCCTCCGTCTGTGTTTCCAATCGCATATAACCCGCAGCTCTTTAAAGTCAGGTTAAATAGGCATCTTCTGGGAAAGCTCGTTCCATCGTAGACCTTATCTCGACATTAGTCCAGATTAAGGTCAAGAGCGATCCCATTCTAATTAAAAAAAAAAAAAAAAAAAAAAAGTAAAAGCTTGGAACACGAAGAATACTTAGTTGAATAGCAGTTCGATGGAAATCAATAAGTCAAAAATGACTAGCAGAATACTAAACAACTACAACCATTCTACCGTAACTCTATTGAAGTGTTGGCTCTTTACCTATGAAATTGGAGTTTTTTTTTCTTCGTTAATCATATGTACCAATTCCTGCGATTTTGAAAGCTATATCCAAATTTGTTTTTTATTTGGAAAAGGGAATAGTATTTCAATGTTTCACATGAAATATTTTTTTAATTTCTGGGCTAAATCACATAATAAAAAAAAATTTGAACAGACCTCTTTTCATGTGGTTCCCATAATCATTTCTTAGATTCGCTGAAACTTTTATAAAGCGGTTATTTTTTTAAATTAACACTGCCTATACTTAACTTAATGTTATCCGATATAATACACATAAAGTTTAACTAAATTTTGATTTGCCGTTCCCAAAAAGAAAAACAAAAATGTTTGTATGGAGAAAACGAAATTCTTCTTACAAAACGCCAATTTCATAGGTCCCAAGGACTTAATATTTGGACTTGAACTCAAAGTCTCATGGACAGTAATGATCACTGTCACGTAGGTTGTCTCATTCATCTCTTCTCTAACCCCCTTATTTTTCTATATACCTGTCCATAAAAAGCTTAAGGTCGGTAGATATGGTGGAAGTCACGTATTCTTTTGATGTATATAGGTCGTATGAAACATTTCATTGAAATTCCATCTGGCCAGATATAACTCATCTGTTCCTGAGGTGGCTGAAATATATCAAACAAACGCGAAACCAGTTTTTAATAAAAATAAAAATAAAAAAATTATTTCCTAGGATAAAATTATCCCTTGAAAACGTCACTATTAATATTACACTTAAATTTACGGCTCATTCACAAAGCTGACACCCCAGAGAAGAACGAGCAAGAAACTCTACGGTTGCTCTTTTAAACAGATTATGGGTTACAATTTGTGATTTGATAATTATATGAATAGATGATAAACAATCATGGACATAACCAGCCCGTTCGCATAACCAGGCTATTTCACAATTAATAATGAAATATTATAATATAAAATAATAATCAATAATTTTGTAATATAAAAACCTTTTTTTTTTTAAAGAGCGACCTCTCGCGTTTCTTGCTTGTTCTTCTCAGGGGAAAATTGCCTTTTGAACAAGCAGTAGCTTTAAAAATGTAAAATCTGACTATTTTAAGTGTACCCCTGTGTACCTACAAAATAAAGCATTTTTGATTTGAACAAGACAGCTATGTCCATGCTTGCTTATCATTCAAATAGTCAGTGATTTTATAATAGCCTTTTGCTAATAGCTATATGTATATAGAGCTAATAGCTATATATATATATATACAGGGCGTCCCAAAGTTATGGGACATGAAGGGGAAGTACCTTAAATATTGTAGATAGTGAATTTTGCTCAAAGAAGACTTTATGTTATTTTTAAAAGTTAGTAATTCTGCATTCATAGATTTTCTAAAAATTACTTGCTTCGGCTGGGAATCGAACCGACTTAAATGTGAAAAAAAAAACACCCTACTTTTATGATGCCAATCGAAAGAATAGCTAAAAAATAATAACTCTGCCTAAGTAACATAGTATTTTAAAAGAAAGGAACAACATAAAATGATTGAGTCAAATTTCAAGAAAGTTATTTATTGCCGACGACGTTCGAAAAGTAGCGATATTATCATTCCAAAGATAGCATTGATTATTCGTAAATAAGTACCCACTTCATAAAATAGGTACTAACATAGTTTTCCTTATTATAAGTGCACGTGTAGATGAAATGATAACAAGAGGGATCACATTTTGAGCATTTAATTAATTAATTTACAAAAAAATACCTACTTAATTGACTACGGCAGTTTCATGTATGTTTTTTATTTGATTAAAATGATTAATTTCACGTTGTTCCTTTCTTTTAAAATACTATGTTACTTAGGCAGAGTTATTATTTTTTAGCTATTCTTTCGATTGGCATCATAAAAGTAGGGTGTTTTTTTTTTCACATTTGAGTCGGTTCGATTCCCAGCCGAAGCAAATAATTTTTAGAAAATCTATGAATGCAGAATTACTAACTTTTAAAAATAACATAAAGTCTTCTTTGAGCAAAATTCACTATCTACGATATTTAAGGTACTTCCCCTTCATGTCCCATAACTTTGGGACGCCCTGTATATATATATATGTGCAACGACCTGTTTGGTGTAGTGGTTAGCAACTCTGACCACTACACCAAAAGGTTGCGGGTTCGAATCCCGCTGGGGGCATATGTTTGAATACGAACATGTGTACCCGAGTTATGGATGTTTTCATTTATGATAAGTATTTATTTACAAAACAAAAATGTATTTATGTAGTATATCAACCATCTGGTCTCCACAACACAAGCCTATAGTTGCTTACTGTGGAACTAGATGGCGCTGTGTGTATGTCCAAGGACATTATTATATGAGATACTTTACCGGTATCCCTTTACGTAGATATGAAATGCTACTCTGGAAGATGTGGAATTGAAGGCTGTCGTTTCATCAGTCAAAATTTGAGTCAAAAAATGCGAGAATGCTAAATACAAATTAGCTGGTTAGTCTCCGGCATCTCGTCAATGTCTCCGCGCTTGGCGGGAACGGTACTGCTTTCAAGTCTTTGTCTCGCCGTTCCCACACCACGGCTTACAATCGGAGCCCACCTACTTATCTTTGTCATCTGTCACATTCCTCAGTTTATCTTAGTGGACGCTTGCACCGCTCTGTGATATGTCCACAATTACATGTACAATTTATCTGAATAATCATGTGAACTGTCCCCACTAGTGGACGTACCTATTATTTGACGACCGAATGGTGTAGTGGATAGTGACCCTGTCAGCGAAACCAACGGTTGCGGGTTCGAATCCCGCGACGGGTAAATGTTTGTGTGACGAATATGAACACTTATTCCTGAGTCATGGATGTTTATATAAATATTTATGTATGTTTATCCGTTATTTAGTATCTTAGTTTGGGACTAGATGATTGGTGTAAGTGTCCGAAATATTTATTTATTTATTTATTACCTTTTGACTTCTGATTCGTTGCCGGTATTCAAGTTACCTACATAACGTCACGACCTTTATCCCAAATGGGGTGATCAGAGATATCCCAAACATTGACGTTTGGGTGTTGCAAACATTAAAAGTTTAATCCATGATTCCCCTTCGAAATATACAGAAATGCACACGCGATAGGGAGTGAACGCACGGCCGTTGAAACGTGCTAGTCTATAGATGTTTTTGGTGCAAAGTCCCATAGTCGCTTTTTACGACACCCACAGGAAGACATAGGTAGATGATGAAGTGTACAAAGGCGGTCTTATCGCTGATAGCGATTTCTTCCAGACAACCTCGGTTAAAGAAGCTTTTTAATAAGTAGTTGGATAGTGCAAAGTAAAAAGTGATATTCTTTTTATGTGCCGAAACCACACAGCACAAGTATAATTACATTAAATACTTGTATTCATAAGCTACGTCGTATATGTCTAATTACATTAAATACTTGTATTCATAAGCTACGTCGTATTTTCCAAACATGCCGTATCCCGTCCCTCGCTGTACTATGTACCATTGAAAGAAAGAAAGAAAAAGTATTTATTCCGTGTCACATATCGTAAACTAAACAATAATCTTAAATTCTAGCAAAATACATACATATATATATATATATATTGAATAACATCCATAAATTCTGTCGACGCATTCGAAAAAATACAAAACAATAATTTCAAGGGATAAAAATTGGTTGAAAACGTTGGTATTAAAATTTACTGCACCTTCATAAGGCCGATCGTTTTAAGTAGGTATTAATGTTACAATTTGTTAAATAAAATGTATGTTTCCCGCTATCCCGGGTTCGAATCCCGCTAGGGGCATATGTTTGTATGATGAATACAGAAATGTGTTCCCGAGTTATGGATGTTTTTCATTTATATATGCATTTATTTACCAAAAAAAAACATGTATTTTATGTATATATATATGTATGTATATATGTATATATATGAATTTGTGTGTGTTATGTAGTCAATAATATATTATATGTTTAAGTGCAGTTAAATTATCTAGTTATAGTTTGTAGGCTTAGTTTATGTATTTTTATCTTTACGTTATATTTTTTACCAACTATAAAATACACCCGTATTGCTACTATTAGTGCAAACCTCACCTACTGGTAGCTTGTATCTTTACCCTAAGGTTTGCCTGGAAGAGATCGCTGTTAGCGATAAGGCCTCCTTTTTGTGCGATTAATGATGTACGCTGTATCTTTTGTTAATTGTGCAATAAAGAGTATTTGTATTGTATTGTATTTGTGTAGTTTATCAACCATCTGGTATCTATAATACAAGCCTAGTTGCTTAGTGTGGAACTAGATGGCGCTGTGCGTATGTGCAAAGATATTTATTTATGTATAATTAGAGATAACGCCGAGCGCTTAATGTCCGTCCATGCTTACTATCATCAGTCAGAAATTTTATAATAGCCTTTTTTACAAGTTTCTGTATTACGGTAGGAAAGCCAAATTATGATATTGGCCCCTTGTTTGGTACGATCCTGACACCTTCGCTTCATTCACTCTCACAAAGTTATTAATACAGTAAGTGGGTACTCTTGAGTTGGCCTTTCTTGACGTCACCGATTTGATCGTAGTACTTTGGCCATGGTGTTCCTCTACCAACACTAACATCTGTAATAAATATCTAACGGATGTGGTTGTATTGTTTATGTCTAAAAATCAATATAAGAATCAGTGTTTGGAAGTCCTGTCGGACATTACTGATACTTAAGTTTTAAATTAACAGGTTCGGATTGCTTTTCTGTCTCTGCAGTTATATATAAAATTGTCGTGGATAACGGAGTTGGTTACACAATGACCTCCATTGTCTACATATAAGATTATAAAACATAATTGTATTGTGTAGCTGTTAGTTGTCCTGAATAAAATAAAATAAAACACTACCACCCATATTAGTACCTTTTGCATTAGTGTTCTGTACTAACAAAAGTAATTACAAAATCAAAATCAAAAATCAAAAAATGCTTTATTTTGTAGGTACACAGGGTACACTTAAAATAGTCAGATTTTACATTTTTAAAGCTACTGCTTGTTCAAAAGGCAATTTTCCCCTGAGAAGAACAAGCAAGAAACTCGAGAGGTCGCTCTTTTAAAAAAAGGTTGTTATATTACAAAATTATTATTTTATATTATAATATTTCATTATTAATTGTGAAATAGCCTGGTTATGCGAACGGGCTGGTTATGTCCATGATTTTTTATCATCTAAATAATCTGAAATTTTATAATATCCGTTATCTAGTATCCATAGCACAGGCTTTGCTTAGTTTGGGACTAGATGATTGGTGTAAGTGTCCGAAATATTTATTTATTTAATATGCTTTCTTAATAAGTTTCTGTTTTATAGTATCTTTAAATTTATTGAAAGGAAGATTTTGTATATCAACATACCATACCTTTTCAATCTTTCTACCATACCTTTTCAATCTTTCTAAGTCACCCCACTCATACTTTTCAATGATCTCATTTCCACTACATTAATTCTAGTTTTATGCATCTTCTGTAATACCCAGCATTCACTCCCCTTCATCAGCATTGGGATCAGCCAGACATGTCTTTTTGGCAGATTGTATGTCTCATTGTCTAATTCCAGTCTCCACTATCTCTCGTATATTGCTAACTGAAACCCAGCATGAATTATCACAGCTATTTCTGGATAATTATAATTTTTCCCAAGTGGTTGAAAGCAGGCCAGATTTCTATCGTTCATTACGTCGGAGCACAGCAATTATGTCAAGTAGGTATTTGTTACAAATTGCCCTGTGACGTGTCTGTACCGTTGTGTGAGTGCGTGTGAGGGCCTCCACGATCAGTGGGGCTATTATATGTAAACTATTCATTACTATCGAAATCCATCATCAGTCTGCTCGCTGCCGATGAAAGTAACAGTGACAGAGTCACGGTCACGAGCTCCCAAAAGCTAATAAATCCTGACTCAAAAAGATAGAATCAGGAATAGCGTAATTAGGGAGTTGAGCAGTGTGAATGAAGACGTAGTGACAAAGATTGAAAAAGGTATGCTGAGATGGTTTGGACATGTGGAGAGGATGAATGAAAGAAGACTCACGAAAGAGATATACGAAGCGAATGTCGATGGTAGTGTTGGTAGGGGAAGACCACGTCGAACGTACCATGATCAAATCGGGGACGTCTTAAAGAAAGGCCAAGTCAAGAGTACCTTAAACCAACGAGCATGTATGAACAACTTTATGAGAGTGAATGAAGCAAAAGAGGTGTGTCCGGATCGTAGCAAGTGGAACTCTGGTCTCTGCCTACCCCTACGGGAAACAGACGTGACTTTATGTATGTAAATAAATCCTGTACCTATTCAAACGTACGCATATATAAAGAAATTTTACGTTTTGTTAGGGTAAATGCGTGCTCAAAATATTGACGAGGAACGACGAGTGTCATGTGTTGTGTGTATGTCCAGTCTCTGTCTGGATGTACCTTAATTTGAGGTCCTATTTGAGGGCGATTATTTTTTTATATTCAAGACTAAAGTCCCCCAGTTTAGTAAGGTTCTAGCCATGTTTGATGAAAGTCTGATACTTTTAAACACGTACTTTCTCGTATACGTGGATGATAATACTATGTTTAGCTCACAGAGTGTCCTAAATTTCATTCGCGTGGAATATTTCATCAAAAATGTAGCCTATATCCAGGCCCTAATCTATCTACCAATCATATCTGGAGATCTGTAGCACAGGTTTCGAACCTATTTCAGACTCCAGTCTCTCACAAAGAAATTTGTTTTTGTATTTACCTAACATTACTATTTCACAATGTACCTATTTCTTTGTGGTGAGATAATAAATATTATTATTATTATTATTATATTTCATCCAAATCCGTGCAGCCATTTAGACGTGTACATACATACAGACTTTCACGTTTATAATATTAGTTGGGTTATGATATTTTTAACATCCTGCTATGTATAGTTGTAAATGTTTTTGTCAATGTGTTACTTGAATAAATAAAACCCGCCACCTCCTGTATGGTCCACCACCTCCTGTAGGGTCCACCATCTCCCGTGTGGTCCCACCATCTCCCGTATGGTCCCGTCACTCGATCGTTGTGGTGCGGGCCGGATTACAAGTGGTACCTACCAGCTAAGTAACGGTCCGTCCCTGTTAGCGGCGCGCTAATCACTAGCATGCTCCGCCGACCCACCGCGCTCGGCGAACTGCTGCCCCACAACTAATGTGTTTACAGTTAATATTTAATGACAGCCATCTGCGATGTGTACTCTGTGGACACACGTCGACGTGGATCGTGTGCTTGCTTGTAGAGCTTATGAATGACGCTTTTTGTATACCAAAATTACGCCAAGTCTCGCAAATCTTTGACATAAGTCTGGCATTCTTGTTAACCTTGTTGCAAGATTAGAATTATTTATGGCTCGGACGTCCAGTGAATGTGAACTACGTCTAGTCTACGTGTTGTTTTGAAATGTTACTAAGTTATTTGAAATATAATGCATACTAATATCACGTTGAAAGGGAGAGATATAGCCTGGGACCCGAAGAATGACATAGGCTACTTATCATCCTGAATATGTAACTGATAAAGTAATTCCACGCGGTTGAAGTCGCAGACGGAGTGCTAGTGTATTTGTAAATGTACTGTCAGATCTTCGTTACGCAGTGATTTCTTGATTGCAAGTCAAATCATCTTTTTAAATTACCATGTATTTACATTCTTATTTACAGTCACAACTGTTGAAAGTATTCATAAATAAAGGTTTATGATAGTCATTCACTAAATGGAAAGTCTAATGCCAGACTTGGTTCTACACGAGTCCCACAACTTTTTAATTGGCATAGACTTGGCATCCATTTTAACATTGAATGTTTTAATGTGATAATTTTATAGTCATTGGACAATAGCGGACGGTACCAGTTGTGCGACGTCGCAATCGTACCGTACCCAACACAAAGTGGCAATAATAACTTGAAGTGCCATTAATTTGAATACATTTACTTTAATTGTATGTAGATGATCTCATTGTGGCTTCCGTTTGATCTTACATAATATATGTGTCGCTATCCGTTTTCGATTAGCGAAGTTAAGCAATGTCTGGCGCGGTCAGTCCTTGGGTGGGTGACCACGATTGGCATTTTAATACGAGTATTCCTGTGCTTTTGAGGACACGTTAAATAATCGGTCCCGGTTGTTTTCAATCTTGGCTTAAAACGTTGACTGTCACCACCACACCGAGCCCGCGTGGTCGATTACGGCACAGACCCTCTCCTAGTGCCCCAACAGTGGCGACGTGATGATGAATCACTCTTCAACGCCTGCTTCCGCCTCTCATCCTTCCTTTATCTCCTTTTTAAGATTTATCTTTAACAGGAACCACACGGTATCTTACGGTAACATTTCTTAAATACACCGAAATCGATAACGTGCTCGTAGTTCATAAAGGAGACATGCTTGAACAGGTCATTATCGAAATACGTGAATTTTGAATAATTTTATCTAATCCGTCAACGATAAGCGGTTTCGCTGGAATATAAAAATTTGTCTGTAATTCAATTCGTGATTCACTTTTGCTTTCTTACGAACCGTTCGCTGATTCAACGTTGTGTAAAAACGTGCCTCCATACGTCTGTCACTTGTGTCGCAATGCTGCGGAAATTGGCGCTCTCAGTTATTAGCAATTACGCTAATGATATCGATCGAAGCTTTCTAGCTCCAGTTGAGACGTCAACAATAGATGTTTGCCAAAAAAGTGCTTTCCCAGCGCATGCGCGGTGAGAGCGCGCGGGCGCCGGGCGTCTTTACATAACTATAAAACGCCTAATGAAGACGTTCGCTGCGTCCTCGACCGGTTCTTCTGTTCGATGACGGTCACGTAACTCTATCACTTTCTTCTGTTTCATGCTGTGGTACGGTCGACCACATGGATGTCATGAGAACTCTGAAATATCGAATGAAAGCTCAGTTTTCGCATAAATCCGTAGACAGAGAATATGCTCGATTACAATGGCGTGCGCAGCATTATGTCACAGGGTAGGGGTACGCAGAGTGATAAAATTTTCTATTAAATAAGAAAAAATACAACTACAAAGCGCCGGTGTCTCAGCGGTTAAGACGCGGTCTCCCAATTTGGGAGGTCCGAGTTCGATTCCCAGGCAGGCCATGTACTAATGAGTTTTTAAATTTAATTACTTGTGTGCATTTATACGACTGCTCTTAAACGGTGAAGGAAAACAACCTGCATGCCTGGGAAATAAAAATTCGAAGGCATGTGAAATCCCCAACCCGCATTGGGCGAGCGTGGTGGACTATGGCTCATACTTCCTCATATACGAGGGAAGGCCTATATCCCTGCAGTGAGATGTTACGGGCTAATGATGATGATGCCAACTACAAAACTTCGATCACCAATATAATAACTTATTCTTATAGCAATAGAATCAGCTGTCTTAACAATTAATGCATTTCGAGTCAAGCTACTGCGAAAATCTGAACTAAGTATTGAATTTTGATATATTGATAGTACATGCTGATAACTCGTTCAACTTGTGAAGCTTGTAGGACAATTTGCTAGGGCAGGCAGTGGCTTTTTGTATTCTGCAATGTGACTTTTAAATTTTAATTCAATACATCGAAGTGGGTTATTAATAAAATGTGGAAGAAACTACTACAACTACAGTCACTCTGTTATTTCGTAGGCTCACAATACCCGCTCATAGTCAGAATTTTCATTATTTTGAGCTACCGCTTGTTCAAAAAGCATTTTCCCCTGAAAAGAACAAGCAAGATGTAAAGGGTTGCTCTTCTTTAAAAAAATTTATATATTACAAAAAAGGAGCAATATGCTGGCTTGCGAACGATGTGGTTACATCTATAATTGTCATCCAATCACCCTGATATTTTATTATATGCTCAGTATCTCTAAATTTCTTGTTAGGAAAATTTTGTATTTCAACGAGAACCTTGTTGAAAAGACGTATACACTGCAATATTGATACGACGGATCCATCTCCACGAAGACGCTTTGATAGAAAACGTTTCCTTTCTAAAATGATTTAAAAAGGTTAATTGTGGTTGAAACAAAATATAATAACAATAATGCGCCGACGTAACCCGGTGACCTGACAGAAGCCCCACATGCGCCGACATCGACAATTTGCGCAACTGTTATTAAATCTGATCACAGTCGTGCAAACATCGGCGCATCGCTGGAAATGTTAGCTTTTGTCTATCTCTATCTATTGTCCATCGTTTCTCAAACTGTGGGTCGCGACCCCCCACCGGGGATAACCAATCTGTCAACAAAATTAGAGCCTTATTAATAAATAGAATAGAATTCCTTTATTCGACACACTGAACGACATGTTAGATATACAAAAACGGAAAAAACCAATAACTTTACCAAGTAAAAACTATCAGTGAGACTCGATCTCAATCCTAAGATGGATTAGAGCTATTAGAATCGGTGTCGTAAAGTGGTGTCAAAAAAGGTCTTCACTGTAATTCACACAAATTGTAACAGCAGTTTAGTGGTCTCGTACATCGAACAGTTGCATCGAAGTGAAATTCAACCGAATTTATTGAATGGTAAAGGTTAATCAAACTTATTAAAACACTTACGTCTTTTTGAAACCGAGAAAAGAAGAATTTTGATCCTTACGCCACATCAAATGCAGACGAAAATTGCAAAAATATTTGGTACCAAACTATCTACGCAAACACACACTATGTAACATAATTGCATTACATTAAATCTGTATTTCATTGCAGAGTTGGGGAGCCTGGTGACTTGTAACAACAAGCAACGTATCTTAGAGCAAACACCAATCTCCACAACAAAATGTACCGATAGTTTGTTCTGTCCATAAATAACTTGCACGATCAATTCCGATCTCCAATCATCATTATCAGCCCGTACGGGTCCTGCGTAGTCAACACATATCCTTTTCGATTCGGAATGTTTTAAATGGTTATTTCTAATTAACAAATTGATGAAAAAATGCATGTTATCGCGGTTTGAAAGTCGATGAGATCTTTTCGCAACTAAATAGACGCTTAGGCATTGCGTTGTCACGTCTCGTTTCGTGACCATTTCGTAACCCCACCTAGAAAGAAGCTCCGTTGCATTTCAACTGTCCAAATGCAAGCGACAAAAACCGGCTGCATCGAACTAGTTCTCGAGGACCAAAAGAAACGACAACAAAAGCAGAACAAATCGTGAACTACTGATATGGCGACAAAATCGAAGTAGGACGTGTTTTGAGTGTAACTTTTTGAAGAGATTGCGGAAAATTCCGAACGTCACAAATGAGTTGTCAGCATTTGCTGGCAATGGACTTCAAATATTTTCATATTGAATGCATTTTATGTTTATTGTCTAAATGGTCTTGCTTGTCTGTCAGTCAGTCTGTTCATACTAAAGGGTGTATCAAGAAACTTGAATTTTAAAAACTTAAATATAATAGTTTTATGTTCTTTTCACATTTTTTTCCATCTCTTTCCGACCCACTTACATATTGATAAGAGACAGATCGTTGTCGCGCCAATGTTTCCGCAATTCACTTACGTAGCTTATGAGCTAAGGCCCAATGCAGGCGATCAACTATAATTGGACAGATAAAAACGAAAGTTTTCCTCAAACACAGTGTCGCTGACCCGACCGTAGCCAATTTTTATCGGAGAAGATAGAACTTCAGAATGAAGTTAACGATTAGAAATTAGTCGGCAGCGTGCATCTTTGTATTGCGGACGATCTCCAAGACAATCAGCCGTTATATCTGTAGATAGGTATAAGAGTAAAATTGGATACCGACTAATATTCCTAATGTCGCATCGTGTCCGAAACACATTCGGCCCGAATCAGACACAAGATATTTGCTGTTCAGAAATTAAATTCGTCAACATTGCAAAATGTAAACGCATCGGGACTTGCGATATGGCAACACTGTCGAAACCAACTCTTGTTTCGACGAATAAACAAACATCGCCTGAAAACTTAGACAAACATTTCCGACTCTAGCTAGTACACGATCAGAACAAATCGCTGGGTCGCGAACTCGCGATACGGCAACGTAATCGCACTGCACTTGAACGTGGCGAATTAATAATTTTATCAGTTGCTTGTTATCTCCATTCACCCAGGTCTCAGTCAGATCAAGGCCGCCTCATGCCATGACCGTGGACCCGTCCGCCCGTGGGCACCTGATTGAAGTACTAGGTCATACTCTTACACTAGATATCATTATAAATTAAAGAGAACCCTCGAGCGAGTCTATCAAATCATCTGAGTAAACAAACCAACTGTATTCGCAACTGTATAGCAAACCGCCTCCGTGGCTCAATGTAAACAACATTGGGTTTACGATTCGCAGGTCGCGGGTTCGATCCCCAGCGGGGTACGTGTTTAAGTACTCGGTTTGGTTGGTGGTAGGGCATTTTAAATGTCCGCCTGACTAGCTACCACCATCTAATCTAAATCTGCCGCCAAACAGCAATGTTAATAGCATTGTTGTGTTCCGGTTGTCAGAGATAAGATAGCCAGTCCCCCAAATGTGTTGGGGTTTCCGGGTCAGTACGCTTCCACCTTCGACCTCATCTTCACTTAACATCAGGTGTGATTGAGGTCAAGTACCAATCCGTGGTGCATAAAAAAAAAGAAAATCCTCATTGAATCCGCATAAAATTGAATCCGTTTATGGCCTAGACAAGACCCCTGGTTAGAGGTGGCGGGTTTACTCTTATGAGACTTCTACCAGCAGTATCATTTTGAGCATTTATGAAGCACTCGCGGCGCAGTCGCACCTATTGAAAACCATTACAGAAGTTAAATAGGTGAAGGCATTTTGTGAAGGTTGTGCATTAAAAAAAAAAAGGCCTGCTATTTGAAAACACTGACTAACAGGGGGTCAGTAGTGCTGATGCAAAGATGGAAACAAATTGAAAAGATGTGTTGTTGCGGAGTTTCTTGTCGCTTCTTCTCCATAACCATAACACCTTGCGAAGCGATGTAGTTTAAAAAAAAAAATAACATGTTGACTTTCAATAAGTGATATTTTTGTATCCTACATTGAATAAAATATTTTTGATTTTGATTTTGCTGGAACGGTGTGATGGTTTATGGCCGTTTATTTACAGATTACTTAATACCGTCTCCGAGTAAAAAATCTTCCTTCTTACGTATAAACGTATGGTTGTTGATGTTTTTTTTATATCGGTGAGTTTCTTTACCGTAAAGAAAAAAATAGGACATATTAGGTAAGTGAAATAGAAGTTATTGGCATAGGTAGTTGATTTTTTTTTTTCCAAAACGCACGCCTGACGTTGATATGTCACTGGCGTGATTCTTAAGGTTCCTATATCATGCGAAATTTATTTGGAACTCATCAACTTTTCTTTATTTTTTTAATTTAATGATGTAATTACGTGGCATCTACAGACGCGACGGACCAATGACACAATTAATGATAGTTTAGAAAAAAAAAACATTAAACTACGTATGCCAATACCTTCGATTTCACTTACCTAATAGGCCCTTTTTTCCTTAAGTTAAAAAAAATCGTCCAGTATTGTCCGTACTCCTATCATCACCGTTATCAGCCCATTGCTGGGTATAAGCTTCTGTGCATTACCCATTGGTACCTACATCTAAAATCGTTAATCAGACACATTTGATCTAATTGTCACTGACGTCAAATAAGCTGCTCAGCTTAATAATGGACGACAATTGTGTATGGCACGCATGCACAAAGTAAATGTCCTGTTAAGTTGCTCAGACAGTACGCAACTAGTCACCTTTCGGGGAATGTGAATAATGACGGGGGACGTGAGCCGGACGCTGGCTGTTTGTTTGATTTTGCGTGTCTGTGACGGGCGCTTGTAAACCAGTCCGCGGATTGACTTAGGCTGCTATGTGAGAACGCGACAGACGGGTCCTGCAATTGCATGGCAAACTACAAGAGGATACTGAATAAGTTCTACATTTTGCAACAAAAGCTTTTAATGCTCCATCGTGAGACTCTGCTCATCACATATCCAATACTCACAGAAACTAATAAACAACGAACAACAACATTTATTTATTTATTTCCAAACTTAAAACTATCTTTACAGGTTTACCCTAATGCGATAGTGCAGTGAAGACTACTTACAGTAGTTTATTTTATTTATTTATTGTTATTATTTGTTACAAATTGCAATTTAAAATTACAATTTGTAACAAATAATAACAAGAGCTATATTTGTGAATTCACTCAGAGTACAACTGAAGAGGTCTATCTCCTCCGCAATAACGTTTAGAGTGCGGAGTGCGCGCGTGATAGTTGCCTTAGCGAGCAAGTTAGTCCGGCCGCGCGGCTGCACCAGCAGCACACATACCCGTCGGGGACGTACATACCTACTAGAGACAATATTTCTGGATTGTGGATTTTACCTCTCATTATTTTAAAGATATACGATGTCAGTGATAAGTCCCTTCTTACTCTGAGTTCGTTGTATCCAACCATACCTAAAATAAATAAAGTTGTTACATCAACGGATAAAATCGATACCATAATATCTAAAATATAAATATCTTATAAATTTATTCTGGATCCGCTCTAACATTGCACTGTATTTCTGTTCATGTGGTGCTCAAATAACAGCGTTACATTCCAGAACATTCACAAACTGTTGCTAGGATACTATTTTCGATCAGACTACTAAGGCAAATCAAACGAGCCCAAATCAATGAGGTTGCTTTGTTTCATCTTAGAGTTCCTATTCCTTCCGTCTCCATTATCAGACCAGCTGAAGAAGGTACGAAATGGCAAGTTAGTGCTATTGACCGTTGAGGAGTTCTCTCGCTAGCAGACAAACACCAGGTCGCTATCACCATATTATCGTCGTCGGGCTTCTATTGAATGCCTGAAAGTGGGACAAAATTCCCGTACAAGGCACGAACTCACACGAACGAACCCCCAACGCAAAAAGAGGGGTAGTTTGACCGCTGTATATGTGTCTGTCTGTGGTACCCTAGCAATTAAACGGGTTAGCCTATTATGTGCGGTTTTTTTTTTTTATTTAAACGCATTTTTTCTAGCGACGGTTCTTAGATATGTATTCGCAAAATTCATGCTTTAATCTCCATTCTCCATCCGCTTTATCTAGAATCGTCATTAGTTAAAGATGTCATCTATCCGTAGAGTGGCTTTAAAACACCCACCAAATAACCTAATTAAAAGAAATTGAATTGAAAAATCATTTATATTGAGTTGTCCACCAATGTCTCATTTCAATGCGACTTGAAGTGAATGTACTTTAGATTATGAACATAGCAAATTTTACAAGGACACTTCATTTTATTTTTAGAAATACGACCAAGTCCATAACAGCGAACCCTACCGACATTATGGCCCGTGTCGCCCATGGCGCTCTCCGCCCACTGCGTCCGCTCCCGTCCGAGCAAAACATTACATCCTTTACACGAGCTATAGTCCAGTAAGGACACACTTTAAACTTTAAGCTTAAAAGCCGTGATTTCTTTCACACGGATAGTGTACCTGTCAGTGGTAGAATAAAAATGTTTTCTAATTAATCGATATAGCTTGCTTTAGATATAGTTTTTTTTTTTTTTTTTTTTTTTATAAGGGCGGCAAACAAATAGTGTAGGTATTTAGTAATAAAACATAGACTATTAGATTAAAATTACCACTGTGGAATTCATTGCGTCGGAGAATATATTAGGTCCTTACCTATGAAATTGTCGTTTTGTATGAAGAATTTCATTGAGACTGTTTTCTCCATACAAACATATTTGATTTTTTTTTTTTTTTGGAACGGCAAATCCAAATTTAGCTAAACTTTGTGTTTATTATCGGATAACATTAAGTTAAGTATAGGCAGCGTTAATTTTTAAAAGTAACCGCGTTATAAAAGTTTCAGCGACTAAGAAATGATTATGGGAAGCACATGAAAAGAGCTCTGTTCAAATTTTTTTTATTATGTGATTTATTATATTTCATGTGAAACCTTGAAATAATATTCCATTTTCCAAATAAAAAACATATTTAGATATAGCTTTGAAAATCGCAGGAATTGGTACATATGATTAACGAAGAAAAAAAAAACTCCAATTTCATAGGTAAAGACCCAATATTTAGAACTCCTGTGACTATTTTCAAAAAAAACGAATAATAATTTCTTTATATATGTATATATGAAGAATTTCACCGAGGGCAAATATCAGGACTCAATCAACTATTTTTAGAAGATATAAAGTAGGTAGCCAATGATTAATTTTTTTACAAAATTGTTTTAGAAGATCTTAGCATCTTCTACAACGCAATAAAGTTATGGTGGTAAGTTTAATTTAATACTGCAGGTTTTCAGAAAGGTCAGAAATCATTTTTATTCTATTACAATTTGTAAAGGAGTTATCCGTTAGACTGGTGAGTAAAGATGTGAGAGCTGGTGTCTACTTTGCTCAGCAGCTGAGCTTATGCATTCAGCGGGGCAATAGCGCTAGCGTACCAGGTACTATGCCTCACCGAAGCGAGTTGGACGGCGTATTTTTTCTATAAGATATAGGTATTTTTAATTGTGTTTTATAAATTTGTTGTTTCATGTTAATTAAATTAATTTTTTCAAGGTTTCACATGAAATCCTTTTACAAAGAATCAGGAACTTTAATATTATAGGAAGTTACACCACAAAAATTAAATATTTTACTGGACTACTAGTAAATCAGCGGCAACGTTCTGCCTGCAACGGCAACACTGGAGGCTCATTACCTTTAACAGGTGTCAATAACAAGTCGTCACTATATCATCATTGTTTGCATGGCAAATATTACTGTGCCAATATTATCGAGAATTATCGAAATATTGTATCGCACGCAATCTATTCGTAACAATATAAATATCCTTGCAAGTAAGTATATCGAGCGACTTAGTCAGCACTACATTAAGTGATACACTATCTGTCTGATAACGTCACACTATCTGTGCCGATGGTTGGCCACCGATTGGTTGAATTATTTGAGGCGAGGTTGTACCAGGAACGCTCCTAAAAGTTATGTCAACAAAAGTAGATTACATACATAACGACACGACCTTTATCCCAAAGGGTCAGAGATATCCCAAACAATAGTGTTTGCGTGTTTCAAACATTAAAAGTTTAATGATTGAAATAAATTATCCGCGGTTCACATGAAATATACAGAAATGCACCGTGACAGGGGGTGAGCCCATCGCCGTTGTGACGTGCAAAACTATAGATAATTTTTTTCAGTAAAGTCCCTTAGTCGCCTTTAACGACATCCACCGGAAGAGACGGGTTGGTTCTATTCTATTTGAGTTCCGAAACCACACAGCACAAGAAAAGTAGATTAGCACAAGCATTTATGACATGCAGACAGGAATATGCTTCATGAATCATGACAGAAACATTTATGTAATTACAAAGTATAAAGTAACAACAAAATTGATTGTCCAGGTACACATAGGCCAAGAGATAATGTTGAAAGCTAAATATCTTTGAAACGCCTTAACCGATTTTCATCAAACATGGCTGTCCCCTCGTTTAATATAAAAAAACCGCTCTCAAATCAGATCACGCATTTCTGAAACACTGGACACACGCACGCACGCACGCACGCACGCACGCACGCACGCACGCACGCACGCACGCACGCACGCACGCACGCACGCACGCACGCACGCACGCACGCACGCACGCACGCACGCACGCACGCACGCACGCACACACACACGCACACACACACACACACACACACACACACACACACACACACACACACACACACAACGCCATCAAACACAACACCCCTCGTTTTTCGTCGGAGGTTAATAATTGCCATTAGCACCATTCTGATATATAATATTATTATGTATAGTCAAAGTCGAAGTCAAAAATGCTTTATTTTGTAGGTACACAGAGTACACTTAAAATAGTCAATTTTACATAGTAAATTTTAAATTTTTTAAGCTACTGCTTGTTCAAAATGCAATTTTCCCCTCAGAAGAACAAGCAAGAAACTCGAAGGGTTGCTCTTTTAAAATCAGGCTTTGATTTTACATAAAGATTTTTATATTTCATTATTAATCGTGAAATAGCCTGGCATGCGAACGATCTGATTATGTCCAGGGATGATTATCATCTAAATAGTCTGATATTTTTTAATATGCTTTCTCAATAAGTTTCTGTATAATAATATAATGTCTTTGCACAAACACACAGCGCCATCTTGGTCCACAGTAAGCATCTAGGCTTGTGTTATGGCTACCAGATGGTTGATAAACTACATAAATACATTTTCTTTTTGTAAATAAATACATGTATAAATGAAAAACATCCATATAACTCGGGAACACATGTCTGTATTCATCATACAAACATATGCCCCTAGCGGGATTCGAACCCGCGACCATTTGGTTTAGTAGCAGAGTTTCTAACCACTACACCAAACGGGTCGTCAAATAGTTAATAAATATAGGGTTTGTCTGAAATTTCATGTAGCACCAGTATCTAAATGGGACGCTATGCCTTGCGCATTCACCGATAACAAAATGCATCACCGTGTATATGTGGAAAAATTAATGTCATGCATGAACGGGCCATTTATTATTTCCTTCTTCTGCCTTTTTACGATTATTATTGGTGGTAGGGCATTTTAAATGTCCACCTGGCTAACTACGGCCATCTTATCAAAATCAAAAATATGCTTTACTTTGTAGGTACCTACACAGGGTACACTTAAAATAGTCAGATTTTACATTTTTAAAGCTACTGCTTGTTCAAAAGGCAATTTTCCCATGAGAAGAACAAACAAGAAACACGAGAGGTCGCTCTTTTAAAAAAAGGTTTTTATATTACAAAATTATTATTTTATATTATAATATTTCATTATTAATTGTGGAATAGCCTGGTTATGTGAACGGGCTGGTTATGTCCATGATTGTTTATCATCTAAATAATCTGATATTTTATAAGTTTCTGTTTTATAGTATCTTTAAATTTATTGAAAGGAAGATTTTGTATATCAACAGGAACTTTATTGAAAAAGCGTATACATAACCCTTTGAAAAAATTACTGACTTTGTGGAGGCGACTTATGTGACCTGCAAGTTTATCTAAGGCCCGTATTAATAAACCCTTCTCAAGATTGACACGGCCTCAAGTTGACGCTTGAGAATCTGTTGCATATTAAAACTGCATCAGAAAAAATGGCCTCGACACTGAGACGCGATCCCAATCTCAAGAACGATTTATTAATACTGGCCTAAGTCTACCGCCAAAACAGCAATGTTAATAGCATTGTTGTGTTCCGGTTGTCAGAGATTAGATAGCCAGTCCCCCAAATAAGATGGTGTTTCCGGATCAGTACGCTCGGCCTCATCTTCATCATCGGTGGAATATGAGCCAATTATTGTAGACACAGACTGAGACCCAACATAAGGAATTAATGCCCTGACAAATCAATAAGCTACATTTAGGCTTTGGCGTACGGGAAATATCTAGAAATTGGTTAAATGGCTGGTTATTGGTGTTCAGATTACGAATATGTTTTTATAATTAGCCTATTTATACCTCGTAAGTATTATGTTTGGATATAAGCAATATATATTAAACTATGTATGAAATATGGAAAAGAATCAGTCAATCAACTATACTTTAGAATTCCACTATCCACATCCTGACTCCATAATCAGATCAGCTCCGAGTTACCAAATTATAGTCTTGTCATTTAAACTACACATACATACCGAGTTTTATTTTGATACGACAATTAGAAGTAGGTTAAAATTTACTTCCAAGATTTGTTAGTTATTTACAAGTGAGGCTAATAAAAAGCTTATTAAAAAAAAGCAAAAAAAGCATGTGTCTTGTCGATCTGCATATAGGCATCGACTTTTGCGTGTGTGTGTAATGTTTATGAGACTATTTATTTGAAGTCTGTAATTCTCGTTTTAAAGTCATATTAGAATAACACAACTGCTTCTTTATTTAACTGGGTATACAAAGACAAGTTCTGTTTGGGTATATCGTCCCTTCTAGATGAAAGTATGGCCATAAACAACAGACTAGTCACCACCTGACAGTGTTTTCAAGCCGTCCTTGTAGACCACTTGACTTTACGACTACTTTCAATCGAACTGGATGAACTGTTTAACGATTCCTGCGAATCACGAAATCGTATGAGAATGCCACTAGTTGTCACTTATCCAAAGACTGAAAATCATTTACAGCTACTCGTCGACGGAAACTCGCAATCATTGCGGAGAATTCCCAGCGGGGGAGTAATGCGGAACAATCGCTAAAAATGCCACTGAATCGACTGCTTTTTGCTTTAACGAATGTAATTGAAACAATCTAGCGTGCTAGGCTATTGACTGTTGACAGCTACTTGAATTCTTTGTGTTTTGGACTGACACTAGAGCGACCTTGATGGTCAATGCATGTTACACACAAACTTTATACGTCAGCCAAATCAACTAATTTTTTTATGATTATCTGGGTACACGTTTGACCAGAATCTCACCCCATGCAAAGATGACGATGTGGTCGAAGTTGAAGCACGCAATCCTAGTAAATACTTATTCACCCCTGCTCATGAAGATCCCAAGGTTGTAGGAGTCAGGAAAGATTGACGCCGGATGAGAGGCCATGTCTTGGCTGTTCGCATTTTGAAAGAAAAGTCGAACTCCTTAGTGCGAATGTTCGGTATATTAACTACATACACATCAATTATAATTCGTTTTCTTTGCATGACAAGCAAATATTTTTGTTAGAGGTGAGGCTCTCAAGTTTCTAGAAGACTTGCGCAATACAAAACAGGATAACAATTGCATTGTAATCATTTATGTAGTTTTTGTTAATTGTGCAATAAAGAGTATTTGATTGATTGATAAACAATTGACGAAGCGAAAGGGGAGATCAAATCGCGTCGCTTCTAACAAGGCCGCGCATATTTGGTAGCGACCAGTTCCATTATAATTACGTAAGTAATGAGCAGTTGGGTCAAAACTGCGGCGCTTAGGAGCATCGGAAGTGATACAATGGGCACAGCGCCGCGGTTATCACGCGTTCCGCTCTGATTGTATGTGACTGTGTCAGCGCAGACGCAGCCTCTGCTAGTGCGCGTGGGCGACTGCAGCGATCTGCTTCTTTCATCTATATTTCTTTATCATTTCTATAGTCATGGCACTCTCTGTTGACCATCGGCGCAAGGTCACCTTCATTTCTACCTCAATTGATAGTCCCAAGCAAGAAGTTTCGTAATCCTACTTCCTGATGCTACATTGAATCTCAGACTACTTTAAAGCCCTCGACTGCCTAGTAATCAAGTCTTGGACAAGTCGGATCTTCTCGATCCCAACTTTTGGCGCGTGAGTTTCCACCCTTCATTAATATTATAGGGTCCGCTCCATTTCGATCAGGTCAGAGTAAACATTTCAAACTTATTCAATCATTACCATTACCGTATTTACTGGGATCGCGGGCGTCATGTTCGGTTACATCGTCTCTTTTCACCATAAGATTGCGTTCAAATGCGTCTCCAGTCATTCGTAAAAAAAAACACGTCAGTATTCAATCATTTTGTTTTTAGAAGTTTTCAGTTTTATTGGTATATGATCTGTCTGTAAGTACTATATTTGCACATACATATTCCTTTGACGCGTCTATACAATCACTGCGACACGGTACTAATACGGAACTGATGCGTGGGCTAATGAACCTTACTGCGTTCATCACACGGTTGAAAACTTCAACTTCAAAACTTCAAAAACGGTCAAACTTCCCGGGTAGATACAATATCTTGTGGGCTCACCAAATATGTTAAATGGCCACATCATAAGTCCGGAAGCTTCAACTGTCGCTTTCCTTCCATAAAGTGATATTCGGGTCAAATGCATGTACCAATGCGTTTAATTGAATATCACCTTATCAGTGTAATATCCTTCTTCAAGAGTTGCGTAGGCGTGTTCGCGTTGATTGAGTGCTATTTACATGTCGCTTGAAAATGCACTTCAATTATAATCATCCATTTGCAAATGATTCAGCATTTAACGATAACTGCTGTTTCAATTTTCTGTTGACTTTGAGTGGGGTTGCCTGCCATCAATAATCGTGATCCTGAACTCCTGGCCTTTATTGATTACGCATCTTAAATGTCACACACCACCACATGGCATGTTACTGTCATCTTGTATTTTATTTGCTTTAAAAGTCATTTTCTGTGTTCCATTGGTAAAAATGGTTTTGTTATAAAGTACAGCGAATTACGAATATAATAAAATCTTAAATTTGTATTTCAAATTATGGCGCATTCGCAAGATTGAAGGTGCCATGGATGAATGTTCAATCAAATGTTGCTTGTTACAATGTACCCAATTTTGTTTTACAACAAAATAGGCAAACGCTGCATAAAATCCATACTAATGTTTTATAGAAAGTTTTGAATTAATTTAATGGAAATTTTTGTTGTAACACTAGCAAATCGAGTAAAATCAAACGGTTGTTTTATAAAACTAACTCTTACGTCTTTAAAACATGGTCGAACGACAGCCCTAGGCTTAGGTCTATCTAATTAAGTTTTTGTTACGGAATCAACGCACGGCCATTTGGTAACGTTCATAAAAACAGTGCGAAACATCCTCGATTGGAACATTACTATGAGTTACTATATATACTGTATGATCCGACGGACGCAACCGACGACGCCCGCGCCTCCACCACTGTCGCAACGGTTACTCTTGCCAACAACAAATGAACGGCTCATGATTCCATTGGTATTCATACCCTGAAGGCTGGTATTATACGTCAGATTTTTTCATCAAATAGTCTGATCCGACCATCGAAAAGCGTTGGACCATTATTTTCTTTGAACACGTCTGATCCGATATCGAATTCAATTTTCATTTTTCTTTTGCAATAGGTAACACAAATTCGTCGTCCATTTTTCCATTCTGCTTCGCATTCAAGCACTCGGGATAATAGCTCGAGAACGACTCATAATGTGTTGGTGAAAGGTCTTATCCTATTTTGTACACTTTGGTTGTACTGTTTGTATCTGGCTAGTTTTGCTACGATTAGAGGCTACCATTTAAACAACAAATTCCCACCATTTCTTCGTTTTTTTTTTTCAGTCTCTTAAAATGAATAAAACTACCGAATATATTCAGTACATTTGGATATTTTATTAGAAAAAATGGACATTTTTATCGATCGGGAAATTTTAACGTAAAAAAAACAGCTCGCCCTGGTCAACCTGTTATCTCTGAAAAAGTGGAGCAATATCGACATATTAGTCACGATATTGCTGAGGAACTGGACATTGATCACAAAACTTTATTAACTCTTTTAAATAGTTAACTGTTTTAGTACCACATGAACTAACGGATAGAAACCTGATGGAACGTGTTTTCATTTGCGATTCTTTATTAAAACTAACCATTTTTGAAAAGATTGATGACGGATGATGAGAAGTGGATCACTACGGCAAAAACGTGCGAAGAAGGTCGTGGTCAAATCGCGGACAAAACAAATTGTTGTTGTATGTTGGATTAGAAAGGTAGCGTTCATTATGAGCTCGTACTGTTGGCCGAAACCATCGATTGTGACGTATCCCAACAGCTGATGAGATTATAGTGCAAGCCGGGACCGGAATGACCCGTAGCGTGATGGCCGAGAATTGCTGTAGATACCTATAATTTGAGTTTGTTAGAGATAGTTACAATTACCGCCGCGGGCCGAAGGCGGTCCTATACAAAATCTTGCTACTGCTCCGGCCTCAGAGCACGTTGAACTTAAAATAATCGAGCCATAAATTGAAAATTAAGGAAATCCTCGAGAGACATTGATACATCATCCAGATATACAAACTGTGTTTAAATTCAAATATACCGAACATTCGCACGAAGCGGTTCGATTCTTCATTCATAATGCGAACTACCAAGGCATGGAACTCCCTTCCGGCGTCAGTCTTTTCTGAATCCTACCCTTGGGATCTTCAAGAGCAGGGTGAATAGGCATCTACTGAGATCGCGTGCTTCACCTCCGGACACATCGTCATTTTCCATTGGGTGACATTGTGGTCAAACGCGTATCCAGTTAATCATAAAAAAAAACGATTTAAATCAAACGTGGTAAAAGCCATATCGTATCCATCATCGGTAGAAAATAAAAATCCTTTTTCAAATCGGTTCAGCCGTTTTGGCGCTACAATGCCACAGACAGCCACACAGGTAGACAGACATACGCTTCAAACTTATAATGTCCCTCTTTTTGCGTCTTAGGTTAAAAACGGCCTGAGTTGATAAACCGAAAGAAACAATTACTCAGCAAAAAATACACTTCAGAACTCTTTCAGTAGCCTAATGATGACATTGTGAACTTCAAAACGACGCAATCTCTACAGTAACGGGATCATGATGTCACTCTAAAAGATGGCAAATAAGTCGAACGTAACGGTATATATTTAATATATTTGATTGTAATTAAACTTTATAAAAAAATGTCTTAACTTTGTACATTTATTTATTTCCAACTTACAACTATCTTTACAGGAGTACCCCAATGCGATACTGCAGTAAAAGCTTTACCTACATTGCTAGACAAAGACAATATATATACAAATAAAAAATTACGATTTGTAACAAATAATAACAAGAGCTATCTTTGTGAACACAAACAAAGAGGTCTGTCTCTTCCGCAATAATACATAAAATACGATTAAATTTTTTCTCCGATTTTGGTCTGCTTAAATTACTTAAATGAAGCTATATTTTATACCACCCCTGTAACCCAATTCGGGAGAGACAACAGAGTCACGTCCTACCTGTTTCATGCGATCCTATCATATCGTAGGATACGTAGGGAGAAGTGAAGTGATGAATGATTAACTGGACGTTGAGAAGGAGGAAATACAAAGAGAGCGTGGGAAGACGCAAGAAGAATTTAGTTAAATCCAGATGGACTCCCTCATCAGGATTGATTCCAATCCAATTTTATAGGCCGACCGTACCACATGGTACAAAGGTGATACGAAGTAATAGTCATCAGCGATTGTTTAAGTGACCTGTTTAAATGTTATTGTAACCGCCGAGTCAGCGGGCGATCGTTCGATCGATCACGTGCGCTCCACAACAATACCTGCGCGTACGCAGTGAATGCGAGCGTCGCCGGTCGTCATCCGCGTCGTAGCCTCACACAATGTCACGCACGATCACTTAATTTACTTTGCGGTAAATTGTCAAACATGCGTTCAACTTCTAAAACCTATGTTGCTAGGATTGAAAGGATTCAAAAAAAGTTTATCAGGTATCTGTGTTATCGCATTGGGGATCAATATCAGTCTGGCGATTACCTTCATTTCTGTAGAGGGCATCATCTGTTGCCTTTAGAGGTACGGCGTGAGATAGGAGACCTGATGTTCTTACTGAAAATCACTTCAGACTCCATTGATTGTCCTGAGCTTCTGTCTCGTGTTTGCCTCCGTGCTCCTGGTAAATCCCTTAGGCATAATAACCCGATTGCTCTTCCATCATCTTCCACCAATTACAGACAAAACACGTTCCTTTGGCGTGCGAGCAATAATTTCAATAGATTATCCAAAGAGCTAGATTTGGACCTTTTTAATACTACCAATATAACTGCGAGGCGTCAACTTAGTGGGGCATTTTTTGAAATTTAGTTTTTGCGCTGAGTGTTAGTAGGATAAAATTAGAAAAAAAAAAAAAAAAAAAAAATCCGGCATCTCATGATTTGCTGTCATAGTGTGTTTGTATGTGTGCTTTCAAATGTTTTATGTACGAGTGCTGTTTATTAGCTTTTTAGTTTTATATTGTAAGTCTATCAGTGAAAACCTGTAATTAGCTTTATGCTTCTTAAAATGCATCAATTTTATTATAACCAGCTGTTGGTTTTCCGAAAAGAATAAAATAAAATAAAAACTACAAAAAAGGGGGTAGTGTCTGTTTTTGATAGTGTTCATAATCATGTCGATTTTTGTTAGAAACCAACGAAAACCGATATTTTGATATTAGAGACTAAATTGAAAATAGAAAACTTCTGACAACATTTATCGAACAAATGATCATATGGTCCGTAGACCTAGACCAAAAGATAGTGTTAAAAGCTGAATGTCTTCGAAACGGGTTGACCGATATCTATCAAGAACGTGTCCCTTCGTTTAGCCTTTCATCTAAAAAAAAAACGGCACTGAAACCGGACCACGCATTACAGAGATACGTCTGAACAAAGACACACACATAAGATAAGAGCTCGCATTAATCGGTGGTATAGCGATGTCGAAACTACAGGCTCTAGTGACAGGTGGCCACTAGTATTACCGTGTCATAGTGGGGATTTTAGACTAAGGTATGACGTAAATCCCTCAAGTCCATCGCTCTCCAAGCCATCTATTGGCGATTTAGTTGCGTTTCGGAAGCTCGATGCAACCACTGATCGCTAAATTCCACACACATCCAGCAACTCAATCAGGCTTTGGCATTTGCGGAACAATTTGAAATGTCGACTAAAATTCCATTTCAATCTGGAGTTCGAGTTTACACTTGGGATACTATTTTAAGGCCCGTACTAATAAATCGTTCTCAAGATTGAGATGACCTTAAGATGACCATTGAGAATCTGTTGCATGTTAAAACAGTTGCAAAAAAAATTGTATTGAGACCTAAGACTGAGATTATCTCAAGTTTAATGTCAACACAAGTTTGGTGTAAATCTTGAGATCGCTTTATTGTATAGGTGTAAGTACGGCTCGACTCATTTCGACACCGCGATCAAACGCAGCAAATCGCTAAAACGCGATGCAGTAACGATACAGTCGCTTAAACGCACGACTTCGCTGCTATAAGTATCATGTGTGCGCAAGCTCTAAACGGTGTCCATTCTACTGGCAACAACATTGCACCAATCAGCGGAAATGGAAAGGTAAACAGTGAAATCGTTGCCAACTATGTTGATACAAGTAAGTCAAGCAACGCACCAAAAGGAAGCGCGTCCCCAAAATGTCACAACAAGCTGGCTTGGGTAACGACCGTAACAGTGACCATGATGATGGCCAGCCATAATCACTTTATAATTTTCATAAGGTCTGCATGGCCCAAGACCTTCGCATGGTGAATCTAAGGTACCTATTTGTAAGTATAACTATTATATAGGAAATTAAGATCGCCTTTTATGGATTACAAAACGTGGGACACCTTCTAGTGTTGCATGATTATCGATAGTTGGCCTCGTCAACATTGCTTGAACAAATGATTATATCCTGCAAATAGACCTAGACCACAAGATAGTGTTAAAAGCTAAATATAAAATATTGTTGACGTCAAGTGCTGATGCGTAGTGCATAAAAAAGAATACCATGACCCTGACCTATGTTACTACAATGTATGGATAATACTATCCGAATTTACTTAACTATCGATAATAACAATACTTTCTAGTACCTTTTGCTGAATTCGAGTGTCCATACTATCTTAAGTTAAATTCATCAGAACAATCATCAATATTATCGACAGCACTGTCGACATTGTAACTAGTTTTCGAGGTCACGATAGCCTATCGACAACTTTCCTCTCGACGTGCAACACTAACCCGTCGACTCGTTACGAGTGCGGTTGATTCAAAGCGTAACATGAAATGGTGACAAATCGTAATTCTCTCTGAGTGTTGCGGCGAAAGAATGTCAATATTGTGATGAAGGACGGGATAACATCGTGTGGCGTACTTGTTGAGAGTTGTCGTCTTGCTTGAGCCATGACGTCTACATTGATATTGGACGGTATTGCCCTTTGCCAGGAAGTTGGCTGGGCGTTACCTTCTTGTACCAAAATACAAGGATAATATGCCAGACATTCCTTATTAAAGCAGTAGCCCTTTGCTACCCAAACAATAACGCTAACGTTCTGGATGTATCCGTGATGAACATTTGATTCCTTTCCCCATATATTTAACCCTTATTGCTGATTTTGAATTAGCTGCGCTCTCATTTGCCGAGGAAAACTTCATTGCTACCTCACTCCTTTAACTATTCTTTATTTAATCTGGAGCGGTATCAATTGAGTCAGAAGATGTTTTAGCCGGCATTAGCCATTTCATCAAAAAATCCAAGGTAAAATGTCCAGCGATACGGATGGGATTTCCGCACCGCATCGATTGTTCGCCCCTCTGGCTGCCGCCCCTCAGCCGTCGTACTACTTAACAATTTTTACATTCGGTCGCTAATATAATTTACCGTGTATCTCGCTTGTGTTCTACCACTGGTACCACATAAGCGAACACTGCCAAAATATTTGCAAAGAAATTCCAATAGCACAAACAATCTTATGTAAAGCGACCGCACGACGACCGCAACCGTAATACTTATAAAGTAGGCCTCTCTGCATTCACAATTCTTGTTACATCGCGCGGACAACTTACACTGGTAGCTATCGTCGTGCCGCTGCTTACAGCTAATATGATGACTGATTATGCTGTCCCATCTTCACAGGACGTTCACTGCTGAACATAGGTCTCCCCCATAAATTTCCAGAGTGACCAGTTGCAAGCGGCCTGCATCCAGCGACTTCACACGACCTATGGTCTATTACTTCACAATCAAGTCATCTTTTGTAATAGAGCTTCATCCGTCACTAAAGCCATAGTCCATCACCCATTGTCAGGCAGGCAGTCACTCGAGTCAGACGTGCGAGTCATTATGTCCGGTGGCCTGCAATTCATTGAAAACTTTAGCTCTGCGTAATAAGAATCAGCTGTGTTACGCTCGACTTCCCTTCTACTTTACGAGAAAATTATCTCTTACGAGTATATGAACAAGTTTGGTTTCAGTAGTAATCACATGAATGAATTAATTCTGCGTTTTTTTAACTGCAAACGAAGTATGGTCGAAAACCATTCTACATAATAGACCTCAGAAGATCGACTTAGTGAAATCCTTTCATTACTTGATAAGCCTCACCTATGTTTGTTTATTTGTAAACGCTTTATTGTACAAAAAGGTGATACATTAATCTTACATACATACAGAGTATGAGTACAACGGCGTAACCACTGTAACTCCTATATGCTAGGATCAACAGTGGTCTCGACACGACGTCTACTGAAGGTTGAGGGTGCCTTACCATGACTCTTGGCCCCCAGACTAATTAATGAAACAAAAATACGGTACATAAATAGGCAAAAGAAGTTGACAACCCCTTGATAAATCGGAGTACCTACAGCTAATGAAATGCAAAGCAGTTCTCCCAATAACAGAAGACATTCCACAAGTTTCCTTACATATGAATTCGCCACACACAAGTCACTCGCCGCAGTCAGCAGTTACGCCGATGTAATGTCACCACTAATTAGACACCTTACAATCGTTGTGACCATTGTTCTGCGAGTAGTATTAATTGGTTTTTATTTCAACAAACTCGACACTCGTGCCGGTTTGACACACGATAATTGAATTTAAGTTGACTTCATTGAGGATTGATTGGGCGATAAGGGCAGGTGTTAGTAAGGATGTCTCAAAATCGCAACTTGTTTTGTCTAGTGTCTGATTTGTTAGTAACTTCCAATTTATGATCATAGACGTCATCAAGCCACATGGTGACATCTGTTCACCGCCTGTCTAAGTCGTTCTCAAAAGTAACATTATCTATCGAAAGTTTTTTTATAGTTTCACAAATTCCAAAAGTCATCGATCAAAGTGGACGCTAGTTTGGAACAAGTTTAACTAGTTGTTGCTGGTTGGTTTCAATTAACATTTTTTAGTGCATTTGAAATGGCGCGGCTGTGGAAGGTCGTTGATTCGCGTCAACTTGTTCGGTGGGTGCTGTTATAGCTATTTGTGGATCCAGTCCACCTGGTGTGCGGACACTTTTCTAAATGTCTGTATTTAGATCGTTACTTGATTGATTAGAATAGTGTTTTTTTTAATAGCATTGGCTAGTGTTTGTCTAGGTTTTTATAGTTTGGATTCGTAGATCGTTTCCAAAATGACGGATCGCAGTCATCTGCAATAAAAACTTCCATCTGATAATCAGACTTGTTTAAAGGTGGAGCTGGATTAGTTGAGCAAGAAGTTTTCTACCATATCTTTGATGAATGTAGCGTAACAACAGGCATTAACAGCTTCCATCTTCTATCAAGATATAGCAATTTAGCTTTACTGTCTTTTTAGACGAAGCTTATAACAGCACTCTCTTCTTACTTCACTGCAATTTCTGTAAACGCTTGTTACCCTTGACGCCAGATAGTTACCGCAAGTACCAGGCCAACAGAACCGTTCGAGTGTCAGCTGACGGCTCCACACGCTGTTACTATATTACTACTTTGGATCCTAGCAGCGTAATTACAAAATGGGGATGTGCAAATCAGCCATAAGGTAGCTAATGTAATGACAGTGTACCCAGCGAGTTACCTTATTAGCCGCATCACAGATGCTTGCACACCGTACGTGCGGATCAGATGTCAGTGGTTAGAGGGTTGGGTGGCTGCGGCGAGTGATGGTGTCGTAACGAGACCGCACCTGTTGCTTTTGTGACTACCTTTATTTAATCTGATGTAGGAACTGAGCTATTTACAGTATTCTCCAATGATAAGTAAATATCTTTGAACATACATATCACCATCTAGCTCCACACTTATCAACTAGGCTCGTATTATGGTTGGATGAAATCTACACGAACGTCTGTTTTTTCTGTAAATATATACATACTATAAATGTAAACATCCATAACTCTGGTACAGATTATCATTCATCTCATCACACAACATATCCCCAGCGTGATTCGAACCGCACCCTTTATATATAGCGGTCAGAGTTACACTACACCAAACAGTTCGTCAATAATAACTACATAGTCGCCCAAATAAAATAGGGTTTCCGAGTCAGTGCGCTTCCACCGCCTCATCTTCACTTAACATCAGGTGTGACCCTGTAGCGCTTAAAAGAAAATATAAATTGAAAATTTTAAAATTCCTGAATATATCAATAAACAAGTCCTAAGATTTTATGATAAAAATCCAGCTATCGCCCCGAATGGCTTGACAATCTTTTTTTATACCCAATTATTGTTGTTATTTTGAAGCCAAGCACTAAGTCTCTTTTGATCTACAACTGCCTCCGATACAAAATATCTTAAAATCGTCAGTCATCCATCACCTTTCTCGATTGTTGAAACAATTTTGAAATCCAACTTGTTCCGGTACAATGTTATCGGTGTTGTTTCTAGTTAGCGCGACATCGTCGTCGAGACGCGGGCGCCGCGCCGACTTCCTTTTGTTGTCATCAAGGTGCTGAGGAGCTACTTGGATTGGAGCCGATATCGACATTGAGATGAATGTGAGATGTTTTGAGAATATCAATAAAAATTGTATTGAATCCCGATCTCACACTTGAGATCGCTTTATTAGTAGTAACCCGCTCTTGGTTAGTTTTGAATATCATTCTCGTCGCCATTGTGATGTCCGCTATTTCCGAGGTAGGTTATTGTGAAGAAGTTGATTTTAGATATAGATTTTTGTTTTTGTTTACTTTTAGTTAATGTTTTTTTTTTTTTTTTTTTTTTAATTAGCCTATCGTGTCCCACTGCTGGGCAAAGGCCTCCCCCAAACTCTTCCACTCATTTCTATCCTTGGCGGTTTCCCACCATTCCTCTTGAAACGCAATGAGATCATCTCTCCAACGTTTGCGCGGCCGACCCCGACGACGTCTCCTGTCCTCAGGCATCCAGGGCGTGATGGTGTGTGCCCATTTCTCCGGTGGCATACGGCTAACGTGGCCACGTTAGTTAATGTTTTAATAAAAAAAAAATCCTTGGTGGCAGCAACTACTCTACTTGGGGGGGGGGGGGACTGAAAATCAGCAAGTCTGCTGAGGCCCTACCTTTTCATCACAGTTTGACCTAACTTATTATCAATTAATTACTTGTTAAATTAACTTTGTGGTGAATAAATATCTTTTATTATTTATTTATTTATTTAAGAAACACGGCCGCTAGTATTTATTCAGGATATCACAAGAAAGATTAATGCGGCCCTTAAGTGCCCGTCCGTTTTCAAGGCCCAAATGCGAGAAACAAAAAGAAATGTTATTTATTTATTTATAATTTATTGCACACGAGTACACATAAAGGTCAAATACATACTAGATATAGGATGTACAAAAGGCACTAGCTTATCTCTAAAAAGAGATTTCTTCCAGCAAGACCCTGCAAATGTGAAGGAAAACATGTTCGATAGAATAGACATACATACGTGCACCGAGAATGGATGTTACCGCCATATCGCAGGGTTGCCACATTATCGATATTTTTTTTATAGATCTTCACTCACATAAATTATGGCATTTTACTCATCATGTAAAATAGGTTGAATATAGTATAAATGCTAATTGTTGAAAGAAAAGAAAGAAAGAAAGAAAAAACATTTATTCAGCTTACAATGGGCATGAAAATTTTTTGAGAAATTAAAACTAAAACATAATAATGCAATGACATAGCTGTTGGAAGCGATTGTCCATATTAAGTTCATGGCTCAGAGCTTTAGTCACATTTTAACTAAACGAAAGAAGGGTGTGAAAATGTTGTAACTTATAGCATACAATTGATTTTAT
The DNA here is from genome assembly GCA_949316235.1 of Oegoconia quadripuncta. Taxonomy (NCBI): domain Eukaryota; kingdom Metazoa; phylum Arthropoda; class Insecta; order Lepidoptera; family Autostichidae; genus Oegoconia; species Oegoconia quadripuncta. Next base: position 483,522 of record OX438747.1, read on the forward strand.
GGTACAACACTTGTGATACTTTGTTAATTGGATGGGGAAGAGACTGGTTACCCACAACACAGGGAATCCACCAGGGCAACCTGACTGCTTATATTGTAACACTGCTTTTGACACAATAAAAATGATTTTACTTTACTTTTTTTACAATAGGTACAGACATATCTGTCTATGGCATTGTAGGGCTAAAATGGCTGAACCGATTTGAACACGGTTTTTTTAATTTAATAAATAATAGTAATAATAAATATTTCGGACACTTACACCAATCATCTAGTCCCAAACTAAGCAAAGCTTGTGCTATGGATACTAGGTAACGGATAAACATACATAAATATTTATATAAACATCCAAGACTCGGGAATAAATGTTCGTATTCATCACACAAACACTTACCCCTCGCAGGATTCGAACCCGCAACCGTTGGTTTCGCTGATAGGGTCACTATCCACTACACCAATCGGTCGTCAATTTTCGAATGTTTATTCAGCTTATATTTTATTTAGCTTTCATCACTGTTGGTTTGTCTATATGGATGATATAATTTCTCGGAGGTTTTCTAAATTTACAATTTGTACTATGATTGATTTACTCGAAAGTTTATACAAGTAACGCGATGACGTTGCTTTATAACCGATGTTGTACTCGTATAATTTGCTTATTAGGTCATCCATCCAGTATCGTGTTGTTTTTATTTTATCGACATAACGACATGCAATTTTAATATTATTACCTATAACAAAAAGCACACAATCTCATTACGTAAAGGCTTTAGGAGACGTCCTTACCTTAGCTATATCGCTGTGAAATACGAAGGTCACACCTTTAAAGCCAAGAATTTGATCGCATAAATCTGGTTCCGATACGAGTAACAGTGACAGAACGATGTACTATATCGAGAACAGTTTCATGTGCTGATTTTAGTTAAATATTGAAGAGGAGCGTCAAGTCACCGTCGATCACAGTTATATATAATAGAGAGTTATGCGCGTGCGCATATAGTACTAATCACTGATCGGCGCGAACCGCGACAAGTCACGTACTTTACACTCGTGAGCGAGCAGGGGCCGCTATGCGCGTCATTCTTCACGCACACGCACTAGAGGCAACTAGGTAGTTATATATTCTGGAAACGAGCACTGACGTTCTCCAATTTTATTTGACCCACTACCCTTCCGCCTGCGGCTTCGCTTGGATATACTTTATCGCGCATTTTTATGTTCTTCTCCAGGTCACCTCTTTGCCTTTGAGTGCGGTTGGTCCAGAGCTTCGATCATGAAACGATAGCAAACAGTAGCCTATGTCCTCCTGGTAGGATAGCCAGATGGTCGGAATTCGTCTGGATTTTCCCGACAGTAAATACCTATGATATCCAGACCCAAACCGTGTCATAATTAAAACTGAGCTAATTAGGAACTTTAAAAACGATCAAAATTGGTAGTCTTTTTGATTTGATTAACCTGTTGATCAAAAACAAAAATTTTAAACTTAATATTTATATCTCTAGAATAATAACAAAATCTCGACAATTTCAAAGTTTGTGCAGATATTTTGGTTTTCTAATATGGCAACCCTACCCCAGTTCTCTGGCCATTTCTTTGCCGACAATACGATCGGATCAGCGGTTTAATCGTGTATAATTAACAAACAGACAGACACTTCAATGTGGATGGATATCGCGACAAAACATTCACCGACTATTGAAAAGGAACATGTTGCCATCTTTTTGTTGCTGCGTCAAAGTGTTGTCGAAAAGATCCCCAACTCTAAATAGGTTGCATTGTAGACATTCACCACAACGCTGGTTTTCGGCTCCGATTGTCCGAGGCCTGCACGATCCGGGGCTTTGTTCGATAAACTCAGTGTAGTATGGACAATGCCAAATAGCAAATAGATAAATTATAACAAAATAGATAATATAACGCGTCAACGTTACACAAGAATAACTATTTAAGTATTTAAAAACCAAGAAACTCGACAGCATATTTTGTATTTTTAGGGGCGCCATGTTGTAGTTTTTACCATATGATGTGTCCTACCTATGATACTCTGTGGACCAAGACGAATCGAACGACACCTTTCACTTCAAAATCGGTCAAGCCAATCGGTTTAGGCTACAGGAGGGAACATAGATATCTACATACATACATATACGTATTTACATATATTCGAAAAATCGCTACCCTCGTTTAGGTCAGTCGGGTAAAAAGAAATGACAGCTGGACGTCTATACTAGCATATCACCGCCTCCGTGGCTCAATGTAAACAACATATAGGGTTTACGAATCGGAGGTCGCGGGTTCGATCCCCAGCGGGGTACATATTTAGTACTCGGTTTGGTTGGTGGTAGGGCATTTTAAATGTCCGCCTGGCTAACTACCACCATCTAATCTAAATCTGCCGCCAAACAGCAATGTTAATAGCATTGTTGTGTTCCGGTTGTCAGAGATAAGATAGCCAGTTCCCCAAATATTTGGTTTTCCGGGTCAGTACGCTTCCACCTTCGGCCTCATCTTCACTTAACATCAGGTGTGATAAAAAAATAAAAACATAGCCAATGTGATTTATTCTACTTCATCATACTGTGTCTTCCGGATCACTTTCTTGTGACCCTGCGGCATTCCAAACCACGTTGGAAATTAGCGGCGGTACTCTCTAGTGGCGTGCTGACATGATTGATTCTAAAACGGTGTACAAAGGTCGGCCATTAACATTTAAGAAACAAACACTGACCTCAACTAAGTTCGCGTAGTCATAATCGAGTGAAAGACGGAATTCTTTATCTTTATATAACTCGTACTAGCTACTTGAGTGTTTCCAGCGATGGTTGTTTACAATACCGGAGACCAATGACCAGCAATCGACAAGGATTTTGTTTGTATGACGACCCTCACAACGACAGTATGTGGTTCATCATCACTATGTTTACCCCAGGACGTCCACTGCTGAACTTGGGCCTCCTCCCCCTTTGACTTTCCGAGCGACCGAGCTAGCTAGCTAGCTCTATCAGGTCGGTCCGTCTTGTGGGTGGATAGTACGTGACCTCCACCTTCCAGTTTCAAGAACCTTAATGCCCCGAAACGGTCCTCACTTCTTCGAGCTATGTGCCCTGGTCACTGCCACTTCAACTTACTAATATGCTGGTTTGTCGGTGACTTTCGTTCTCTACGGATTTGCTCATTCCTGATTCGATCTCGTTAGTGAAACACCGAGCATCGTCCTCTCCATAGCTTGTTGCCTGACCTTGAGCTTTCTTCTGAGGCCCATAGGGAGAGACCACGTTTCAATGCCATCAGTCATGTTACCAGAACACACATTGATTGAAGTCTTTAAAGACTCATTGCTTAAGCAATGAGGTATTATGGACGAGAAGAGGTTACGCTGTTTCCCAAACACAGTGGTCGAATGACGGCTCCTACGATCTGGCGCTATCCGTGGCGTATTAAATTAGGGAGTCGAGCTTCACTTGACTCTCTCCCCCATAGGGTTAGCCGCTTTGGCTTTTTGCGTCACACTAGCTACACTCCCATTTGCTGGGAGGGAGGTGGGACTTTCTTTCTTTCCTACTTTTCACCCTTAAATTCTTTCTTTAATTAGTCTGGGGTCCAAGGTAGCAATAGAGTCACGTAGGGCACCGTCTACCTTCAGTAGGCGCCGTGCAGAGTACCACTGTTGATCCTGGCTTACAGGAGTTACAGTGGGAGGAGAGCGAAGGTGGGATCTGCCACTTCAACTTACTAATATGCTGTGTTGTCGGTGACTTTCGTTCTTACGGATTTCCTCATTCCTGATTCGATCTCGTTAGTGAAACACCGAGCATCGCCCTCTCCATAGCTTGAAGTCTTTAAAGACTCATTGCTTAAGCAATTTGACGACCGATTGGTGTAGTGGATAGTGACCCTGTCAGCGAAACCAACGGTTGCGGGTTCGAATCCCGCGACGGGTAAATGTTTGTGTGATGAATATGAACATTTATTCCTGAGTCATGGATGTTTATATAAATATTTATGTATGTTTATCCGTTATCTAATATCCATAGTACAAGCTTTGCTTAGTTTGGGACTAGATGTAAGTGTCCGAAATATTTATTTATTTAATGAGGGAGGTATTTAACGAGAATAGGTTGCGCTGTTTCCCAAACGCTGTGGTCGACTGACGGCTCCTATAGGGAAATTCCTCCTTCGCTAATATATCAATCTCGGCTCCAATGAGAAAGCAATTATTCGTATCGGAATCGGTCCGAGTGGCTGTTATCGTGCGGGGCGCGGGAGGGGGGAGCGTAAGCGCACACAACACGTGCTCGCACAACTGAGCAAATAAACATTAGGTACATGCACTGTTTGTGGCCGAATCTCATGAGCCTCATTCATGTCGTGTGAGTCAACTGTAGGATATTTAGGGCGCCGAAAGAGGAAAAATTACTAATGTTTGTATTTTAACAGTTATTTATTAGTGTTGCTAGTCATTGACCACAATGTTTTATATTATTTATATATACATCCTTGACTCGGGAATAAATGTTCGTATTCGTCATGCAAAATATTTATTCGAACCCGCAACAGTTGGTTTCGAAGGCAAGCGCACTACCCACCGTAGCTTGAAAGTTTTTAATTCAATCGACGTAATATACCGATTCGGAAAATGTTTCCCGCACCAAAGATGAAGCCGGAGGTCATTGTGCGGTGGGAACAGCTGACCGCGAGCGCCTTATAGGGCTACTAGGGCGCGCAGACTGATTTTATATAAGGTATTTTATTTCACCTCTGCACACTGCTTGCAGCTTTATAAGGCTCAGGTTCGGCCTCACATGGAATACTGTTCTCATATCTGGGCCGGAGCGCCTAAATACCAGCTTCTTCCACTAGATCGCATCCAACGTAGAGCAGTTCGCGTTATCAATGATCTAGCTCTCACCAATCGCCTTGATTCGCTTTCCTTACGAAGGGTCGTAGCATCTCTTGCTGTTTTCTATCGGATTTACCATGGCGAGTGTTCCGAGGAATTGTTCGGTTTGATTCCTGCTGCTGAGTTCCATCATCGCACTACTAGGCATAAACTTAAATTCCACCAACACCACCTAGACAGTTGGAAATCCACCACGGTGCGGTTAAGTAAACATTTCCTTCCACGTACCGTTACTTTTTGGAATAAGCTCCCGGCGGATGTCTTTCCGAACCGATACGATCTGGGAACCTTCAAGAAGCGAGCATATTCCTTCCTTAAAGGCCGGCAACGCCACTGCGGATCTTCCGTTTCCGTAGATGGTTATGGGCAGCGGTGACACTTACCATCAGGTGCGCCTCTTGCTCGTTTGCCCACCTCTTCAATAAAAAAAAAAAAAAAAAAGGTCCTAATTTTATTAATGCCACCATTGAACACGGGATTGAATAGATCAAAAGTATTCCAAAGAAAAAATTTGTTAAAATAAAGGAAAGTATCGAATCCTTTTGGCGAAAAGTACCGCTGCAGCATTTCAATTGTAGATAGTTCGGGTTATTTCAAGATAGCATAGGTAGATAAATAAGCTATTTATATGTTCACACACATAACAATCTTAAATATGATCAAATTAAAAGAATAAAACACAGATAGACAGAAGGTAGGTATTGACCGATTCGAGCTCGTCTTGGCCGCATTAGTATAAAAGCTACTTAGACTTAGGCGTTATGTCTTGCGGAGCTTTTTGTCCACACTCAATGAAGTACCTACGTAGGTAATGAAATATTTTAGAATGGAAGTCCCTGGGACATCAACTCTGAATGTGGCGTCAATCCATGTACTACCTGCAATTAACACTCATCCGGTATAGTGGCAGTGTTTCCTTACGAACGTAGAGAGCTCATCGCTCCAGTTACTATGCTAAAAATATGAATTTAGCGGCTAAATTATGTTTTTAAAACACTATTTGAACTACTTTCTTTATGTTGTGTAACAATGCGCTCCGACGCCTCGTCTTGTGCATTTTATTACAATAAATAAATATATTACCAAGTAGAAATACCACCGACACAGCGTCAAAGAGTATCGTTTATTCCTGACAGTTACATCCAACATCTGTACAATTAAATGGCTACGGACCTGAAATCGGAAACCAATAACAATAGCTTTTCGAAATGATTCAAAAATACAACAGGGTCTAGACCCTGGGTAGTTAATGTAATGCCTAAGTAACGTGGAATGTGTAACAAAGATACTATACTGAACGTTGGAACTACATATTTTTTTTTTTTTTTTTTTTTTTATGCACGACGGGTTCGTACTTGACCTCAATCACACCTGATGTTAAGTGAAGATGAGGTCGAAGGTGGAAGCGTACTGACCCGGAAACCCCAATACATTTGGGGGACTGGCTATCTAATCTCTGACAACCGGAACACAACAATGTCATTAACATTGCTGCTTGGCGGCAGATTTAGATAAGATGGTGGTAGCTAGCCAGGCGGACATTTAAAATGCCCTACCACCAACCAAACCGAGTACTTAAACATGTACCCCGCTGGGGATCGAACCCGCGACCTCCGAATCGTAAACCCAATGTTGTTTGCATTGAGCCACGGAGGCGGTCGAAAACATATTATTTATTAATGATGGTAAAGGAGAAGAGATGCCTGTTAGTCACAGATGAGAACCGAAGAGGAAAGATGATAGGTCACTTGATACGACGCGATATTTTTTGAAGAACATAATTGCGGGAAAGATTGAAGGAAAGAGAGGAAGGGGAAGACGTAGGCGTAATTACTTTGACCAAGTGAAAGAAAAAGTGAATGTCGTGTCGTACCAAGAGGTTAAAACGAGGGCGGAAAGTAGAGAGACATGGTCGTTACTCCACCGACAAGAGCATAGCTCTTTAATTGAAGAAGAAGAAATATTATTGGCAACACCAACTGAGACTGATTCTCCACAGACAATTAATTTAATTGGTTTTGTGGAATTGGAATTCATACGTTGAAAATGTTTCAGGAATAAATGATTTTTCTATTTCCTACGTTGCCCGCCTCTCCTCATACGTGCTTCTACTGTTTCCTTGGACCCTAAGCTACACTACAAATCAAGTCAAATCAAATATATTTTTATTAGTTCTTATGGCACATTAAAACATATGATTTTCGCCAGAATATTCAACTTCAAATGTGATTACTCCACCTAACATGTAAATGCGCCGTGCACCAGCATCGCGGGCCCCAAATATTTCAACTGTCAACTACCAATCTATTATAAAGTGTTAATTATAGAGGCAAAGTATACTAATCCCCGATTACAGTAATCTGTATCGGAAAGAATGTAGTCGTGGAGATTAGAGAAGATTGAGCATGACAGGTGACATGAGCGATGGCGGCGGGCCCAGCGCGGCCTGCACGCCGGTCAACACGGGCCCGCCGGATGGGCACAAACCTCTGTGGTTATGTAGACGCAACTTTTGACGTCGATTGTACATAGGCCTGGGGGAACTGGGAAGTTGTTTATACGACAATAAGTAGCTAATGGTGTCGATTCGGATGTACAGTGGGGGTCAGATAAATCGGACCTCTCAGATTTAAGTTTTTCCAAAAACTACTCGACATGATTGAATGACATATATTTGTAGAATTTAATAAACTGCACAAATATATGAAATTTGATCCAATTATGTTGAGTAGTTTTTGGGAAAACTTAAATCTTACATACCCGCTGGAACAGTACGATGCGACGGCACCACTCCAAAACTGGTTTTAGTTTAGTTTTGTTGGTATACATTTTTGACCGCCTCCGTGGCTCAATGCAAACAACATTGGGTTTACGATTCGGAGGTCGCGGGTTCGATCCCCAGCGGGGTACATGTTTAAGTACTCGGTTTGGTTGGTGGTAGGGCATTTTAAATGTCCGCCTGGCTAGCTACCACCATCTTATCTAAATCTGCCGCCAAGCAGCAATGTTAATGACATTGTTGTGTTCCGGTTGTCAGAGATAAGATAGCCAGTCCCCCAAATGTATTGGAGTTTCCGGGTCAGTACGCTTCCACCTTCGACCTCATCTTCACTTAACATCAGGTGTGATTGAGGTCAAGTACGAACCCGTCGTGCATAAAAAAAAAAAAAAAAAATCCGAATCGACATTGTATCACGGTATCACCACCCAACACACAAATTGAACATCGTAGTTATTATATCTTGAAACTTGATATCTATTTACGGAGAATCTCTTGAGATGGTTTTCATAATTGAACATTGGACATTGTCACTCATCATTCATTGAGAACCGATTGGTCTTGAGACCCTGCCTTCGAATCCCATTAGGAATTGATATCTGTGTGAAGAATAATTATTCCAGAGTCATGGATGTTTATATAAATTATCCACAGTACAAGCATCCGTAGCGCATTCGCTATTCGTGATCCTATATAAGTACTTATAATACGGACCGGGTTATTGAAACAATAAAAATGGCACTTCATTGGTGTCAAAACTAGTTTGGAACCAATGGTAACTCGCTCATACACCGATTTTATTCGCGAACTTTGATATCAAATGCTGAATTAAGAGTATGTCGTGAAAAATGCATCACTTACCTTATACTTAGTTACTTACACTGATGACAAAACATGGACAATCTTTTAAGTATAACCAGTACTATATTAATTCTGTGGTAAGTATAACGAAAATAATATATTACTCACATAAAACTTATATTTTTAATCAATATTATAATTTTTCTTGCACTTTTAAAATTTTGGTGGTTCGCCATTTTATTCTCAGCAGTCCTATTAGTTCTCGAGGATCCTAAGAGATGGCGCTGTTTTATCTGCTAAGAAAAGCGCGAAAAAGATTTGTTTGCGGGACCTTATCTATTAGCATTTAAATCAATGGGCGTGGTCAGTTCTATAGATAGGTGACCACTCGTTTAATACGAGTGTTTCTGTTTCTTCGGAAGGCACAATGTTGTCACCCAATCGGTCGCACACAGGTGGCCTCTAGTCTCTCACGTGTCCACCAATCCGCACTGATCTCGTACATGTGGTGGATCATAGCCCATATCCTCACCTTGCTGGTGATGACATAGATCACTAAGTAGATCGATTTCCTTACAAACTAAATGCAACCATATTTATTACTCAGTAAAGATCAGAGTTAATTAAAATCTAGGAAAATGCAGGGTTGGAGTAGTGTAAATTCCTCATTTTGAAAAGTATATAAGTCTTATAATAGTTTCGATTAAATTTGATAGTTATCGTACGAGAAATAGGGTTGAATTTATTTTGTAAGGAATTTCGGTCTACCTACTCCGATAAGGTAACAGAGGGCGGAGTGTAAGTTTTGTTTCGACTTAACTTTACTAGCGCGTTCACGTTTACGTGAAGATTTGTATGGAGAAATGTGCAGCGCCTCTAGCGGATAGTTTGCGAAACGATTTTTTTCATAGGGACTTTTTTCGTGAACGGGAACGCGATGGTATAAAGTTAAAAACGAGACAAAACTTACACTTCGCACACAGAACCTAATGAAATCGAAATCACTGTCTTTAAATCAATGTTTAAAAATCGTAAAGACTACGTACTACGTGTATAATAGAAACGTAAATCCTGCAATCTGTTATCTCGTTAACCCATTGTATGGTTATGGGAGTGTCATCGGTCCAAACTAACGTAACATGTTTAACAAAGGCGACCATAAACCCACCATTGTCGGCGCCGAGACACGGCTACCGGAAATCTATAAATTAATAAGCATAAGGGTACACTCGAACAAACTGAATCATGCACGAGTTTCTGGAAGACCCTGAATGGAGTTCGGTCGGGTGATGGCATGTGCAGAAAGTTCAGGAAGATGTGGGGCTTCTCTAATTATAAATAAATAATAAATATCTTTACACATATACATAGCGCCATCTAGTTCCTCACTAAGCAACTAGGCTTGTATTGTGGATACCAGATGGTTGATAAACTACACAAAAACATTTTTGAAAACATAACTCGAGACACATGTCTGTATTCTTACAAACATATGCCCCTAGCGGGATTCGAACCCGCGACCTTTTGGTATAGGAGTCAGAGTTACCAAACAGATCGTCAAATGAGAAGTGCGACAATCTACGGCGCACTTGTCGTGCCGTGCTTCTCCAGTTTCTTGCATAGAGAAGGAACTTTTTACGGAATAAACCCTCTTAAAGTTTAAACAATTATGATAAATTGTTTGTCGGGGACTTCATATTTGCTTAACACAATTTTTCTTCTAAATAGATTTTTTTTTTTAATTATATTTAATATTGTAGGTAGAGCAATCTTCCTTACAAGCTAAATTCAGCCGTATTTATTGCGTGGTAAAGATCAGGGATAATCAAAATATTTATGCGACTTTTTTTCCTCAGTTTGAAAAGGATTCGCATAAAAACTTTGATAGTTATGATATGTTAAACACAGTTCAATTTGGCTTGTAAGCATAATTGTACTATCGAACCTTCGACCTTTCGAAAAAGGAAGTCAAGTATTAATCTACTGCTTTGATAACTTGACAATTGCACGGACCCTGGGGTCAGTTGTTGATGTTGATGCAGTTTCCTCAATATTCAAAAAACTGTTTTGACGATTTTTGGAAATTTTAATTAAATTTAATCCGCTGAGTGGGTCATGGTTCAGTTGATTCGACTGTACATAGTCCCAGTGGCAATACGCGAAGAACAATAAATGTTGAATCAGTGGCTCCTGCAACAACTACACCATATATATATAATATAGGTTACGATAAGCATTAATTGCATGTTTATTTCCTGTTATAATGCCCTGTGGAGTATTACCAATGTTATTTATACATAAGGAAAATATGAATTAGGTTTTACAATAATAATGTATAATTTTTTCACCGCGCCGACGACGCAAAAGCGGGTGTTACAACGTGTGGTTTACAGTAAACAGAATAGAATCAACTCTTCTCTTCCCGTATGGCTAAGGGACTTTCACCAAACAACATCTATAGAAGTGCACTTGTGCATTTCTGACCGTGGATGTTGTTTAATCTTTAAAGGTTTAAGGATTAAACCGTTAAGTTTGGGATATTTGGGATAAACTCTCATTTGGTTCATCGATTACAGTACAGCTCTCGCTCTTTCTCACTCGCATTCTTTCACTGAGTGATGATACATTTTAAATTTGGAATAATCACAGAAAGTTTGGATGTTTATAAACGAACATCGAAGGCAGGGTCTATCCACTACATCAAACTATACGTCATGTAGGCTGTAGCTCATTCGCTGAAGGCGCTCCCTATTTACCATGTGAATGCGGACCGCGCGCCGGTCGACTGTCCGGATTCCTCCGCCGATGTCGACCGGTTAGAAACACCTTCCCAGAAGCTAACTAATATTTCCAAGCACTCTATGGGACTGGCTTCACATCTACCACGCCTCAACTTAGGGTTCCCATAGCTATTCTACTTGTAACGTTTTTTTTAAAGCGAATCTAACTAATATTATAAATGCGAAACTTTGTATTTTTTTTTGTTTGATACTCAATCACGGCGAAATGGACGAACGGATTTGGATGAAACTTTTTATATAGGTAGAATATACCCTGGATTAAGACATAGGATATTTTTTATCCCGATAAAGTGAGTAGTTCCCGCGGGATATACAAATTTAAAGTTATTCCACGCAGACGAAACCGCGAGCTAAAAACTAGTTCATTTCTTCCACATGAAGCCTTTTCCGAAGCCAACATCTACCGCCTCCGTGGCTCAATGTAAACAATATTCGGATACGAATACGATTCGGAGGTCGCGGGTTCGATCCCCAGCGGGGTACATGTTTAAGTACTCGGTTTGGTTGGTGGTAGGGCATTTTAAATATCCGCCTGGCTAGCTACCACTATCTTATCTAAATCTGCCGCCAAGCAGCAATATTAATAGCATTGTTGTCTCCCGGTTTGTTTGTTTGTTTGTCCAAATGTGTTGGAGTTTCCGGGTCAGTACGGTTCCACCTTCGACCTCATCTTCACTTAACATCAGGTGTGATTGAGGTCAAGTACCAACCGGTTGTGCATAAAAAAAAAGCCAATTGGTGGATTTGTCTGAAACTAGATATTCATGTCACCCACTATTGGCTCTGCCTTCAATTTAAAAACAAATAGGTGGGCGAGCATGATCCGTACTTTCTGCAAGTAAATAAGCAAAGTTAATACAGACACTGTATACGCTTTTATAACCTTATACCTGAGAATATCATTAATCTAACTGAGAAAAAATTTAAAGATTATGTAAAAATAACATTAGCAAAAAAGGGTTATTATAAAATTAGTGACTACCTGAATGACAAACACGCTTGGTGTACTTCGACCAGCTCCCCAAAATTATAGGATTGTATTAGTTATATACTTTATTTTTAAAAAAAAGGACAACAATATGATCTTGTGGGTTTGTTGCGCCGCTTTTTTTCCCACAGATGATTTCCCTTTCCGAAGCGGTAGTAGCTTGGACATACCGACTGACAGATAAATGCAATAAACTTTTTTAATTTCCAGTAGATTTAAATTGACATTCAACAAATGATATCATGTATCTTACGTTGAAATAATAATAATAATAATAATAATAATAAATAAATCTTTATTTGTTCTCTCACACAAATTGGATACAAGTATAGTATATAATATTTCTTAAAACAATTAAATAATTTAAATTTATGTGAGAGACTGGTATCTGCACTAGGACAGCCTGTATGACAGATTACCAGCCTCTCCAACACCGGACCATTGGAATAAAAGGTAACAACTATTTTTTTTTTTTAACTTATAAGATTAAACAAAAGTGTGAGTTAGGTAGTGCGAAAGGATTGGTGTGGTATGCAGACATGACCACGTTTGTGAGTGTGTGTGCGCGTGTGTGTGTGTGTGCGTGTGTGTGAATGTGTGTATGAATGAGTGTAAATAAATGAATGCTTGAAGTTTGAATGACTGAACCCACCGTATCACTTGCCCGCCGGACACGTTCGTATGTCAATATAGTGGTCGGTCATTCGTGTCTCACTAAGCTACCAAACGTTGCTAAACGTTTTCCATAAATATTTTAAGGGAGGTCGCGGGTTTTCAGATATATCCTCGGCTTTGTTGTAAATCTCCACCGGTTAGGTTAGCCACCACCTCATGACTGCCGCTACACAGCAATGTTGATAGCATTGTTATGTTCTAGATGGCCAGTCCGCCAAAGTTGACGATTCTTATGCTGTATCTATGTTATTCATCATCTCAGCCCGTAAACATCCCACTGCAGGGATATAGGCCTTCCCCCGTATATTGACGGAGTATGGGTCACAGTCCACCACGCTGGCCCAATGCGGGTTGGGGACTTCACATGCCTTAGAATTTTTATTTCTCAGGTATGGGGGCTTCCTCACGATGTTTTCCTTCACCGTTTAAGAGCAGTCGGATAAATGCACATAAGTAATAAAATTTAAAAAGTCATTGGTACATGGCCTGTCTGGGAACCCCGACCTCCCAAATTGGACGACCGCGTCTTAACCGCTGAGCCACCGACGCTATGTTATTAACAGGGTGAATTTCTCTATTCCAGCCAGGCGAGGCCGGCGTGGTGGTGCTGGTGCCCGAGCTGCAGCGCGACTCCGGCTCCGACGGCGAGGACGAGGACATGCTGTGCCGTCCGCCCTCGCCGTGCGCCGTGCGCTTCGTTAACGACAACGTGCTCATCAACGGGCGCTCCTCGATGCCGACGCGACCGGACCGCACGCGCATCGCCAAGGTACGGAGCGACCATGGGAAACAACTGTTCGGTCTGTCTAAGTCTCTGATCTACAGGTTGAACAGAGAGCAAACTTGTTTCATAATGGTTACGCTCACTGGACACTACAGCACGAGGGATTTCTTATTTAAAATAGGCCTAGCTGAAAATTCAATCTGCAACGCATGCAATAATGTAAAGAGATCAATGAAGCACCTTCTGTGTGACTGCGATGCCATGGCCGTAAAGCGTATGCCTCTCCTGGATAAGAGATGTCCCGAACCTGGTGGTTACATACTCTTTCCAATACGCATGAGGTCTATAATTTGGCAGTACAATAGAGCAAAACGGGGAAAGTAAAAGTCAAAAATGTTTTATTTTGTAGGTACACAGAGTACACTTAAAATAGTCAATTTTAAATTTTTTAAGCTACTGCTTGTTCATAATGCAAGTTTCCCCTGACACGAACAAGCGAGAAACTCGAAGGGTTGCTCTTTTAAAATCAGGCTTTGATTTTACATAAAGGTTTTTATATTTCATTATTAATTGTGAAATAGTCTGGCCTGCGAACGATCTGATTATGTCCAGGGATGATTATAATCTAAATAGTTTGATATTTTATAATATGCTTTCTCAATAAGTTTCTGTATTATAGTATCTTTAAATTTATACGCACAAGAGATCCCGATTGGGTAAGCTCAGCCCCATGGCAAACATATGAATAGAATCACAAACATCAGACCGCATGGATGGTTCAATGGCACATCTCCGTCTCTGCCGGGCCACAGGAATTTCAAAGCCAGAGTTTTCTATGCGGCATTAGCTGATTCGCTTACTTAACACCAGAGTTTGTAAGAATATCGAAACTGGAGAATGGAACCCGAAGCACTAGGCTTGACCTAGTAAGTTTAGTGGTCCGTCCGGTGGTTTACGACTGCCTCGTCTCGAGGCGTCACTCTTTTCGAGTTTCAAATGTTTTTTTTACTGGCATTTTGACTTGCGGTACCCTTCCGCTACATAGCTAGAGTTAACCTCTCTTTTTTTGCACTCCCATTTACCGAGGTGGGAAATTGTGAAATTCTTTTTCCTACTTAATACCCTATTCTTTCTTTAATTAGACTGGGGTCCAAGGTAGCAATAGAGCCACTTAGGGTACCATCTACCATCAGAAGGCGTTGTGTCGAGTACCATTGTAGATCCTTTCATATAAGTTTTATAGTAGACTAGCTTTCCTCCCGCGACTTCGTCCGCGTGGAAGATCTTATCAAAATACAAACAACAAACTTTCATCCCCTATTTTATCCCCTTGGGGGTAGAATTTATCAAAATCCTTTCTTAGCGGATGCCTACGTCATAACATCTACCTGCATTCCAAATTTCAGCCCGATCCGTCCAGTGGTTTGGGCTGGGCGTTGATAGATCACTATGTCAGTCACCTTTGAGTTATATATATTTAGAAGTATGGAATCACGTTGGTTGGCGTCTCAAGAATTGGCCACCAACCACATTTTCATCCAAAGCCATTGACGACCTGTTTGGTGTAGTGGTTAGCAACTCTGACCACTATACCAAAAGGTTGCGGGTTCGAATCCCGCTAGGGGCATATGTTTGTGTGATGAATACGGACATGTGTACCCAAGTTATGGAACTTATAATAAGTATTCATTAAAAAAAAAATTGTATTTATGTAGTATATCAACCATCTGGTATCCACAACACAAGCTTATGCTTACTGTGGAACTAAATGGCGCTGTGTGTATGTCTAAGGATATTTATTTATTATTATTATTTTATTATCCAAAGCTGCGTCCATTTGTTCGCGGTAACCGTCCTTAGAGCATGCAAGTTCAGTTAAATATTTTAATAAGCTTGCAGTTACCCCACTCAGCTCCATCGGCCTCTTAATTCACTCAACTGGAATCTTGTTGTACTGGGTCCAGTATGGTTAGAAAGAATAGTAAGTATACTTAATAGGGAAAGGCGCAGTCCGTGATGGGCGTCAATAATTTGGCCGGCGACCCGTGACGCGGTTGGGTCGTCCGCGACATGTGAACCTCGCTACACTTAAGGTCTTAGCATACGTGACGTGTTTATTCTCGTGCCGGACGGAACGGGACGATTTTTTGACATCGTTGCATTTAAAAACATAGCAATAAAATACACGTGGCGAGAAACACGGGCGAAACGGGACGGCAATAGAAAAAACATCGTTATGGCATCTTCTTCATCTAATGCTACGGCAACCATTGCTAGTTCTTCAAAAGTAAAATCGAACATTTTGTGCTGAAATATGGTTGCAGCACTAGCACGACTATCGTTGAACACCGTCACTGTACGTATGTTTTAAAACCACTTTCACGTTAGGAACTATACCTGTCCCGTCTCCGTTCCGTCCGAGAAATTACCCGTCACGTATGCTAAGACCTTTAATAAACTAAAGTCAATAAGCTTGCCGCTCCGTCGTATGGGAAATTAGATTGTTTACATAAAACAAGATGCTCTGAAATAGATTGAGGTTGGTCACAGCGGTTTTCTGGTTACACAGCTTGTTAAACATGTATCTCCTTCGCCCTTTGTCATAAGTCCTCATTGCATACGCGGCTGCAAAGATTTGTATCGTTTCTATGGGACGATGTGCCTTAATCGCCACGGGTTGGCGATCGCAGGTTTTTTGGAAGCACCGCAATAACGCTGCCCATCACTGATGTATGCTGCTATGTTCACGATCCCTTACTCGCCTTCTACGACACCCACGGGAAGAGACGAGTTGATCATATTCTGCTAACCATACGACCAATACTTCCAGTATAAACAGCTGTCATGCGTCACATTTCCGGTAAAATCTTGTGTCCAGCCTACAATGGTAGTCGTCGTGCTTTGTCATTGTATGAGTATTATTGTGAAGCACTTTCCTTCACATATGTCTCTATTTTTTCACATAAAATATAAAAAAATGCAAAAGTAAAGCTTGTGACGATTCCAGCTGAAGCTGCAGTTCGACGACTCGCTGACGCGCACGTTCGAGTACCCGTCGGAGACGTCGTTCCGCGACGACTCCCCCGAGCCGGCGGGGGGGCCGGCGGGGGGGCCGGCGGGGGGGCCGGCGGGGGGGCTCGGCCAGCTCGCCTCCCCCGCGCACCTGGCGCCGCTGGCAGACAACACAAGGATAGGTGACATATTATATTCTTTTTAAACTGACACTCGATCTCACCTGTGCCTGTATTCATAATGATTCGATATTCGACTTTTCGAAAGTTTGACAATTCTATTTGGAAGATTTCACTGTTTACCGAAGGATATTCGATTCGGCTCGGTTCCGAATCTACTGAGATTTGAACTTCGAAACCCTTGACTTAGCGACTTAGATATACTTGCTTGAAACCAGAGTTAATTCCAGTTTAATGCAATTGTCAAACTTTGTAGGTAATTGTCTTTAGAGTTGCAGTGAAACGAAACAACTGATAGTACGGTACACTTTTGCCCGAATTCCGTTTCACACTTGACCGGTTTATCTATGAGAATAGATCACCTAGTCGAAAAAAAACGGCTACCGCCCCTCCACTGAAAAAAAATTGTAACAAAAATTTTGTTAAAACAGATAATTGACATCGACACTTCTATCCGTAAAAAATTATTAGTTGTATGCAAAGTTTGATTAAAGTGAACAAAATCTCTTTCAACCAAATTAGTTCGGTAAAATTGTTTGATCAATGTATGTATCTCACAGAGATAAGAGCGATACTCGTCCATCGATATTATCGTCATGAGAAGTAATTTCGCTGGCTCTGTTATTATTCGTTGATAGATAAATAGACACATGGAACGGTAGCAATGTATCTAAGGATGTGAGATCGTTGTACACAGTGCGCACGCGCCGGCCGGAGCCGCCCGTGCCGGACGAGACGTTCGTCTGAACGCGCCTTAACCGACAACCCTTTGCTACTGTTATCTATTTCCCCTTAAGCTGCCAGTGTACTTGGAATAAGCTATAGTAGGCTTTGAGTAAATGATCGGCTCCACTATTGCTTTATACGATGCCCCCTGCTGCTGAGACGCACGATGAGAATTTGTTATATGCAAAAAAAAATATAACCTTATTCGCTAAAAATAGTGATAGGCACAACGTTAACACAAGGAATAAGAACCAGTTATCTGTTTATGTTAGCCGAATTCACAAAGTTAGTAAATCCTTCGAAGGGCAATGTATACGCTTTTATAATAAGGTTCCAGTAGACATTCAATATTTGCCTTTAAATAAATTTAAAGCAATCATAAAACAGAAATTATTAGCAAGAGGCTATTATAAAATCACTGACTATTTGAATGATAAGCAAGCATGGACATAGCTGTCTTATCATTCATATAATTATCAAATCACAAATTGTAACCCATAATCTGTTTAAAAGAGCAACCCTAGAGTTTCTTGCTCGTTCTTCTCTGGGGATATTAATAGTGACGTTTTCAAGTGATAATTTTATGCTACGAAATAAAATATTTTGATTTGACTGTGAAGGATCCAGTGTCAATTCCCGGCTGGGATAGAGATTGTGAGCAATGAATTTAGAAATAGACACTAGATTTTCAATGACAATAGACCTTAAAAATGCATAAATCCAACTCCTCCACACGGGTTTTATCCAATGAAAGTACATTTACTATAAATAAATAAATAAACATTTCGGACACTTACACCAATCATCTAGTCCCAATCTAAGCAAAGCTTGTGCTATGGATACTAGATAACGGATAAACATACATAAATATTTATATAAACATCCAAGACTCTGGTATAAATGTTCGTATTCATCATACAAACATTTACCCCTCGCGGGACTCGAACCCGCAATCGTTGGTTTCGCTGATTGGGTCACTATCCACTACACCAATCGGTCTATTGCAAGTATCTTCTGCCTTGGTGAGGAGTAGGAGTGATGTATTAGAGGTGAATCTCTTCATTTCGGGCGTCATTATTTATATTACGCGCTGCTAACGATGGCAGAAGGGTTAGGGTTATTTTTTTATGGCAATTGAGGAGGCCTATAATACCGAAGGGGAGGAATCGCGCCGATAATCTTGTGTGACACGTTAAAAATTAGCCCAGAAAGAGATTCATTTGTTGTTTGTTTCATTCAGTACTGATGATGGGAAGAGGAATAAGGCCCGTATTAATAAACCGTTCTCAAGATTAAGAATAGTTTTGTGACCGATCTCAAGTAAACGTGTTGATTAATAAACCTTGCTTGACACCTGAAACGCACGTGCATACTCAAGCAGTACTCATTTGAGACGTGCGCAGAGTTTCACTAAACGAAACTCAATACTATCATTCATTCGCCGCTGAGGAGAATTCTTGAGAAGTGTTCTCAGCTGAATAGGCCTCAAGATTGGTTTATAAATTAGCACGTAGCTTTTGAGATAGCGTCAACTGCTTAAGACGCATCTCGGGTGATACAGCTTGAAGACTTGTATTGTGATTGGTTTATCAATACGCGGCTAAGTTTCCATACATTTGCGCTAAAGAGTGCATCAGTTATATTAGTTTATTTATTTATTTATTTATAGTTTATTGTACACTAATCATAAAATAATAATTAGTTTTTCCTTTCACTTCTGTAATTTAAAGTAGAGTTTAGAAAAGCCAAATAATGGGTTGGTACTTGACCTCAATCACGCCTGATGTTAAGTGAAGATGAGAAATTATTCATATCTTGTGGATCATTAAGTGTTTTTTTTTTTTTCTATCAAAAAAATATCACAGTTAACGCAAAAATTGGCTCTGGCGTTACTCAGATTGAGGACAAGCTTCAAAAGATGCCTCGTGCAACTATCAGTATTCCAACTACGATAAAAATATGTTTCAACTACAAACGTTTAGATTTAGTGTGGGTATGGTCGGAGGACAAATGTCCGCCCGGCTAGCTACCGCCATCTTATCTAAGTCTACCGTTCAGTTCCGGTTGTCAGAGATAGGAGGTCCGGACGCCTCCACCTTCGGCCTCAACTTCACTTATCATCAGGTGTGATTGGGGTCAAGTGCTAACCCGTAGCGCATAAAAAAATCGATCCGCTACATTATGCAACTTCATCGGTATCGTCATCGATCACGTTGACCAATGAGAAACCGTCAAATTGCCGAGCGAGCGATGCGCCAACCAATCACATGTCAGAACACAATCGATGACGATGAAATTATGTAATACAATGAGTGACCCCCCAAGCCCCCTGTACCTGGAGCTAGCGCTAGTGTAACCCCCGCCCCCCCCCCGTGTGCAGCGTCGGCGGCGCTGTCCCGCTACACGCCGAGCAAGACGTGCGCCGACGCCTTCCAGCTGGGCGTCACGCGCCACGCCCCCCCCGCCCCCGCACCGCCCCTCCCCAACGGGACCGACGCCAGTGAGTTTACACCCTGCACTCCTCTCTACGCACGTAGCGTTATGGAAATATAATAGGATTCATTATAATAATAGTTTCTTACACCACACACTATTGTCCTTGCCGTGTTTTTTTTTTTTTTTTTTTTTTTATATATGTATGACTGGATTCGCGTTTGACCACAATCTCACCTGATGGAAAGTGACGATGTGGTCGGAGATGAAGCACGCGATCTCAGTAAATGCCTAATCACTCTGCTCTTGAAGATCCCAAGGTTGTAGGATTCAGGAAAGACTGACGCCGGAAGGGAGTTCCATGCCTTGGCTGTTCGGATGATGAATGAAGAATCGAACTTCTTAGTGCGAATGTTCGGTATATTAACTATATACGGGTGGAATCCCTCCCCACGCCTAGTGCTCCGAAGATGGAAGGGTGACGGTGGAATAAGATTATGTAATTCCAACGCACACTCCCCGAAATGTATCCTGTAAAAAACTGAGAGACAGGCGACTTTGCGACGGTGTTTTTAGTTATCTTCTTGTTTTCTGATATTATTGCTTATTACTCCATTTGCCATGCTGGAAGTTCAGTGTTAATATATACTGGATGAGATTTTTTAGCGGAAGAAAAAAATATATACATGAAATAGAAGGTATTGGCATAGATCATAAAATTATTTTTTATTTTTTTTAACAAAACTATCATCGAATGAAGCGTTAATTTTGTCACTTGACGGGGGCACGTTTCTATCCCATTCCACATAGTTATATCATTAAATTAAACTTGGAGAAAATATGAATCCTGCCAGTCGCATTATCAACACAGGGCCGGCACGCGCGAAAAAATATTAAGCTATCTATGCCAATAACTTCTATTTCACTTACCTTATATGCCCTATTTTTTTCCTTACAGTAAAAAAACTCATCTGGTATATATTAACATTGAACTTCCAGCATGGTAAATGGAGTAATACGCATTTATATCGGAACAAGAAAGTAGCTAAAAAGGGCACGGACAATAGTGTGTGACGTAAGAAATTATTATTATATTAAAATAACCTTGTCGGTCACTCGACGAGAAGGTGGAAGGTATACGTTTATACTTCCGTTAGTGAAACTTTGTAGTGTGATTGATGAAGTAAAATTTATAGGTTACAATTAACGATCAATTGGAAAATAAACTTATTGCTCATTGGATTATTTCCTTTTTTTTTCACAAAGTTTTGGCGACTGAGGATTTATTGTCAGAGTCGCCCAGAGTTGTCGCACAAAGAAGATTCTCATTAATTGAGCTAGTGATTTCTCTTTTATATGAAATTCAAAAGGTTTAATAAAGAAATACCACCTGAAAAAGTTGACATCGGATTTCACCCCACCCACCGCTTCGTTTTGTTTCTTTTGTATATGGCTACCGAGACTTCGTCAACGGAAATGTGATGGTATATAACAAATGCGGTTTTGTAGGGTGATATTCTATTTATGCTTCTCCTCGCCATGCTCCGGTATGCGCTGCAAGGCGAGGTCCATGCAAATCGGATCCAGTACTATTTTAGATGTCAAACAATAAATATCATTCCAATTAAAAAGGAGTCATTACTAGGATAGAGAGCGTCGGTGGTTCAGTGGTTAAGAAGAGAGCGTCGGTGACTCAGCGCTTAAGACGCCGCCATCCAATTTTGGAGGTCCGGGTTCGATGCCCGGGCAGACCATATACCGATGAGTTTACAAAGTTAATTACTTATGTGTATTTATCTGACTGCTGCTAAACTGTGAAGGAAAACATCGTGAGGAAATCTGCTATACCCGTGAAACAAAGATACAAAGGAATGTGAAGTCCCCAATCATCACTGGGCCAGCGCCGTGGACCACGGCCGACACTCCACCATGTACGAGGGGAGGCCTACATCTGTGCAGTGGGATGTTTACGGGCCGACGAGGATATCACTCGGAGCATCCAACATAAACCAGCTGACTCTCCCTTAGACCACCCGAGCGAGGCGAGCGAGGCGGACTCCGATCCGACTCGATCCTAGCTTCGGGACGATACCGAAGTTAGGATCCGTTCAAATGACAGGATGTTTGTGACATTGCAGAGGGCGGTGCTGCGGGGGCGGGGGCGGGGGCGGGGGCGGGGGCGGGGGCGGGGGCGGGGGCGGGGGCGGGCGGCGCGGACGTGGCGCGCGCCTGGAGCGAGGCGCGCGCCCTCGCCACCGACCTGCTGTTCTAGTCACCGCGCCATGTAGGTACCTCCTGTACTCCTGTACTCCTGTACTCCTGTACTCCTGTACTCCTGTACTCCTGTACTCTTGTACACCGTCGGCCTGCACTCGGCCTGTCTCATACGGTTCGACCGCGGAAATACGAGTGACCGCGATTTTCTTGAAACATTTAATAAGACTAGCTACCACCATCTTATCTAAATCTGCCGCCAAGCAGCAATGTTAATAGCATTGTTGTGTTCCGGTTGTCGGAGATAAGATAGCCAGTCCCCCAAATGTGTTGGGGTTTCCGGGTCAGTACGCCTCCACCTTCGACCTCATCTTCACCTAACATCAGGTGTGATTGAAGTCAAGTACTAACCCGTTATGCATACAAAAAAATAAAATAAAAAAAGTGTTGTAAATGTAGTAACTATTGCTAAAAATTAAGCATTTGTAAGAAACGCAAGTACTTAGTAACTAAATAAGATAAATTTGAAAAATGTGTTTCTTAAAAAAAATCTCGATTGATGGATATTTGTTTAAATTCAAAACGTTTAGAATATTTCTTTAAATTATCGTTCCAAAATATTAGTTCTCATTTTTATTTCTTAAGCGATGCAGCTCGACGACATTTTCAGCTGAAACACATGCACGCCTAACTTAGTTAGGCGTGCATGTTTTTTATCCATCAATAAGTTAACTGTGTTTAACAAAAGTCCACTAATTAAATAAAAAAAGTCGCTTAATTTTTTACATGTGGTCGATTACAAGATTCAATAATACTGGTCACTAGCGTTTAACCCAAAAGACTTACGTCTCGGGGCACTGAGGTATCGAGTACGAGAGGATGTTGGGCAGCTCCCAGCTGAAAATGTCGTCGAAATACATAACCATAATATGCTTAGTTTTTTATCCATCAATAAGTTTAACTGTTTTTAACAAAAGGCTATCTAATTAAATATCAGTTACTATTTATTGTTATCAAAATACAAATAAAAATAGTGTTTTCTAAAAAGATCTGAACTAGGCGTTCGTTTTTTAAACTTAATCATTAAATTTTTTTACCCTATTTTCCCTGAGCTACGTGAGGAGACAGCCGGGGAAACTCCTGTCCTCACTCAACTTGTTATATTGATATCTAACAATCTCCTATGGCACAATGTATACACTTTTATAACCTTGCACCTGAAAATGTCAATAATCTAAATGAAAAACAATTTAAAGACCATTTCAAACCAGCATTGCCAAAAAAATGGTTATTACAAAATTGCTGTCTACCGTGACAACGACGCTTGGTATACATCGGCCAGTTCCCAAAAATAATATATTTTTTTACGCACGACGGGTTTGTACTTGACATCAATCACTGATGCTAAGTGAAGATGAGGTCGAAGGTGGAAGCGTACTGACCCGGAAACCCCAATACATTTGGGGGACTGGCTATCTTATCTCTGACAACCGGAACACAACAATCCTATTATTTTACTTGCCTAACAATTGTTATTTTACTTGCCTAACAATTGTTGTATATGTGTCAAAGTGGCGAATAAACAGTTTCTTTCTTTTTTTTTTTAATTAGAATGGGATCGCTCTTGCTTCTTTCTATTAACATTGCTGCTTGGCGGCAGATTTAGACAATGTTTTATGTTCAGTCATATTTTCGTCAATTCTTAACCGATTTTCATGATTACTTTTTTATTTGATAGAGTTTACCGCCAGGGTACTCCCATATAAATTTTGTTAAAATATAATGATGCCCTCCAGCTATGAACCTTACTAAACGATTATTTTGCCAATTTTTGACGGTAGATCGTTAAAAATGAAACTACTGGTAGCTCTTCTAATTAAGCGATTATTCTACGAGATGTTTCTAAGCATGTCATTAAAACATTCACCCCAAGTATTAAAAATCCATCTATAGATAATTGACTTATCGATATATCCCAGGACTCTATTTCTCTTTCTCTAAAACAAATTTATTTTGTTCCAGATTCGAAGTAAACTAGAGTACGTCTAGGAGTAACTGAAGCCTGACGGCCGAGTGAATCACTGTGAAAACGGACACGTTCGGAGATTTGTGCTTTGATATATTATTATATTTTGTAATCGTCACCACACTGCGCATATTATGAACTAAATTCATAGTGAATAGCAACGCGTGCTGATTTTATATGGTATACTGCAAAGTTTAGTCATCAAGAGGGCCCATTTTATGAGATTAAATTAAGGAGATTTATGTATTACATCGATAAGGTTTAACTCGTGGAAGTAATAAAATTGGTACGTACTAAAACGATTCACTCTTCAAAAATACGAACTCAACTATGAGAAGCCCGTTGTCTGTTATTACTTGTCAGGTGAAAAGTTTTTGTCATTACTCTCAAAAGACATATTTTAAACTTTCCGTTGTGTTAGTGGATCATGTAAGTAACGAGGCATCTTTAAAATTGATCAAACAGACGCGACATCTGAACAAACGAAACAAACAACAAGATTACATTACAAATTTTGAGAGGACTTGACTCGTTAAGAATGCTTGCCTTTTGTTATTATTTTCGTTCGACCATCCTGATATAAATTAATGTAATTGAGGAGGAGGTCATTGCCATGTTTTATAAAGCGGGATTTGTTTGGTGAATCCGTTACCCAGGGTTGGACTACAAGTTAGTCGACCCCGTCTAATTCCCATCCCCTTTTTGTTGTTGGAATGAGTTGGTTATTACTTCCATGGTTTAAACGTGAATCTGTCAATTATAGTGACATCGAGCTCCTTTCAATTATAGTGACATCGAGCTCCTTTCAATTATAGTGACATCGAGCTCCTTTCAATTATAGTGACATCGAGCTCCTTTCAATTATAGTGACATCGAGCTCCTTTCAATTATAGTGGCATCGAGCTCCTTTCAATTATAGTGACATCGAGCTCCTTTCAATTATAGTGACATCGAGCTCCTTTCAATTATAGTGACATCGAGCTCCTTTCAATTATAGTGACATCGAGCTCCTTTCAATTATAGTGACATCGAGCTCCTTTCAATTATAGTGACATCGAGCTCCTTTCAATTATAGTGACATCGAGCTCCTTTCAATTATAGTGACATCGAGCTCCTTTCAATTATAGTGACATCGAGCTCCTTTCAATTATAGTGACATCGAGCTCCTTTCCTGACAAGAACATTCCAAATGTAATCGATTGTTGCTACCTGCCATGTACTCCGTGTTGTCGTATTGTAAGTGACCTGCTCAACTCCTAGTGTAAGAACGTCCAGTCATATCTTAATGTACTTAATGAAATTAACGCTATGACTGACTAGCTGGTAATGAATTTTTGGGAACTTTTGACGAATTTTCTATCGTAGTGGAATATTTCTGCTAGTGCTGCGACACGAGACCAGAACTTGAAACCGGTGCCAAAGGTATCAGTAAACACCGTTATTTTTAGTTGTGGTATCATACGTACGGGAACCGGTATTCAAAATATTCGCAATAATTCTACTCTTGCAAATGTCTCTGGTCAATCGCATGAAATATATGATACCAGATTTTTACAATCCTCATTCATGGTCACGTCGATATCCAAAAATCTGCTCTAATATTTGTAGGTACATCATATTTCCACAAACAAAAACGAAACCTAAATTGCTACGGTTTGTCATACCGATAGTTTTGGTGTCAGTCTATCAAGCCCTGGTCTCGACCCCATATTTATACAATCGTTGTTAATCTATGACTGAGCATAGACCAGAGACAGCTCTCGGTGCGCGCCAAGTCTTCCCACGACTGCACTTAGACGCCGGCGGACCTGTTAGTGATGTGATTGTGAATCATTCCTACACTTTTGATGTGAATTTATTGACCATTTGATAGCGTTTATACGATTTGATAAAAATATTATATATACGAAATTAGATTTCCACAAGAAAATTATATGGGCCGGCTGTTGAATGTGTTAAATATATGACTGTACCGTATTATGTACTAATTGTGACGAGATTATTGATCGGGGAGGCCCTCTCAGAGAACGATCTATGAAACCCTCAAGAGATGATAAAAGGTGAAACCATATTTAAAAAATACATTCCTTCCTACGTTTTTTACAAATTATAAAGGAAAATAGAACGGTAGACGTATCAGATTGTTGTCTGAATGGGTGTAAATTGAAAATGCTAAATTAGTGCGGCAACTCAACGTGGCGACACATGACTCCTCCAGTTCGACCGTCGCACTTACTTATTGCAAACGTATGATACACGGGGGAGGGATTCCACTGGCTTTGACATGCCGATTTATATGATACGTCCGCGTCGGGAGCCAAACTAAAGCAAGCTTTACCACCTTTAAAATAGAAGCATTAATGTTTGTAGCATGTAATCTTACGCTCCCGAGCCGGACGATCGTAGAGGCGCGCTATATTATCGATATGCAAATATCGATTATCGATGGCGCCAAAGCCGTGTCGAGTTGCCGCCGGAGCCTGGTGCCTTCGCCCTTCGCGGAACGTTCGCAATGCTTCGCCGCCTCGAGTGTCGTGTCTTATACCTATGATCACTCCATAAAGCTAGTACCTTAATGTTTGTCATGTGATTTTGTATGCCTGTATTGTATTCTACCTTATTCTGCCCATGTATTCATAGCCCGATAACAATGCACTTGGAGCGGGGCCTTGAAATCGATGGGTACCGGATAATCGATATGTTTCGGTAGTTGTATTTCAGGATCCAGTTCGAGAGTGCTTAGAGGGAAGCAGGGAGGGTAGCGGAGGCTCGTAAGCATTTATAGAGTTTAGCGTAGTTTATAGTTAGCTGACTCGGCACGCTGTGTGTGTCATATTATATTTTGTATGTAACGCGGCGCCGCGCGCCACACATATTGAAACTATATGATTTACTGCTGGCATGGAGACGCTAAAGGAAGTAATGGGACAAACAAATGTAAACTAAAGTGACGTTTTCCATGAAATTCAAGACTCGAATTCTCTATCATATGCAATTTTCTAACTTTATGTTACATAAATTTCCCAATAGCAAACAATTACAGATTTTTACAAAACTGTGTTTGATTCAGTATAGTTTCGGCAACCATACTGAATTTTGTAACAGCTCATAATGTTATTTGATGCGTCCGCAGTGTGGCCCGGCGCCGCCTCACTTGCCAATGCCTAGTTGTTATGTTACGCGTATGACATTAGCTATAGTTAGTTATCTAGTTCTGTTATTGTATGTAACTTGTATACAAAGTACGCTCGTAGGTTCGTTTGTATCGAGCGGGAGGGGCGCGGGTCGTGACGTCACACAGTGCTCTCTATGTTAAACCAATTTTGAAGAAGCTACTGTCCGTTTTAGCTTAAAAGCAAAGACAGTTTTTATTTAGTTCTCGAATCGTCGATTATTTTCGTACCTAAATAATTGTTAAAGTAACTGTAATGCTAAACCTTTTCTCTGTCGACGTTTCGTCTACTTCTCTGGCCCACATTCACCCACTGCTGGGTCCTTTCCTCCATTACGCCAATTCTCACGGTCCTGTGTCCAGCCTCATCCAATGAGATTTCATCAGCTGTGCATTGTTATTGGACCATGGCCTTGTTGTTGTAGTCATGCGTAATTTTTTACTAAAATTCATCAAAAAGGGCCAAGTTTCTTTAAGAAATCTTAATTTAGTAGAGTAAAGATTGGATCTCCCGCGAGGGATGTTTACATTTGCACCGATTGGAGATACAACCTGCTATATTATCTCTAGGGTAAATTTCACCGCCGTCTGGAAGTACTTTAACAATTAGTTACTATGGTCTCCAGTTCTTATTCCTTATTCATAAATCCTACTTTAGGTGTAAGATGCCTGGTATCAAACGTCCACGATATCGTATGCTCCATTGAAGTGAGACCAACGTACGCGACTCGCGTCCGTCCGCAACATTCATATTAAGGGGTAACTACGACGAATTAATAAGGGATAGTTTAGTGTAACATTGTGATGTCCACGTGTTGGGTACAAACGCTAAGCGAAGCGGGCTGTTAGTCATTTCGGTGGGATTGTTTGTTAGTGGCCACCGCAACCGCAACCGGGGCCCGGGGACGCTCCACGGCCCGAGGGATACGGCACGGGGGGGCGGACATGCCTCACGGGCACCACATCCTGTACAACATTTTCGAAATTTTATTAATCCGATTCTAATGAGGTTGTACAGAAATCTTGGATGTTAGATTTAGAATATTGTTTTTTTATTATTTATTCATTTAAAAGATTTTGTAGTTCGTACAGAATGTTGTGAGGCGTAAACACGTGTTATAGTGCTGCCGTATCTCTGATTGGGCGCTCGGTGCGGTGTTCGAGCGAGCGACCAATCGGGTGGCAGCGGGTCCGGGAGCCCCGCCCCCCCGCCCCCCTCCCCCCGGCGGGGGAAGGCGCTGCGCGCTGTTATTGTGTATCTATCTAGTTGTACTGATGCTGATATGGCAATAAAATATACACAAATATAGTATTTGTTTCAGTTTACCCCAGTCTAGTATAAAGTCTACCTGTTCGGTGTAGTGGCTTAAAATCCTGACTACTCTAGAAAGTCGCTTCAAATTCCGCTAGGGGCATATATTTGTATAATGATTACGGACATGTGTACCAGAGTTATGGATATTTGCATTTATAACATGTATTTTAAAAAAAATGATAACATGACCACAGATAATATTATTATGCTTTAACACACAACAAAAACAGGGCAATATAAAATATACAAAAGGCGAGTTGACCTCTATAAGAGATCTCTTCTAGCAAACCTCAGTAAGGCAGTGCAGGGTCGTGCTACTAAATTATCCTACTGGTAGGAGGAGGCAATTGAGGAGTAGGTAACTTAAAAATAGCCAGAAAGTTTACTGAACCGCCTGAATATCCATATTTTGGCGGAACGTCTCGCAAAACAGCCGCTTTATGACATTATTAAAAACCGCCGTTGCGTATTTACAACTAAGCATACAAACAGACGTTGATAGCGACCTCCTCTCACCGGGGCATGGTATGAACAATCCACTACGCGGGTCCATCAATTTAAAACAACCGCACCGCACCGCAACGAGTGGTCAGGGGACCACTCGTATTACAATGCCACTAGTGGTCACCCATCCAAGGAGTAACCGCACCGGACATTGCTTAACTTGGAAAACGAATAGCGAGTGCGACTGCGCCACGAGATGATTTACTAAGTGAAGATTTTTTTTATGCACAACGGGTTTACACGTGTCCTCAATCACACCTGATGTTAAAGTGAAGGTGAGGCTGATGATGGAAGCGTGCTGACCCGGAAACCCCATCTTATTGGGGGGACTAGATATCTTATCTGTGACAACCGGAACACAACAATGCTATTAATGTTGCTGTTTGGCGGCAGACTTTTATAAGATGGTGGTAGCTAGCCAGCCGGACGTTAAAAATGCCCTAATAAACATGTACCACGCCTGGGATCGAGCCCGCGACCTCAGCTTTATTTTACACTACTGGGTGGCGGCGGCAAACCTATGCTGTACCAACAAACGGAGTAACCCTGGCAAACCACAGACAATATAAGCAAAACAGACGTAAGTGTCCTGCCTAAGAACTTGGAATCATTTAAGTTTAAACAAAAAAAAATATGCAGGTGACGGTTAGCATTTGAAGCCAAAGGTGGGACCCAACATATTTGAGAGATTAGCTATCTTATTCTAAACAGCCGGAATACAATAATACTATCAATATTGCTGCTTGGCATTTAAAAATGCCCTACTACCAACCAAGCCGTGAACTAAACATGTATCCGCTCCGCTGGGAATCAAACCGGCAACCTCCGATTTATGAACCTTATATTGTTCACATTGACTCACGTAGGTGGTTAAATCCGGCTTATTTTTTTTCGTCTGAGGTTATTAACTAGTTGCCCGCCACTTCGTTCTTATGGAATATTTCATCAAAATATTATATTAGTCCAGGTGCATATACATATCTCAGACTAACAATTCGTCTGAAATACATAAAAATAAACATACAACTGATCGCATATTGGCTCTGTCAAGGCCACATAAACAACATCTTTGGTAGGTCCAATCGGAATGCGGCTCCCCGCCATTATGTTACGTCATACCTTCACCTTTAGTTGATAAAATTAATTCGTACATTTAAATTGGTCTTTGCCCGCATCTTACATTAGGATTGGGAGTTCGAATTCATTTGAAGCTAATACTTCTTAGTAAATAACCATTAAACAAAGTCTGGTAGGTATCCATTGTCTATGTTGATTTGTATAGGCTTGTCTTCCACTTTAACAAAAGATTGAACGCTCTAAGGTCGATTGGTTCCGGGGCCTCACACAATTCGAATCAATTGATCTTCGTGTAACTCGTATCGAGAACATGGTGTGGTAGGTATTGCGACTAAGCGTTTACCTACAACTATCATATTTGTAGGAAATCTAAATAAGAAGATGTATAGAACAGTTAGATTCCGATCAAAGAGTATAGTAACTATTTATTCCGATGTAGTGGATTGGAAGCAGTGGCGTGTCCTTCATACAGGCAGAAAGGCAGTGCCTACTTTAGCAAATTGTAGGCTTTCCTCGAAATGCATTGTCAAGACATACTGATGTGAACAGAAGTATTCTAAACAGTTGCGAGCATTGCTATAAGAGTAAATTATTATTTTGTAGTTGTATTTTTTCTTATTTTATAAGAAATTGTATCATTCTGCCTACCCTGCGACTAAACGCTGAGCACGCCGGTAAATAGTTACTATCAAAGAGTATAGTAACTATTTACCGAGAAAGAGTGGCAACTCCGTGGTTAAATTTGCATGTATAGACAGTGCTGCTGCCAGCGATTGGTTGAGGAATTAAATCTATCTATACATACCTACGTACACTGATTATATAGGTAGAAACTGGGTTTAGAAATAGGTATTGTTGTTTATGAGGAAATTTTTAGTTCTCTTATCTAATTTCTTTAAATTAGCTATGAAAAACAAGTATAACAAAAACAAACAACAAATTAACAAAAATCTGAACTTTTACAAAAACTTTCAAACGGAAATCGACGTTGACTGAGAGCTCGACATGACATCACCCACCGGTAAGATGGCGGCTGCTGCCACAGAACACTAATAACGGTTAGTTCGTCAACCGCAGTTCAGAGGTCGCAGTCTGCTATGAAAATTGATGACATTTGAAGTGTGCCCCCCCTGGTTACTATACTCTTTGAGCACGCCACTGAGAGGAAGGTCCCGACCGCACCGCACTACTTGCACCCCAAATGCAGAGAGTAATTCGAACATACATTGCTGTTGGCTTGGTATAATTCAAATATCTTTACTTCAACCAGCAATGTATACCGAATTAGTCTCTGCATTTATGATGCTGTAATAAGCACTTCCTTTATCCTAATTAGATCGCTTTAGCAAGACCAGATAAATGATAGATATATGTCCATGTCCAACAGATTGACAAAGATTTACAATTTTTTATAAAATGACTGACCCAAAAATTTAAAGGTTTTAAAAATCATGTAGGTAGATTGATGGGAGGAGCTGCGGAGTGCTGATCCCAACACTGTTTTACGGAAGTCAAGGCTGAGTGTGGCAGAAGAGATGAAAGTAGAATTAATGCAGTCATTGAGATGTATGAGTGGGGCGACTTTGGAAAATAGGACACTTAAAACGGGACAGCTTTATGTAACTTGTATCTCGGCATCTCTTTTTAACTATGCTCAAGCGCTGAGCAAGATTCTGAAATACCCCTCGAGTTTCTTGCTTATTCTTCTCAGGGGAAAATTGCCTTTTGAACAAGCAGTAACCAGCTAAAATCTTAAAATCTGACTTACAAAATAAAGCATTTTTGACTTCAACTTTGATGGTACGAGTAGTGCTTGATTAGGGAGTTATGCAGTGTGAAAGAAGATGTAGTGGCAGAGATTGAAAAACGTATTTATTTTAAGAAGAACGTGAAGATGATCAAAGTAGATTCACGAAAGAGATACCTATACGATGCGAATGTGGTTGCGTTGGTAGGGAATAACCACGGCGAGCGTACAAATCAAGAGAGAGCCTAGCCTAAACTGACGAACGTGTATGAACAACTTTGTGAGAAGCGGTGAGCCAGGGTCGTAGCAAGTGGAAGTCTGTTGTCTATACCTACCCCATACGAGGCCCCTAAAGAGACGAGATTTTATATATTTATTAGGATTTCGGTTGAATTTTCCACAGAGATAGTAGGTACTATATTAATTCTGTGACAGTGCCGTCGAAGTTTTTACAATTAAATCTCAAAGACCAATGACAAGAAATGAACGGCCAGCTGTCATTAACACAAACAAGGCTCAAATCTGTCCGAAAACTGAAACGAATGACTGTTCAAATGGGTTTACCTAAGTAATAGTCAAGACATTTAGTTAAATATCGACAACAGGATCAAGAGGTCCAGTGTTATTGAAGCGGTAATTGCACAAAATCAAGCACCGAAGGAGTAATTTATATATTAGGTGATCTCAGCGACACAAAAATACACGCGAAATATGGAACATTCGATCTTTGAAACAGACAACATAATAAGTTCTATTGCAGCTGGAAAGGTCGCGTCCTGAATTGAGCTGGTCATCAGGCCTCACTAATACTTTAGTTAGGAATCACATACTTGGTCAATCTGAAGTGCTCTCACTGTGAAAGTTCGCCAAAGCCCGTTTTAGATGTTATCTTGAGAGACCTGCCTTAGACCCATCTTAATAAACCGTTCTCAAGATCGAGATGAGCTTAAGTTGACGCTTAAGAATCTGTTGCATATTAAAACAGTATCAAAAAAAATTGTATTGAGACCGAGCCACGTTCTGAAGAGCAGCAATGCACCGGCGCCGGGTTACCCAGACTTTGTTCGGAACCACAACTTCGACTTTATCATGCATGAAGATTAGCCATCCTCCAGCCCCGACCTTTATCCTTAGGATTGCAAAATATTTTAGATGAAAATTACTAAGGCCCGATTTTTTTTTATCAAAAAAAAATGTATTGAGACTGAGCCGCGATTTTATCTCGAGATCGATTTATTAATACGGGTCTAAATCCCACAACAGTTTTAATAGAGCCTGGAGTCATCATTATTGCAGTGGCAAAAAATTGATATGACACGGTGCGTGCCACGATCGATTCAACGAGCGACTGCGCCTTGGACTAGGAGGTAGGGAACATTTTGAGCTGCTATAATGTGAAATTATGCTTTCTTTTATTGCTTTATAATGTTCTATAAAAGTTTTTAAAAAATGGTCAGTGGTGTCGATTCGGTTTTACACAAACTAGACTAAAACCAATTTTAAAGTAGGCCTGTCTTTTTCTCTCTGGAACAATATAACGTGACAGCACCAGTCTAAATCTGGTTTTAGTTTAGTTCGTGTGCAACCGAATCGACACTAGTTTTATTTTTAAAATTTTTTTAACAGAATCCAAAAAGTAAAACTTCTGAAAAAATTTTGAAATGAACAAGCCTTTGCCTGCTGTGTGTTTGAAAAGTAGGTCAAAACCTATATTTATATTAGACATGCGCGAGAGGTAAAAAAGGGTGTGATGTTTTCTTCTGGATCATTTCTGTAACCAGACTTTGAAAAATTATAGAATGTTGAAGGAAAAATAAAATAATTTCTACCCATTTATTTTATCTAGCTAGGTACCTATCTACTCTGTAAGCTGCCTTGGTGATGTCTCCCTATTACGCTTGCTCTATGACAGTGTTTCCAACTGTAATAACAGCTCAATAGCAGTGAGCGAATTACAATTTTTCATAATCTATGTTCACATGGGGCTGTGTTTGGCAGCATTATAGATTTGATAAATTATTAAACACTCCTTTTGCTTTATATTTCATGAAGATATTATATTATTATTATTATTATTCTATTGAATTTGTTGAAGTAACCAAATCTGTAAGGAACTGTTACAAAATTTGTAATTTGGAAACACTGAAATCGATCGGCCGCCGAACTAATTCGGCAAAGTGTCAGTCAGCTGAGCGAGACAACAAAAGTCAAAGAAGAGGAAGTAAATGGACAATAGCCAATACGAGGAAAATCAACAGCTGAAATTAAAACAAAACTATTGAAAAAATACCATAATCGTGTTTATTAATGATTCGCTCCTGAGACAATAACGTTTTTCGAAATTGTAGAAGTGCCGCGATACAGTGCCTTGTGTAAACGGCGACTACTCGGTGACATTCTGTCTGTCGCATATCGTTACAAAATGTGAATCGGTGAAGGTCGTCGAGCCAAATTGCCAATTACCACAGGATTTGTCCGTCGTCCGAGCGCTGCCGGGCGAGTGTCGCGATTTACGTAACACGAGCGCAGCGTAACGAATCTGGAGTTCACGGTGCGCATTCCGCACTGACTACTGAGCACTGAGCAGAGAGCAGAGAGCACAGCCCGTCAGCAGTCCCCACCGCCATGCTGGCTCTGCGCAGTCGGGTGGGTCGCGCCGGGCCGGGCGCGCGGCGCGCCCTGGAGCGCGGCACGTGCAGCGTGGTGCAGCCGCCCATGCTGTCCGACTTCAACATCGTCAACGAGCCCATCCTCGGCTACCGCGCCGGCAGCTGCGAGCGTCTGGCGCTCACCTGCGAGCTCCAGCGGATCTCCTGCCTTACCGAGGAGGTGCCCATCGTCATCGGCAACCAGTACATCCGCGAGGGCGAGCCTCGCTACCAGGTGATGCCGCACAGTCACAACCAGAAGATCGCAAAGTTCTACTACGCCAGTGAGAAGACCATCCAGCGGGCTATCGATGTGGCGATCGCGGCGCAGGCCACGTGGGACCGCGTGCCTCTCGAGGAGCGCGCGCGCATCTTCATGTGCGCCGCCGAGTTGATGACCAAGACGTACCGTCAGAGCCTCAACGCGGCGACCATCGTCGGACAGTCCAAAACCGTCATCCAGGCGGAAATCGATGCCGCTTGCGAACTCATTGATTTCTTCCGGTTCAATGCCTTCTTTATGAAGGAGAATTCAAAGTACCAGCCGATCTCCGAAAACCCCTGCATCACTCTCAACTCCCTGCGCTTCCGTGGTATAGATGGCTTTATAGCCGCTATTGCTCCTTTCAACTTCACAGCGATTGGTGGTAACCTTGCATACACTCCTGCTCTCATGGGCAACAGTGTGCTTTGGAAACCGAGCGATACAGCCATCCTATCCAACTGGCGCATCTTCAACGTCCTTCGTGAGGCAGGCATGCCCGATGGTGTAGTGAACTTCATACCTTCCGATGGCCCTGTATTCGGTAAAGCAATCACATCCTCGCCTTACCTTGCTGGTGTTAATTTCACTGGTTCAGTCCCAACATTTAATTGGATATGGAATGCTGTTGGTCAAAATTTGAGCAAGTATCGCCACTACCCACGACTCATTGGGGAGTGCGGTGGAAAGAATTATCATTTTGTGCATCCATCTGCTGACGTTGAAACTGTTATTGCATGCACAATTCGCTCGGCGTTTGAATATTGTGGACAGAAATGCTCCGCATGCTCCCGCATGTACATCCCAAAATCCCTGTACGATTGCATTATACCTGGGCTGCTTGCGGAACGCGATAAATTGAAGGTTGGTGATCCTTCAGACTTCAGTGTGTTCATGGGCGCCGTTATTGACGATAAAGCCTTCGCTCGCATTTCTGGTTACATTGATAGAGCTAAGAAAAATCCCAAGAACAAGATTCTCGGCGGTGGCACTTATGACAAATCTAAAGGCTTCTTTGTCCAGCCTACAATCATTGAAACAACTGATCCGCTAGATAAGCTAATGACTGAGGAAATTTTCGGACCCGTACTCACCATTTATGTCTATGAAGATCAGTTTGTCTATCAAGCATTACAGTTGGTCGGTTCGTCGACTATTTTTGCGCTGACCGGCGCCGTGTTTGCGAACGACGAGTGTTTCCTCTCGGTAGCACTGGAGGAGCTCCGCTACACTTGTGGGAACTTCTATATCAATGACAAGTCAACGGGTGCGGTGGTGGGGCAGCAACCGTTCGGTGGCGGCCGCATGTCCGGTACCAATGATAAGGCAGGCGGGCCGAACTACGTGATGCGGTGGACGTCTCCCCAGGCCATCAAGGAGACCTTTGTGCCACAGAGAGAGATTACCTACCCGTACATGAAGGACTGCTAAACAATCTTGAGAATCCTTAGAGCAAGCCCCGGCCCGCCGTTAACAGCGGCGGCGCCATCTCGCTTATCAGTACAATAAAATGAATTGATGTTCACTAAAATAATATGAAACAATAATTAGGCTCATTAGGTCTAGGTATGAAGTAGGTGTTGACTAATACATTTTGACCGCTTATATTTTTTTTAAATCTTTTGTTTACATTACTTACTTGAATCTTACCATGAGTAGGTATTTTTCATTTTCAGTATTTTTATCATTAAGTCACCAATAATGTATCAATTTATTTTTAATGTAAATAATTTTATGCAGTTCTTACATTAACATCATCACAAAGGTAATTTTTTTATGAAAGTTGTTCAATTACATAATCGGTCATGCTAGTATTTATTGTTATAATAAAATTAGTTGATGATTAAATATAATTACAATGTTACCTTAGTATGTGAAATTAAACCACTAAAAGATATTTACTATGAATTATCCATTAGGAATAAGAACTGTTGTAACTCTTTTCTTTATTAGTTTTTACACTACATTATGACGAGCCTGTAACAGTCTCTTATCAACTTCACGTTACATACTAACTTCAATTATGTTTGTTCATTGCTATCGTATCCATGCTCCTCCAGACAACTTTGCTTATCTGGTGGTTGGCCTGCTCTCTGATAACACCGCATTTACCTAAGCTCATTCTAACAAGTCTTGATTTTTTTAGATCTGATATTATAAGGTACATAATATTTTGTTGTATTGTGATATGAGTATTATTGATCTGTTATTTTGTTTGTTTTGTATTTGTTAATATTTTATAATATTTTTGTAACAGGTGCTTAAATTCCTGTAGTTTTTTCCTTGTTACTTTGACTATTATTGTTTTTTCGGAAATAAATAGAATTGTACACAAATTATTGTATGACATTTTCATTATCTATGTAATGTATACAGGGTGGAAACAAAAGAATGCAAATACTCTTTATGGCAAATAATTTACAATGATGATAACAATTAGAACACAATTAGAAATACTAGGTTCCAGGCGATTATTTCTTTTATTTGATACATTGAATAACTTTAAACTCATATCAACAGTACGTTACCTAATGAGTGAACGAGTGCTAGTAGTGTCTTGAATAATCTGTGAACAAAATGACATCAATGGAAATTTTTACGACTTCTGTACATGTCTGGGGGCACGGCAGTGCCCCCGCCAAGTCGAGAGAAAAGGGCACGGCCGTACTATCCTTTGCCAAGGCATTTTATTTGTTAGATATAAAGACGTCTAATATTGATACAGTCACTGTAAATGTGGCTAACGTAAATAATTAGGAATCAAATTACGATAAAGTTGCTAATTAAGTGCTTCCATACTTACTAAAATAACTGACTTGCCTTGACGTGAGATCTCATAACTTTTTTCGGCGGAAGTATTGCGGTGTGAGACTTGGCATTTTTGTACATTTTATGTTTTTGATGGGATTCCGATTTATACGCGACTGCCCCAGGAAG
This sequence comes from Oegoconia quadripuncta, assembly GCA_949316235.1. Classification (NCBI taxonomy): domain Eukaryota; kingdom Metazoa; phylum Arthropoda; class Insecta; order Lepidoptera; family Autostichidae; genus Oegoconia; species Oegoconia quadripuncta. The sequence continues at coordinate 521,444 of OX438747.1, forward strand.
GAGGATAATGTTTTGCGGTTGTATGTATATGGATTTCTATGTTAACCTCCAGCAACCTAGTAGGGGCGGTTTATACAGGGTGAAATTTAATTTAAATAAATAAAAAGAAATTTATTCATCCCAAAATTCCCAAAAATAATTAATTTCTTAGAACTAGAACAAAGTTGATGACTCCACTCCTGATTACGAATAACTTTCTCCAAGGAATCATAGTCGAAATCGATCATAAAATTTTCGATTACGCATACAAAGAAAACTATTCAGAAACCACCTTTAGAATTGAAATCCAACAATTTTCAGCTGAATTCGGCTATGGCTCCTAGTGGAAAGTTGGTCGTAATCCAGGAATGGAGTCACTAGGCCAAAATTGTTGGATTTACATACCAATAGGTTCAGAATGGTTTACTTTGGGTAATTGAAAATTTTTCATCGAATTCGACTGGTTCCTGGGGGGAACTCGTTCGTAATCAAGAGTGGCGTCACCAGTTAGTAGGAATTATATGAATTCAAATTCACCCTGTATAGAGGTGACAGGTGACCAACCATGGCAGAGAAGTAACTTTAGTTATGTCCATAATAATGATAGTGTAGCGTTTCTTTTGTGTACCCGAATGCATTTGCAAGAATTATACACTGGTTGGCTACTCTAACAAATATGTCAGCCAAAAACAAATTTCGAAATAAAGCGGAACCGGAAGTAACATACTAGATAGAGAACCGGTTGCAGTTGTTGGCGCGCAATGAAAACGAATGTGTCGGTATATAAATACTGCAAATACGATATTTATACCAAATTATCAATAACGCCAAGCAATATTACGTCGTGCGTGATGAGCCAATTAGTCATGCTTGCTTGTTATTATCACCTTGCAGCAAATTGTCGCCAAACAACAATAGGTTCGATACATACCACGGATATATTCACGGAAATGTACACCGATGGTTCTGTTCCTATATAACCAACCGGTCGCAAGCCGTAGCAGTCAATGGATTCATGTCTTCGTGGCTGTCTATTCCGTCAGCTGTGCCTCAAGGGTCCCTGCTGGCTCCACTCCTATTTGTAATCTTCATTAATGATGTCAGAAAACTCGTAAGATTCCGAAGTTCATAAACTAGAATTAAATGTAACGAAATGCTCTATTATATCGTTTACCCGTAAACTTTCTACCATTATTAAAACACTTTAAATGGACAATTGCGAAATAGAGTTACTACAATCAGAGACCTAGGCGCATTACTGGATGCTAAATTATTATTTGACAACCATATAGACTACATCGTCAAGAAAGCCTCAAAAGCGCTGGGATTTATAATTAGGTCAACGGCAAAATTTACCAAAATAAAAACAATCAAAGTAATCTACTGTTCATTTGTTTCCTCCTGTCCCTTGAATACTGTTCCCAAATATGGAATCCTTGCTATAAAATCTATATAATCTAAAATTGAAGCAATCCAAAAAACATTTTTAAGGTATTTACAATTTAAGTGTAAGAGACAGTTCTCTTGTAATGCAATGCTCTCAGCTCTTCACCATGGATACGACCAGAGATTCAAGAGGTACCATTTCCTTCCTCTGGAGTTACGTAGAAACATTGGAGATATTACGTACTTATCTAAATTAGTAAACGGTGAAGTCGACAGCCCTGAACTTCTAAGTAATATAAGCATACTAGAAAGCTCCTCTGTCCGCCAACTGCACACATTAATTACCGACGCAATTCGTTCTTTTAATCAATGAGGTGTGTAGAACGCATGAGGAGATTGACTTGTTCGCAACAAACATCCCGGGTGTTCGGAAGCTGATGTGAGCTGACTATGGACTCTTTGCCCTAACATTATGGGAAAAGAACATTGTCATAATAAAATAGTTCTTAATTTTATCATTACCATTAGAAGCACATAATTTTTGTAAAAGTTTTATAGGTGTAAACTGTTTATTGATATTACAGTAATCTATTGTTATTATAATACTATATTTATATACATGCTGTAAGTTTACCAACAGTTTACAAACTAATCAAAATAAAATAAATACAATTTTTGTTTTACCAATTGAGTCCTACAGTATCACTTAGAGATAAGTCGTATAGAGTATGCCTAGTCGTCACAGTACATTTATGAAAATCTCAACTAATATCATAAGTACCTTTCCACCAACCAGAGACTTGGGGCTAGTTTTTTATTTGTGATATTTTTTTTTTTTATAATAAATTATATTATAAATGCGAAAGTTTATAATACGTATGTATGTTTGTTACCTCTTATAGCTTGGACATACCGACTGACAGATAAATGCAATAAACTTTTTTTTATTTCCAGTAGATTTAAATTGACATTCAATAAATGATATCATTTATCTTCACGCCTAAACGGCTGGACGGATTTGGATGAAATTTGGTTGGTAGACAGATTAGGACTTGGATTAACATATAGGTATATTTTTTGCTAAACCGATTTTGATGAAATCTTCCATGCGGACGAAGTCGCGGGCGGAAAGCGTCTAATATATATGTCAAAAATATATTGAATTATTTAGGAAAAATAGTGATAAACATGATGTCAAACAACAAATAAAGATAAACTTGCACTTCATGTAAGCCGACTCCGAAAAATCAGTACTAAATTGGATGGATACCTCATTCGGGAGGCTATGCATACGTTTTTTCAATATGTTTCCCATTGATATACAAAATCTTCCTTTCAATAAATATAAAGATACTATCAATATCAACCTATTTAGATGATAATCATTCCTGGACATAACCCAGCTCGTTCGCATGCCAGGCTATTTCATAATTGATAATGAAATATTATTGTACTATAAAAACTTATTGTAATATAATTCCTTATATTGTAAAATAAAAACCCTTCGATTTTTGGCCTGTTCTTCGTAGGAGAAAATTGCTATTTAATAATAATAATAAATAATAATAAAAGGTATTATTTGAACAAGCAGTAGCTTAAAAAATGAAAAACTGACTATTTTACGTATACCCTGTGTACTTACAAACTAAAGATTTTTTGACTTTGACTATAAAACATGTTTCATGTCGTAAGAATATCTTTCGACTATATTTGAAATTATAAATAAAATAATTTCATCAAATTAAGCAATGCATCTCCATGGCAACATTCGTGGCGCAATCTCTAGAGCTCAGCTCTAGAGTTTGGCCTAGTCAGCCAAAAGGCGGCTGAGTCCTCAAACTTATATCCTTAGATTACGTCATCTACTCATGGTTGGACATCTTTATACGGTAATTGAGTGCCTAACGATAATAGATCGCAAATTCGTGTTATTATAGCCGTGAAATAATTGATTTGCCAAAACTTGGCTAAATTAAGATTCCCCTTCAGTAAGGTTTCGCTCTCTATCTGCAGCGTACATCATCAGATCTTAACCAAATTGGTTAGATAATAAAAACACTGGTAATAAACTCAAACAAAAAATAATCATCGAAATCGGTTAACAATTGACGAAAATATGGGTGAACGTACATAAATACATTTATTTTTTTATTTTTTAAATGTATTTTTGTGTGCAATAAAGAATTTTATAATAACTATTACTCGATTCTCAGATCATATGAAATGAAATGAAATGAAATGAAAATCATTTATTCATGTAGGCAATACAATATGCACTTATGAACGTCATTTGTTTTTTAAACTACCACTAGCTCGGAACGCGACCACTACTGAGAAGAGCTAGCGAGAAACTCAGAGGGTTTGTCTCTTTTCAATAAATCATGTACAATCAAGAAAGGTTACAACAATTTTATATATCGAGTAGAGGAGCCGTTTAATCCCATGGATTACTTTCATTAATATAGTCTGAAATTTTGTAATATCCCTTTTTACATAATTTTTGTTTTATAATAAGTTTAAATTTATTAAGCGGAAGATTCCGTATATCCATGGGAACCTTGTTGTAGAAGCGCACACATTGACTTCTGAATGACTTATTAACTTTACTAAGTCTACTAAAAGGTACAGCTAATTGATTTTTGCTCCTTGTATTGACATTATGTCGGTCACAATGTTTCTCGAATGAATATATATTTCTCTTAACATATACAAGATTTTCATATATATATTGTGACGAAAATGTTAAAATATTAATTTCTTTAAATATTTGTCTTAATGTATCTCTTGACCTTAATTTATAAATTGCACGAATAGCTCGTTTCTGTAAGAGAAATATGCTATCTGTATCAGCAGCGTTTCCCCACAGCAAGATACCATATGACATCAAGCTGTGAAAGTAGCTGAAGTAGACTAAGCGCGCTGTTTCAATATCACAGATATTTCGAATTTTCTTAACAGCATATGCGGCAGAACTGAGTCTTTTCATTAGTTTTTTAATATGGGGTCCCCACTGTAACCGAGAATCTAAAGTCATACCAAGGAATACAGTTGTGTCCACAAGTTCCAACTGTTCATGTTTAATTCTTATTTTGGTGGCAACCTGTTCAACATTAGGTAATGAAAATCTAAGACATTTCGTTTTGTTCTCATTAAGGAGCAAGTTATTGACTGTGAACCATTCGACTATTTTTGAGACAGCATTATTCACTTCGTCATATGCTAATTGATATCTGTCAACTTTAAATATTAAAGAAGTGTCATCAGCAAACAATACGATCTCGTGTCTTTCCTTAGCGAGGTGAGGTAAATCGTTGATATAAACTAAAAATAGGAATGGTCCCAGTATTGAACCCTGCGGTACGCCCATGCTAACTGCAGATCCTGATGATCTCTCTCCATTGATATCAACCCTCTGAATTCGATCACGTAGATATGATTTCATTAGGCTGAGTGCTTGGCCCTGGACGCCATAATGGTGTAGTTTCATAATTAAGATGTCATGGTGGACGCAATCGAAAGCCTTGGACAGATCACAAAAGATGCCAAGGGCGTCCTGTGAACCCTCCCAGGCATCAAAAATATGTTGTAACAACTCAATACCGGCATCTGTTGTCGAACGTCCCTTAGTGAAACCAAATTGTTTGGTTGTAATCAAATTATTCAAATTGAAATGTGAGAGCAATTGATTTAAAATTAAGCTTTCAAATATTTTACTTAAAGTCGGTAAAATTGAGATCGGTCGGAAGTTTGTACGAACTTGAGTATCACCAGACTTAAATAACGGAATTACTTTACTATGCTTCATCATATCAGGAAACACACCATTATTAGTACACTGGTTGAAGATAATAGCTAAATGAGGAGCAATATCCTCTATAATAAAACTAATTATTTTAACTGATAGACCATGAAGATCCGCTGTCCTTTTCATATTTAAAGATTTAAATGTCTTAATAATACATAATGGTGTAACGTGATGAAATTTAAATACATCGGTACATTCGGTTACATTTTGTTTTAGTAATAATTCAGCGAGAGTGGGGGAAGAATTAAGAGACTTAGTTATCGATACTGGAATGTTAGTGAAAAAACTTTCAAACGCGTCCGCGACTTCAGGAGCATTAGTTAATGTTTGACCTTCTACGTTAATTTGGTAATCGAAACTACGAGTTTTGACTTTTCCAGTTTCAGAGTTGATTACTTGCCAGGTCGTCTTAATCAGGTTTGAGCTACTTATAATCTTGTTACGAACGAACATAGATTTGGCTATCGTACATACTTGCTTAAATAGCTTTGAGTAGTTCCTGACATAGTTCAGACATATCTATCAGAGCGACTCTTCCAAGTGAAAGAGGTGGATGCAACATCAAAAATGTACGAGATATTTGCTGGTGTTCCCCAGGGCTCGGTACTGGGACCTGTGCTCTACACAATTTATACGGCAGACCTACCTCAAGTACCCAATGTTACTACTGCAACATTTGCGGATGATACTGCAATACTCGCAAGCCACAAAGATCCGGAAAGGGCGTCACAAATGCTGCAGAAAGGACTTGATGAAATAACCACGTGGCTCCAAAGGTGGAGAATTAAGGTCAGCCCCGCCAAATCCGTACAGGTTACTTTCACACTCCGAAAAGGTAATTGCCCGCCTGTTCAACTGGGAAACACTCAACTACCACACCAGGATAGTGTACGATACCTGGGCCTTCACCTTGACCGACGCCTGACCTGGAAACAACATTTGAAGACCAAAAGAGAGGAACTAAACATCCGCTACAAAAACCTTCACTGGATAATGGGACGCAATAGCAAGCTATCAACAGATAACAAACTTCTAATCTACAAGGTGATACTAAAGCCAATCTGGCTGTATGGTGTCCAACTATGGGGAAGCGCATGCAACTCGAATATCTCCATCATACAGAGAATGCAAAATATTATCTTGCGATCAATATGCAACGTACCCTGGTTCGTAACAAATGAGGAAATCCATCATAAACTTATTATGAACACTGTGAAGGAGGAGATCCACAATTGCACTGAGAGTTATCAAAGAAGACTGGACAGACATCCTAATGAACTGGCGACTAAGTTAATAACAAGAAGCTACGAAAAGCGCCTCAAAAGGAAAGATATACTGTCCCTCTAAATTGGACATCTTGACAATATGAGTAGATGCCCTTAATGGAGGGCACACTCGACCTATCATAGCTCTCTCAAAACATCTGCTTATAGTACGAATACTGATAGCAGATATTACCCAAAAAAAAAAAAAAAAAAAAAAAATAATAATAATAATAATAATACATACATACGAAAATAGTAACACCTCCTTTTTGGAAATCGAAAGTGTCGATTCTGATGTGACAATAGGTATACACGGTGGAGGGCACAAGTACATACCTAAATATTTAAGATAGAAAAGTTTTGTATCACTCGAAGGTAACATTCATTTATTTAAAAAAAAATTGTAAAACTGCTTTCATAGATTTTTGCAAACTCATTTGTTTAGGCCGCGAATTGAAGAGACTACTGTCGAAAAAATAAGAACCTGTACTTTTGTGGCATTAATCGAAACATAAGGATCAAATCTCTCTAATAAACGTTGCATCTTTTTGTTGTAGTATACTTATGTACCAGTTAGATTTTATAAATAAAAAAAAACCGGACATGTGCGTCTCGGTCTAAGCGCAATGTAGGATTCCGTACATATGCGGACTTAGAAGGGGACTTTTTGTTGTTTAACAAATTATTTTCAACGGAAAGTACATTTTACAAGTTTTTTGACTATTTTAACTTGTAAATCCTAGTTAGCTGTAATTTCCTTTTAACTTATTTTCTCTCTAATCTTTTTTTTTTTTCTAACTAAAAAACTAAAAGCCAGTTAGAGTTTTCCACTGATAGACATCTATTTAAAACTTAATTAAAAATAAAAATTATACTTTGCAAAAGGTGAGCAGTTGGGAAAATCAATCAATTTAATTTGATTATAAAAACAATGAATACCTTCCTTATATCGCTAATCTAAAAAAAAACAACCGAGTTACAGCAGTATATGCTTACTTTTTGAAAAAACGTCTACTTAATGTGTTCCTTGCCGATGTAACACTGGTATAAAACAGATCCAAATGAAGCTCGTTGCTAAGTAAATTATTCTATCTATCAACTGGTTTTTATAATTAGCCGGAGCAATAAGCATTTATTTCTCAACACATAATAACACAGTGGTGGTCCTTTCTTTCTGGAACATTTATACTAGTTTAACTAAATAAAAATAAATATTAAATAATAAAAATAAATATTAAATATAAACATCCATGACTCGGGAAATGTTCGTAATCATTACACAAACTTTACCTATTGCGGGATACGAACCCTCAACCGTTGGTTTTACTGGCAGGTTCTAGTGACTCTGCCAGCAAATCCATTTGACGACGGATTGGTGTAGTGGATAGTTCCTCTACACCAATTCGTCGTCAAATTATATTTATACTCCTTTTTGCGTTAGGAGTTAAAACAAGCTGTAACTAAGATCACAGATAGTATTATTTAGTTGTAATGTCTCCCCGGCACGGAAAAATGTTATAATCTGGCAACATTCTAATTGACATTGACGTTTAATTTGACATCACAAACCAAACATTAGCCTGCTTTCGGCCTGTTTCAATTCGTTCGTCATTCATTCCATTCCCCACTACCTCCATCCAATTTAGAGTTCGGTTTATCGAAACTACTTCTTTACCTCACTCTTTTCGGGAGAGAGTGACTGAGACAGCAAAATATAAACGTTGCCAAAATATTGCGAAAGATAAGTATTACGTACATACTCGGACTCGGTTTCCTCGAGCACGACAAAGCGTCGCGACTCGGCAAGTTTTTCTAGAAAGAAATGGAATTTTATTTATAAATGCCTCGTTTATGATTAAAACGAATAAATATAAATAAATACCTAGCTAAATCTAGCTTAATTTATTGTTCTATGATGGTGAACGTTTTTGGGATAATAGTTTCGGGCCGTTTGGTAAGTAAAGCAAACTAATACACATTGTTTATTTTCCAAACTTTTTGTACTTTTGTCTTTCTTTTCTTCCTTGCTTACTTTCGTAACGAAAATCTATCGGCTACTTACTCTAACCATTGGACAAGAATACATGAATCTATTTCGTCCTATATAACCTAAATAACCGATATATAAAAAATCCGCAAATTCAGGTGCAGACAAACTTCTCCCCTATGTCGGAGACTTTATTCCTGACGACAATCCAAGAGGCGGACTCCATAAACCACGTGGTGGTGTTCCTGACGGGCGCGCAGCCGCTGCCGGCCGGCACAGCGGGCATGGTGTACTGGTCGTGGCCCGACCCGGCCGCGCCCCCTAACTGGCAGCTCCTCGGACATATCTCCAACGCCAAGCCCTCGGCCATATTCAAGATATCCAACCTGAAGAAACTACATGAGTTGTCTGGTGAGTGCTGAGAGAGTGGAGAGCCCGGTCATGGAAATTAGATTTCATGTAGGTGTGTCATAGAAATAAACAATGTCATCATCAAGTGACCTCTAGACATTATTAAGCTATGTAAATAACTTGGGTTTTAAACATGTGTGGTTTGTAATGATTTGTGGAAAGGCTTGATCGAAAAATGCTTTAGCCCTATTTTTATTTCCAATGGATTTAAATTGACATTCAACAAATGATATCATGTATCTTACGTTGAAATATTTTTTTTTTCTATTTCACTCACTTATCTATCAGACATATTTATGTTAGAAATTCATGCCCAAAGAAGTTGTGATAATTTCGAAATTATTGTTGTGACTAACAAAATAAAAATTACATTATAAATAGTTTTAATATGTTGTACAGGAGAGAACCAATTCCGGAGTGCTTTTGGTCAGCAGCAGATCTGTCACAATGCACAGATCGGCATCTCAATAGAACCTGAAGTCAACGTGCAACTGCTCGCATCATCTGTTGTTAGTATATTTAATTATTATGTCATTCTAATCTTAACTAATATTATAAATGCAAAAGTTAGGATGTTTGTTTGTTGCTTAATAATAATCACGGTGAAACGGACTTGGATGAAATTTGGTATACTACTCTGTGTAAAAAGTATCGGGAATATGTCAATAAAAAGACCCGCGTAAAAGAGGTCGTTCTAATTTTTTTACTGCATGTTGGTAGCACTGTACTGATTTAGCGCGCAAAATTTGAGCGGGATCTGTCATTTAATTTGTTTTAAACTACACTTTTTGTTGGTCATAGTTTTGAGTCCTCGGCGATTTTTACAATGGAAAATATTGTTGAACAAAGAGTGTGCCTTAAATTTTGTGTTTCAAATGATATTTCATGTGGTGAATCACTAAAAATGTTGCGAAATACCTACGGCGAATCGTGTATATCGAAAACAAGGGCTTATGAATGGTATAAGGCTTTTAAAGAAGGCCGAGAAGTAGTAGTAGGCTTGCCTCATTCTGGTAGACCTTCAACCGCTACGACCAAAGAAAACATCGACAGAATCAAGAAGCTAGTGCTCGAAAATCGACGTATGAGTCTGAGAGAGTTGGCTAGTGAGGTGAACATATCTTTTAAGTCCGTCCACAACATTCTCATTGACATTTTAGGCATGAAACGCGTCGCCGCTCGACTAGTTCCAAAAGAGCTCAATTTTGTTCAAAAAGCGCAGCGAAAGCATGTCGCTGAAGACATGGTTTCCCGAGCTTCTACGGATCCGACCTTTATGAAACGTATAATAACTGGCGACGAGACATGGGTTTATGAGTACGACATGCAAACAAGCCAACAGTCTTCAGAATGGCGTCTCGAAAACGAGCCGAAACCCAAAAAACCGCGGCAAAGTCGCTCCAAAATCAAGGTGATGCTGACAGTTTTTTTTGACTACCGTGGTGTGGTTCACTCCGAATTCCTTCCAGAGGGAGAAACAGTGAATAAAGAATATTATTTAGGCGTCATGAAGCGTTTGCGTGAGAGTATCCGCCGAAAACGTCCAGATTTGTGGCAACACAACTCATGGATGCTGCACCATGATAATGCACCATCACACACAGCCATTATAGTGAAAGAGTTTTTAGCGAAAAATTCAACAAAAGTTCTCGACCAAGCACCGTATTCACCTGATATGGCTCCGTCTGACTTTTTTTTATTTCCCAAGTTAAAATTACCACTTCGAGGAAAACGTTTTGAGTCGATAGAAGCCATAAAAGAAAATTCGCTGAATGAGCTAAAGGCTATACCGCAAATAGCCTATGAAAAATGTATGGAAGACTGGGTGAAGTGGTGGAGATGTTGTATTGCAGGCGATGGGGCCTACTTTGAAGGCGATAAAATAAATTTAGATGAATAATTTGTATTTTTTGTTTTATTGACAAATTCCCGATACTTAGTACACTGAATGTACAAAACATACGGTAGTTTTTATCCCGATAGTGAGTAGTTCCCGCAGGATAAACAAATTTCCGCGATAAAATTATTTATTGCAGGCGAAGCCACGGATGAAAAGCTAGTTGTATATATAGGTAGCCCATAATCCATATGTATGACATATTAGTGTATTCTGTAGCCATGAGGCTACAGAATTATTTCAGGAATGTAGCAAGTGAGGTCCAGGAAGCAAGCACTCTGTCCACTTTTCTAGGTTACTGGTATGATTTTATGTAGGCTAAAAGTAATGAAATGGGCTTTTTACCAACTGCTTGTAGCTTTGCGAATGATTTTTAAAAATAGAATAGACAAGAGGTTTAAAGTAAATGGATGTTGTGATGGTGCTATGATTGCATACACCATACTACACAAGAATGTACTCGAGAATTTGATGCTTCCGTTAAATACAAATGTTTTCGAAAAAAAAATATTGTTTGAACTGGGAACTATGACTGCACTTTTGAATCTGACTATACATAAATAATATATTTTTTAAAGCGCAAATATTATGTCGCGATGAGCGGGTCAGTCTCCGTAATTAACGTGCGACGTAATCAACGCGTAACGGTAAACATACTGAATTATATACTTAATGGTTACCTTAGCCACACCCATCGAAAGTATTCATTATCTAATCTAATTTTAGTGCATCTCAGTTGCCACCAAGACGTCATAGTATTGTTTATTTTATATATTGAAAGTTCGAATCGAAAGTATATGTTTGTATGATGAATACAGACATGTGTTCCCGAGTTATGGATGTTATTCATTTATATTTATGTATTTATTTACAAAAAAAATATATATTTACATAAATATCAACCATCTGGTATTCATAATACAAGCCTAGTTGCTTAGTGTGGAACTAGATGGCGCTGTGTGTGTGTGCACATGTGTTTCGATACATACTAACTAATATTATAAATGCGAATGTTTGTTCCTCAATCACGGCGAAACAGCTGATCGAATGTGGATGAAATTTGGTACACAGGTAGAACATACCCTGAAATAAGACATAGGATTCTTTTTATCTCGATTTTTATCCCGATACAGCTATTCCACACAGGCGAAGCTGCGGGCGGATAGAGTTAATAATATATTGGCTTATACATGAATATGAACAACTTTACTAACCGACTCAGGGAAATAATTCGGATACTTTCACCTATCGTCTAGATTATACTATGGACATTATGTATACGGATATATTTATATAAACATCCATGGCTCAGGAATAGATGTAAATATTCATCACACAAGAATTATCGCAACCATTGGTGTCGCAGACCATCCATTACACCAATCAGTCTTCATTTGTAAGTTACTCATATAGTCAAAATTATATCAAGCCATATTTTCCTCATACATTAGTCAAAAATTCTTTAGTTTGTAGGTCCTCAGGGAATTTCCCCTGAAGAACATGCAAAGAAATTCGAAGATTTATTATTATGTGCCTATATCCAAACTGGGCTATTGTTAAAACAGAGAAAAAGTCACAATTTTGGATTAATTCCTTGCTCTTTATAAAAATAGTTTTGAGATGTCCGGCATAGAGCTAGCGCTTACCCTTGGGCCAATGCATATGTATTGCCATTCAACAAGGTAAGATTAACAGCTTTCTGATCCTGGATGATGGGTGGGTCCTGGAGGAGGACCTTGAAGATGTTTGGATTGATTGGTTGTCCAATTTTCATTTTTTTTTTTAAATGATTAACTGGATACCCATTTGAATTTTGTATACGTTGCGTAATTTGAGTTTTAGTGTATAGTCTAAAACAGAGAAACCTTTCCAGCCCGGCATAATTCACTTAAGAACACTAGTCTGACACAATCCACCAATCGGAACCGGGCCCGCGTGGTGGATACCCTCTCCTAGTGTGAGAGTAAGTGTGCCCCAACATTAGTTGGGACATATAAGGCTGTTGATGACCTACTTTATTACATCGTTGAACCTAGTAATTACTGTAACGAAATTAAAAAGAATTCGAAATATGAGCACATTATGAGTCATTCGAAGCAGGTTTATATTAGGGGAGAAAGAGGACAGTATTTACATTCTTCTTCTATTTTATTTAATGTTTACTATCTAAAGTCCCTTCTCTTACATGCTTGACCACTGACAATTGTATAAATTTCCAGGCTCAACAGACTTCGTCGGACTACGTGACTTTCGCCCAGAAAATGCTGGACAACCTAGTGAACTTCGTAGCGTCGTTCACCGTCTCCCAGGACCAGATGACCCCCACGCCAGGCGTCCTCTACATCCCCCTCAACACCCTGCATACCTGGTACCAAAACTTCGAGCGGAGGCTACAGCAGAACCCCAACTTCTGGAAGTGCTAGCAGCTGCTAATATGTATGTAGTGAGTGATGAATAAAAGTGAAATAGCAGATGTATGTAAATAAGTACACAGTTAGGCCCAGGGACCTTGTGTATGTAATGGCAATTGTATTCTTAGACATCATTCAGAAGCACACCGACACAGTTAGGGTGCTATAGCTACCTTATGTATTATCCTTTGTCTATGTTATTCATAAGTGCATATCCACTCCCAACGCAAATGTTGTAGATTATATTGAACAGATTTTACTAATCTTATTTAGTACAATTAATAATTGAAAATGTTTCCTTTAGTAATTCTGAAATATCCTAATGGATATGCACTTTTGAACTCTACTGAACATTTCTAGTTTACAATGCTTGTAAATTCATAATTTAACAAACTTAAATAATAAGGTATAAAATAGACAAGGACACAACTTCTATATGAGTCTTTTTACACCAAAGGAATGTTAAATAGAGTTCCTGTTGATTTCAACTGATGATAAGCCAAGGCAGATGCTTGAAAACTGAATGTCTAATGACCACTTATCTCACAGGGCCCATGAGGTAGTATGGGCCAGCAGCGGCGATGCAAGGATGTTGATAATATTTGTAATTAGGTCTGCATCGACCGGCAACATGGCTATTCTCTCGAAAACATTACAATTCACTTAAATTGTAAAATACGTGATAACTTAATAGTATGTAACTAAAGGTAGGGACGTGAGTCACGCACTCGGACATATAAAATTTAAAAAAGAACAAAATCGACCCTTTACATATCGATTGACAGACAGCAATTTTTAGATATGTCTGTATATGGTCGACGCAAATTACTATTTTATTACAATGAAAATTAAATATGATTGATGTAAGATTAAAAAGAGAAACAGGTACATTAGCAAAGCCTCAACAAAATAAATGAAACTAACTCAAGAAATCTTTCAAGATATTATATTTCAATGTCTTGTACAGTTGGAAACAGATAAGCCTTTACAGACCTGTATAATACAAATTAAGTTTTTTCACGAAATCAGGAACGTTTTGTGATATTTCTTTTTTAGTTACAGCAAATACTGAATTCAATCAATCCAGTACACTTTATTGCACAAAAATGTAACAACACACTTCATAAAATATAGTTTAAAATAAAATTGTAAAATTGTTGAATTCAACAATAAGCAAAAAGTACTTTATGACCATTTAATATATGTTACTTAATGTTAGTCAGCACGGGAAATTGTATTACATTATGTACGAGTACATCCGTCAAAGACGATGACGTCTTTACTGCACTGAAAATGAATGTCTTACACATGAAAATGCGGGCGAATAGTCGGCTTAAAAATAATGTACAGCGTGCTCATACAGTACTATCGAAAAATAGTCATGATTTACTAAGAATACTTAGTTTGTATTATACAGGGTGTAATCGTTAAGTGTGCACAGGCGATTATTCCGTAACTATTATAGATATCAAAAAACTTTAAACTGATATCGAAAGTACTTTATCTAATGAGTAAAATGACATTAATAACTTTTTTAAAATAAAGCGAGAAATATCCAAAAAAATTACATTAAACACTCCCATACATTTAGCATGAGATAGTAGAGATTTTAGTTTCCTTATTTTAAGTGGAATAGCATCAACTCATTTTACCCTTATCATTTTATAATTATGTATTATGATAGTGATGAATTTCAAGTAGATACACGTGTAGGTTAATTATCTTACCACTTCAAATTAATAATAAACCTTGTTTCAATATCGCATTGATTTGAACTGGCTGAAAAAAGAGATACTATTTGGTGTTCGTTCTAAATTCAAATCGTTAGAATCGTGTATGTCGTGCAATTGCTTTAATTACTCCGCAAATGTTAAGGAAAGTTCATTTAGAAACTGTAAATAGAGCTCGTCATTGTATTCCACAACGAGGACGTCACTTCGAACATCTGCTTTGAATAGGTACAAAATTTTGTACTTACTAAGAAATAAAATGTATGGGAGTGTTTAATATATTTTTTTTTGGATATTTCTCGTTTTATTTTAAAAAAGTTATTAATGTCATTTTACTCATTAGGTAAAGTACTTTCGATATCAGTTTAAAGTTTTTTGATATCTATAATAGTTACGGAATAATCGCCTGTGCACACTTAACGATTACACCCTGTAGAGGACATTTATCTGTTTGAGACTGTATAGTGCAAATAATTGAATTTCCTTTATGTTTTTACATGATAATTATCAAACTGTAGCTGTGATAATTCTACTGCATTTTTAATTCTTACTAGTTACCCGTTTGCGACCGTCGCAATATCGTTTAAATGTCGCTCTTTCAAAGTACTGAAATTGTCGAACACTTGTCGACAGAAGAGACAACAGTTAAAGAATGAATACTACAGTTTCATCGTGCCTATTTTTGACCCCTGACCAAAAACGACGGGTGTTACGTGTTTGCGTGTCTGTGTCCAGTTTTTATCTGGACTTATCTCAGTCATGCGTGGCCCGATTTGAATGCGATTTTTTTACATTAGAGACTAAACGAGGAGACAGGTTATTAGCAATGTTAGATGAAAATCAATTAAGCAGTTTTGAAGATATTTAGGGTTGGGTTTATCTGAAAGATATAACCATTTGCTTTTTGGGGTTTTTTAAATTTTCTTTTTATAATTTCTGAAATTATGGAAATTGCGGCAGTGCCAGCCCGTGGGGTCGGTGCCCTCGTAAGGAAACAGGATCACCACGACACGACATACAAGCGGTGCCTGGACATGTTTCACCATAATTGTTAGATGGAAGGCCGCATATAGAGATAATAAAGCTGCAAATTCGGAGCGGTAGGGCCTTGTGCGTTAACGCTGTGATACTGGCAATATTATGTATATATAACGTTTTTAACTAAACGTAGCCCAAAATTTGATTCCTAATAAATATAGCTTCAACACTTTAGTGTTACTTAGGGCTTTTGCTTTGTTTTTAGGAATATTTTTTTTTTGCGTAGTTGGTAACTCTGCTTGTCTTGAGGTGTAGGTAACAGCGTGCAGTCTACTCATAACGGTGGCGCTCCATTTCGGTGAAAATCTCGCTTGTACTGCATCTAGCTTTACAAGCTAGAGTTGGTGTAGCGATTTAGAGGAATATCCTCTCCTACGCACCCCAACATGATGTTATGACGAAGGACACGATATCAAATCAGAAATTATCGATGCCAATGTAACGACAATGAAAATGAGATGCCACAGTGCAATTATTAATTCAATCGTCACCAATAGCTTATGTAGATTTCAATAGTCTGTTGTACGCTCGCTTCGTAGCAGTAGATGCATTACGATTCAGGCGCATTTTGATTCAGACAGTACAAGGTCATCCATGGTACCAAGTAAACATTTTTGCGATCGAACACAAAAACTTTTCCATTGTGCGGCGGCATATCTATACCTTACGGTTATAGTTATGTAATATTATTAATAAAGTATTTGTGTTTTAGATAAAACTTAAAACAGTAGCATTACACCAACGTTATTAGCGTTAGCGTTAATTTTATAAGTATCTAGTAACTGTTTGGTGATAATTTTGGTTCGATATTGTATACTTCTATTGTCTGTTATATAATAAGTGTGTGTTATGCAATTACAATATCAATAATTCAATTCTTTAGATTTTGGCAACTCTTTGAATTTTGCCAGTGTCGAGTGAGTCGTGAGGGTGACACGAAATATTAATGTTTAGCCTAAATGCGCCGCGATGTGACTCCCAGCTGGGCAGTCTATAACAGAAGACAACACAACACAAATTAAGCCATCACCAGGGGGCCTACAACGATCATTTTAAAAACCATCATGTTTCAGGAACATTTTGTTTCAATGTTAAAGTAATATTACTCAAATTCGTACCGTGATCATCTAGCGATAATACAAAACAACATTGTTTTACTCCTGCTTAGAGACGGGAAAGAACGAATGATTTGTCTATTCCTTGCCGTCAGAAGAATGAGACAACGTTATACCTTTGTATAGCGTTATCACTTTCACACCTCGAATAATAATACCGTTCCGGTATACGCAATTATTTAAATATTGTGCATGATTTTTGTCGTTTATGTTCATATTTTTATTGTTGAAATGCATAATTAGAAATAAAAGTTTTTTTATATTTATGCACATATAAATTTAAATATACATTTTCATTGAAGTAATGCAAGAAAGCGTAAATTAAATGTGAAGTAACGCTGCTGCCCGCCGCCGGTGTCGTTCCGTAAAATGAAACATTATGTCAAAGTAATAAGCGCGGCGCTTTCTTAATTTCATAATCTTGGTATAATTTGTTTGAAATTATTTTGCGACGTTGCATCTTCTCCAACAAATCCTCCGCGGCATCGTCTTCCAGAAACTCGAATAATTCGTAATCATGGGCCATCTAAAACCACGTCACATTTAATGTATTTCTTATCGGTTTAAGCAATGAACACAATGTATTTATAAAGAGTTATTGTGAAAAACACATCCACTTACTTTTTTAAGCGAAAATAACGGTTTATTATCCTTATACCACTAAAACAATAATAAAACCATCACAAGAGACTAACTTTTTTAAGATTGTAAAATTTGACGTTTGAGCAATATTACTAGCTGTCAAACGACCGTTAAACAACGCTGATGGTACGAATTGAGCGAATGATTCAGCGGTGACGTCACAAAACTGCTTAACAAAACAATATTATAATAAGCTTGTTTTAAGGCGGTCGGGGTACGAATTTCCAAAGTAATATTACTGTAATATTGCTATAAGAGGTGATTGTAGGCCCCCAGGTTAGTATTACAGCTACTACAATTTGATATTGTTAATTCTAATATGATATGATAGGATTTGGACGATAGGGGTGAATGCAATTGATAATAAAAGCTTAAGGTTAACGGGATGAGGAATGTCAGGGGGAAGAATATCAAATAGGTAGGATGTCAATTTAGAGCAGTTGAAAAAAAACTGATCCCCTTCATCCAGTCCACATTCGCACAACGAACTATCCCGTATTCTAAGTTTAGCAAGAAACACTGGAGAGCAAACATGCCCAAGGCGTAAACGGCATTATAGTGGACGTGACTTGCTTGTTGGCTCTGCGAAAGATAAAAAAACCATGGCTTGCTAGGTATAGACGGTTGAATATCTGCATAGCAAGGAGGAGGCAGAGCTGACAGAAGCAAATTTAGGTCTGGAATGAGAGAATAATGTGGGTAAGAATAAAGCAAACACCTGCAGACTGAACAGCTACTGCATTTATGCCGTCATTGTGTGGAGGGATAGATAATTTAGTGAATGGGATTGATCCCTTAATCAAGATGACAGCACCACCATACCCATCAATCACTTCTGTCCTCCCGGAGACAAGCGTACCCAGAAACCCGGAATTGGGAACCTGGCTTAAGCCACATGTCCGAGAGGGCGAAGCTAGATAGTTTATGTTTATTAATGAAATGTATAAAGTCGCCTTTCTTGTGGTTAATACTGCGGCAGTTCCATTGTAGTAGAGTCGCCATTTTTTATTGTATTGAAAAGTTGATATAGTTTTTTATCACGTTGGACGGTAGAGCTATGTCATCAGATATTACACAGATCAAGGTAGTAACTAAAAGTTCAATTAGATTTTCATTAGGGGTGGGACTGGGGGACAATTCCCTCAGGAGACCACGTCCATTTGGGAGAGAGGAAGAGGGAGTCTGAACAATAACCTCATGCTCCTGACGATCACACCTTTAATAGAGGGAGGACGGGGCGTTTTGCTGTTTATAGTCACTGTTTCTTTATACGATGTTTGGGAAGTCGGAGCAATATTGATTGGGGAGCAAGGGGTCATAACCTGTGAGTTGTGACTTACAACATCAGCATAAGGCCTTCTCACTGGGCGCATCCTGGCAGATGCCTCAGCGTATGATACATTCTCTTGGGACATAACAATTTTTGTCTTGAGAATTCTGGGCAATTGCAATCCACTGCAGAGTGGTTACCGGTGCAATGTAAACATGTTGGAACTGCATCACAGAATTCCCCTGAGTGAGGCTGAGAGCATTTGTAACATCGGGACTTTGACTTGCATTTGGACTTGACGTGTCCAAATCGGCAGCAATTAAAACATTGTATAGTTGGCAGCAAGTATGTCTGTACAGGGATGGATGAATGGTAGCAGTAAATATGAGATGGCCGGTTTTGGCCAGAAAAAGTGGTTACAACTGTTTGTGTGGGGATAGGTTATAGGTTTTAGCGGGCTTGTTGTGCGAGTTGCTGTGCCCCTTGATCCACTGTAGGATAATATGACATTCTGTACATACCTACCTCTGACAGCGCTCGGTGACATTCGTATATTAGCGACGTTGCAGTGCAGTTTCCTAGGTAGGACTGATCGGCTATCCTAAATTGACATCCTACCTATTTGACATTCCTCATCCCGTTAAACCTTAAGCTTTTATTATCAATGGTATTCACCCCTATCGTCCAAATCCTATCATTATTAGAATTAACAATATCAAATTGTAGTAGCTGTAATAAGGTGATGGCTTAATTTGTGTTGTCTTCTGTTCTAGACTGCCCAGCTGGGAGTAACATCGCGGCGCATCTTTGATTAAACATTAACATTTCGTGTCACCCTCATGACTCACTCGACACTGGCAAAATTCAAAGGGTTGCCAAAAACTGAATTGAGTTGAAGTAATAAACATCATAGGTAGATACGTTCAATTATATAAGGAACTTGCTTTATTTATTACCTACCTACTACCTCTGCAAGTACTTATTTACCTTACCAGAAAACTTTATGTACATACCTAGATTTATAGTTTATATTATTATGTTTTTTTAAATTAAATAAACCGTAAAGGCAACGTACCTACTTATAGGTAGTCGTATATGAAAATCGGTATCATCCAGGAACTATGTAGGTAGGTAGGCGAGAACCATTCTCGAGATTGAGAGCAGTCTTGTGACCGATCACAAGTAAACGTCTTGATTAATCAACCTAACTTGAGACCTGAAAAGCACGTGCATACTCAAGCAGTACTCACTTGAGAGGTGCGCGTATTAATAAACGAAACTCAAGACTATCATTCATTCGCCGCTGAGGCGAACACTTGGGAAGTGATCTCAGTTGAGTAGACCGCAAGATTGGTTTATAATTTAGCACGGAGCTTGAGATAGCGTCAACTGCAAGACGCATCTCTGTTGATACAGCCTCAAGACTTGTATTGAGATTGATTTATTAATACGGGCCTCAGTGAAGCCAGTCTTCGCCACAAGAATAACGGTAAAGCGCATTACGCGTTAGTGTGCATATCGTACGCAGATCTTTATGTATAGCAAAAAATTCCGCTCCTACAGAAAATTAAGTTCCTTGTATAAACAATAAAGTGTGTTTGATTGAAAACTGCTGCTCAGAGCGGGTTGATTAGGTTGTGTTAGGTTGTGTGGATACTATGCAGAAGCACCACGTGGGACAGTGTTTTTGTATTTTATTGATGTGGGCTTCTCGTAAATGTAGGTACTTGTGGCAAACGAGCATGCGGGTCACCTGATGGAAAGCAATCACCGCCGCCCATGGACACCCGCAACACCAAAAGGGTCACAGATGTGTTGCTGGCCTTTGAGGAAGGTGTAGGCTCGTTTCTTGAAGGTTCCAATGTCGTACTCGTTCGGGAATACCGCGGCCGGAAGTCCGTTCTACAGGGTGGTCGTGCGTGGTAAGAAGTTTCTTGAGAAACGTACAGTGGTAGACTGCTATAATGAACACCGTTGAAACGATTTTCGGTGGCCACCGTGATCCGTTTTAACGATTGCGGATAATGAGCAATACAAAACTAACTTCAAAACATCTGAATCTAAACCAAACTACAGCTTGACGTTCCTGTTTATTTGGCTATATGATATATAGAGCGTCGGTGGCTCAGCGGTTAAGGGGCTGCCAAAAGAAAAAATACCTATTTGTTTACCATTTTTGCTACAAATCAATAGATATCTATTAAAGTTAACATAATTATAGTACCAAAATAATCAATAATAAATAAAAATAATTTTTCAATACCTTTTTTCGTTATCAAACTCGATTATTAAGACACTATTAAAATAATTTATCGTGCGCAAGCGCTAGAAACATGTGACACAGATCCGACGTTGACAGTAGTCACGAGTAACTGACGGGAAAGGGTTTGAGTGGGCACACTATATACACTCGTACGTGAGAAACGAAGAAAGCATGCGCTTATTTTAAACGACGTAAGCGCCAAATAAGAAAATGGCTAGAAAATAAAAGTGAGTGGGCGGAATATTTTTTCCTCTTACTTAATTTTGATAATGCTTATAATGTTTTAGTTAGCAAAAAATTATACCTAAACCCGTTTCTATTTCCGAGTTCTGAGCCAATATGTGTAAAAACAGAGTCTACTTTGCTAAAAAAATCTATCGAGAAAACTTGCTCCAATTATGTTTTCCTCTTATCCAAAAGTATATAATATAATCAAAATTCATAATAATAAAAAAAATGGTCTATAGCTTGTCTGCATTTGTCATACGGAGATAGAATATGTCTGCTTACTTTACTCTGGTAGCCCCTTAAGAGCGATCTCCCATTCTGAGAAGTCTGGATTCGATTCCCACGCAGGCCATCTACCAATGAGTTTTTAAATTTAATTACTTGTGTGCATTTATCCGACTGCTCTTTAAACGGTGAAGGAAAACATCGTAATGAAACGTGCATGCCTGAGAAATAAAATTCTAAGGCATGTGAAGTCCCCAAGCCGCATTTGGTCAGCGTGGTGGATTATGGCCCGCACTCCCTGACTATACGAGGGAAGGCCTGTAACCCTGCAGTGGGATGATTACGGGGTGGGACCATGAGATATATTATGAGATGAGATAGAAAAAAAATTAGACAAATATCGGACGTAAATACTGCTAGATTAGTATATTTTAGTTATTTCCATAGCCTGATGTCTTACGGTATCTTGCTGTTACGGTATCTTTGTTTTACAAAAACGAGCCGTTCGCGCAATTTATCAATTGAGACCTGCAGTGTCACTTAGAGACAGATTTAAAGAGTATAATATTCTAACCTTTTCGTCACAGTACATTTTTGAAAATCTAATATATGTCAAAAAAAATATAGCATCATTTAGGAAAAATAGTGATAAACATGATGTCAATACAAGAAATAAAGATAAACTTGCAGGTCACATAAGTCGCCTCCACAAAGTCAGTAATTCATTCAAAGGGTTATGTATACGCTTTTTCAATAAAGTTCCTGTTGATATACAAAATCTTCCTTTCAATAAATTTAAAGATACTCGTACTATAAAACAGAAACTTATTAAGAAAGCATATTATAAAATATCAGATTATTTAGATGATAAACAATCATGGACATAACCAGCCCGTTCGCATAACCAGGCTATTTCACAATTAATAATGAAATATTATAATATAAAATAATAATTTTGTAATATAAAAACCTTTTTTTAAAAGAGCGACCTCTCGAGTTTCTTGCTTGTTCTTCTCAGGGGAAAATTGCCTTTTGAACAAGCAGTAGCTTTAAAAATGTAAAATCTGACTATTTTAAGTGTACCCTGTGTACCTACAAGATAAAGCATTTTTTGATTTTGATTTTTGATTTTGATTATTTACTTTAGAGGCAGCATCGTCGATTGTCATTTCATAGGGTATATTCCGTTAAATTCGGCTTGAATAGCTTCCCACTTTGCGACCGTCCGCCATATTTGACCAGCCTCTTAATGAACAATCTGCATATTACATTATATGATCTTTGGTCCGGTAGAAGAGCAGGAATCGAAATTCGTAAACGAATTATGTGTTCTTGCAATAACAATTGCCTCTGATCGGCCTCTGATTGGTCAATACAAACGAATGCGCGTTATGCAGCGCTATCAACGCTCCGAATTTGCAGCGTAAATCGAGAGAATGGATTCGTATCGTAAATCTAACATTCAAAAGCAGCTATAAAACTATATGCCCCAAAGATGTTTATAGTTATAAATGAATAATTTGTGTCCGAGTTGGTGTAACCATCAATACATATTTAATATTTTAATTAATTAGTCGATATTCAATAAAATTTCTTTAAAACGTTACATTTTTAAACTTAATAATTGACTTCGTTTATCCGTTCCGTTTACTAGATGGCGCTGTGTGTATGTATGTGCTTGCTTGATCTAGTACTCACATGCTTTGCTTAGTTTGGGACTAGATCTTTCTTATAAGTGTCCAAAATATTTATTATGAATACTATTGCATTTATGGGCACAATCAGAGCAACAAACGTCAACAATAGTGTCGTCAGAATTCCTAACAAAAAAAAGTGCGACCCACAACTCTCTCCGAAGAACGATTTGATGCCGAGTACCTTGCGGAATTTGGCCATGACCAAAATTTTTATTAAAAACAAACTCCGCAATGTACTCGGCATACGTCGAAACTTTCTTCGAATAAGTGTAATTCGGCATACCATAGCACTTCCCAGTTGCAGTCCTTTGATTTATAATAATAAGTTATATTAGGTAGTCGGTTATATTAGTAAGGCATATTTTAGAAACTATACTGAATGCCTATATCTGTATACCCTCTTTAAAGCATCCTACCATTGTAGCTTAGCTGAATTGGTTATTAACTTATTTAATATGTATATATAGTATGTTAGTAACCCCATTGCCTCTGCACTTAAGGACGTTATTACTAGAAAATAGTGTAAAAGAATTGTGCTTAATTGATTTTTTTGTTGGTCCAATACATAACGAAAGTACGCGTGGATATGAAGAGTTTTTACTATATGGATGGGAAGACTAAGCTCATTGGTTGTCCCGGGTTTGATACTCGCATATAATGAGGGAGAAAGTCAACTTAAATTTTCAGAGTAGTACCCTTAGTAAGATTTGTTCTTATCCTTGTGTAGTGAATATATTATTAATAGTACCTATCGAAAATTACAACAATGTCAAAATCAACATAATTTTATTATCCGTGACTGTGTCTTAAGGCAAAGCAGTATTATTGTTAAAACATTTTCAATATTGAGCGTCCAGCCTGCGGAGCATGGTATCGTTCGTCGTCCAAGCGAATGAGGAGGACAATTATTGTTTCGCGCGACATCAACGTTTATCGCGCCTGTCATGCTACGGGTGCTGGTGTGGTCTACATTGTATCATATACCAGATGAGTTTTTTTACCGTAAGAAAAAATAGCGCATATTAATTAAGTGAAATAGAAGGTATTTATTGGCATAGGTAGTTTAATTTTCTTTTTTCCAAGACTATATTCTACATAATTACATTATTAAATTAAATAAATAAAGAGAACTTAGAGAAAATATGAGTTCCAAATAAACGCATGATAGGAAAATCCTACGAATACCGGTGAGGGCGCGCGTTTTTGAAAAGAAGTGAAATAACTTCTATTTCACTTCTTCTTCTTCTTATTTTTGAGGATGGCAACCAGTCAACCTCATTGTCGAGGGACATTACTGCCAGTTTCGAGTGAAAATTTTAATTTATCTTATTTCTTCAGTTTATAGGTCAGTCTCAATCAAAACAAGTAATTCGTCGTATACATAGTCTAGTCACGGTCAAGTCATTCTTCAGTAAAGTGGCAGAATGCTTTACAAAAGATTTTGGCGGCTTCTTGTGGGAACCCGAAAGCTCCGTTACGCACTTTAATTTACACTTCCCTTCACCTGTACACCAACACTAACGTTTGCTGCACAATATTCTGCCATTATTACCTAAGCTTCAAAAGTTAGAATGCACAAATTTTAAGACTTATAAAGAAAAATGCTACTTCACTCGCCGAGTTCCCGCCAAAAAAGCCCTATTTCACTTAATATGCCCTATTTTCTTCCTTACGGTAAAAAAAACTCCTCCGATATATTATAATAGGCGTCAGCCAATGGGTTCCGAGATCTGTGTGCGAAGTGTGAGTTTTGATTCGTTTTTTTAACTTTACCATCGCGTTCGCGTTTACGCAAAAAGTATCTATGAAAAAAAAAACGTTTTGCAAACTATCCGCTAGAGGCGCTGCATATTTCTTCAAACGTGAACGCGGTAGTAAAGTTAAGTCGAAACAAAACTCACACTCCGCCCTCCGATCCGAGAGAACGTGACTGCAAATACCGGCTCTTAGCTCAAACACTTGCCTCATCAAACACCAGTTTTTGGCGGAATTACTACAAAGTAGTAGTTGCCAATAAAAAAAAGCGAAGTGAGCTCTAGGTGTGAACATCTAAGTGGCGTTTTACGCGCGCCTACTCCGCTTTTTTCACTTCACAAAAGGAGTTTTCAATTTTTATTGTATTGTACCTATGTTTATCTTCGCCAATTGTTAACAGATTTTCATAATTTTTTTTTATTTCGTTATATTTTGGCGAAGATCTGACGATGCACGCCAGAGATAGAGCCCCGGACCATAGTGAAGTCGGTTGTTTTGCAAAATTTTGACAATTAGCGTATCACAAGATACCAAGTGGAGTGTGTTATGTTCGCCGGATAGTTAAATTCAATTGAATGCCTAGGCGGATGTGTCGCGGACATTTTCTGTATTATAGCTAAGTATTATGAATTCTGTGCCAGAGCAGAGGTGATATACTAGTATCCACAGAAACGTAATCAACCCCTTCTGGGAGTGTACTCTCTAACGAAAATATCTTCAGACGGCCGTAACTTCGTACTTTTTGTTTTGCAGTTTGCTGCGTCAATTATAAACCAATCGTCATTATTTTTTGTACATCGTTGGTTATCACAAGTTGTACGGGATGCAAGGAACGTTTGAAGTTATGCAAAAAAAGGATTCTTATACAGGGTGTCCCTGGAAGTATGGATCAAATCGAACAGGGGCATGGGGAAGGTCATTCCCAAACTTTTTAACCCTATGAATGTCGGTGCCATTTTTGACGGTTCAAAAGTTATGATCAATTTTTTACATTTTCATATTATCGAATAGTGCTTATACAAAAAAAAAATTTAAAAGAAAACTAGCAAAGCTATCAGCTTAATTTTTTAATTAAAAATAATTAATTAATTTTTTTTTCTTATTTTTTTTAATTTTTTTTTTATTTTTTTTTTTTCAGCTTAAGTTTGGGAATGACCTTCCCCATGCCCCTGTTCGATTTGATCCATACTTCCAGGGACACCCTGTATAGCAGAAGAAAGTCCGAAGTGGTTATCGTTAGAGGGTAGACCCCTCTAACAGCACAGTTTTCTGTAAACAGAAATGTCCGCCATAGTTCTGGTGGTGTTAAATGTACCTATATGTTTTCTGTAAGATTTCACCTGTGTAGGTACACTGTTTGTCGAAAAATTATCATTTTAACAATAAGTTTCTTGTATTATGCTTTGACCGTTTGTGATCCGCCTACGAATTATAATTCAATAATACAATACACATACGAATATTGTGTAGCGTTAGATTCTGATGAGCCCTTTATTCGAAAACTACGTATGTTCCACAATGTTTCTATATGTGAAAACCTGTCATTAGCCGCAAGTATAGTTTTCAATTGTTATTTGTGATTAAACATGGCTATTGGTTTTCCTTATAAATATTGAATGGCAAATTTAACTATCCGTATATATTATTATAATGTAATGTAATAATAAATATACATATTTATATAATGTATCTGTAAGGCGGATCTCACACGTCGTGCCGGTGGGGGGGATACAAACTCCGCACATGTGAGTCCGCCTAAGATGACCGCCTCGGTTTTCATACATAGTTTTGTTACGAACATGGCGACCTGTTCGTCACAGATAGAGAACAAGGCTGCAATGAAAGCAGTTAATGTTAAACAAATCTTGTATGGCAGCTAGAATCCCACCGGATGGAATTTGATTGTCTGCATGCGTAGTGCTGGTGGAATCCTTCTAAAATGCCTGAAGATATTCGGGTGGTTTAAACCATAGATCTGAACCACTGTTTATATAGCTATCCAGAGGCGGATTAACAAACAAAGAAAATATTCTTTATTGTACAACAAATTTTTATTAAATGTCGAAAGCGGCCTCAAACATCTCATTGGCGTTCCTCTTGCGGCCATATATTATATATTATAAATTTTAGCTAGTACTAGCAAACATGGGTGTCGTTTCTGCAGTGACCTCAATTTGCTCTGCTTCTATTTATTTATTATGGTTTTTTTACATATTGGTCTCACAGTAAAAGATGTTTAGGGCCTGTTTCACCACCTTCGGATAACTTTAACCAACGGATAAATTTTAATGTGTCTCTTTCTCTATTTATAACAACAGAAAGAGATGTCATCATAATCTATCTGTTGGTTAAAGTTATCCGAAGGTGGTGAAACAAGGACTTAGTCTGGTGTGAAACAGCTCTATAAATATCTTCAGGCGTTTTGAAAGGTCCATATACTTTGAGGCACGTGTCGTATCGATGTTTCCTATGGAAACACTTGTACAGATCCCAACAAAATATGTAAGCGCATCAAAAGTTTTATTATAAATATAACATTAAATTATTACAGGTTTACATATTTCGTTGCTAGCTCTACTGTTGTTGCAGGTGTAAATGCGTCGTTTGCTGTACAGTTGAATATTTATAAAGCGTCACCCAGCACCGGCACAACAGATAACCCGTGAAATCTGTTGTTTTGTAATAAAATCCCTGATAATCTAGATAAGAGACCAACGTTTCTAAAACCAACACCGTTGACGTTTTGTTTATCGCACGCAGCTGATTGGATGTCAACACGGGGCGAACAGCTATTGGTAGCCAATCAGCGGCAGCGTTTGTCGTTACAGAAACGTTTTCCACTTGTCTAACCCTGTTGATTGAGAGAGTTTACACCGCACAGTATTCCAAACTTAGATTAAATATTCTTTTTTTTTATGCATTCGAAACGAATAAATCTGCATGCATTGTGCATAAAAAAAAAAAAAAAAAAACGAAATTCTAATAGGGAAACGTTTCCCAAAAACAGTACCTACTGAAACTGAATTACAGTGATTTTGTTTTAAATAGTAAGAGAGATTTCATTCAATTTTAACATTAGACATTTTTATAATGTTCTTTACTGTCCTGCTTATGCGCATAGTTTGAACGTCAACGCGGTCACCGGTGTCCGTAAACAATAGATGTTCAATTGTGTCTGTGTTGCGGCAGTTATTACGAATTATTTTATTTTATTTTATTCGGAACACCAACAGCAGAAATAAATTATGGAATGCTGTAAGGCGTAAACGCCCTGAAGGATGGGATGCCGGTGCCGGGCTC
Source organism: Oegoconia quadripuncta (assembly GCA_949316235.1). Classification (NCBI taxonomy): domain Eukaryota; kingdom Metazoa; phylum Arthropoda; class Insecta; order Lepidoptera; family Autostichidae; genus Oegoconia; species Oegoconia quadripuncta. Next base: position 549,848 of record OX438747.1, read on the forward strand.
GTGTATAACTTTAGTTTGGGTTTGTATTGTGTATCATGGACTGCTGAGAAACAATATTTTTGCAAAATAAAAATATTATACATAAAAGTTAAGAATGTTTTATTCATTAATATATTTCTTTCGACACTTTCTGATTAATTATTGACGACCGGGCGATAAACTGTCCAACAGAACTACTGGGAACATAAGACTTATTCAGCTCCACATTAGTTCATCAAACAGTCGGAAATATAACAAACAATTTCTATTTATTCATCTACTTACCATGGTACATGGCAAGCGTGTGTCTGCTATGAAATATATTAGGTAGTCTACATTGAACAGGAGTCAACTTGTCTCTAATATTGTCTCTCTTAGCATCGACAAGTCCATCTTGATATATTTATTTCTGTAAAAATGGACTTGTCTATACAGTGGTAGAGACAAAACGAACTGGCACTTTCGTGTATATCGGAGTTGTGATCGGAGTTCAAGAGCGAAGGTCATTAAAACAACAATATTCTTCGAATTGCCTTTATTTAACTTAAGGGTCGTTATAAACGAGGTAACAAAACAGTATTCTACCGAACACATTAGTTAAGGCACTTACACATTTAAAAACAGTTTGACTCGCCACGTACGGCCGCACAGTCGCTGCGAGCCGCCGTGGTCCCATAGACAAACATCATTACTTACTAAAACCAAGAGGGGCACGTTCGTCGACGCATCAGCTAAACAGAATCAGATCACACGGAACTGAATGGACAGTTCCCACGGAAGTATAAAAACCACAATAAGGTAATACATATTCTGCATCTACATAAAGTCACGCCTGTTTTCTGTAGAGAAAGACAGAGACCACAGACTTCCACTTCCTACGATCCTGACACACAGAGTCGACCACAGTAATGAGAGGTGAAAAAAATAAATTATGACCTCTTTCTCCTGCTCCTGACACACATATGATTGCCATTAAGTTTTAAAGGAGTACCCCAAAATTAGGGGCAGAATAATAGTCGAATTAATGCAAACAAACTTTGAAATAATTCGGTTCCAGAAATGATTTTTTGAAATTGTGTTATTTATTATTTATAAAATTATTTTGAACAATTTTAATTAACTACTTTTTGCTTACAGGGCGAGTACTGTTTTTAGTGTTGTAAAAAAATGAAAACAAAGTGATCAAAGAATAGCGGCTCGAACTGTGGCTTACAGTTTTTAATACTTCCATGGTAACGTCATATATGTCTATGTTTGCTGTGTCAGCAATGGACGGAGATAAAGGCTGATGATAAATTATCATAATAGGCAACATATTCCTTTATATCGTGTGCTCGAGCGGAGAGCGTGGCGTTGACGAACGCGCCCCAGTAACAGACGCACGTGTACGTGAATACAGCTATTTTGACAATTTCAAAAACATGTGCTGAAATAGGGCCCAAAGAAAAAAAATTGTGCTACTGCAGTTTAGAGTTATTCAAATATTTTAAGTGAACATTCTGGGGTCACGTGTTTCAAAGATGTGCATAAATAGTGCCACCGAAATAGACAAGTGTCTTAAATAGTTCTTTAAAAACAAGTATTATGTAATATTAAAATGTAATATTATTGCAAAAACAAATTGAAAAGATGTGTTGTTGCGGAGTTTCTTGTCGCTTCTTCTCCCTAACCATAACACCTTGCGAAGCGATGTAGTTTAAAAAAAATAATAACATGTTGACTTTCAATAAGTGATATTTTTGTATCCTACATTGAATAAAATATTTTTGATTTTGATTTTGATTTTAGTATTTAGATGTCTTTTTGAAAAAGGGCCTCGTAGAGAATAGACTTAGTAGGCCTGACAAAACAACATAAAATCATCCAATTTTGCGCGATTGTCCGCGAGGGTGAATGTATGGTGTTCTTTGCAATAACAATGGAGACAAAAAGTGCAGCTGACAAAGTCCATCCTCTGCGCTGCCCTGCCTTAATAATAGGTGAAGCAGTCTGCGTATAAGGAAGATGATACCAGCAACACGTGACGCCAGAATGCGCCCTTAAAATGTTGAGTAACTCTTAGATCCGTATTAATAAACCATTCTCAAGATTGAGAACAGTCTTGTGATCGGTCTCAAGTAAACGTGTTGATTAATAAACCTAACTGGAGACCTGAAAAGCACGTGCATACTCAAGCAGTACCACTTGAGAGGTGCGCCGAGTTTCACGTATTAAACGAAACTCAAGAATATCATTCATTCTCCACAGAGTAGACCTCAAGATTGGTTTATTAATTAGCACGGAGCTTGAGATAGCGTCAACTGCTTAAGACGCATCTCGGGTGATACAGCCTCAAGACTTGTATTGAGATTGCGTTTATTAATACGGGCCATAAACTACAGTGGCACATTTTTTTTCCTTATAGGCCACTATTTCAGCACAGTATTTTGACATTATCAAAGTAGCTGAATTGCACTGTGTATTAGCGTCACGCACCCCAGTAACAGTGGCCGTCTACGGCTACTGCCGTACCGAGCCAGTATATAACACTAGTTTGTACTGATGTTAACCTAAACTTAACAATTCTGAGATCCACGGTACAACTATATAACAAGGTTCCTAACAAAACGGCGTTCTCTAACATTACCCCACCAAGTACTAAGCCATTGAGTGTTTGGTATTAAAAGACGATATAAAAGGTAATCACAAGTTATTGTAAGCTTCAAACGTCGGAAGGGAACATAAATCTTATATTATGTAAACCTATTGGACATAGAAACATAAAATTGTAGAACTTTTCTAGCTTTTCCAAATAGTACTACAACTAAACAATTTACAAGTACACCGCGTTTTAGCCGCCGAGGTATTAGAATCAGCGCAAATTGTCAGAGTGACGGTAAAGGTAATCATTTGAAACTTAAAATGTCTCTATATGGCTCAGCTCTCTTTTTATAAAGAAAAAGTTGAACAGAACAAAGATCCTGTGGGCTTGCGGAGCCCATTCTTTTTGCACAGATAACGTCCCTTTTGTTCGGATACACTGACTGACAGACAAATTCATAAACTCCATTATTACCAATAGATTTAAGTGCATGCATGATATTTGAAGTTCGCCTTGTCGTCACACCGTCAGTATGCGCTGACTCTTATGTTCCCTTCGAATTTGCATAGTAATCGAAAAAGATGCATGCCAAGCAAAGTATTAGAGGTGGATTCCTTCTCTGGGAGGTTATACGTTCCCACCAGATGAGCTACTCGCTCGTTTGTCATACCGTATGACAAAAATACATTTAAACGTAACGTAATACAACTGTGACAAAAACTAAACAATTTAATTGAAATTGGGATTCCGGGAACAGTCATACTAGGTCATAATCTCACCACAAACAGCATTAGATATTACAATATTGCTACACTTGCAGTTATCCACAAACTAAACGAATACCATTGGTAAATATATTTTTCATAAATAATAGAATTCGCCAGCCAAAACCGGGTGATTTTGGCGGCTGCAATTACACAAATTATAGAACTTGTGCTAGTAATTACTTATTCAATAAAAACACCACTCAAAATAATTGTCTCTACAATTAAAGATGTTTTATTTAATTCAACACCCACACAAACACCTTAAAATTGTATAATCTCATTAGTGTTCCGAAAATGAGGCGTTTTGAGAAAAGAAAAAGTAATTTATTCATTCGTGAAAAAACGTAATAGATGGTGTTTCAAGGCTGTCAAATCTCTTAAATATAACGTGCTAATATACCTACAACAGACGGACGGATTGATTTCGGAGACAGACATATATAGCGATAAGGCCGCCTAATTTGTAGTTTCTATAAGATATTTAAATGTACCTTCTTATTTAAACAATAAAGCGTATTTGATTTGATATGTTCGATTATAGAAATAAACCAGATGCACAAAGTGTTATCTTTTTCAAATTATTACGGCCGTAATCAATTAGCAAAGGTTTCAGAAAAAATTAGAGAACTCTCATTGATTCGACAGATAAATTTCGCTGACTACTACGGCATCTAGTACGTGCTGTCGAACTACTTTTTTTTTTTAGGAAAACGCCTCAAATTATCTTATCTATACTACTACAGTTAACTACCTAAAAAGCTATCCATTTAAAATAGTTTTGTCATTCGCTCAATGAACGGTAGTCACCTAAATCTTGTCGGAAAAGATTTCTAACGTCAATACATTTACAAAAATAGAATCTTATACACAATAACAAGTAATGTCGCGTAATTTTTATGTATATTGGGCCCTTTATATCAACGTGACAAAGTAGGAACAAAATAGAGAGTAAGAATCACTCACACAGTCTATATACATACCGACATATAGGGTTGATCACATCACCATCCACTAAAAGTATTCTCACCATTATTCCAAGCATGATATGGTTTATTCTTGGGTACCTAAATCATAGAACTATTAACCCAGCAATAAGTCGATAAGAGCTGATGATGGATGAAATAAAGCCGAAGAAGTGCCGATAATATTTCATTGTACTTCCATTTTTAATTCATTGCACAATGACCATGTGTTTGTAAGTACTAGTCGTTATACATGAGAAATATGTACTTATCAGTGTGCCGCTAACCTATGACCCAAGTATTGTATTTGAGAAATATCTTATTGTAATTTAAAGAACCCCAACATTATTAGAGCTAACTATAACTATTGAGACTCGTCTCAAGGCACGTCGACCACCGTCGGCGGTACGCGGAAGACTGCCATATTTGGCTTTAATTTACTTAGTTATTAAACAATTTGTTTTGATAACGGGAACCAGTTGGCAATTCCACAAAAAAATTATCAAAAAAACTAGTAGCGAATAAAACTAAATACTATCTAGGTGTGACATTGCATCTCATTGGACCTTCATCTTGGTTCCGTATTCAATATAAAAAATCTTACACATATTATATAACTTTAACGCAGAAATTAATGGACCTCTTATTTAAACTGCGAGTTATACTTTCCAATGACTTGTATGAACGAACAATATACACAATTCGGTTGCATTATTGTCAAAGGTAATTTTTAAGTTATCGTTGCCATGTTTAGGACCTTTTGGGATGTACCCTTTAGGCGTGGCAAACCAAGACAACAGCAAATAAGATTTATATTCCACAGCTATCTTCAAAAGAAGTGCTGCGTCAGGCTGTCAATGACGTTATTTTGCTTATTACATTACAGACGGCTCTATAATTTTTTTGATGAGTGAATACACAAGGCCTACAGTGGAGCGTCGGAACCGACCGAGACAATCGCGTCCTCGCCGAGCGAGGAGCCGAGCCGGTGTGGGGGGAGGGAAGGGGGGGGGGGGGGGGACTCGAACTGATATCGGTCTTTACGAGAATCCGAGTTTATCGGGTCGATCATTTAAAATCATTTCATTTCTCGAATCACTGTTGAATTTTTGCCGATTCATAAATTACCGTTTGCTTGCGACGAGGCAAAAATCTTTAATTAAAGTTGAATTGTTATCATAAAAGATTTTAAATGCAATTTTAGAGAATTCGATCGTTTCTAGGAGACGACCGAAAGATCGAGTCTTCGGATCGGCTCCGATCTGCGGAAAATGTGAGGTTCGACTCACCTCCAGAGGGAGTGTGAAGGGAGCGTGTGACGTCAGGAGCGAGGAAGGGGGGAGGGGGGACGGTCAGTCGGCCGCCAGGAAGGGGTGCAGCAGCGCGGCCACGGCGGACAGGCGGCGCCGCGGGTCGGGCTCCAGCAGGCGCGCCGCGAGGGGGGAGGGGGGCGGGGGGGGAGGGGGGAGGGGGGCGGTCAGTCGGCCGCCAGGAAGGGGTGCAGCAGCGCGGCCACGGCGGACAGGCGGCGCCGCGGGTCGGGCTCCAGCAGGCGCGCCGCGAGGGGGGAGGGGGGCGGGGGGGAGGGGGGAGGGGGGCGGTCAGTCGGCCGCCAGGAAGGGGTGCAGCAGCGCGGCCACGGCGGACAGGCGGCGCCGCGGGTCGGGCTCCAGCAGGCGCGCCGCGAGGGGGGAGGGGGGCGGGGGGGAGGGGGGAGGGGGGCGGTCAGTCGGCCGCCAGGAAGGGGTGCAGCAGCGCGGCCACGGCGGACAGGCGGCGCCGCGGGTCGGGCTCCAGCAGGCGCGCCGCGAGGGGGGAGGGGGGCGGGGGGGAGGGGGGAGGGGGGCGGTCAGTCGGCCGCCAGGAAGGGGTGCAGCAGCGCGGCCACGGCGGACAGGCGGCGCCGCGGGTCGGGCTCCAGCAGGCGCGCCGCGAGGGAGAAGGCCGACGCCGGGAACCCCGCCACCGGGCCCTCCGGCACCTCCTGCAAGCCACACTGGATAGTTGTAGTCCAAGCGACGAGGACTGTGCAATGTGATAAAGTGGAGGTTATAGATTACGATTGACAAATAATCCAAATATAAAATATACCGCTGCATTAATTCATCCATCGTAACCCATATGCAACACGCTGCAAAGTTTTACCGAACAGCGGAAAAATTCTGCTCGATCGGGCTATAATGTAAATCTTCAGCCGAAAGTCTGTGATATAAAATACTATGTAATAAGTAGATTGAGCACCAAGGGGATGAATAAAAAAGAAATTATAAATTTCGCGGTAAAAATCACGAATTGAAAATTATCAACTTTTTCTTTAGATATTTAATTCCGCAGGCAAAGGAAAGTCCATAGCTAAGACAGACAGCCAAGTTTTGTGTTAAATATTTTTCTCTATTGTGTACTACGTCAAAATTTTTTGAAAAAATTGTCAAATCACGTCTCGCTATATTTGCTGATGATTCATTATCACCTAATCAGTTTGGATTCAGACAAGGTGTGAGCACTAGCGATGCAATTGCTGAATTAACAACACAAGTCATTCAAAATTACGAGGAAAAGAAGAAGACTATTGCGGTGTTTGTTGATTTAGCAAAGGCATTTGATACGATTTCCCATCGTATCCTACTGCAAAAAGTTGGAAAACTTGGTATTACTGGCAATGCGCTGGACTGGATTAGCAGTTACTTACAAGGTCGCAGACTGCTCATTCGTATTGGAAACGTCAAAAGCAGAGAAAGCGCTACTGACATACGATTCGGAGTTCCTCAAGGAAGTGTTCTCGGACCTAACCTTTTTAACATTTATCTTAACGATTTCTGTTCCTTCCCGAATGTCGCACGATCTGCTACGCTGATGATACGGTCTTAATTTTTTCTGATATATCGTGGGCCGGTGTTATCAGTAAGGCAGAAAAAGGTCTTCGCTCCGCTAAAGGATGGTATGACCACAATTTACTCACGCTGAATGAGGATGAAACTGTTTCCATGTGCTTTTCGCCTACTAAAGCTGGCTTACACAAACCTCTACCTGCCATTAAAAGTACACGCCTGCATAAAAGAGAACAATTGTAGAAGCTGTAATACCTTAAAGTGCACTTCTAGCACGACGTATCTTAGTGTTGTTGTCGATCAGCACCTTAGATGTGATGAACTGTGTTTCCTAGCAATATTTTAATCCAAGCTATACAAACCCATTTCGGTTTGTATATCATGTGACGTGTCGGCGAGTTTGTAGCATACCTCGGCGTCCCGACAGAGACAGCTGTCCCGCGGCAGGCGGCAGTGCACGCAGAGCGGGGCGGGGCCGGGGGGCGGGGCGGGGGCGGGGCCGGGGGCGGGGCCGGCGTCGGGGGGCGGGGCGGGGGCGGCGCTGCGCAGCCGCGCGCACAGCTTGCGCAGGCACAGCCCGTGACGCCACGATGACGTCACCACGCGCCGCCCTGCCACAGGCCAGGGGCTTCGTTCACACATTGATGTTTTCAAATTGGCAATATTTTTTATTAACATTAATATATGCTTGGGGAAAAAGAAGTATTGCTTGAGGCTATGTAATTACTGTAGTGATATTTTGTACACGAGCCGTAGGTGTATCCCTTATTAGTTGACAGTTGTATAAACTACTTTGACACATCGCAGCAGTGTCCAGCTAGGGGGGAGGGGGGAGGGGGGGAGGGGGGAGGGCACGCACCGAGCGCGGCGGCGGCCCGCTGCAGCGCGGCGGTGCCCAGCAGGTCGGCGAGCTCGGCCAGCGCGGAGACGTCGTCGGGCGCGCGGAAGAACGGGTAGCGCGCGCACAGCACGCTGCACAGCACCACGCCGCACGCCCACACGTCCACCGCCGTCGTCTGCTGCTGCACCTTCAGCAGCACCTGCGGGGCGTCCACACATATCGCTAGGAGCGGCACTCCGCCGCCACGCTGTTCCTCCTGTGAACCAGGAACACCAGTGGCGTACTGAATGTAGACGTGCCCTGCGTGACTCTCCTGCTGCCTCGGATCCCACACAAATTAAAGAAAGAAGTAGAGTGTGGCAGGAGGAGCAGAGGGTTCCCTCGGCCCGTGTAGCCAATCAAATGCAAAATGGAACCAGGGCCAACCCTGGCCAACCCTCTGGGGTAGGAGGCCGAGTTAAGCTAGGAGCGGTAGCATACATCATCTCTTAGTTTTGCTTCTAGTATTTCTCTTCCGACTGAGATCGGGCAAAATTGCAACATTAAATTTTAACGCTTTTGGGAGGCCATCAAATTTTCACAGACTGCAGCACAGTTCGATGAAAAGTTTCCCGGATTTCAGACATATTACTACCGAAGCAAGGCAAAGCCAAATGAAGGTACTGATTTAAACGAGCTATGTGTGTTGGCGATGTATACGGGCTTTATGTTGACTTGTAGCAGTTTTGGTAGCAATGAAATCAGTCATTCCCAAATTTATTTGTCCCGCTCATTCGCTTGGACGAAATCTATAACTATCCCACCGTCACTCTACGTCGCGTGCGACAAACGATGTCATGCTACGCAGGTTAGAAGTTTGCCGTAGTCATTGCGATAAAGAAGCATACCTTCAGTATGAGTTTACTACATTATCTTCAAGACAGACATGAAATCTGCAAGTTATAGCTACTGATATCCACAAGAAGTACATCACAAATACATGAACATAAGTGGATTCCGATATGTTTGACATAGACATATATTTGGAGTAAGTTCTACGCTTTTATATGCGACATCCGCTATGGATTATCAATAAATCACAGACTTAGACTTTGGTAGCGCGTTCAACACCATTGCAAGTACTCCTCGGTATAATGGCTTCCCTCAATATATGCAATTCGGAGCGGAATATGCTGGTATTGGAGCTATTTGAGTAGGCGCCGACAGTGAATTCGAACTGACGAGCGACTCCTCGAGTAGTGCGATTTAATAGCTGGCGTTCCTCAGGGATGTCCTCCTGCCCCGTCTTTTCTCCCTATTTATGAGTTCTATTAAGCGAGAACTAAATTAGGCTCACATAGATAGATCAGGATGCACCTGAGCCGATGTGTACAAACGTGTTCGTCAGTCTAATGCAGTTCGACCTTCGGTCCCTCCCTGTGTGTGTGGTGTGTGTGTGTGTGTGTGTGTGTGTGTGTGTGTGTGTGTGTGTGTGTGTGTGTGTGTGTGTGTGTGTGTGTGTGTGTGTGTGTGTGCGTGCGTGTGCCCCGTACCTCTGGCGGGCGGAACCCCTGCGTGCCGGCGCGGGGCGCGCGGGGCGGGGGCCGCGCCGCGCACGCGCCGCACAGCGCGCCCGCGCCGCCGCACGCGCACCGGGGGGGCGGCGGGGGGGCCGACGGGGGGGCCGGCGGGGCCGGGGGGGCCGCCTGTGGACCCACCGTGCCAAGTTACATATAGCGTAGTGTGTGTCGACGGCCTTACGGATGCCGTTTCTTTGGTCGATAAAATCGACAGCAAGTTACTTTTGCATCTCGTACACGCGACGAGAGTGCCACGTAAATACGTTGGACCCTGTGCACCTTAAAGCATTTCATGTTTGTTCGTTCTAAGTTATCGAGGCAAGTAAAATCACTGTAATAGCAAATTGTAATTTAATTAAAAAAGTGAGTGTAATTTTTATTTTTCAATTATTTTTAAGTCGATTCCATCGTGAAAATCTCTAATTGACTGTCAGTTTAAGTGATATTTTGTACAACCGTTGTTGGTTTTAAAAATAAAGTAGTAACAATTATAACAAGATATTCTCCACCTCACTATAGGTAGAATGAGATATTCTCCTCGCCACTTTCTCGATAACAATACTCCATATGAAGGCTCACAAAATGCAATTCGTGTTTTTTGCGATCTTTCAAAGGCGTTTGACTGTGTTGATCACAAAACATTATTATTAAAATTGAAACATTACGGATTCAAATATGACAAAACTATAAAGAAAATATAACCCTTCCTGCCAGTCGGGTAAAAATAGGTTACCAAATGATGTAAGATCAAGGTCAATGATGTAAGATCACCAGGATCGCAAGTGAGAATTGGCATTGTGGCGACCCATTTCTGCTTCAAGTTTATATAAATGATCTTCCATTTATGGTTCAAAGATAGACCAAGATAATAATATAAATAAGACGGTCTTTTTAAGAATTAATTCAGTTAACAACATTAGCAAATAAAGTTATTATAAAATTTCAACTTCAACCAGTTTCCAAATTCTAAAACTGTATTAGTTGTATACTTTTCATTTAAAAAAAAAGGACAACAATGGTTCTGTGGGTTTCTTGCGCCGCCGCTTCTTTTACCACAGATGATTTCACTGTCCTAAGCGGTAGTAATTAGAACATTTTGACTGACAGATAAGCCCTATTATTATTTCCAGTAGATTATTCGTTAGATATATCTCTATGATATTATAATAGATTTATTCATTAAATCATAAGAATTCATAAAGAAGAAAATATATGATTGACTGTAAATCACATTATTTTAAAAGAACATCCTGCGTTTTGGTAGATTTACTCTCGAAAATCGAACCTGCATAATGTACAAAACAACCAACAAAGACTTAAAATTATTCTTCTAAGAAGCAAAAATAGCGTATCGCAAAGCATCAAGCATATCGACATGTGTTCGAAATCAAATAATTTCTCATAATGATGATTTGTATTCGTAATTCGTATAGACATTTACTGTCACATATTAAAAACAATAGAGGTGCCAATATGTCACACAGAAATTGCTATAGTAATTTGGTGTGTGGGGCATACCTTAGCGCCGGGCAACGCGAGCGACGTCGCAGGGCGCGCCACACTGAGATCCAGCGCCACGCGTTTGCCACCCACAACCTCATCTTCCTCACCGTTCTGCAATAAATATTAAATAAAAGATATGTCTAGTAATTATCACTCTACTGGACCTCTACGATGCCACAGATCATGCTTTCTGGTCCTCAAGAGTTTGATGTTTTTGCCATCGACTCGCTAAGAAGAACAAGATCACTCACTATCAATCGAATCAATATAATTACTCGCGATTGCCCACTTAATCAGCAATTAATCATGAAAGACCGAATGTACTGTGATTCAGGGCAATGCTGATATGAAACTAGCAGAAAAATCGATCAACACCAACGAAGGTATGAGTCTCACATGACGTTATTTGTCACTTACAGAAGGAAGAAACAGTGACGTGTTTAAGTACACTAGCAAAGGGTGAGCTCAACCAATTGAATTGTGAAAAAAATCAGCCTGTAAATGTAGACAAACAGTACATAATACTGGTAATACTGCAGGGCACAAGGAACAGACACTAAATAATTGAACACCCAAAAATTGCCAAAACAACTGACTTCATTAAAATTCCATTCGCTACCTTTGGAGTGCATCATTAGATCTAAATCAAATTTACATGAGACCACTCTGGTGACAAACCCATGAAGATTGGTTAACAATTGACCAAAATATAGATGAACTCATATACAACAAAAATATCGAACTGCCTCCTTTTTTGCATTAAGTATAGATAAATCAGGGTAAAGAAAGCCTTGCTTTTGGAGAGGCATCTTTGTAATTTTAAAGTGATCTTCGAATGAGTGTCGCACCATCTATATGGGAAAGGACTTTTCGAGCGCAGCGACACTCGACGCCGCGTAAGAGCCGCGACGGCGTCGGTGCACACTCAAGCGAATGTGCACGTGCAATGTGTGAATGACGTCTAAAGCAGGCTGTAAACGCTCAAATAATTTGTCAAATTTTACGTGTTTGGCAAATTATTTGACTGTCTGAGGTCATGTTTGACGTGTTTGTCAAACAAACTACGTGTTTGGCTGTATGTTTGAAAGATTTGATTGACGGCGTGCTTGTCATACATGTTTGAAAGTGTACAGCCATGTTTGCCCATGTCCCACACTCGCTGAATCGCTACTTAAACAAAATGTGGAGATTTGTGACTCCCATTTTAAATTTAATCATGTAAGTCCTATAGACATCTTAAAAGCATTCGTTCTTTAGACAAGAAAAAAACTGCCGACCTTCACGGTTTATCAGTAAAAATTATTAGTGCCGTAATTGATTGTATTTCACCACACTTAGCTTATATCTTTAATAAATGTACTGATGATGGCATATTTCCTGATCTGATGAAGCACAGTAAAGTCATACCTTTATTTAAAGCCGGTAGTACATCAGACCCCTCTAATTTTAGACCTATTTCAATACTACCGACTCTCAGCAAAATCTTTGAAAAAATTATATTAAATCAGATATCGAGTTATTTTTACAGTAACAATCTAATGTCATATAAACAATTCGGTTTTACAAGGGGCCGCTCGACAACCGATGCAGGTGTCGAGCTCTTACAATATATTTTTGAGGCTTGGGAAGATGCGCGGGATGCAATAGGAGTATTTTGCGACTTGTCCAAGGCCTTTGATTGCGTTCATCACGACACTTTAATCAGGAAATTACGTCATTATGGTGTAACCGGCCGAGCTCTCGACCTTCTGAATTCTTATTTGAGTAACCGAGTTCAGAGGGTTGATATCAGTGGTAATACATCGACAGGGTCGACAGTCTGTATGGGCGTCCCACAAGGCTCCATTCTCGGACCATTTTTGTTTTTGGTTTACATAAATGACTTGCCAAACCTTGTAAACGATAAACATGAAATAGTATTGTTTGCTGACGATACCTCTGTAATGTTTAAAGTAAATAGACTAAAATTAAATTATGACGACGTGAACAATGCTATTTCTCAAATAGTAGAATGGTTTACGGCAAATAATTTGTTACTGAATGAGAAAAAAACTAAATGTGTAAAATTTGTACTGCCTAATGTCAGGGAGGTGCCCACAAATATAATGATAAAAAATGTCACTCTAGACCTTGTTGAGTCCACTGTATTTTTGGGCATTACTTTGGACGCCAAATTACAATGGGGTCCTCATATCCATAAATTGGCGAAGAAGCTCAGCTCTGCAGCGTATGCAGTCAAAAAAATTAGACAAATATCGGACGTAAATACTGCTAGATTAGTATATTTTAGTTATTTCCATAGCCTGATGTCTTACGGTATCTTGCTGTGGGGAAATGCCGCGGATATCAATACAATTTTTGTTTTACAAAAACGAGCCGTTCGCGCAATTAATCAATTGAGACCTGCAGTGTCACTTAGAGACAGATTTAAAGAGTATGATATTCTAACCTTTTCGTCACAGTACATTTTTGAAAATCTAATATATGTCAAAAAAAATATAGCATCATTTAGGAAAAATAGTGATAAACATGATGTCAATACAAGAAATAAAGATAAACTTGCAGGTCACATAAGTCGCCTCCACAAAGTCAGTAATTCATTCAAAGGGTTATGTATACGCTTTTTCAATAAAGTTCCTGTTGATATACAAAATCTTCCTTTCAATAAATTTAAAGATACTATAAAACAGAAACTTATTAAGAAAGCATATTATAAAATATCAGATTATTTAGATGATAAACAATCATGGACATAATCAGCCCGTTCGCATAACCAGGCTATTTCACAATTAATAATGAAATATTATAATATAAAATAATAATTTTGTAATATAAAAACCTTTTTTTAAAAAGAGCGACCTCTCGAGTTTCTTGCTTGTTCTTCTCAGGGGAAAATTGCCTTTTGAACAAGCAGTAGCTTTAAAAATGTAAAATCTGACTATTTTAAGTGTACCCTGTGTACCTACAAAATAAAGCATATTTTGATTTTGATTTTGTTTGTCAAACAAACTCGCCATTTTCGCGCCATCGCCGCTGAGACAAGTTGTTTGTTTAGTAAATAATACAAAAAATGGCTGATTTGAGTGACAAGGAGTATTTACTGCAATTCATATCTTTACTTCGAGATTTACCACAGCTATGGAAATTAAAATCCAAAAAATATATGGATAAACATAAAAGAGACCTGGCATTGAAAAAAATGGTCTGAATGGGTAAACTTATCTCTTAGTTTTAACCATTCTCGTGTCCAACGTCTTCTTCTCTTCTTTTTCATACACATAGCCAAAGTCACTGCAAGAAATGCTGTGTCAACGTTGCTCATCTGAGCGTCCAAGCGTCACTTCATGGCGAAAACTGCTTTAAAAGTGATGTCTTGTTTGACAAATGTTGGTCACTGTGTGCGCTGAAGTTTGTTAAAAACGTATAAACAAAACGTAATGTTTGACAAATATGTTTGAACGTTTACAGTCTGCTTAATAGATCCATGAGGGCTTCAACTGAGCTGTCGGTCGGTGTCGTATCAGCGACACGGTGCAGTCCGTACCGACCTGGTCCCGGGCCCGCTTGCGCGCCGCGCCGCAGCCTGCTGCCGCGTGGGCGGGGGGCGGGGGCCGGGGGGGCCGGGGGGGGCGGGGGGGGCCGGGGGCGCGCGCGGGGGGAGGCGCGCTGCTCTCGCGCTGCGCCAGCCCGAAGTCCACCAGCAGGTACCTGCCGGCCACCAGCTACACTGTATATACAAACACCGAACTTGTTCCTACGTTCCTACGTTCCTTCGCTCGGTGAATTTACACTATTTGGTGATAATACACACAAAGTATAGCTGAAGTTGGATTTGCCATGCCCAAAAAAAATTCAAAAAATGTTTGTGTTAAGAAAACAGTCTTAATGAAATCCTTCAATTCACAAAGGATTTGAAATTAACTGAAGTGAATCATGAAGTAAGGGACGTACACCCTTTATCAGTTACATAAATCTTGTTAAGAGTAATATTATTTCCAATAGATTAAATTTAACATTTAGCCAGTATTATTATAATGTTTGAAATACGAAAGCTTAACACCATACCGTCTGTTCTCCCGGTCATAGAGGAAGTTGCTGGGCTTTACATCGCGGTGGATAACGCCGAACGAGTGCACGTGGCGCAGCGCCACCAGCAGCGCGCGCATGTACTGCCGCAGCTCGGCCGCGTCCATGTCGCCCACATATTCCTGGCGATTAAGTAAGGAAAATCTTTAGTTACGTTTGTTTGTATTGATGTATTGCAGAAAGAAGCTATCAAGAGACATTATAGTTTTCCTCTGAAAACTGTATTAATTCAAACAACAATTTCATAACGTCTATTTAATTTTCATATAAATTATAGGATATATAATGTAGATTGAACGTTGTCATAAATTATAATAATATAATAGTATACTGACTGAAAACTTCCTATGAGGTATGTACGGCATAACGAATACTATTGTATCAAGATGTCGAAGGCACAACTCCACTCCAATCACATTATTCTTTCCTCTGGAACAACAGAACAGAGAAGTTGTTATTTTTTAAACATACACCAGCTTAAATAAAAGCACATCAACTTCTTACTGCTCGCTCATTAATCAATAATACATAAATTAAGATGCATTATTAGGGGATCTTCACATTTGGATGAAATTTGCACTGGGCTGACCAAAGGAGCTATCACTTATGATCGTACAGAATGATCGTCATCATTGGCTTCTTGCCCTGACCCGTGGAGATAATTGTAACATTACTGACCCCATGTCCTGCAAACAGCGGAGCTCATGCTCGATCCTTGCTGGGTGAGCAGTGGGCACGAGGTGCTTGATCGCAAACCAACGCTTGCTTGTGTCTGACAGGTGTGAATGCTGCCGCAGTGAACCCAGATACACTGAGCTGAATGTGCCCTCACCAATCTTGCGGTGCACATCAAAGATCTTTTCCAGCTTCGGCAACTTGCACAGTAGCTCCTGGATTTGCTGCTCTATACAAAACAACAATAACAACGCATTAATCAAAGGTACATAAACCTAAATAGAAAACACTTTAATGATGTGGCAATGGTGGTATGAACTGTGGTTAGATTTTACCTTAACAGCGGTGACGCACAAAGAATATTAACCTGATCAAATGGATCATAGAAACTAACCTTTGTACACCTGTTAAAATAATATCACTGTGTATAGTTTTAAGCTGTGTACAATAAAGAATTTTTACTTTTCTTTCTTTCTTTCTTTCTTTCTAAGTGCAAGCAAGACTTGCATATCCAGCGTTCCATACAAGGACAACCTTGTGGATGTGTTTATTATTTGCTCGGGTACATGCTACAACTAACAATTAGTGAAAATTTGAACCGACAACCTCGTGATGTTATAGATAGACACAGATGGAGAGACAGAACTAGGCCACCATCACCTTGAGGGTGCCATGCATCCCACTGGTTTCAGCTAATTCCATTGTGTAGATAAGAGGGTACCAAGGCAATAAAGAGGTTAGGGTATCAGAAAGCTCTTGCTATGGTCCCCTTATCAACACTCTGGCATCACTTTGGATACACAGTCTTATGAAGTGGACACATTGCTTTATGAACTATTTAGTCTTATGAATTTATTAAAATGATAGGCAAGCCCCAGTAATGTATAAAACATAACCTCAAAGTTGGAAGTTCAAATTCATATAATTATTGACAAGATAGTAAATATTAGACTTCCTTACTGTCCACATCATCTTTCGTGTACACAGCAGACTGATCTTCATTTTTCTTTGTGCTGTTTTCGTTGATTCCATTTCTACGTGTCTGTAACACCTTTTGCACTTTGGGCTCGATTCCTCTAATTCTAGACATCACTTAAAACATCTACATTCATGTTTCTTACCCGTCAACTAATTAAAATAAGCCTAAACTAAGCTACGTATTGACTTTTTTTTAAACAAACTTACTAAGCTCAAAACAAAATATAAAGAAAAAAATACAAATAGAAATAAACCAGCCAACTTGAGCGAACGTACCAACCAGAGTAGGGAGGGATGCTCGATTTTCTTTCGATGATCTTACCATCAATGATAAGATATAAAACATCGATATTGCATTATGTGAAACATTGTAACGTCGATGTCAGGTATATACAGGGCGTCCCAAAGTTATGGGACATGAAGGGGAAGTACCTTAAATATTGTAGATAGTGAATTTTGCTCAAAGAAGACTTTATGTTATTTTTAAAAGTTAGTAATTCTGCATTCATAGATTTTCTAAAAATTACTTGCTTCGGCTGGGAATCGAACCGACTTAAATGTGAAAAAAAAAACACCCTACTTTTATGATGCCAATCGAAAGAATAGCTAAAAAATAATAACTCTGCCTAAGTAACATAGTATTTTAAAAGAAAGGAACAACATAAAATGATTGAGTCAAATTTCAAGAAAGTTATTTATTGCCGACGACGTTCGAAAAGTAGCGATATTATCATTCCAAAGATAGCATTGATTATTCGTAAATAAGTACCCACTTCATAAAATAGGTACTAACATAGTTTTCCTTATTATAAGTGCACGTGTAGATGAAATGATAAAACTTGTATTTCAATACGTCCTCTGTAAGCTAGACAGAAGGCAAATTAAAAACAAAAATAAATAATTTATAATTTGAAAATGGAACAGTTTATGACAGCGTTTGTTTGAATGCATACTTTTTAAGATATTTATGATTAATTTCACGTTGTTCCTTTCTTTTAAAATACTATGTTACTTAGGCAGAGTTATTATTTTTTAGCTATTCTTTCGATTGGCATCATAAAAGTAGGGTGTTTTTTTTTTCACATTTGAGTCGGTTCGATTCCCAGCCGAAGCAAATAATTTTTAGAAAATCTATGAATGCAGAATTACTAACTTTTAAAAATAACATAAAGTCTTCTTTGAGCAAAATTCACTATCTACGATATTTAAGGTACTTCCCCTTCATGTCCCATAACTTTGGGACGCCCTGTATACATAATCGAAATTGCGTCATCTATGAACGGAACGCATCCACAGAATATATTTAATCAAATCCTGAGCGCAACCAAAACACGAAAAACAAATATTTCAACTATTTATAGATCCGGTGTATCCAATTATATTTATGTTTATTTTTTTATTGATAACATTGCTTGCAAAAAGCATCGATGTTCAGCTATCGATATCATTGTCGATGCCATCAACGATGTTTTTGCAACATCGAACATCCCTAAACCTGAGTTTGTTTTTGTGAAATTGGTTTGTTTGGACAGGCAAACGCTGTTTCGATCATACAGCCAAGTATTTGGTGTATTTTCTATCAAAAGTTCTAGCCAAATCCTTTTTGTCTCGTGCAACTTATTGACAAAGAAACTATCTTTGTGCTTTGTACCTTTGTACACCTGTTAAAATAATATCACTGTGTATATTTTTAAGCTGTATACAATAAAGAATTTTTTCTTTCTTCTTTCGTTCTTTCTATCTACGCATTGAAATGCAATGATGTTTAGTAATCGGAATTAACAATTTAGAATGACTGACTATAGTAATGGTGTAAGGTCGGAACACCTTTGGTTGATCTGAGGCTATCTGAGGTCTAACCTTTTTGGACGATTTCCGAACTGTCAGTGAGTAGTATTGTGTTGTGTGTGATGTCAGTCAGTTTAGTGACACGAGATAAAAGCTTTGCATCTCTTTTACTCCCATAAAGGGCGAACGTGACAGCAAGCTTCTATCTCGTATTTAGCTCAACCAAGAAACGGGTGATTAAATTCTGTTTCTTCGGTAACCTCATAAATTATATTTAGTAGGTACAACAAAGTACTTTCAGTGGTTTATTAATTATTTATAATGTTCGCTAGAAATATATCTCCTGCGGTTCTAAATAAGCATGTTAAATTGGTTTGTGACATTTTCTTACAAAAAAGAATTAATTGTATAAAACTGCGTCGTACCCTAATTCTACCCGAAATATTTATTTTTTTAAGGCGAATTATGTGACCAAGGCGCCGAAACCGGAGATCCCCAAGAATGTTCTAGCATCAGTGTACTCCTCACAGGACCAGAAGGAGAATGGCATGGTGTATGATCGGAAACCGTTCAAGCTCACGTTGGAAGCTGGCCGCACCTACCACTGGTGCCTTTGCGGCCGCTCCAAATCACAACCACTCTGTGACGGCACGCACAAAGACATATTCCTCAAAATCACACAAAGGTACCAATCCACCATCTAGTTCTTTCCTAAATAATTGGTTTTTGTGGCCACAATCTCTTTGCCTATTTATATCTTTACTCTACCCCTACAATGATTCCATCACATCTTCCTAACATTTGCAGCACCAAATTGGGGCACCAAATCTGGAACTTGTAGAAATCGCGCATAACCTCCGACCACAAAAAATAATATTCATTACATGAAAACAGTACCCATCATCCTTGTTTAATCTTTTTACAGATATAAAATTTATAGTTCCTTTATTATCTTCATATAGTTTATCAACGAACAAATAACAATGTGTGTGATAGATGCCACAAAATACAACACAGATAAGGTGTGGATGGTGGCGTATTGAAATAAACGTCTTATAATTTTTTTTTGGGTACTGATACTGTAACTGATCAGTGGATTCGTTCAAGAATAGATTGGATAAATTTTTAAAAATTAATAATGACTTAAATCGCCTGCTTCATGTTCGGTCACATCCTCACTGCCCATCAGGTGAAATTGTGGTCAAACGCAGATCCAGTTAACCATAAGAAAAAAATATTGACTGAATAACAACATAATGAACAATGTGAACTCTTCCAACACTGTGACCTAGACACACCAGCAGTGATACTGCTCATCTATATAATAATAATAAATGTCTTTGCACAAACACACAGTCGACGACCGATTGGTGTAGTGGATAGTGACCCTATCAGCGAAACCAACGGTTGCGGGTTCGAATCCCGCGAGGGGTAAATGTTTGTGTGATGAATACGAACATTTATTCCCGAGTCTTGGATGTTTATATAAATATTTATGTATGTATATCCGTTATCTAGTATCCATAGCACAAGCTTTGCTTAGTTTGGGACTAGATAATTGGTGTAAGTGTCCGAAATATTTATTATTTATTATTATTATAATTACAGCGCCATCTAGGTCCACAGTAAGCATCTAGGCTTGTGTTATGGATACTAGATGGTTGATAAACTACACAAATACATTTTTTTTTGTAAATAAATACATGTAAAAATGAAAAACATCCATAACTCGGGAACACGTGTCTGTATTCATCATACAAACATATGCCCCCAGCGGGATTCGAACCTGCGACAATTTGGTGTAGTATATATATAATAAAATAATAATAACTACAATCTTATGTATGCTAGCAATCTGCAAGTGTGTTCTACTTTTACCGCCTTATTCATAAAAATCTATAAATGCTTTATAAGACTGATTTAGTTAAAGTATGTTTTGTCTCTGCCGTTCATAAGGAAATATTGAAATGAAAGAAAGTGACAAAACATATTTTAACTAAAACAGGCTTATTAAGCGTTTGTAAATTTTTAAGAATGACAGGGTTAGACTATATAATTTATTTGACGTTTACAGACCAATTAGATTCCAAGTGGACAAAACAAAAGACTACTGGCTTTGCAATTGTAAGCAGACGAAGAACAGACCCTTTTGTGATGGTGCACATAAACAGAAAGAAGTTGTGGAAGCCACCACGGTCAAAGTTTAACATTAAATTAATTGAGAGATATTATTGTATAGTAAAGATGTATGTTTTAGATAGTAGATTAGATATTTTAAAAACAGATATTCGTCATTCTTTCGCAGATATAGTTTGAGCGAAGACTGTATTTGCATTATACATTCATTTATACATACTGTTATTTCTAATAAACAACATGAAAAGTGTCCCCATAAATATAATTCAACTTTAACTTAATATTTGTCAGTACTGGTGGTCTCTCTGTCTTTATGAGTGATAAACACCATGGTGTAAGTAGTCACTTACTCATAAAAGCGTTATAAGACTCCAGTAAACACTTGGTCATCTCATCCATAAACATGTAAAACCAAAATAATTTGTAATATACCTACCTAATGTAATTTCTACTAAAATATGTATTTTATCTGAATTATTAATTGATAAAGGTCAATTTTCCAATTCCAAATTCCAAAAATAAATTTTCCATTGGAAGGACACCTCACTCAATTGATTCGTGCAAAACGACCTAGTCTTAACTGGAGTTTTATATGAGTTCAAGAGTTGTGAGAAGCATTTGCACTATTGTTTGTTTTTATATGTACCTATATACCTAATTGTTACATAAAATTAGTTTTATAAACCTGTTATAACTAGTTTTCTTACCAAGTACCAAAGATATATAAAATCTTCTTTACTCGCGTTCGAAATGCACAGCAAAGCAAAGCTGGCTTGTGCACAAACTACTTGTGTGATGTGGTGTTCGGCTTGATGAGCGATTTTGTAGAGAAAGTCTGATGCAATAGCAATGTCGGCCTTTTTATTTTTTGGTTATAAAATTTCCCCCAAATACGCAAAAAATGTGTTTCTAATTGTACCTAAAGCATGGCGCGAATTTCTTTAAAAGTTATTATCAAGCATCAGCTGATAGATACCTCTAACCCAGGTATAACTTTGAACTCGGTCTTTCTGTATATCTATGTCAGTCTGTGGCTTTGTAAAACGACTAAACCCTGAACCGATTTGAACTTTGTTTTTATTTTCTATCGTATATAGCGACTATTGTCTATCAATGATTAACCGACGAAGATTGCGTGCGAGGGGGTAAGGACCGCCCGCCCCTAGGCAGCTCTCGTTATCTGAGTATCAACTTTACTACTCGTAAGGGCGCGTTCCACACATGCGGAGCAATAGTTACTATACTCTTTGTGCGGAGCGAAGAAGAATCAGCCAATAGCAATGTATACATTATCCGCTCTTTACAGTTGCGAAAATACAAGTAATCTTATTGGTTTACTTTCCTCCGCTCTTTCTGCAGTTATTACGTGCATGCATGGCCTCGATGTGGTATTGGACCTCAGACGAATTTGAACTAAATAAATTACAGAGAAATTAAAACATTACTCTCCTTCTACGGCAGTCGGGTTTGTTAGTGGGGACTTTGGGTATATTTCGGATAAAACTAGGCTGTTAGCGATAAGGCCGCCTAATTTGTAGTTTCTATAAGATATTTAAATGTACCTTATTTAAACAATAAAGCGTATTTGATGGATTTAAATTCTTCGCTTACTATGGTGTTGATTCGGTTCGGGTAGTGTTATTCCTCTATGGTTGTACGCAAACTAAATTTTCTAAAACCAATTTTAAAGTAGGTAGGTCTGTCTTTTTCTCTCTGGAACAATATAACGTGACAGCGCCAGTCTAAATCTGGTTTTAGTTTAGTTTCGTGTGCAACCGAATCGACACCATGCTTGTTTCTTGTATCATTTATTAAAAAAAAATCGATGTCCTCTCTCGTTCAATTATTTAAAAATTTTAAATTGTTTTACATCGTTCGCCGCAAGCTTCCGCTCTAAGTCCGCAATTCTTCTTCTTCTTATTATTCTCACTGTCGAGGGACATTACTGCCAGTTTCGAGTGAAAGATTTTATTTCTTCAGTCAGTCTCAGTCAGTTCCTCAGACTATAAAGGGATACTACGTATGTCAGTTCACTCGCCGAGATCCCGCCAAATAGCCGTCGGATTTTACTGTGTTTTTTATTAATATTTTAGCAAATTCCATTGTACAGTTTGGCAGTTTTACAGCCTACGAATGGCAGCATTTGCAATTTGAAGATGGTCACACTGCAAATGCGTAGTTCCGTCGGCTTTTTGGCGGGAACTCGGCGAGTGAAGTAGCATTTTTCTTTATAGTTCTTTTAATTTGTGCATTCTAACTTTTGAAGCTTAATAATGGCAGAATATTTTGCAGCAAACGTTAGTGATGGTGTACAAGTGAAGGGAAGTGTAAATTAAAGTGCGTAACGGAGCTTTCGGGTTCCCTCAAGAAGCCGCCAAAATCTTTTGTAAAGCACTTTACTGAAGAATGGCTTGACCGTGACTAGACTCTGTATACGCCAAGTATACGACGAATTACTTGTTTTGACTGAGACTGACTTACAAACTGAAGAAATAAGAGAAATAAGACATGGCTGTTATGGGATAGATATAGCTTATAGCTTTGCCTTCTCCTAGAGAAAAAAAAACTAAAAAAAAAAAACGTAGTTCCGTCATAAAAATTAAAAAAAAAAAAAGTTGTTCCGTCAGGCGCATGGACTTATTATTTGGAATACCACGGTTCGACCCACTATAACATCAAAATATTGAACATGAGATGACAGCCGAAACAGGACTGAGTACTCGCCGCTGAAAAACGAGCCGAGCAGGATGTGTAACGTAGAGGCCGTTTGTCTCTGTCTAACAGGGTGACCACAATATATTTGTTACTTGGGACAAATGTTGTAATAAAATATTTGTCAAAAAACTTTGGCGTTTTGACATTAGCTGGCGTGAGCCATTTATTTCGCATTTCTTCATTTTTTGGGAAACTGCAATAATAGTACAACAGTCAGGACCCTAATCAATCACACATATTTCACATATTTCGACTCATTTCAAGAATTCATGGGCATCCTACTTCTTTGATTTACAAAAATATTATTTTTAGCTTACCTGTGGAAAGATATTTCAATTTCAATTTATTCAATTTATTCAATTAAGGTAAAATATCAACACATCATCTTTACAGGCTATGCCCAAGTCAATAATGCAAAATTATATAAAAATTTGTGATTGTGACAACAATATTCTCTCATAATTAATATAATTCATTAAATTAAACTTATACAATAAATAAATCCTACCACAAAAATTACGTCATATAATATAGAAAGGAAATGATTACTTATTTGTTAATATTATTACATTTGAAAAAAGTCGCAATTCAACACCGTCAAGGAAAGTCCATACAATAATACAATGTCAATGAAATTATAACAAAAATTAATAATAGTGTAAATGTCAATTAAATTTTACACAAATAAGTTAAGGTGGCTTCTGCGAACTTCGTCAACGAGCAATGAAACACGTCAATCGGTACCCCATTAAGTATTCGGAGCGCAGTTGTTAGCGGGGCGTGCTCTAGTATAGTAGTCCTGCACTGCGGGATCGCAAACACCTGATCCCGGGGTGCCCGTCGTAATCGCGTGTTAGGGACTCTCACTCCTATGTACTCAAGAAGCTGTGGACTACTCAATTTTCCCCTGAACACCTTAAATACATATAGAGCTAATGCTAACTTTCTCCTAACTTCTAACGAATTATAGCCTACCATTCCTAGCACAAATAGAGTCGGATACATGAGAGGATAGAATGGATATACTCCGTAGTTTTTGAGGTATATGAATCTCAGAAATTTATTTTGAATTTTTTCCAACATTAAACTATATTTCGTCTCATGGGGATTCCATATCATCGAGCCACTCTCTAGACGACTTCTAACCAGCGCGTTGTATAATATTTTTATGGTATCAATGTTAGTAAATTCATTTGATTGACGCAATACAAATCCTAAACTTCGGTACGCCTTTTTGCAAGTTTCGTTAATGTGCTCACGAAAAGTAAAATCTTGCGTGATATGAAGTCCTAAATCTCGAACCGAAGTCACCCTTGATAGACTAACTTTTTCAATGTTATAGTCAAACAGTTGCGGAGTCAGTGCTCTAGTACATGTCATTATATTGCATTTGGACACATTAAAGGAAAGTTTATTATCATGGCTCCACTCCACTACTCTATCTATATCCTTTTGCAGCCGTTCACAATCACTTCTATCATTTACCACCAAACTCAATTTTACATCATCCGCGTATAACGAGCAATCCGCATGCTCTACCACATCGGGTAGATCATTAATCATTAAAATAAATTCCAATGGCCCGAGATTACTACCCTGACTCACTCCTGAAGGTGTGCTGTATGTATCTGACGTGTACCCCGCATACTCTATGTACTGTTTACGATCAGCTAAATAACTCGCGAAAAAATTCAATAAAGCAGGAGTAAAACCGGCGGCCGCTAGTTTCGTTAGAAGAATATCGTTATTTACCGTATCGAATGCCTTTTTAAAATCGAAATATGCAACATCCACTTGCCCCCCTACACGAGCGTCCATAGCGGTGGCTACATATTGTATAAAGCACATATGGTTGGTGTGTGTTCCCCGACCTGGGCAGAATCCGTGTTGAGAATCGGACAGCTTTACCTTTATTTGTGAAAAGATTATCTCATACAGTATGGATTCAAATACCTTAGCGAATGATGAAAGCACCGCTACAGGTCTATATCCTGATACGTCTGAGCCAGAGCCGCTCTTTGGCACAGGAGTTACACGTGTTACCTTCCACTGTTCTGGGTAGGTATCTGTAGCTAAACACAGATTGAATATATGTAAAAGCGGCTGAGATAAAACATCAGAACAGTCCCTCACTAGGAACGGCGGTATACCATCGGGGCCGACCGAAGTCTTAGGTTTAAGACGTGCGAGAGCAGCGCTCACGTCCCGCAGGGTGAGACGAGGCACGTGAACGCGATCGGCCGTGGGGGCGCCTGATGCCGCCGCCGACTTAGCGTCGAGGCGCGGAGGTTCCCGTTCATACACCGACTGAAAGTATTCCGCGAAGGCGCGTGCACACTGATCTTCCGACAATACCTTACCGTCTTTTGTAATGCGATGTTTACTTCGTCTCTCCCGCCTATTGTTCATAAATGACCAAAAAGATTTAGGGTTCCTGATAAATTCTTGCTGGATTTTATCTATGAAATTCTTATAGGCCCCCCGAATTTTAATTTTTGCTTGGGCCCGGTAATATGAAAACATTAGATAGTTCTCATTTGATTGTCTAATTTTATAGGCCTTATGCCATTTCGCTTTCTCCTTTATTACACTAATGATTTCTGACGTATACCATTCAGGGTAGGAATATGCATCATTATGTTTATAACGCTTTTGAGGAGTACAGCTATCAATTATCCCATTTACTATTGAATAAAAAATGGGGATAGCTTCATGCACATTGTTGGTACCATATAGAATACTCCAGTCCATTATATGTTGCAACCACCATAGGATTCACTTGGGCAAGTATAAACGCAACACTTTTTCACTATTTTACTCCTTTTACTTGTTATAATATAACAAATACTTTAAAAAACTTTTAATGCAAAGAAAATTCAAAATCACACCGAACCGCCATGACATGACATGCTTTTCAGGGTTACCATAAAAATAACAAAATCGAAATAAAAATGTATGTTTTCTGTTTGATTTAAGAATATATGGAAAGAAATTAATGCGAATGTTATTTGTTTATTTATAATTGTTAAAATAACATAAAAATATAAGTGTTTCAATGGAATTTTTGAGTAGCCAAAACTGTTGATCATAATCATTTTTTTTGCTGGCAAGATGTAAGAACGAGACACACGGCCTCCGTTATTTCTATCTCTCTCGGCTCGGATTTGCCTTTGTGTATGGTGCATCCAATTTAATACCTTATTGCGTTGACATAGTGATCATTTTCCTAAATGATTCTTTTGATAGTTATCAGTCCTGTTTAAATAATAAGTCCATGGTCAGGCGTCAAGTCTGTCAACGTCATGAACGTCAAAAAAATTGTGATGTCATCAACCTTGTGCTGGCTCTCTCATTCAGTCTGCTCCGTCGTCTCGCGTGTTCGTCGCGGTCGTCGTTGAAATACACTTATTTAATTTATCATATCATTACGGGTGGTTCAGGGGCATTTGATCTGCGGAGCATCTTTATCGGCAGCCGCCCCGTGTACTTCTATTATTAGTTGATTCGCCTCGACCCGGGGCCAGTGGGATTTCCAAGACAATGGCCGAGGAAGTACAACTGTTCACCAGGGACGAGCTGAAGGCCCGCAACAAGCGCACGGATGCAGTGCTCATCATCCACAACGCTGTCTACGACGTCACAAGGTTCCTTGACGAGGTAAATTTCTATTAAAACGCATTTTTGTCAATACCTACTAGCGCAATCAAAGTTCAAACTCCACTCTCAAAAATAAAATTTTTAAAGAATTGATCTAGTGTGCCAAATATGCACGAATTCCACTACCTACTAATACTAAGGAGGCGCTGTGATTACTTGTTCGGTAAATTTACATTCAAGCATTCGTGGCGCAATCGCATTTGTTTTGTGATTAGCGAAGTTAAATAAAATCTGACGTGGTCAGTCCTTGGATGGGTGTCCACTAGTATCATGTTCATGAGTGTTTCATGCTTCACAGGGTATGTTCCAGTCCAGTCCGTTCTTAAGCCAAGTAGTATATGTAACCACTCACTCAATTTAAGAAACTAACTTTTAGTATACAACCTGTTGGTGTTGTTGGCAACGACCTTGTTTTATGCTGTTTAGAGATGTGATTATTTAAAAAGCTATACCTGATAGGAGATTGTAGTATGGAGCCTGACATAACTCACCATCATGGAAGAACTAAATTAAATTTTTAAACTTAAATGAAAATTTATCTTTATTTCAGTCACTGATATTTTGTTAACTAAATAAATTTTTTTTGGATACAGTGTGGTTTCGGCACATAAAAATAAGAAATAAATATCTATGCACATACACACAACAAATAAACGCCATCTAGTTCCACACTAAACAACTAGGCTTGTATTATAGATACCAGATGTTTGATAAACTACACAAATACATTTTTTTTTTTTGTACATAAATATATAAATGAAAAACACCCCTAACTTGGGAACACATATCTGTATTCATTATACAAACATATGCCCCTAGCGTGATTGGAACCCGCAACCTTTTGGTATAGCAGCAGAGTTTCTACACGAAACAGGTCGTCGTAAAAAGAATAGAACCATCCCATCTCTTCCCAATGGTGTCATAAAAGTCAACTAAGGGACAACACTAATAAACCTGCATGTTTTAATGGCGATGGGCTCACCCCCCCCTGTTTCTGTGAACCGTGGATGTTCTTTCAAGCATTAATCTTGTAATGTTTAGTATATCTCTGACCACCATGTTTGGGATAAAGGTCAAGGCATTATACATGTATTTATACAAGTTACGGTTTGTGACTTAATGCTTTTTTTTTTTGACATTGAAATTATTTATAAGTAATCATTGTTTGTTACTTTGACTACATTATATATTTTATGTTATTTTGAATTACCAAAGAATTATATAATCACGGGTAGATAAGATTAGAATATTAAATTAAAAAGAAAACGCTTCTTTTTAAGCCCTTGGTGTTATAACTTTGAAGTTTTTGTCTGTCTGTGGCATAGTAGTACTAAAATGCCTGGACTGATTTGAAGGTTTTTATTAGAAGATGGGTATTTTCGGGATGGTTCCTAGCCAAGTTAGTTCTTAGTAGTTAATCAGCAGTTTCCAAGTTGTTCAGCTGATTTATTTACCTACCTAGATGATTCCATAGTCTTCGGGGTTTTCTTAATTTTCATTTTACGGTTATCCCAAATTTTTTATTTATTCATAGAACAACAGTATACAATATATTGTTACTGAACTTATGCTAATTACAGATTCTTACTTTGCTGATAATCCATGTAGGTAGGGATTTGCGTGGAAATTGTATGGGGTATGTATTAAATTTGTGCACTACAAATAATAATCAAATTAAAAACAAAATCAAAGTCAAAAATGCTTTTTTAGGTAGGTACACAGGGGGTACACTTAAAATAGTCAGATTTTATATTCTTAAAGCTACTGCTTGTACAAAAAGCAATTTTCCCCTGAGAAAAACCTTGAAGGAACTCATGAGTGCCGGGTTTGCTCTTTTTAAAAACAGGTTTTTAAAGTACAAAAAGGGCAATGATATCTCATTATTAATTGTGAAATAGCCGGGTTATGCTAACGAGTACTTATGTCCATAGATGTTTATCATCTAAATAGTCTCCTATTTTATAATATGCTTTCTCAATAAGTTTCTGTTTTATAGTATATTATTGAAAGGAAGAAAATGTCAACATTGAACCTAGATTTATTCGATCATTCATGAGAATAAACTAAAACTATTTTAAATCAAATCAATGTCAAAGTAGAATAATAACAATCAGTGTCAGCAAAATTCTCAATTGAAATAATACTTAAAGAGAACAATGTCAACAATAGTATATGCACAACAATGTGATAAAAATACTTGTACGCCTTGGCGTTGTCGGAACCGAGACCGATCCGAGTCAGCGTCGTCGTCTTGGTAACACACAGCAAAGCCACATACAAGAACGACGACTCTACCAGAGTAGGGTCAGAACAGTAAGCACGTAATTTTCAAAAAAGAAGCGACATATTTAGTTGATGCTATTTACGAATAATTTTAGTTAAAAAGTTCTCATTTTGTCACTTCGTGACTTGACGATGTCGAGTCCAGTTGCGCCCTCATTTGTCACGCGTCTAATGATACAATGTGAGATCCATATAGTCGTAATAACTGTTAAGTGATTGTTTTTTTTTTCAAACTAAATTGAATTTTATTATTAAAAACATTTAAAAAAAGTACTCGAGTAAAATAAAATCTATCTAAATATTCCTTAATAAAACAAAAAAAAAAATATTTAATGTCAAGTAATATAATAATTAATGTAAGAGTACACATTAAACCAGTTTTTGATTATTGTGGGCTCCGTCAAATAGGTATTTAGTTTTCCGAAAGGGTTACGTCGCCAAAAAAGTTTGAGAACCGCTGCTTTAGACATTAGCATTGGAATGAAAGAGGATTACCATCCTGGTTATTGCAGTGGCCGCTCAAAAAATAATTTTCGAGTTGCTCGTTTTATTATGAGCATGCGAAAATTACAGATTCATGTATGACATACCGAACAGTCGCACTGAGCGGTTCGACTCTTCATTCATAATGCGAGCAGCCAAGGCATGGAACTACCGTTCAACGTCATTCTTTCCTGAATCCTACAACCTCAGAATCTTCAAGAGCAGGGTGAATTGGTATCTATTGAGATCGCGTGCTTCATCTTCCACCAAATCGTCACTTTCCATCAGGTGAGACTGTAGTCACAGGCGTATCCGTTTAATTATAAAAAAAACTTTGTGAATCTGTAGTTTCCACATCATTCATCCGATAAAAATTCCAAAACCACTGGCCCTTATTCAGATAATATGTATAATAATTTTAGAGCGGAGTATATAGGTACAGTCGACGGCACGACGACCGTAACACTACCAGTGTAAGCAGGCGGCAATAGTCAAAGTCAAAGTCAAAAATGCTTTATTTTGTAGGTACACAGAGTACACTTAAAATAGTCAATTTTACATTTTTTAAGCTACTGCTTGTTCAAAATGCAATTTTCCCCTGAGAAGAACAAGCAAGAAACTCGAAGGGTTGCTCTTTTAAAATCAGGTTTTGATTTTACATAAAGGTTTTTATATTACAAAAAGGTTTTTATATTTCATTATTAATCGTGAAATAGCCTGGCATGCGAACAATCTCATTATGTCCAGGGATGATTATCATCTAAATAGTCTGATATTTTATAATATGCTTTGTTAATAAGTTTCTGTTTTATAGTATCTTTAAATTTATCAAGTGGAAGATTTTGTATATCAACTGGGACCTTATTGAAAAAGCGTATACATAACCCTTTGAATGAATTACTGACTTTGCGGAGGCGACTTATGTGACCTGCAAGTTTATCTTTATTTCTTGTATTGACATCATGTTTATCACTATTTTTCCTAAATGATGCTATATTTTTTTTGACATACATTAGATTTTCAAAAATGTACTGTGACGAAAAGGTTAGAATGTTATACACTTTAAACCTATCTCTAAGTACTCTCTAATACTATTTGTTCCGACGACTATCGCAAGGCTTTGGAGGCATTATTTTGTTTGAACATGCAATACATGTCCGATCCGATATTAGGATCAGACGTCCGAGTCGCAAACAGCGTTGAAGTGTTTACGATTTTATTACCGATGCTTCTTTCGCGTCAACACCAGCAAACATTTTCAATTTTCATTTTTATTTTGCAATAAGTAACAGTAATTCGTCGTCCATTCCAAAATTTTGATTTTGTTTTATTTTGATAAACGAGTGAGTTTCCCTACGAAATAATTCCGTCCGTACAAGTTCGAGTTATTCGTTCTTTTTAAATAACTTTTTTTTGTGAAAATAAGCGAAAGAAACCGTACAATGGCATGCCTCTAATTGCCCTGTCATTTAATTTAGCAACTACTTGACATAATTACCTCACATTACCTCGGATTTCTTTTTATTTTATTGTCCATTGTTTTTGAATCGGGTCAGTCGTAGATTTTCGCCGCTTGCAAAAAGGCAGTTGTGGTAGTGATAGATCATCACTAGCTGGATTCTTCGCCTAAGGTCCGTTTTACAGTTATGCTCATCAAACACGATCTCTACTTGAAACTTAACTAAAAGGGATAGATAATTAGCGCTAAGACAGAGATCGCAATAATACTCAGCCTTGAGTGTCGTTCTCTATTATGGACCTAACTGGGTTTGGAGACAGTCAAGCACGTAGAAAAGTTTATGCTTGCCACGCGGCGTGATGCGCGCTCAATCCGCTTGATCTAGCCGCTACGTTTGTGATTAAAAAGTAATTATGAAATTAACCGAAGCAGAGATTCTTAATTTTAATATTTTATAAATATTTCTAAAAAAATATCTGACTCTTATATTTTTATTTTTTCGGTCAAAGGTTCTTTTTACTTTGACTAACTGACAGGCTTAAATCAAGCACGTTGCGTCAAGCAAGAAATATAATTTTTCATCAAGCACGTAGTCGTAAACACGATCAACAGGCTTAATTCAAGCGCAGATTACAGCCCACGTCGACCACAGCTCTTTATGACTAGATCTTGGTGGCCCATGACACCTAACCATAGATTAATTGTATATTCTTTTTTCTGGAAACGCCTAAAAAATCTATAAAATAACTGTGTTATAATAAGTAATGCGAAGTTGTTTCTTCGCTAGTTAGAAGGAAATGCGAGCATGATTTGCGGGCATTCCTAAGTAATGGAAGAAAACCCCGCCTTCTATGCCTTTTAATTCCTTATACAAACAATACCTACGAGACATGGCATTTGTCTGTTCTTCATACAGTAACATCCACGTGGACCGATTCTAAACCTTTTCGACGTTTGCTAATTCCACTATAATCCACTGAGCTCTTTTCATTCAGCCAGTCTACGGTAGATTCAAGGTCGTATTGTTTACAGCAAGTTTAAGCATCGCAAGCATAATAGATAAACTTTCTTCGCATTACAGTTACACATACATAGTTGTGCTATACATCTACAACAAAATCATCTGTGTGCCGCTAATACTAAAGGGTGAATGAATGACACTAAATGACAGTAAAAACCATATCAAAATGCGTTGGGTAGTTTAGAACATGTTTAGAATCAAAATCAATATCGCTTTTCTGACATCAACACAAAATTGACAATTAATTAGTTTTATATTGTGACAACATACATTATTATATTATATTTAAGTAATAACCTAACTAATGCTATTAAATATTTGCACGCTAGATTTTAAGTGGATTTTGAATGGGACTTCTGTTATGTGTCATCCTATCTTGTACCCAAAATCAAGCAAATAAATTATTTCATTTCATTTCAAATCAAAAAATACTTTATTTTGTAGGTACACAGGGGTACACTTAAAATAGTCAGATTTTACATTTTTAAAGCTACTGCTTGTTCAAAAGGCAATTTTCCCCTGAGACTCGAGAGGTCGCTCTTTTAAAAAAAGGTTTTTTATATTACAAAATTATTATTTTATATTATAATATTTCATTATTAGTTGTGAAATAGCCTGGTTATGCGAACGGGCTGGTTATGTTATGTCCATGATTGTTTATCATCTAAATAAGCTGATATTTTATAATATGCTTTCTTAATAAGTTTCTGTTTTATAGTATCTTTAAATTTATTGAATACTGACAATGACATGGACATGTAGTTTAGACATGGACATTAACACAAAGGGATAGGAAAAGGTTAGAGGCATTCGAGATGTGGTGCTGGAGACGAATGGAGGGAATAAGCTGGACCGAGAAGAGAACAAATGAAGAGGTGTTAATGATGGTAAAGTAGAAGAGATGCCTGTTAGCCACAGTTGAGAACCGAAGAGGAAAGATGAGAGGTCACTTGATACGACACGATATTTTTTTGAAGAACATAATTGAGGGAAAGATTGAAGGACAGAGAGGAAGGGGAAGACCTTGGCGTAATTACTTTGACCAAGGGAAAGAAAAGGTGAATGTCGTGTCGTACCAAGAGGTTAAAACGAGGGCAGAAAGTAGAGAGACATGGTCGTTACTCCACCGACAAGTGCATACCTCTTAAATTGAAGAAGAGGAAGTTTAGAACAACTTAGCGCAGCGCACAAACAGACACGCGGATAGCGACTTTGTTGTATCTAGTTAGAGATCATAGACTTGTGTATTACTGCGTAAGATTAATACATTTTCCTTACAGGAAATCATAGGCCATAAGCGAATTCATCTTGCTTCG
The DNA here is from genome assembly GCA_949316235.1 of Oegoconia quadripuncta. Lineage (NCBI taxonomy): Eukaryota > Metazoa > Arthropoda > Insecta > Lepidoptera > Autostichidae > Oegoconia > Oegoconia quadripuncta. The sequence continues at coordinate 583,465 of OX438747.1, forward strand.
TACATAACTCGGAACTATCCATTGAAAAATAGCAAATCGTTAAAGAAAGAACATAGTAAGAAAGATTACTACCTAGTTTAAAGCTCAGCAGTCCAACCTTGGATGTATCCAATAGATTTCTTTTTTCTCCATGGATCTGTATAAAATGGACTATTTTAAAAAGGAGTATAAGATCTCCATCAATATGTCATAAAAAAAGCCTAAAGCACGAAATACCATTTTATTAATTTTGTAATCAAGTCGTCAAGGCTTCAAAATAGCTTACGTGAAGGCACATGAGGCCGCACGACAACCGTTTTTGCCCAGAATTATCTTTTGCCAACGAACGTTTTATTTATAAAATATCAGATTATTTAGATGATAAACATTCATGGACATAACCAGCCCGTTCGCATAACCAGGCTATTTCACAATTAATGATGAAATATTATAATATAAAATAATAATTATTAATTTTGTAATATAAAAACTTTTTTTTTAAAGAGCAACCTCTCGAGTTTCTTGCTTGTTCTTCTCAGGGGAAAATTGCCTTTTGACCAGCAGTAGCTTTAAAAATGTAAAATCTGAGTATTTTAAGTGTACCCTGTGTAGGTACCTACAAAATAAAGGATTTTTAATTTGATTTCGCCGGCGCGGCGGTAGTAGCTTTGCCGGTAATCGTTTTGCCTGAGTATTATTTTGTCGCCATACGCAAACAATATTATAAACGTGAAAATAACTTTGTCCATCTCTGATAACACTGCTGGCACAGGCAGAGGCACGCTATAGAGCTAACCGAAGCGCTAAATTAAACCATGGTAGCACAGAGAACTGGGAACAGCCCGGGAGCGGGGTACTTTGATGTGGCGTCAGCCCTAGAAAGGGGAGAATGACGACAAAGGGACAGGATATAGATAAATAATTTGTAGAGAGTCAAGAAAGTGTGCGTGGGGAAAGCCGGAGGACCACGCACACCATTCGCGTACTCCGTACACCGAGAGGTGGTAGGGCCATGGGACGGTGGTGGGTTATTGTCCGTCTGTTTGTTATAAAGTTCTTATAACAAGAACATAGCAAAATCTAGTAGGCCTCTAAAAGTACCACTCAATTAATCAAAGTTTTATTTTCATGTAAAATTTATAGTTGTAAATTAGTCAGCGTTTGGAATTTCCAGTCCCATATGTAATATTTGAATTATCAACGACTCTTTGCGGTCAGACACCCTGGCCATTGTGTCTCGGAGTCGCGTGTGCGAACCTAGGCTGCTAATGTGTACACGAGTTATGGATGTTTACATTTACAGTTTACATGTTTAAAGAGCAGGTATTCGTGTAAAGTATCAACCATCTTCACTGGTAGCCTGTCATGCGCGATAAACGTTTATGTAGCGCGAGATAATATTTGTCCTGCTCATTCGTTTGGACTAAATATACAACTATCCCACTCTCACTCCTACGTCGCGCGCGACAAACGATGCCATGCTACGAGGGCTGGTATCTATAATACCGTATGTCAAGGAATATATTGTGTTTGAAAATGCCTTTACAATATTGGAGTCCAGAAATGAGACAACTAATAAGTAATATTTTAAATAGGTGTAAATATAGGCCAGCAATTGACTCGTACAGGAGGGTCTTTTTGTCCGCATCTTCCCCTTACGTTACTCTAATGTATTAGTGAACATTGACATAACATTATTAATATTAATTACGTAAATTAGGTAGAATAATATTGTAAGTAAATCCAAAGTGATCTTCAAATCGAAGGTTATATGTTATGACTATAGCTTAGTTAGATAAATTTAATAATAATAATTTTTAATAATTATAATTTTGCACGTCAGTCATGACTAAATGTGTGATACAAATTATTCACCCACACAACGTGTACTTGACCACATTTTGAGCAAATAAATATATTTCATTTCATAGGATAACTACGGCGTAACACAGACGTCCAGTCCACTGACATGCATTAAATAAGAACAGTTTATTATGGACGCCGCAATACGATAAAAACTAACATAGCTAAAGAGGAAAAACGAACGAATCTCAGCGCTGGTTTTCCAATGCACTTTACAGATTTTTACAATTAGCTTTTAACACAGTTGGTTCGTTTACCTAGATGACATTTTGACAAACTGTGCGCCCACCATGAGTTGACGCAAATCTATCGGTAATGCTATTCGTTGCTGATGCGAGGGACAGTGCTAGAACGACAGTTAACTATAACGAGAGTAGTTTGCGTACACTCGGTAACCCCCCCACTGAGGGTTTCCTAAAATTTCAATTTGTAGTTACAACCTCAACTAATTATCTATGTATTTTTATTTAATACTTACGGAAATAAAGAAAAAATGAATACAACTACTAATAAGCTTATTAGAATGGTAATTAAATATTCGAAGTGATATTTTTTCCATTACGACTCCATTCAGTACCTTGTTTGGTATTCAGTGCATTCTCCGGATGGGACGAGCAATGGTATTTTTCATTAGGACGAAACCGAGCGATGGAATGCACTTCGCTGCGTACCGATGGTTCTAGTCGTGACCTATATTACGAGGATTTCGTTCTCAGGTCACGTAATTCAATTTGTTCTTTTGAAAATTGATTGTGATCCTTGTTTTATACACAACATCTAACCGCCTCCGTGGCTCAATGTAAACAACATAGGGTTTACGAATCGGAGGTCGCGGGTTCGATCCCCATCGGGGTACATGTTTAGTACTCGGTTTGGTTGGTGGTAGGGCATTTTAAATGTCCGCCTGGCTAGCTACCACCATCTTATCTAAATCTGCCGCCAAACAGCAATGTTAATAGCATTGTTGTGTTCCGGTTGTCAGAGATAAGATAGCCAGTTCCCCAAATTATTTGGGTTTCCGGGTCAGTACGCTTCCACCTTCGGCCTCATCTTCACTTAACATCAGGTGTGATTGAGGTCAAGTGCTAACCCGTTGAGAATAAAAAAAAATAAAAAAAAAAAAACATACATACCCGACGTATGATTTTGTAAATGCTCAATCACTCGGCTATGGAATAACCGATGACTCGATTAATAATAATAATTTTAATAACAAAAAAAAAACGACTTTACTGAAACTGCCTCTACAAGGTGAAAAATAATTATACTCATGTCAAGAAGGTGAATCGATGACACGACGATTGAGTTCCACTATGCACGAGGTACCGTAAGTTATTATATTGGGTCTTTAACCATGAAATTGGAGTTTTTTTTTTCTTCGTTAATCATATGTACCAATTCCTGCGATTTTCAGAGTTATATCCAAATTTGTTTTATTTGGAAAATGGAATATTGTTTCAAGGTTTCACATGAAATATTTTTTAATTTCTGGGCTAAATCACATAATAAAAAAATTTGAACAGAGCTCTTTTCATGTGCTTCCCATAAGAAGAATAATCCCATTTCTTAGATTCGCTGAAACTTTTATAAAGCGGTTACTTTTAAAAATTAACGCTGCCTATACTTAACTTAATGTTATCCGATAATACACACAAAGTTTAGCTAAATTTGGATTTGCCGTTTTATATGGAGAAACCAGTCTTAATGAAATTCTGCATACAAAACGCCAATTTCATAGGTAAGGACCTAATATGGCCCACTTTGCTAGAACAAAAAGTCGAAGTATTCAAAATTTTTGCATTTTTTTTTTTTTGAAAGAATCACATCTTTGATCACTTTTCTTGTCATTTCTGAAAAATAAGGCGTTTTTAATTTTTGCCAAATATCCTTGAGTAATGCTGCTAACGATTGCACATCAAACTTAATTAGTAGCAGCTGCAGTTAAGTATGACCCCCTGTGACGTAAAAAAATTTACAGCACCAGCTGTCCATGATCAAGAATAAATACCCAAGATAATGTAGTTTCCAAATTAGTGAAATAATTGATACTCATTGTGGCTGAAAAAAAATTATTGCTATATGAATTGTAAAGGGTCTATTTTCGAACAATTTATTTCTTTTAACTTTATTAATTCAAGACAATAACATATAACTTTGCCTTTTGTTCCAGAATAGTAGGTTAGACCGTAGATCGTATCGTAAGGTCACCCACACCTTCTTCATTATCGTTCACTTACGGGATATTCTGTATAACCGCAAGGCCATACCCACCCGAATGTAGAGCCGGACTTTTACCGGCTACAATTCTCCCTTTTTATCTCTGGCTTAGGCAGCGATAATTGAGCATACTTCAGACAACTACACATAACATACTTCTGGCAATTTGGACGCTTCTGTTATTATGATGTATTGTTCAGATATTGTCATCTTTGTATAGTTATTAACTAAAGTGACGGTAGCGAAAATAACATGTTCATTTATTGTTGCGGCACACAAAGTATGACCGTTCGTGATCGTAATAATGGCTTCTTATTGTATGATTACGTCTCCACCCAGTCTTGTATAATGGTTAGTGGTAGTTTTAGGTACTTCCACTGATTCTGCTTGCTTGAACTCGAGTAGGCAAGCTGACGATCATAGGTTGTCAGGTCTCTACACTGCAATTAACTTTAATCTTTTTTTTGTCAGGTTACGGTAGTTAGCCTTAGTATTCGATATTTCGACTACCTCCAAACCTGTCTCAAAGAAAGGGCCTTGACGTACTGACAGAGGGACAACAATGTTATCCTATATACACACTAATATATAGGATAGGATAGGATCTAATATATAGGAGTTAACAACTACTAACAACTAGCAATAGCGATACTACGTTGCCTAAATGCGCGAAATGACAAGAATAACTTCTCAAGATAGAAAACGGTTGAACACATTACGTACAGTTCTCGAGGCGTAAGATCAGCTTTGCATTTGTGTGAGTGCACACAGGTAGAGATACGGCTTGTGGCGCAGCGCGTCCCGCGCATTGTTTAAACGCGGCCTGAGGCGCGGCGTGTCCGCTGCGCGTCGCTTCCCTGCCGCGCACATGCCGCACTTCACCTCTTGTACCGCTAGCAGCTTGACGTCACTCACACAAATGCAAAGCTGAGCTTACGCCTCGAGAACTATAGCAGAGTTCTAGAAATATGTTTATACATTTCTAGCGGACCTAAAACTACACCAATCACTGTGGAAGTTGTTCACAAATACTGCAGAGTATGTGCTCCATAGGTCGAGGCGGTAATGAATAGCGCCACAACTGTTCAATTGCCCGTTACTGGTACTACAATAATATGTTGTCGTTCAAATGGCATACTCTTCCATCTCTCTGGGCTGGAGTCCTTGCTGGTGAGCTCAACCCACTTGATGAATATATCGACCTTGAAGCTTGAATTAGTTTAGTAGGGCCTTGAGGGACACCATTGATTGCAAAAAAAATAACCTTATTCGCTAAGAATAGTGATAGGCACAATGTTAATACAAGCAATAAGAACCAGTTATGTTTATGTTAGCCGACTTGACAAAGTTAATATCAATAAATTTAAATCAATCATAAAATAGAAATTATTAGCAAAAGGCTATTATAAAATCACTGACTATTTGAATGATAAGCAAGCATGGACATAGCTGTCTTATTGATTCATATAATTATCAAATCACAAATTGTAACCCATAATCTGTTTAAAAGAGCAGCCCTAGAGTTTCTTGCTCGTTCTTCTCTGGGGAGTCACCTTTGTGAATCAGCAGTAATTAATAGTGACGTTTTCAAGTGATAACTTTATCCTATGAAATAAAATAATTTGATTTGGTTTAATAACATTGTCCGCAGCATCCTGGAGGTGAAGAGGTGCTTCTGGAGAAGGCGGGGCAGGACGCCACCGAGTCCTTTGAAGATGTGAGCCACAGTTCGGATGCGAGGTGAGAACGCCTTTGATACTGCATTGGTTCTATTATAGATCTTCTTGGGCCGATATCTCTTTGCAAAAACATTGGTGAGTCCGGGTATAAAGGTCTTATTTCCATCGCTCTGGTCCTTTGCAGGTCTTTGATGAAGCAGTTCAAGATAGGCGAGCTAGTGGAGGCGGACCGGGTGCAGGGTCAGGCGGCCTTCGCGGCGCAATGGACAAACGACCAGCCACAGGAGCAGGGCAAGTGCGTAGTCACGTAGTACCCCCCATGCGGCCACGGTAGCGTTCACACACACCTCGTAGGGTATAGATTCATTTGGCTCTTAAAACGACTGCTTATAGTGGGTCATGTCAATGTAGGTGCTTTATAGACAATCCGACACATTTAAAACGTTGTGTTTTACAAATATTACAGATACTTAACCTCCACATTACATAATACCGATTACAAATTGCGAGAAAGATTAACGTAAGTAGTAGGGATTCAACGGTTCTGGACCACCCCAGTTTTCTGGTCCATCACTCCACCCCCTGCTCGCAAAAAGGGCTTCACATATGCTCGCGGTATGTGTGTAATAAAGTTTATTCACGGTTAAATTCGCGCTTAGATTCGCGGTATGTGTAATAAACTTTATTCACGGTTACGTAATAAAGTTTATTCACGGTTAAATTCGCGCTTAGATTCGCGGTATGTGTAATAAACTTTATTCACGGTTACGTAATAAAGTTTATTCATGGTTAAATTCACGCTTAGATTCGCGGTTATTATCGGCGGATGTGTGGGTGGCTTGGTTCGGTTCACTGACAGATATCGTTCGGCCATATGTGAGATATCACGGTGCTCGCGGAATAATCATCGCGCTTCGTTGCGTAATAAATTCGCGGTTCCATATGTGACATGTCGTGGTCCTCTCACAGAATTGATCGAGGGACAGATTGAGAGCGGCACGGTTGCATTGTTATGGAATCATGGTAATAAAATTAATTCACTGTTTGATTGGGAACGCTCGCGAACGCTCTTTGAATCATGGGTGGTCCGGCGAGTAGAGTCCGAACAAAAGCGTACTTATTCTTAGAAAGTTTCTATAGCAGCGGCATTTCTTTGTGAAATATTTTTTTATCGTAAGTATTAATTTTACGTTGCTGGGTAGAGTCCAAACAAAAGCGTGGTAATTGTGTATTATTGTTGTATGTACATTTTACGATTATTGCTGTTTCAAAATGGAGTATCCCGTCCTTACCTTAAATTTTTTTCATGGTTATTGCCACAAAGTTTCTATAGAAACGGTATTTCTTTGTTGTGAAATGAGTTTTTGCTACGTTGACTTGTCAAAACAGGATCTCGTGTGACATATATAAGAGCGCTAAGGCCTACGTCTCTCTACACAGTTCGAGAGATACCAGTTGACAAAGCATCTACTATGGTGAGTTTAATTATTTAATTTTACCTATTTTTCTCAATTGTGTTGTGTTGTGTGTGTTTCAATATGTATACGTAGTGTTTCCAAACTGTTATAAAACAATTCCTAACATCTGAACCTAAATTATCCGAGTCGTTAATGATTTCTCAGTGAATTCTCGATGTCGCTAAGTTTGTCCCTATTCTAATTTAACTATACTCTCTTGTTTCAGTGTGTGTTATATTGTTCTAATGTATAATCGTTAATTAATCAATTATAGTGCGCCTCGATGAATAGGGCTCTGTGAGCATCGTGGTTTTTTGGAAAAACTAAGTCATACGCTAACCCAATATTTAAACTTGTTTCAGACATCAATTCCCGAGTGTGATTACACATTTAAGAACTATTATTTTCCTGCCTCTCCTGATTTAAGTGATGATGAAACTCGCGGTTCTCCCACATTAAAGGCCAAGCAAAATACCGCAAAGAGAAGCATTGATGCTTTTTTTGAGAAGCCGAAGAAAAAGAAGGTCAGAACGCACTCTTCAAATGTGGCCCAGGCTAACGGAGAGGGAACATCATACATTTCATCAAATAACGACGATGGATCCACTGCGAGCCATCTCATTAAAATAGAAGTGTATGAGATGAAAAAATTGAAAGATGTTCTACCCATTGATTACTGGAAATACGCAGATGTACGTGTTAAATATTACATCACATCAGAAGAGGACAAAAATTATCAAAATACCAGAGATTTAATTTATAATATAACAAAACAGGTGGCAACTAGGAAGGGCTGCACAAAATATTTCATAGAAACCGATAAGAAACAATAACACCTTACCTATTGTTACCACTCTTACTACCTAATGACCCCCCGCCATGCTACTTAAAATCGACTATATAATGAGGGTTTCAACTCAAGTAAACTGAGAGTCATTCCTAATCAACCATTGACTGAAGTTTGTTAGTGGTAGTCTAAAAACCAAAGACCTTTATTAGTGGTAGTCCCTTATTCAGTGTTAACACGATGGCACATTTCGATCTCAACAACCCAATATTTGATGAGCAATTATATCAACTATGTATCGAGGCAGAACAAAGAAATATAGATCAACAACTCTACGATATCTGTGAGCTCAGTGATGCTGTAAACCAAGTACCACCTGAACAGTAAGTAACTTGTACTATCTTTAATTCGTCCAGGAACACACAGTTTAATTATATTATGTGATTTGTGATGAAGCTCTCTCATTATCTATTGAATTTATGCAAACTTGAACTCTCGTTCTTATGTAATAAGATAGTTCTCATTATCTATTAGTGTTATACAAATTTGAATGATATTTTATGAGTAATAGGACACAGTTTACAAATCTTTCAAAGTTAACCCAAGTACATTGATGGTATGAGTAGTGGGGTGAACGACGTTACTACATAAACGATTGTTAGTAGTGTCTTTACCTCATTTTGTTACAAGTAACGTCTCAAAACTAATACACAATGTTGTCTTTATCGACTCAGGAAATTATGTCATTAGACAAATCGTTTCTTCTAAACAAATTTCATAATTTCATTAGGCTGTGGTACATTAGTCATAAACTTCCTAATTTCATGATAGAGGACCCAGATATTATACCATATTTTACTCCTTGTAGTGGGCATAAAATAAGAAGTGATGCGACTACTGAGAACATTGATGAAATTGATGGTGTATTACAAATGCAGGCATATTGTAAGCTGTGTAATCCTTAATGTGGGTATTATGAAAGCAATTTTGATTGTGTTATTTCATTATTATAACTCTAATACTAATATTGTGTGTTCTATTACAGTGCAAGTAATCAAACCGGGGGGAAAAGAAAGGTGCAATCGAGTGTACAAGTTGCATCGAAATCGCGTCGCACACAAGAAGCAAATGAGTCATCTAGTTGCACTGAGTATATCAATGTCGTGAATAACAACAACGCGTCGACATCTACGAGCAGATCGACTAGCAGTGCTGGACCTTCAAATGTGGTGGTGGACCCCATAACATGTGGAATATGTAATCACACGGTGAGTCGAAGATATTTCACTAACCACTTGCGGAGTAAATCACACAAAGAAAAGGTTTTCGTTCAAGAACATAATCTCGATAATGTTAGTATTATTTCTACAGCTTTTGGTTCTAGAATATTAACCTACAGAATAACTTCACCTCTTTCCAATGATAATAATGTTTTACAAACCCCGGAATTGTTCATAAAATCAGTGAGGGAAACTATTTTATTTCTTGTAGAAGAGTGTTTGAGGGAGCTGACTACTATTAAAGTCAACTTTATAGTTCATGCGGACTTTGTACAGGAAACTAAAGACATTAAAAATTCATTTGACTTTCAAACAAATAACTGGTCACTTTGCTTAGGTGAAAATTTAGATATTTACTTCAATACATTGATGGAAAATATTAAAACAAGGATGACTGACTTTGAGAAAAAAGATAGTGGTTGGTCTTTGCGGGAAATAAAGTTTTTAGAAATGAATATTAATCAATTTAACCCCTTACGTGGCTCGACATATATCGATTTACCGATAGATATTAAACACAAGAAAGCTGTAATAAATGTAAAAAATAGAGACCAACAATGTTTAAAGTGGGCTTTACTCTCCGCAATGTATCCAGTTAATACTCACTTAGATCGGGTATCATCTTATATTAGACATGAGAATAAATTGAACTTTAATGGTATTCAATTCCCAGTGAAGTTAAAAGATATAAGTAGAGTTGAAAAACAAAACAATATAAGCATTAATGTTTTTGGTTTGGATTACAACAAAGATACTAAGAAAAATACTATTGTGGGTCCTTTGTACTTTACCAAGTCTCGTAAAGAAACCCATGTAAACTTGTTATACTTAGTAAATGGTTCCGATAACCATTATTGTTACATTAAAAACATGTCACGTTTGGTAAATAAACAAGTCACTAACCAGGAGAAAGCGATACATATTTGTGATGGTTGTTTATTATATTTTACTACCAGAGAAAGGTTAACAAACCATCAAACAAAAGATTGTGCACAAATAGTTACAGAATTACCTGGAATGAATAAAAAGACTAAGAATTGGTTTGGTCAAGAAATAAGTAATGATAAAATTACCTTCGATAAATTCCAACGAAAGTTAAAATTACCCTTTGTTATATATGCAGATTTGGAAGCCATTTTGAAACCGATTAAATCATGTGATCCTAATCCATTAAAATCATACACCCGATCAATACATGAGCATGAAGTGTATAGCTATGGTTACTATATAAAATGTTCCTATGATGATTCCCTTTCCAAGTATCGAACATATACTGGACCAGACTGTGCAAAAGTATTTATGGAAAGTTTATATAAAGACTTATCCGAGATACAAAAAAGGAATTGCTTTCAAAAACGACCCCAACCATTAACTGATGCTGATCAATTGAAAATTAGTCAATCAGAGTTATGTTATATATGCGAGACTCGATTAGATAATAATGATACCGATCTAGATTTTGATTGGAATACTGGAAAGTTTAGGGGGGTAGCTCATAAAATATGTAGTTCTAAATATCGTGTACCTTTCTTCATTCCAATTTTGTTTCATAACTTGAGTAATTATGATGCTCATTTTATTGTTCATGCACTTAACTTTATGGATGGTGAAATAGAAATTATCCCACAAAGTAAAGAAAAGTACATTTCATTTTCTAAAAAAATATTTATAAATGGTCATTCAATATTTTTAAGGTTTTTGGATTCTTTCAAGTTTATGTCCAGTAGTTTAGATAGTTTGGCAAAAAATCTTAAAGAAAAACAATTGAAAGAGTTAAGAAAACAATTTCCTGAGAAAACTGATTTTCAGAGATTAATAAAAAAAGGTGTATTTCCATATGAATTTATTAACTCATATGAGTCGTTGCAGGTCACATCACTTCCCACGCAGGATCAATTTTACAGTTCTTTGACTGATACATGTGTATCTGATAATGATTATAAACATGCTTTAGATGTTTGGAAACATTTTAAATGTCAAAATATGTTAGATTATTCAAATCTATACTTGAAAACCGATGTTATGCTATTAACCGATATCTTTGAAAATTTCCGTGAAGTGTGTATTGAAACTTATGATTTAGATCCAACTCAATATTACACAGCTCCGGGGTTAAGTTGGGATGCGATGTTGAAATACACAAAAATTGAATTAGAATTGTTGACTGATTTCGATAAGTTAGCGTTTGTGAAATCTGGTATAAGAGGGGGTGTATCACAATGCTGTAATAGATATGGAAAGGCTAATAATGAATATCTCAAAGATTTCAATTCAGATTTACCAAAATCTTATTTGATGTATTTTGATGCAAATAACCTTTATGGATGGGCAATGTCACAATACTTACCTGTAGGAGATTTCAAATGGGTTAGTGCAAATACTGATTTTCATGTATCACTTACATCTGATGTTGGATATATATTGGAGGTCGATCTCCATTATCCTGAAAACATTCATGATTTACATTCAGATTTCCCCTTATGTCCTGAAAATATTGTTATAGGTAATAGTAAAGATAAGAAATTAGTTCCTAATTTATATAACAAAAAGAATTATGTTATACATTATAGAAATCTTATACAATGTTTGCAATTAGGTATGAAATTGCTCAAAGTCCACAGAATTTTACAGTTTAAACAAAGTCCCTGGCTAAAAAAGTACATAGATTTAAACACAGAATTGAGAACTTTAGCAAAAACTGATTTTGACAAAGATTTTTACAAACTTATGAATAATTCTGTGTTTGGTAAGACTATGGAAAACATAGAAAAACGAGTTAATGTAAAATTATTAACACATTGGGAAAATCGTGGTAAAACTCAAGGTGTGCAAAGCCTGATAGCCCGACCGGAATTCCATAGCCTTTCAATATTTTCTGAGTCACTAGTTGCTGTTCAATTACACAAAACGAAATTATTCTACAATAAACCTATTTATTTAGGTTTTTGCATATTGGACATTTCAAAAACTCTTATGTACAATTTTCATTATAATTATATTAAACCAAAATATAACAATAAAGTAAAGTTACTCTATACAGACACGGATAGTTTAATTTATCATATCTTTACTGATAACTTTTACACAGATATAGCACTTGATATATACAATTATTTTGATACTTCAGATTATCCATCTAACAATGTCTTTGGTATTCCACTGTTAAATAAAAAAAAGTTGGGATATTTTAAGGATGAAAACAATGGAAAGATATTTAAAGAGTTTGTTGGTTTGCGATCTAAAATGTATTGTATAGATGTTGAAAATAAGGTAACCGCTAAAGCTAAAGGCGTAAACAAAAATGTTACGAAAAAAATGTTAATGGAAAATTATAAAAAATGTTTATTTCATAACGAAATCCAAATTTCGGAAATGTATAGAATAAGAAGTTTAAAGCATACTATTTTCACTCAGAAAATAAACAAGATATGTTTATCTTATAATGACACTAAGAGATATTTTATACCTAACTCTACAGATACTTTTGCTTGGGGTCATTACAGTATTAAATAATGTATATACATTTTAAGTACCACTATTAGTATAATATCATTATTGTAAGATTATTTTAATTATTTGAATTGTAAAACTGTATTTGAAATTTTTAATTAATTTTCATTATTGTAAGTATATTTTAAATTGTGTGATTTCTAAATGTAATTTATATAATAAAATTACTGAGTGACTTTATAAGAGACTTCCTATTTTGTTTAACCCCATTCCTAAACACAGAGCTTTATAGGTTACACGTTAAATTGTAACAAAATAAAAAAATGTTTCATTTCATCCATCCTTTCACAGCTATTGTAGCAGGCCCAAGTGGTTGTGGTAAATCTAACTTTGTTACCAATTTCTTAAAATATGCAAAAGATATTTGTAACAGTGACTTTGAACGGATATTATGGTGTTACGATGAAATGCAACCTTTATATAATTTGAACAATGTTGATTATAAACAGGGTAGCCCTGAGTTAAGCATGTTTGATGGTAAGCTACCACAATTACTGATAATAGATGATCTTATGCGAGAATCCGATGCCCGCATTGTAGATATTTTCACTAAAGGTAGTCATCATAGAAATCTTAGTGTGTTTTATATAACACAAAATTTATTTCACCAAGGTAGAGGGCAACGCGATATTTCCTTAAATTCGAGTTACATAATTTTCTTCAAAAATCCTAGAGATAGAGCACAAATACGTCATTTAGCACGTCAAGTAATGCCAGATAATTCCAAATTCGTCGAAGAAGCTTATAAGGACGCTACAGCAGAAGCACATGGTTATCTAATGATTGATTTAAAACAAAATACAAATGATATGTGTCGTTTTAAGAGTAAACTCTTTCCCTCGGATGAAAACTGTGTAGTTTATTTGCCGAAAAAGGGTTATAAATATGATACACACCGTAATCAAATATCAGTTAGTGGTCGATAATGCCTGAAGAAGCAGTACCACAAGATCAGGAATTATCACTAGCTTTACAAGTACTCACACCGAAATATCGCAAAGCTTTATTGAAAAAATGTAGTGAAGATAAAATAAATCGTATATGTGAAAGTATTGTAGATACTTTCATTGAAATCCCTATAAAAGGGGTGCGGCAATCAAAATTTAGTTTCTTGAAGTTACATTGCTTTTTTTCAACAAATATTGCATAGTGTTTCCTTATAATAATAACAGCCTCAAAATATTATTATTATTAGTCGGTTACAATGGTTGGTAGAGTGACGACGCATCTTGAATTACTAAAAGCTTTGCATACGCTTAAACCTAAGTATTGTACAGCCTTGTTGAAAGTATGTCGCAATGAAGAAATAAATTGTTTATGTGAATGTATTTATAATATTTTGAATGGTAAAATTCCTCTGAAGGATAGAGATAAATCCAAGTTGAGTAAATACAAAACTTTGTTGAGAAAATTAGTATCTAAGGGTAAAAGTAACTCCCGAAAACGAATTATTATACAGAAAGGTGGAGCATTCTTACCCATAATTTTAGGTTCTGTTCTTAGTGGATTATTAAGTTCGTTTTTGAATAAGTAAAATGGAGAACACAAAGAAAATGATACTTGTGGAACCTCATGTCATTGATAGGATTAGACACAGTGATAACGTTCCTGAAAAACCATTGTCCCGTCTCGATGAAGAGATGAATAAAATCTTAAATAGTAAAATTGAAGACCGTGAGAAATGGATGCAATATTTACAAATCTTACAAAGATATTTACATTTTGCTGGTACAGAACGTCATCCCATTACATTACCAATAGTTACAGATGCCCCTATCAATGCAGTTTTTAATAGTATTAAAAAGGAAGAAAATAATGATAATGCAGTAGTTCCAAAATTATCAGCAACAGAAGAAGACGTAGTAAAGGAAAATCATATAGTATCACGTTATACCCCAAGTTATTTGTTTAAATTTATACCAAAAACATATAAAAAAAAGGGTGAACTATTATTAGAAGGTATATTGTCAGAAGGAAATGCCATTACTTGGGATGGTGAAGGTAAAGTCATAATCAATAATGAAATTGTTCCTCGCAGTAATATTGTAGATTTAATTAATGATGTCCTACGACCGTTACGACGCCCAAAACCATCAGGTTGGGAAAAGTTCGCTTCAGCTCTAAGGGACATAAAAATACCATTAACTTGTATAAGTAACCCAGAAACGCTTGAATACATAAACAACCTTGATTCGGCTGATTTTAACAAAGACGATTTAGTAGACAAACATAAAACACCAAAGCGAAGACGTGGTGACTTGCTACATAAAAGAAAATTAGATTGGGAGAGATGGAACCCCAACTAGATGATATAAATAACATATATTATGATGTCTCTCACCCGGCTGGATATAGCAGTGTTAACAAATTAGTAAAAGCTATGCAAGGGAAAATGAACAGACAGAATGTAAAGAAGTGGTTACAATCTCAAGAAACTTATACTTTGCACAAACCTGTTAATAGACGATTTCCTAGGAACAAATATATTTTATCTAATTTAAATGAGCTATGGCAAGCGGATTTAAGTGATATGCGAACATACAATAAATATAATGATGGCTTTAATTATATTCTCTGTGTCATTGATGTATTTAGTAAGTACGCTTTTGCAAGGCCTATGAAGAAAAAAAATTCTGAAACTGTTAAGACATGTTTCGAAAGCATATTTACTGAAGCAGGGGCTACTCCTAGACATATACAATCCGATAAAGGTACCGAATTTGTTTCAAAAGATGTAAATCAATTCCTCAAAAGGAAAAATATTAATTACTATACAACGAACAATCCTGATATCAAAGCTAGTATTGTAGAAAGATTTCAGAGAACACTTAAAATGAAAATGTGGCGATATTTCACTCATAATAATACATATAGATATATTGATATTTTACAAGAATTATTACATTCTTACAATCACAGTGTACATTCCAGTATTAAAATGTGTCCTAGTGATGTGAATTCGAATAATATAATGGCAGTATGGTCTAATTTATATGATAAGGACAATAATGAGCATATAAGTGATCGTTCATCATTTAAAGTAGGTGATCATGTTAGAATAACGAAATATAAACACATTTTTCAAAAAGGGTATGAAACAAATTGGTCGGATGAAATATTTATAATATCATCTATTGTTAAAAGATTTCCTTGGGTTGTTTACAATTTAAAAGATCTTAAAAACGAACCAATAGTGGGTACGTTTTATGGTAGGGAACTACAAAAAGTAATCTATGACCCCACCATTAAATATAAAATCGATAAAATAATATGCACTCGTCGTTTTGGTAACAGAAAGGAAGTGTTTGTCAAATGGAAAGGATATCCTAATAAATTCAATAGTTGGATATCAGCATCAAACTTGGAGTTAATATGATAGAAGATAGCTTTTATCTTACTTTACCAAGCAACAGTTCAACTATATATTTCCCTCAAAACACAACAGCTAACTTCATAACAAAGCTACCTAAAACTGTTCAATTGGAGGGTGAATGGGTTGTCGGGTTAGCTGAATTTCATTATCCCTGCTCGATATTTAATGTTCAAGAAAATGAGAATATTCTCTTCATCAAGCAAAAAGCCATAGTAGAAGGAGATTACAAGAGTAATGATGCAGTATCTGTAGAAGATAAGTCTCACAGTCGTATTGATCTGAATGAAAACTACTATTATGATGATCCATCGTTAATACCAGTGGAATACAAATCTCAAATCCCATCTTTTACTTATGACCACATCAATAATTTTCTAAAAGTATTCAATGAAAATAACCTCTTACGTAACCAAGTGAAATTTGAAATTGATGACAACTCGAAACTTATTACTGTTACGAAATTAACTAACAATGTATCATCGTTGGTCTTATCCCCTACGCTAAGTCTTCAACTTGGCTTTGAGCCTTATACAAATTTAATAACAAAGCCACATGCAATATACCCAACGAATTTACAATTGGGATTGCCTTCACAACTGTTTATTTATTCTGATATTATCCATCCACAAATTGTGGGGGATGTGATGAGCTCGTTATTTAGAATCATTCCACTAGATCCATCAAAATACATTTATGGTGCATACAAAATGCATATATTATCTCCTATTCATTATCTTCCAGTCATGCGTAGAGAATTTGATACCATAGAAATAGATATAAGAACCAGCATTGGTAATAGAGTACCATTCCAATTTGGAACTTCATGTATTAAACTTCATTTTATGCGAATAAAATGAATCATAAACGTGATAACATACTTTGTCCTTACCATCATTATTATTCTCACCAAGCTGGTTCAGGTGTGGGTATTATATATCGAGGTATACCTTATCAGCGTGGTCATGGCATTGGAAGTTTTTTAGGAGGACTGTTTAGATCTGTATTTCCACTCTTAGCGAGTGGTGCCAAAGCCGTTGGAAAAGAGGCATTAAGCGCAGGTGTAGGGTTATTATCAGATATGATTAGGACACAACCAATGGAGGAATCTGTTAAGTCTCGTCTCAAAAATGCAGCTGCTAATTTAAAACGAAAAGCGGATGATAAAATCGATTCACTTATGTCTGGTTCCGGGTATAAAATCAAAAGACGTGTAAAGAAACCAATCATTTCATTGAAAGCATCTAAGCGAAGAGGGGTTCAGAAGAAGAAAAATTACATAAAAGATATATTTTCGGATTAACTATGTCGTTCTTACATAATCATTCTTGTGAGTGTGTTAAATCAGAGTTGGATCTTTTTGCACTTCCATCAACACAGACAAGTATTGAAAGTGGACAATGGATTCACTGTACACCAATATCATCTCTAAGTGATGAAGGGCCAATTGAGTTTGTTATGCCAGGAACTGGTGATGACTACATTGATTTGTCACACACTCTGCTTCATGTTAAAGCTAAAATAGTCAACATAGATTCTACCGCTGCTTCTACTAGTGTTAAAGTGGCACCTGTAAATAATTGGTTGCATTCACTTTTTAACCAACTAGATGTATACTTAAATCAAAAACTTGTATCACCTCCTAACAACACATATGCATATCGGTCTTATGTTGAAACTCTACTTAATTATGGACCTGCGGCAAAACAATCACATCTGACTTGTGGTATGTGGTACGAAGACACAGCATCTAAGATGGATTCATGTGATGATACTAACGAAGGGTTCATCAAAAGGTATCAACGAGTAAAAGATGGAAAAGTAGTTGAAATGATTGGACATTTACACGGTGATCTCTTTAATCAAGAAAAATTTCTTATAAATGGTGTAGAAATACGCGTTAAATTAGTGCGTAATAAGGACTCCTTTAATCTAATGTCATCATCCCAAGATTCTAAATGCAAAGTTCAAATTGATGGTGCCACTCTTATATTACGTAAGGCAAGAATAAATCCATCAGTTTTAATTGCCCATCAAAAAGTTTTATCCACTACTACTGCTAAATATCCAATTACTCGTGCTGAAGTAAAAGTTTTGACTATCCCCTCAGGAATACGTGGAAAAAGACTTGATAACGTATTTCTTGGGCAGGTACCAAAAAGATGTATTATCGGGTTTATTGACAATATAGCTTTTAACGGTACTTTTAATACCAATCCATTTAATTTCCATAATCATGATATAAATGTATTTAGCTTGTATGTAGATGGTCAGCAAATACCTTCTAAAACTCTGATGCCATCATACGAAAGTGGTGTGTTTACGAGTAGTTACCACACATTATTTACTGGGACTGGTATCCACTTTTTAAATGAAGGAAATTCCATATCGATAGAGGACTATGCAAATGGATATTGCTTAATGGCATTTGATTTAACTCCCGATCTATCTGCAAACTCGAATTCACATTGGAATTTAATAAGACATGGGTGTGTTAGAATAGAAGTCCAATTTGAATCAGCACTCACCAAAACTCTTAACTGCATTGTGTACGCTGAGTTTGACAATGTTATTGAAATTAATAAGAATAGAGATGTAAGTGTAGATTATAATAGTTAATTAAAGGGTAACATTAAACTTTTTATTATAAATTGAAATTCATGTAACATTTATCATCACTTTCCTTTTAGTATACCTCAATGTAAGTATGTTCGATTTGTTTCATGATGAATACCCGAGAAATAGGGCTATGTATGAAAGATATTAATCCACATCTAGAATTTAATGTGTTCGCTGCTAACAGAATTCCGATGTACATAGAAGTGCCGACTTACTTTATTTCTAACTTAGATCCCGATACAAAACCTGGATCACATTGGGTGGCTATTAATATTGATGAAAATGGTGTTGGTGAATATTTTGATTCATTTGGGAGAAAGCCTACCGGTTACCATAGAATGTTTCTAAACAGGAATACTCGAAAACGGTTATACAACAATGAAAAGCTTCAAAGTCATTTAACTTCTGTTTGTGGTGAATACTGTTTAGTATATCTATACTTTAAATATATGGGTATGAGTATGTTAGACTTTATTAGATGTTTTTGTGATATACCTCTGTATAATGACATTTTGATAAATAGAATGTTTACAACCTTATTTTAGAAATAATATATTACAATGATGATGATAACAAACTCTTTCATTTATTTCCCCCTCCCATTTTTAATATAAAGCTATAGAAAAATAAAATACTATAATTATAAGTGAAAAAAAAATTATTTTATTTTGTAATTATATATTATCAACTAAATATAAACTAATTACTTCTTCATTAGATTTAGAATTAGATAGTCTACTATCGGTCGGACTGTATACTCCAGGTGAAATAAGGTAGTAAGAGTGGTAACAATAGGTAAGGTGTTATTGTTTCTTATCGGTTTCTATGAAATATTTTGTGCAGCCCTTCCTAGTTGCCACCTGTTTTGTTATATTATAAATTAAATCTCTGGTATTTTGATAATTTTTGTCCTCTTCTGATGTGATGTAATATTTAACACGTACATCTGCGTATTTCCAGTAATCAATGGGTAGAACATCTTTCAATTTTTTCATCTCATACACTTCTATTTTAATGAGATGGCTCGCAGTGGATCCATCGTCGTTATTTGATGAAATGTATGATGTTCCCTCTCCGTTAGCCTGGGCCACATTTGAAGAGTGCGTTCTGACCTTCTTTTTCTTCGGCTTCTCAAAAAAAGCATCAATGCTTCTCTTTGCGGTATTTTGCTTGGCCTTTAATGTGGGAGAACCGCGAGTTTCATCATCACTTAAATCAGGAGAGGCAGGAAAATAATAGTTCTTAAATGTGTAATCACACTCGGGAATTGATGTCTGAAACAAGTTTAAATATTGGGTTAGCGTATGACTTAGTTTTTCCAAAAAACCACGATGCTCACAGAGCCCTATTCATCGAGGCGCACTATAATTGATTAATTAACGATTATACATTAGAACAATATAACACACACTGAAACAAGAGAGTATAGTTAAATTAGAATAGGGACAAACTTAGCGACATCGAGAATTCACTGAGAAATCATTAACGACTCGGATAATTTAGGTTCAGATGTTAGGAATTGTTTTATAACAGTTTGGAAACACTACGTATACATATTGAAACACACACAACACAACACAATTGAGAAAAATAGGTAAAATTAAATAATTAAACTCACCATAGTAGATGCTTTGTCAACTGGTATCTCTCGAACTGTGTAGAGAGACGTAGGCCTTAGCGCTCTTATATATGTCACACGAGATCCTGTTTTGACAAGTCAACGTAGCAAAAACTCATTTCACAACAAAGAAATACCGTTTCTATAGAAACTTTGTGGCAATAACCATGAAAAAAATTTAAGGTAAGGACGGGATACTCCATTTTGAAACAGCAATAATCGTAAAATGTACATACAACAATAATACACAATTACCACGCTTTTGTTTGGACTCTACCCAGCAACGTAAAATTAATACTTACGATAAAAAAATATTTCACAAAGAAATGCCGCTGCTATAGAAACTTTCTAAGAATAAGTACGCTTTTGTTCGGACTCTACTCGCCGGACCACCCATGATTCAAAGAGCGTTCGCGAGCGTTCCCAATCAAACAGTGAATTAATTTTATTACCATGATTCCATAACAATGCAACCGTGCCGCTCTCAATCTGTCCCTCGATCAATTCTGTGAGAGGACCACGACATGTCACATATGGAACCGCGAATTTATTACGCAACGAAGCGCGATGATTATTCCGCGAGCACCGTGATATCTCACATATGGCCGAACGATATCTGTCAGTGAACCGAACCAAGCCACCCACACATCCGCCGATAATAACCGCGAATCTAAGCGTGAATTTAACCATGAATAAACTTTATTACGTAACCGTGAATAAAGTTTATTACACATACCGCGAATCTAAGCGCGAATTTAACCGTGAATAAACTTTATTACGTAACCGTGAATAAAGTTTATTACACATACCGCGAATCTAAGCGCGAATTTAACCGTGAATAAACTTTATTACACACATACCGCGAGCATATGTGAAGCCCTTTTTGCGAGCAGGGGGTGGAGTGATGGACCAGAAAACTGGGGTGGTCCAGAACCGTTGAATCCCTACTACTAACGTAACGGACGTATGTACCTATTAGGACAGTACTGTAGTTGCACACTATTCTGAGTATGTGTTCAATTGTAATTTAAAAGCAATTGCAAATTGCTCTAGCCCCTCCACTCTGAGGCACAATGTACACTGCTTAGTTGCTAACAGCCTCCTCCATACATTTCTAGAGCGAGCGGTTGCAAATGGTAATTACAAACAAATGTTTTTTTTTTTGCATATAATGTACGAAAAGAACAGTGAAACAATCATCTAAATTCAGATAGCGGAAGTGACCGGATATTCTGACTGAATTCTGTAAGTGTTTGTGTGATGAATACAATATGTATTCCCGAGTCATTGACGTTTATATAAATATTTATGTATGTTTATCCGTTATCTGGTGTGCGTATAGTACAGAGTTTGCTTACTTTGGGACTAGATGGTTAGTGTCCTAAATATTGATTAAGTTACTATGCTTGCGCAGAAACTCATTCTGTCGTAATATAAATATCTTTGAACATACACACAGCGCCATCTAGTTCCACACTCAGCAACTAGGCTTGTATTATGGATACCAGATGGTTGACGTACTACACGAATACATTTTCTTTTTTGTACACACATGAAAACATCCATTACTCGAATACATGTGTCCATCATACAAACATGCCCCTAGAGTGATTCGAACCCGCGTCCGCAGACCGAGTTAACATCAGGTGTGATTGAGGTCAAGTACGAACCCGTCGTGCATAAAAAAAAAAAAAAAAAAAAAAAGTTTCTAACCACCACACCATACAGGTCGTCAATGTGTCGTGTCAGTCCAGCTATTTTAATTTAGATTATTCTTTCATTGAATTTCAATGACCTCTTATTGCCCGACTGCGCTAGCTATATGTACCTATGCCAATCAATTCTTCATTCCATAGTAGAATTCACGCCTTGTTGAATTTTAATCAATCAGATTTCATTAGATTCCTCATTGTGTCTGTATCGCTCGGAGTGACAAAAGGTTATGCCACCTATTTTGATCGACCCATTATACGTAATAAATATATAACAAATATCGGATGTAGACATTCTATATACCATGTAGGATTTACATTCTTTTATAATGGTAACCGTTATGTACTTGCGCATTTACTATGGTTTTATCTCGATTAGCCACAATTCTACTTAGCTATCATAATCGTTTGGATTGTGTCTGTGACGCATGAAGTCATTCCATATAACATTGCTCAGCTTGTTTAATCGTCTAGATGGTAGACCTTTGACTGCATAATCTCTATATAATTTTTATTACATGTAATGTGTTTGAGTGGATACAATTGTTGTATAACGCATTGTGACACTCCTTAGACGATTAGACCAGCAATAATTATACAGGTGTGAGGAATGCATGTTGACTTTGATACTGCAAAACTGCGTAAGTAACATACCGTGATTGCAACACCACGGAACTGATAAAAATTGGGGTTTTCGTCTCTGCGTATTACCTGACAGATCAAAAATTGGATAACATCAAATCTATCGCTGGCTTCAAACTTTCTCATATTTTCAGTCCGAAGATCTCGTCTCGTACATCCAATCACTTGATATATCCATTCATACAATGCACTCTCTGCTCAGTAGTTTTTTTGAGTGTACCATGCATGATGATAACTGATCCCAAGATTCTGTCGTACCGACTTACACCTCAAACTACAATACACATATTAACCAGTTCGTAGTAGCTTTATTCACTGCATATATTATTATTGTCATGATCACTAATGGATAACAAAGCTTTGTATCACCCAGTTGGGAATCAATAACTACTAATGTACAGATGACCTGCACTCGAGAAGCTTAAAATAGGATCGATTGGGGTTATTGTCCAGAATTCTCGATTATAAAAAAAAGTGTCCATTTTTATCAATAATACAATACAAGTGTTTATTTCACAACAGAAAAGAAAATACAGTTAATAATTTGAAATTCAAGTAAATAACCGTAATTGAAACTATTTATATATTATTCATAATTAGCTTTAGGTTTCTCGAGAGCAGATTAGAGCGATTTTTAAAATTTATTCTATATTTCAAAAGAAATCCTAATTTATCCAATCAGGGCACCACTGGACGGAATAAGCCCTCTTAATAATGGACTGTACTTGTATGTAGGCTTTCATCAATAAACATTATTTTAATTAGATTTTTATCACCACTTGACAGTATGAAGGTTACGCGGTTTTGCATTACCACCGTCACAGACGATATCAAAAGGGAGTAATAAGAATAATAGGCTTACCGACTCATAGTCACACCAAGTTATCACACCAGTGTTACAAACAGGATTCTTTTTCTTGTTAGTCACACTACTAATTTTTCCACACCATTTATACTATAATTGCTAGTGCTGTACCTGTTGAAAATTTAGGTTTAACAGGAACAAACTAATATATAATAATGTCAACCTAACACGAAGGGTATGGCGGAAGCGAGCGGGGCGAGCAGAGCGAGCAGAACCTAACGTATCCATGTCGGGGTGACAAAAACTCCCGTGCTCGCTTCGCTCGCACTCGTCCGGCTCGCTTGCGCCAGTTAAATATAGATGACATCCCAGATGACATTCCATTTTACAGGACAGGACAGGCTAGGACAGCACTAGTTAGGGAATAAAATACAATAAATGGTGTGGAAAAATTAGTATGTAGTGTGACTAACAAGAAAAAGAATCCTGTTTGTAACAGTGGTGTGATAACTTGGTGTGACTATGAGTCGGTAACTAATAATAGCGCACTGGGAGAGAAACAAATATTGCCATTATACAGGGCGTCCCAAAGTTATGGGACATGAAGGGGAAGTACCTTAAATATCGTAGATAGTGAATTTTGCTCAAAGAAGACTTTATGTTATTTTTAAAAGTTAGTAATTCTGCATTCATAGATTTTCTAAAAATTATTTGCTTCGGCTGGGAATCGAACCGACTCAAATGTGAAAAAAAAAACACCCTACTTTTATGATGCCAATCGAAAGAATAGCTAAAAAATAATAACTCTGCCTAAGTAACATAGTATTTTAAAAGAAAGGAACAACGTGAAATTAATCATTTTAATCAAATAAAAAACATACATGAAACTGCCGTAGTCAATTAAGTAGGTATTTTTTTGTAAGTTAATTAATTAAATGCTCAAAATGTGATCCCTCTTGTCTTACGCAAATCGCCAATCTTTTAATGAGCCCGCTGCCTGTTGATTTTCTAATCATTTTATGGTGAACACTCGATGTGATATGGCACAATTCTGTTTGCAACTCGCCTACGTTCTCGTATCGCTTTTTGTATAGCATATCTTTCACGTATCCCCAAAAGAAGAAATCTAATGGTGTGAGGTCCGGGGATCTGGCCGGCCATCTAATCGGTCCATTTGTACCAATCCATGTAGGAAAACATTCATTTAGAAAATCTGCTGCTCTCCGACTATTATGAGCCGGAGCTCCATCTTGTTGGAAAATTAAGTTTTCTTGCTCCGCCGCGGAATGGTTTCTTATCTTATCCCTTAAAATTTGAAGGCGTCGGCAATAAATAACTTTCTTGAAATTTGACTCAATCATTTTATGTTGTTCCTTTCTTTTAAAATACTATGTTACTTAGGCAGAGTTATTATTTTTTAGCTATTCTTTCGATTGGCATCATAAAAGTAGGGTGTTTTTTTTTTCACATTTAAGTCCGTTCGATTCCCAGCCGAAGCAAGTAATTTTTAGAAAATCTATGAATGCAGAATTACTAACTTTTAAAAATAACATAAAGTCTTCTTTGAGCAAAATTCACTATCTACAATATTTAAGGTACTTCCCCTTCATGTCCCATAACTTTGGGACGCCCTGTATATATGAACCACTCATTTACGTATTATTTGTGCTATTTCACATCTATATGTGAAATAGCACAAATAATTACACACAAGTCTGTCGCCAATGTTAATAGCATTGTTGTGTTCCAGTTGTCACAGATAAGATAGCAAGTGCCCCAAATATGTTGGGGTTTCCGTGTCAGTACGCTTCCACCTTCGGCCTCATCTGTCTCGGTCAATTGCTGACCCGTTGTGCAAAATAATCTCCCTTACGATATTGAACGCATTTCTTACAGCCTGTAAATTCGCTCATTGTAAGCGCAAAGCACATGGTTCTGTGTATTCCAGATAATTTGCTCACAATTTGTACTTAAGCACTGTGATTACAAGATCTGCTCTCGACAAAAAATATGTTATTAAATACTCTAATATTATTATAAACTTTATAGAGTTGGCTATGTGTCTATAATACCTATTAGATTATAATAACATGTAGAAAAAATATTGTAGAAAATTATTTCGTTAGGTATGTGGAATTAATTAATTACATCTCCATTCCTTTTCGGAATATTACGTAGAATTCCAAGTGTGTATTAGATCTGATATATTTAATATTTGATGCTTATTTTTTAGCTGTAATTGATTTTATGCACAAATGTTTCACGCATTATATATTTTGTTGCACGGTTTTAGGCAATAAAGGCAACTCGCCTAGTCAGTTGGTGCTCGTTATTCCTGTATACACATGTATCTGAATGTTTTATTGTAATATTGTTGATCAATAAAGTATATTGTATTTAAATTGGACTCATTATTTTTTTTTTTATTGAAGCACAATCCTTAATTTTTATTCCTTTTTTGATTTAATTTTTTACACAGAGCCATGTATTTTGTTTGTTTCTATTGAGTTATTCCAAAGGTTAATTTAATCGTCTAATATATACATCATCGGCCTTGTCGACAGGAGGCGTCATATAGGGTGGAAAGGATGAGTGATCTCACTCTATAATTCCCAAACTATACAATATATTGCGAAAGTTATTGCTGATATTGACAGTACGTCTATTGGTGTCGATTCGGATGTGCACCAACTAAACTAAAACCAGTTTTAAAGTAGTACTGTCTCTTTCTCCCTGGAACAGTACGATGCGACGGCACCATTCCAAAACTGGTTTTAGTTTAGTTTAGTTGCGTGTACATCCGAATCGACACCATTAGCTTTTGATATTAATAAAAAACAGGGTATGTTCAAAATATTTTCCCCATTGCCAAATGGCAGGGCACTTATCGAGATATTATTATCGTTTAGGTATTTAAGAAGGTCTTATGCACTTGTTAATTACAAAGTAACTAGTAGTATATATCTTTACTAATAATTAGTTAAATTGTGAAGGATAGTAAATACACATATTTCCACTCACCTCCGCTCCTTTAAAAGAGTAAGTATAAATGGAATTGGCCATATGAAATTATTTATTAAAAGCATTTGTCTGTGTATGTAATCTGTGCCATGGCATAGTAAATATATGGGTGTGAGTAAAACCGATATTTTGGACATATCTAGTTTTTTTTTTATAGATAGTTACTAATGGTGTCGATTCGGATGTAGGTACACCAACTAAACTAAAACCAGTTTTGGAGTGGTGCTGTTGCATCGTACTGTTCCAGGGAGAAAGGGGACAGTACTACTTTAAAACTGGTTTTAGTTTAGTTGGTGTACATCCGAATCGACACCATTGTCAATTTATTAAGCTATTGACGTACTTTCAATATCAGCAAAAAGTTTGTATGGGAGTGAGATCATTTATCGTTTCCACACTGTATATACAGGGTTTGTATAATTACAAACAGGGGTGATATTTCTACAATAAGTTTTTTTGGTGCGACTAAAGCAGGAATATTAAACTTAAACGCTTACGTAGACTTGATGGTTTAACCTGCGAACATAATTTATAGAAAGAAAAAAGGTTTTTTTTTTCATTTTAAGTTCATTACATCACGCATTGGAGTAAGTATGTAGGAAGACAATAATCACGTTTTCTTTTTGTTGGCTTTATAACATTTTTGATCACCCCACAACAGATGTATCACTATTAGACTGGACTAGGGGTGGACAAACTTCACGAGGGACCAGAATTTCACGGTGGCATGACTGCAATAAAATATATACGGCCGACAAGTCCCACGTATGCGCTGTTCCTTTTCACAAAGACATCTAAATGACTTCGTAGTGTATGAACTATTATTCATGGCCTATATTTTGGAGGCACTATTATTTATGCCCAGTTTTTTGGGATATACCGGATGAGTTTTTTTACCGTAAGGAAAAAAAATAGTGCATATTAAGAAACGGGTAATTCAATAAATTGTTATGGGAATTGGAAGCTCTATGGCAGGTTTCTAAGCCCATTCTAATAAAAAACAGTAGTTGGAATTCTATGCCTACACTCCCACCCAAAGAGAAAAAAAATATTTTCGCGAATACAGACTAAATATCATAGCTAACATAACATGGCGCACATTATTGGATGCGGAATTTAATAGAGAACAAGTTCAAACACAGTCCAAAGGAATTGGAACTCTATAATCATTACAATTGAGAGTTGAAAATCGGGTGTCCGTGCGCACCGATCGGTGTCCGCGAGTGTTGTCTGTATAAAAATTTTTTGGCACCGATCGGTGCCCGCGTCCGTCTAAAGGTTAAGGTAAGTGAAATAGATGTTATTGGCATAGGTAGCTTGATATGCAACTGACAGGTTTCGTAGGGTTTCATCATGCTTAATTTATTTGCGACTCATATTTTTTTCAAATTTTCTTTATTTATATTAATGATGTAATTACGTGGAATAGGTTACAAACGCGTCCGTGAAATGACACAATTAACATTTTCTTGGATGATGGTTTTGAAAAATAAAAAAAAATACCTATGGTAATTCACCTTTCACCAATTTTACCTTAGGCTCCACTGAAAACCAGCGTTGTAGTCTAATTTCTAGACTGCAACTTATGCTGAGTAGGAGACCTTCTTTGACACCACTTTGCGACACCGAAAATTATTTTTTAAATACTTTAAGTATATTAGTGAAACTTTACTTAGGTACCTAGGTGCCTATTTTTTACTTTTATTTTTGTAAACTGTGCTATGAGATAGGAGTACTCACTCATCCTATTATATGAAACTGTTTTGTGTACCTACTTTTGTCTCGGTCCCAATTCCATTGTCAATTTGCTATTCACCGTTATACATGTATAAATAATATATGTGTCGCTAAATGGGTCAAATAAACGATTCTTATTCTTAAATTACCTTATTTTTCACTTATCTAATATGCAATTTTTTCCTTACGGTAAAAAACTCATCCAGTATGTTATATATAATCATACGTAAAGCAGTCTCTGCAGTTTCGAATTGAGGTGAGGTGAGGTGAGGTGGAGCAACACGTGACGCCAGAATGCTCATTTAAAATTGTTGGCAAATTGTTTTTGCCTTTAGGCACAACTTTAGTACAATTTTTTTACATTATCAAAATAGCTAAATTCCTCTTTGTATATTCTAGAATCACGTATGTAATGAATGCTGTAGTCGAGTAGAAATGTATTTTGTTTGGGATTTTTTAATTTTTTTCCGCTTGCTCTACGCGCGACCTCTGTTAGCAGTTGTCGATGAGGCTGTCAAAGTAAGTTTCCGAGGGCAGAGTATTGTCTCCTACTTGTGAAAGGGATGTGGGTCAGTCGGGTTAGTCTTGCGGGCCGGAGTTGGCACGCGGCCGTACTTTGCCCATTCTAGCCCCCGTAGCATGACAGCGTTTGTTGCGCGTGACGCGACGTGAGAATGGAATAACCCACCACCGTCCCATGGCCCTACCACCTCTCGGTATACGGGCCGAAGCTGCGAGTGGTGTGCGTGGTTCTCAGGCTTTCCCCACGCACACTTTCTTGACACTCTACAAATTATTTATCTATATCCTGTCCCTTGGCTCATTCTCCCGATTGGGCTGAACTGTACAGCGTACGGCACTTGGCGCCGGGCTGCTATCTACCAAGCCTGTGCCTGAGTCGAGTGATTCTGTCTCCAGCCGTCTGCGCTTAGCGGGCCATGACCTTGCGAAGTTCGCCGCCGAGCTCACCAGGGTCCCAAAGTGGACCGGTCCCACCTCCGCGAGCTCCAAGTTGTCCAGCATTAATGACCTGTCCTCCTCGTACAGCGGACACTCCCATAACAAGTGGTCCCTGTACTCATCAACGTTCCCACCTCAGTGACATAGGCCCACCTCAGTGACATAGGCCCACCTCAGAGAGACTCATGTCCCGGAGTCGGCCCCTGAAGCACCCGTGAGAATGGAATAGTTGTATATTTCGTCCAAGCGAATGAGCAGGACAAATTTTATCTCGCGAGAAATAAACCTTTATGGAGCCTATAATGCTACGGGGGATTAGTGCTTAAACTTATAACAATAAGGTACAAAGTCAGAACGTCTGTGGCCCGGCAAAGAATTTGTCCAACAGTGCGATGGAAACTGGATACTACATTTTCTACCACTGCTTTCAGCCAGGAAACGAACGAACATAAATTCTATTCCACGGTGACATTTATTCAGACATTTAATGTTACCGGCCACCACTTGTAAACAAAGTAGCACTTGCAAGCAAACCTTGGGCTGCCAACCTATGTCTAAACTAGGAGTGTGGCTAAGTTTCAAGGTGACATGGATCCATTGTGTAAAAATATAACTGAATAAAATGTATCGAATTATTTAAATTGTTATGCGGCTCGTGTCCTTTGTGATACTATTTGTTTGAGCTTCTGAGATATGTGTAGAATTTTAAATTGTTTGTAGACAATGCGTTCTCTGTCCATTATACACGTTCAGACACTCTCAAAACAAGGGATTGCATCTGCAATGTATGCTTGGTCACACACTTACCCACCGTCCCGTATTTTTCCTATAAATTGAAAAAATCCCACTCGGGACAAGCGCTGTCATACATTTCGTCCTGATTCTGCCTATCATAAATATGCCCCTCTTATGGGATACACGGGTTAAGGGGTTCTATTACATAATTTCATCGTTATCAGTTACGTTCAGACATGATTGGTTGGCTCATCGCTCGCTCGGCAATTTGACAGTTTCTCATTGGTCAACGTGATCGTTAAGGATACCGATGAAGTTAAATAATTAAAAATAGAGGCAGGTAGTTCTCTTTAGTCTCAGGCCCGTATTAATAAACCAATCTCAATACAAGTCTTGAGGCTGTATCACCCGCGATGCGTCTTAAGCAGTTGACGCTATCTCAAGCTACGTGCTAATTTATAAACCAATCTTGAGGTCTACTCAGCTGAGAATGAATGAAAGTCTTGAGTTGCGTTTATTAATACGTGAAACTCGGCGCACCTCTCAAATGAATGCTTGAGTTAGGTTTATTAATCAACACGTTTACTTGAGACCGATCACAAAACTGTTCTCAATCTTGAGAACGGTTTATTCATACGGGCCTTATTCTTTCAGAGTCTTCTGTAGGAATACATACGTACGATTGGTGTAGTGGACGTCAGCGAAACCAAAGGTTGTGGGTTCGAATCCCGCTAGGGATAAATGGATGTTTATTTAATATTTATGTGTGTTTATAGGTTATCTAGTCTCCATAGCTTTGTTTAGTTTGGGACTAGATGATTGGTGTAAGTATCGGAAAGCTGTACAAGTCATAGATACTATAGATAACGGATAAACATAAATATTAAAAATATATAAATATCCATGACTCGGGAATAAATGTTCGTATTCATCACACAAACATTTACCCCTAGCGGGGTTCGAACCCGCAACCGTTAGTTTAGCAGACAGAGTCACTATCCACTACACCAATAAGTCGTCAAATCGTCGTCTATCCTTCGATCTTTTTATTCTTCGAAATATAACATTAGGTGATTAATACCTATTTGGAGCCAAAAATAGATGAGTATGACAAATGAGTAAACAGCTCACAAGTTTTTTTATGAGTAGCGCAAGTTCTGATTACATTGATCTGTTCTTCTGTAAACCCTGTTCCCTAATCGTAAAGTACTGTCCCCCCCCTCCTACAGAACCAACATCGGTCAACACAGCCCTTTGTATCGAATGTGTGCATCATGTAATGTACGAGAAACCAGATTGATATATTTTCAGGAACAATCGCCTCCACTAAGAAAGTTATCTATGGTTGTCATCATTTTGTACAACAATTATAAATAATTATTAATAAGTCTTTTTGTATCGTTTTATTGATTTAGTTAATAGCCTATTTTATTCTTAAGTATTGAGACTGTTTACCTGTGTGCATGCTGTGTTCACATCAAGTAGGAAACATTCAATTAATTATGTCTTAATGTTGGGTAAGACAAAAAATATGGCGAATTGTGTCCAGTTTTGTGAACCGTTTAAAAAAAAAAAACTAAAACCAGTTTTAGGGCGGTGCTGTGTGCTTTCTTTCTGGAATAACAAGACGCGATAGCACCAATCTGAAACTGATTTTGATTGGGTTTATGGAAGGCACGTCAGAAATTCAGAATCGACTATTGGAGGCCCCACTGAAAACCAGCGTGGTAGTGAACGGCTAGAGCTAGAATCCGTGCTGGGTTGGAAATCTTTTTGACTCCACTGTGCGACACCCACAATTAGATGGCAAACGCAATGTTTACTTTTTGTATGTGTCTCGACTGTGTAATACTTGTACATGATTGGTTGTCATGAGATGGGTTTAAATAAATTTTTCTGAACTTTAAAAAACTCTGATAATCAGCTATACCCTAAGGGGCAAAGCAACGTGGAAACCAATGGAATCATATTTTGAATAATTTAAAGCAGAACGATACCACTTAATCACCTTTACTTGCACTCATACACGATTGTCATAATGAGGTACCATCTCTTTCTTTTTAAAATAATAAGAACGGGATAGTCGACGACCGATTGGTGTAGTGAATAGTGACCCTGTCATTGAAACCAACGGTTGCGGGTTCGAATCCTGCAACGGGTAAATGTTTGTGTGATGAATATGAACATTTATTCCTGAGTCATGGATGTTTATATAAATATTTATGTATGTTTATCCGTTAACCATAGTACAAGCTTTGCTTAGTTTGGGACTAGATGATTGGTGTAAGTGACCGAAATATTTATACTTTAACATTGGTACCTTACCTTGGATTGGTACCTTAACACACTAACAGGATTGTGTAGCAACAGGTCTCCACAATTATTATTTTATTTTAAAATAGTACCACGTAGTTTAGCGAAGGCACATTAGAATCCAACAAATGTGAGCTTTTCTAGTTATTTTTAATATACTATTTGTTAATGTCTGATGTCAACAGTGCGTGGAAGTCGTGGCTGACGCCGCTGCTGCTCGGCATAGCGGCCACCATCCTCTATCGATACATGTTCGCGTAGTGCGCCTGCGCGGCCCCGGCCCCCTCCGCCCCCGCCCCCGCCCCCGCCCCCGCCGTCGCGCCGCACCCGCCACGCACCAGCAACGCAGGCAGTTAACGGTCTACTTTAGTTACACCCGGCTGTGGTATTGTGAGACGTGTAAGTATCCGTATTACAGAAAGACTCAAGTCTGAGCGTCTTTGGCATCTATTGACGGTGTGGTTAGACCCGACCGCTGTCGCGGGTTCGAATCCCACTAGGGGCATGTGTTTGTATGACGGATGCAGACATGTGAACCCGTGATATGGATGTTTACATTTGTAAATAAATATCCTTGAACATACACACAGCGCCATCTAGTTACACACTAAGCAACTAGGCTTGTGTTATGGTTACCAGATGGTTGATATACTACACAAATACATTTTTGTAATATTAATATATTTATGAAGAAAAAGACATGTATTCGTATAGTTTATTAACCATCCGGTATCCATAATATAAGCCTGGTTGCTTAGTGTGGAACTAGATGGCTCTGTGTCATGTTTATTTATACATTTTTAACTGATTTTAAATATAGATCGTGACTTGAGTATTGTTCTGTAATACGGATACTTATTTTGGGTTCACATAACTAAGGATTTTATTTACAAAATTTTGTAAAGTGGACTCATGTGAAAGGATGAATGAAAAACGATGAAAACAAATCGCGGTTACTTTGAATATTCTTAGTACATTGTGAATTTATACGAAAGTCGTTGGACAAATTCAGGATGTTCTGAACCACGCATGTAAAAGATGCGGGTTCAAATTCCGCTACGGGCATCTGTTTTGTATGATGAATACTGACATGTGTTCTCCAGTGTAGTTTATCAACCATCTGGTATCCATAGTACAAGCTCAGTTGTGTAGTGTGGAACTAGATGGCGCTGTGTGTATGTTCAAGGATTTATTTATGTAACATGACAAACTTTAAACTCGTGACTGAAACATTGTTTAATATATTTTTGTGCATTAGATATTAAACATTAACAACCATTATTTATTATAAGTCGCATTACGCAGGTTCAAATAGAAATGTAAACTAAGAACAGTGTTCTTTATCAAGAGCTACTTTACGAAATTTTATAAACTGTGGCCTGTTTGTGTATGCCTATTTTATTCGTTTGCCATCTTGCCAAGTGTTGGATTACTAAGGCCCGTATTAATACACCGTTCTCAAGATTGACATGGCTTCAAGTTGACGCTTGAGAATCTGTTGCATAAGAAAACAGCATCAGAAAAAATGGTCTTGAGACCGAGACGCGATCTCAATCTCAATAACGCTTTATTAATACGGGCCTAAAATTGTCTTTGCAGTAATCGAAGATGAGAGAATCCGCACTTTAAATGGGGTCGCATAGTACCGCGGCCGGTTTAGTTTTAATAATGGGTGATGGCTAGAGATATTTTATTTGTAAGCAATAATTGTCGCTTTCCAACGATACGTCTTAATATCTAAAGGTTGTCCACGTTAATCTTTCATTTTGTCGTCGAATCATGAATTTATTGGTTAGTGTAATGGGATATGTATATGATAATTAATGTACAGGGTAAAGGCAATTAATGAGACCTGGCTATTGGTGATTACTACTCCATCCGTCGCACGCTGCTGCGCTGTATTTTTGGAGCCTTTACGGATTTACTCAGCCTAGCTCAGCTTGACAGCGGAAGTTAGTGGCGAGGGCGTAGACAGAGATCTACTAACACAGCTCATAGACTCCAATAACAGGTGAGGGGTATCCGTCAACGTCAGCACAACAGTCATCGCGCAACGTGCGTGCTTACGTGGGACCAACGTACGTAACCGCCTCCGTGGCTCAATGTAAACAACATTGGGTTTACGATTCGGAGGTCGCGGGTTCAACCCTCAGCGGGGTACTCGGTTTGGTTGGTGGTAGGGCATTAAATGTCCGCCTGGCTAGCTACCACCATCTTATCTAAATCTGCCGTCAAGCAGCAATGTTAATAGCATTGTTGTGTTCCGGTTGTCAGAGATAAGATAGCCAGTCCCCCAAATGTGTTGGGGTTTCCGAATCAGTACGCTTCGACCTTCGACCTCATCTTCACTTAACATCGGGTATGATTGAGGTCAAGTACGAACCCGTTATGCATAAAAAGAAACAAGTTTAGCGATTGAACGCAACCGAACTAAATGGCAAATTATGACAGATGCCCAAAAATTTCGAATCAGTTGTTGGCTGGGCCTGTGACCTTACTGCACTCTGTCGAGGACACGTTTTATGACAAACTTGGTAGGGCTAATTAGGGGTCTATGGGCGTGTGGAGGGATATTATAAGCACCGCTCCGACAATACCTTCAACAGTCAGGCTATAAACAAACATACGCTATTGCCAAATATTTTTTTTTAGAGCTCGTTAACTTTTATATACAATATACTTCTCTTAAAACATATAAATACCTCGCTGGTGCTGAATTAATAAAATGTTTAATTATATTTGACTTATTATAATCGTGCAATTCATTAAGACCATAGTAGTCTACTTACCGCTGGCAACAATTCTCGATTTTTTTTGCTTATAATTGATGATATAATTATGTTGCTTGAGATTGAAAATAGAATTGATTTATGTAGATAATTGTTACTTACTCCTACTTAAACATTTGGGATAAATGCGACGTTATATTATGTTGATCGTTTATTGCTTTGGTATTGGTAAAAATCAAAAGTAGATCATGGTTTTAGTGAGTTACAACAATATGACCCCTTAAGCGCTTATTACACTATCCTATTTGTGGGAAATCTAATTAGAAAAGAAGTAATCGAAGTTAGTATAGTTAGCTCCGATTTAGTGGATTACTTCCATCCTAAATGCAGAGACTAATTCGGCATATATATATATATATACAGGGTGTAACGGTTAAGTGTAGTCATATTTTAAGGGCTTGTTCTACCCATCAATACGAACAACTTTTACTATGGGGGCAACTTCGAAATCGCGAAAAAAAAATCAGCTGTTTCATACATTGCATCGGGAGGTTATTGAAATTTTCTATGGAACAGCTCATTTTTTTTTCGCGATTTCGAAGTTGCCCCCATAGTAAAAGTTGTTCGTATTGATGGGTAGAACAAGCCCTTAAAATATGACTACACTTAACCGTTACACGGTGTATATATGTCGATTTAGTCTCTGCATTTAGAATGTTCCTTCCTAACTTCCGATTTCCTTTAAAGTATGTCTCTAAAAATAAGACAGTATGGAAAAACATAAATGTGTCATACTTTATTTTTAGATTAAATAATATATACAAAGCCTTTTTCCAATCTATATTACTTGTATTAAAACTAGTGGAGTTTTTAGAAACGAATAAATTTTTTTAACGAGGAAGATATTGGTTTTATGTCATTTACTAGGTGTTGTTTATCACATTTTCAGCATTCATTATGCGAATGCCTGTTAATGGCAATGTTCTAAATATGTTTGGAGCCATTCAGTATATATTTGTTGTTGGTATTACTAATATTCATGTCTAATTTACGAATGAATCTACCTCGACATATTTTTGAAACTTCAACATCCATTAGTTCTTTTTTAATTCATTACTTGCATTCATTTAACGAATGTGTAAAAGGCATCGTCGAGCCTCCTGTAACTGTATCATTGCGAATCTTTGTAAAATTCTTTAGTAAATAATGTAAAATGTAATGAAATCTCCAGTGCCTAAACGAAGGCTGTATTTTCTCATCGGCTAAGGTTTGTTGTAAATGCGTGAGCTGGGGGTTGCTTGTACGGCGGCGAAATAAATTAGCCACTCGACTTTTTGTTCCTTAGTTATAAGAAGACACTATGACTATACTAGATGAATAAGTGGTATTTTTCTAGAATCTTCACAATGCAACGCTAATTTTCTATAGTCGTATTGAGATGGTAAGTCCCTTAAAGAGCCTTTCACAAGAAGAAGTATACAAAACATGACATAAAAGTTGGTGGTAAAAGTATACAAACATGACATGATATTTGAAATGACGAAAAAAAAACATGTACTTTTATTTATTTAGTTACTCACACGAAATCTTAACAGCATTTAAATATTTATTTAGTGACATCGCCGCGCATCTTTGGCTAAACATTAATATTTCGTGTCACCCTCATGACTCACTCGACACTGGCAAAATTCAAAGAGTTGCCAAAAACTAAAGAATTGAATTATTTATTTAACTATCAATATTTTTAACCTTGTATGCCATTTAATAAGATTTCAATATTGTCTGTATCACCCGGTAGCAAATCGATTCTAATACTAAAATAAATGAGGATAAAATAGACTTAATTACAGTGATCATGAAACTTAAAAAGTTGAACGAATTTAATAATATTCATAATAACAAGTGACTTCCTATTACACTAGCCTAAATGCAGAGGCTAATTCGGCATACATTGCTGATTGAAGTAAGGATATTTGAATTAACAGAACCAAGCCTCCCAGCAATCTATCCCGAATTAGTCTCTTATTTAGAATGGTGTAATAGACCCTTAAAGTTCATGTGAACTGACATAGTCGAGTATAAGGGTAGGTTGATGTTTAAAATATAAATAATAAAGTATGGTCATATTCATATTTTCGTATTGAATAAACGACTGGCGCGACTGTAAAAAGTCATTTACCAATCACAAAGAACAGTTGTGTAATTAATTAATCATGATTGTGAAGAGAACTTGTACTTTTATAATTCGATTTGAACTTTACTCCTGAAATCTACTTTTTAGCGATAGAATATTCAATTTTCACGTATGTGGTGTGGTATATGTATGGCTCGAGGGTATTTAGGTGCTGTTTCTATAAATAATAAATGGCCCAGCTTATGAAATAGTCTAATGTTTGTATAGAGTCAATTATACGATACTATTTGAAATAGAAAAGGATAGCGGCGATAAATTAGACAGTGCTCCTTAAAGTGGGGAACTGTAATTGATATTTCGGGTAATTATATGCACAAAGCTTGAATAATCAAGTGTATTTTATGATGTTATTCTTATTAATACCTCTGCTATAGTTACTGGTCTTTCAGAAAGGCATGAACAAATACGGTAATTAGAACAATAGTTATCAAAATCTTCGTGTATGTAACAATCACAAGTGACAGGCATAGTGTTGCGTACGAATGCGAGCGTGACAGCTAGATAGCCGAAGGCTAACTGTACTAGTTGTAGTGAATTCTACCCATGTTGAATTGGAGACCTTTGCTCCACATTGCGACAACAGACAGATGGTTAACACCATGTTTTATTTTTGTAACACCCGTCGCTGAGAAAGGGGTGTGATGTAATTTTGAGCTATGTCTGTCTGTGGCATTGTAGCGCCAAAATGGCTGAACCTGAACGGTTTTTATTTTCGATAGTTCAGGAATTGCTAGATTTATATATCTCATACAGCTTTTGACACGGTTGGTTGTATATTTGGATGATATTGTCTTTTGGGGGTTTTCTAAGTTTTCATTTTATAGTTATTGTATGTTACTCGACTGTTGATTGTTTGTTTGAATAAAATCTCCTTTCTAGTTCTTGCTGAAAGACCTTTAAACAATATTTATTGTGCTGTTTCTCTTTTTTAGCACTACATTGACTGAGTGGCATTTACCTGCGTTTATGGCCTTATAGTTTAAAAATTATATATATATTAGTTGATACCAATCGCTGGAAATATGCATTTTCTATTCAGATAAGTACCACAAATGGTTATAAATGTTTTTCAGTATAACAAATTATTATGCATAAAATTAATCTAATTTTGCAACTAGGTTTTATTATGTGTTATTTATTATAAATAAATATAAACAACATTACTTTTTATGGTTTTATTTTTCTTCTAAACTCACTTTTCTTTTGACTTGGCATTATTTAGTGGTCTGATGATAGAAAGTCCATAGGCACCATGAGGGTCTCATAGACGTCAAAAGAAAATTACTTACCTACTTACTTTCATTCTGTCTCACTTCACACAGAGCAGTAATACATTGGACACTTTCTTAACATTAAAAATATCATGTTATAAAATGTAATAAATAATGACTTTTAAGTACTATAATAATAATATAACTATCTAAATGTATAAGTAACAATTCTTTCTAAATGAGTTTTAATTAACCATAACAAGATACACAGACTTCTGACCCCTCAGACCTGTAAAGAAAAGTAATAAACAATGATATAAAGAAAAGACTGGTGTAATATAAATGTCTTGTTTGGTTGGTCATATAAAGATGTCGAAGACTCCTTAACACGTTAGTGGACACTGAACGCTTATAAACGTAATAACAATAAATCCTCTATTGTGTCGGGTTCACTGTCCATGAAAGTGTTAAGCATTGTTGCTTAGCTATTAGGCCATACTCCCACATATGCACATACATACACATGCACAATCAGTAAATTTTCACCGTTTTATTATCTTTATGCTTCATATGCATGTCTACCTCCCCAAGTCTGCATCCTATCATTCTATCTACTACACTATTCCCACTGCAAAAAGACTGGGTTTGATTCTCGGTAAGTTTATTCAAAATCATCTAGGCAAAAGTGTCATAGGAGAGACAAGCAATTTCTAACCAAAAGTGTGATAAAATTCAAAATTAAGAGATGAGCATAATTATAATCTATATTATATGCTCTAAAACTCAAATGGCAATGGGCAGGGCACATCTCAAGATACACTGAAAAGATGGCCATTACAAACAACAGTGTGGAAAGGTCCATTAGGAAAAAGAAATATTGGAAGACCTAAAAAACGTTGGTTAGACGATATTGTTACAGTTGGTGGACGAAAATGGACAGATGTAGCCAAGGACAGGAAGAAGTGGAAGGAGAAGGAGGAGGCTTTTACCCGAATGGGATCCATAGTACAATAAATTAGACTATAATATAAAACTCTCTATAATAACACTATTATATAACCCAGATATTTAGTATATTACCCAGATAATGTAAATATAAACATATATATGGATAAATAAAGCTTAATAAATAAATAAAATAATCTATAATTGGCAGAATTACAAAAAGAAAAATACATTTGTAAGTATATGTTTTCATATGTATTCTTTTTGTAGTAAAATTTATTTTCTATATGTCATCAGTCTTGGTTATAGATTTTGGTTAGAAATTGTTTAGTCCGTGATAAAAGAAATCGATGCTTCAAAAAGTTATTTTGAATTGTAACATCCTTATATACTTGCCTTGTGATTCATACATGTAACCATTGGCACTATCACAACTTACCCAGTAAGGGAACACCTGGTGCAGTAGGGTCGCTCACAGCGGATGCAAAGGTGTTGGCATGAAGGGCAAAGCCAAGTCTCGCAGTAACCACAGCATGCCTCTGCTGTACTGCCACAGCAGCACTCTTGTACAGACATGTTGTTGTTGGGCACCTGGAGTATATAATGGAAAATTTACATCAATTGAACAATCTAATAGCTACATCCACTTCACTACCTTATATTATAATCCCTGTTTGACAGCAAACAGCTTTATAAAGACAAACATCAATGTGTTTGTCAATGGCATATTTATGACGATGACCTGTTTGGTGAAGTGGTTAAAAATTCTGACTGCTATACCAAAAAGTCGCGGGTTCGAATCCCGCTAGGGTCATATGTTTGTATGATGAATACAGACATGTGTTCCCGAGTTATGGATGTTTTTCATTTAATTATGTATTTATTTACAAAAAAAAATACTACACAGTTTATCAACCATCTGGTATCCATAATACAAACCTAGTTGGCTTAATGTGGAACTAGATGGCGCTGTGTGCATGTGCAAAAAAAAAAAATATTACAGCAAAGATGCAGTTGCCTCCTTAATCAGTAACTAAACTACTTTGCAATTTGGGTCAAAGAGAATTTTTCAAGGCGTATTGGTGATCCTAAATCAGAATTATTCATACAAACGTATTTTTAAATACATACAGCAAAAGTAGGTAGGTACTTACAACTATTCCATTCGCAAAGTCTGTGAGGATGCCGTCTTTTCCAATAATCAGTTGTTTCATTTTGTTTTTCCTGTTGTTTGAGACATGGTTAGTGGTGCAGGCAACTTCCTGGGCTAGTGACTTCTTAGCACCTTTGAAAAGCAACTCTAAGGTTTTCTCTGAAATAAAAAATTTATGTAATGTTGGTGAAATTGACTTAAAAGATGAGGCTTATACTATGCAACTGCAGTGGATGGACATGATATAGACCGTCTATATCACTGGTAGAGAATAACAATAACAGCAGCATTACCGTAAACTTTCTTGAGTCTATCTTCGTTGTTGTTAAATTGTTTAACTCCCACGTGAATTTTGCTTTGTTGGACAAAGTCTTCTACAAAAGGGTTGGCCCTTTTGGCCATTTTCTTATTGTTTCTAAGGGTTTTACTTATATTTTGGATTATTAGCGCCAATATATTGTTTGTATTGCCGTATGCTACACAGATTACTCAGATAGGTATGCTATGAGCTGTAGAGTGACAGCTAAGGGTGCGTTCATGCTCGCCGGCTTTTAACCTGGGTCATTGGTCTAAAAAATCGCAACCACAAAACATAATTTCGACCAATGTTACATAATGTAAACGAGTTTTGAGTTTTACTAGAAAGATTTAAAGCTGGCCGTTACATTAAATTATAAATATGGGTCCGATCCATCCGATTATTTTTGTCTATCGGGAGTGCATGAATGCACCTCAGTAGTAAAATGAAATGATCTGTCATTCGCAGAATCTAAGTAATTAGATTATTTCGTACCTATTGCGGTAGCGATATAGTATCGATATTTTCCGTGAACATCAAACTCAAAAAAGACTTTCTTGTTATTAAATTGATAAAACAAATATCGTCTGACAAAAATCGTATTTAGTGCGCTTTCATGGTAGAAAAAAATAAAATAGCATGGCAACACTGCCAACAGGGCACCTTCGATCGATGGGCTGCTGTCAACAAAAGTCTTTCTAAAATATTTATAAAATAAATCCAACTAGATCGAAATTTACAATCTGGACAATCGAAGGCTTACATAGATTGTCTCTAATAACATAGTTTTGGATTAAGTGTCGAAAGTGAAACAGTTACGAGAGTGAAAGTGCACG
The DNA here is from genome assembly GCA_949316235.1 of Oegoconia quadripuncta. Classification (NCBI taxonomy): domain Eukaryota; kingdom Metazoa; phylum Arthropoda; class Insecta; order Lepidoptera; family Autostichidae; genus Oegoconia; species Oegoconia quadripuncta. Next base: position 625,135 of record OX438747.1, read on the forward strand.
GGCCCCGATCCATGATAGTGACGGTGCCTTTCGGGGCAACTTATGTGAGCAGGTGCTGCGTGAATGTTACGTAAGGTGTGGTAGCGGCATGTCGTGGCAGCAGCGGCCCGCCGGCAGCGCGGCGTCGCCCGCGCCAGAGCGCCAGCCCTACCAGCCCCAGGCTCAGGTTAGCTCGCACGTAAACAATGACGTGGACGAACATATTTCACCGATTGTCTATCATATGATTGATAAACATCCATGTTTTTGTTGCTATAGTCTCTGTTTTTGTTCGGTTCGATAACTTATTGCTATTGAATTTTTGCTTCTTAACTTATTAGCTGTAGTTACTAATTAACCCTGGACTTCCATCTGGACTAATGTAGTTTTTAGGTTAGGGTGCAGTCCTCAGATATATAAAGAGGTATCGGTTAGGGTGTCATTAAGGGGGCACTGAAGCAAAAAGGACAGAAAAATTAGTAGAAATGTGTGAATTTTCAAACTTTTTTGTGCCCCTTTATCGACACTGATCAAGGTAACAGTTAGGTTTTCAATGGGATCAGGTGTTGTAGTTGTCTTTTTAAGGCTAATATTTTGTTGTTTAACACAAACAAAATTAGTGAAAGTTTTTGTGATCGCTAAGTAACTCTCTAATTTTTATGCTCCAATAATAAATAAGCTAACTGTCCACTTGATGGACACATAATTTAAATGCAAAAGTTGTTTCAAAATATACTACTCTACTAAATGTAGAAGACGCAAACTGTGAAGACTTGTTTATAAAATCTCACCCTATAACAAATTACTAATTTACTATCCCTGGTCTACTATTTTTCTAATTGTACAAATTTCTGCTAAGTGGCAAAACTGTGTAACATTAGTTACAAAACCTACTACTCCCAAGTAGAAGGATTGTGATCTTCTATGCTTTTTTGTCTTTATAAAAACTTATTATAAAACCGAAAGGATATTACCTTGCTTCAATATCAGTTGCACTAATTAATATACAATTTCCGAGTGAATGTGTTACAGTAACTGTTAAATTAATGAGATCATGAGCTAGAATGCACTTAACTGTGTTTTATATGAACAGTATAATTATTTAATGGGCTGACATGACCTATTTCATATTATTTAATCAAAATCCCCATAAACTACACATCTCATAGCTTCCAAATTTGGCTGAAATATTACTTGACTGTTTTGAACTTCACTGTACTTCCTTTTTAACCGACTTCAGAAAGGAGGAGGTTCTCAATTCGGCCGTTTGTATTTTTTTAATGTGACAATGTCTGGTTTCATTACAATATTTATTTTTATTAATTTTCAAGTTTCCGCCTGCCAGCAGTGCAGAGCCACCATTGAAAGTGTACTGATCTCAACTTTATTGTGATAACTTCATGTGTGATTTTATTCAGTGAGGAGCAGCTGATTTAAGTGTTGTCATCATGATAACTTAACTAATTATTATACATGTTTATATGTTATTTTTTTCCTTAACCTACAGTAACTGGATGAATTAACATTATTACTATTAACTGGACAAAAGGCTCCCCTAGTCTTCAGCCAATTCTACGATTACATGACCCCAGCATCTGCCACTGTCTTACTCTTTTTTATACTTTATACCTCTCTAGTAGCATGTTGTAATAATTTTACTCCATGTTTCTGGAGCACTTATGACCTGAGCAGCTTATTTCCATTTCAGATGACTAATTGTATATGTTAATTAATGTGATTAACTTCTAACAAATATTAATTTTCTGTTACAGCCTTTCAGCAACCAACAGAACATGTATCCAAATTACCAAGGAGCTCCTCCTGCGGGCACTCAACAGCAGTATTGGCAGGCTCCGCAGCCGCAGTACAACCAGCAGTATGGTCAGATATACCAGCAGGACTACAGGAACAATGCCAATCAGTTCTATCAGCAGCCCCCACATTTTAATCAAAACTATAACCAAGGCTTTAACCAGCAGAGCTATGAACAACAGGGCTACTACCAGAATCAGCCAGTATCACAACCTTACCCCCAGAGCAAACCTAATTCTGATGCTTGGGAGGATAACTGGGATTGGGGGTGGGATGAATCTTCAAAGCAAGGGCAGAATACTGTTGCTAAAACTGCTTCACTTCAACCGGCACAGCCTCAGCAACAAGTATTCAACAATGCTAATGTGATTGAGGAAAGCTTTGCCTCAACTGACACTTGGAATTGGGCGATGGAAGATAAGAAGGATGGTAGCGAGCTTTCAGTTACACCCAAGCAGGAGATTACCAAACTGGCCGATAATCCCCAACAAAACAGCACTAATAATGAACCTCCTACTCAGAGGAATGTTAGCAACCCCCCACCTCCAAATCCTACTGAAGATGTAAGAACCTTGAATGACAGGGATGTAGTCAAAGAACGATTACCAAATTTAGCACTTGGAAAGAGATTCCATTTAGATAATCTAACACCTCAGTGGTCAATAGAATCACAGATGTCACAGGAGTCCAGTGATGGGCCACAGACTCATTCTGAAAGCACTTATAGGAGTGACAATCAATCCAGGAATTCAAATAAAAGTAGTCCTGGTTTGAACACTGACAACTCAAACTTTAATTATTCTCAATCAGGTTTGGATGAATACCCTCCAAGTAGTGAATGGTCAAGACAGTCAAATGATGAACTCACATTAGTAGACAATAGTCAGAGCAGTAGACGTGAGAGTCATGATGAATTATCAAGTTCCATGCAGGACATGAGCATAGCTAAAGTGGAAAATCCAAAGCCTAATACTTCTCACACAAGCAGTGATTTAGAAACCAGAAATTTACAAGAAATTGTGGGTGTTAATGTGCCACCACCATCGATTTCCCCTGGAAACTTCCCACCACCAGTTTCTTCAGTTTTGCCTCCACCAGCAACATTGTCATCTTCACAAATGCCTCCTATAGCATCTGCAACAAGTCTACCCCCACCACCTTCTTTAGTAATGTTGCCCCCTCCAACAAACTTCCCTCCATCGTCATCTAGTACAAACCCATTTAAGCAATCAGGACCATTTTCTCACAAGAAGGTTGTAACATCCAGTCCATCAATGCAATCTTTTCCTCAATCAATATCTAGCACAAACTTGGCATCTCCTGGTGCTGTAAATAAGATCTCCCAGCATAGAGTAACAGTTGGATTCGGAGCTAATCTGGAGACAACTCCTGATAATTCTGAGAGGCCAGATCAACCACAAATGTCTCCTTTTAGATCAATGCCTGTAACTCAACAGGTGCCTGACAATTTGGAAGTAGCACCTCAGAATGATAGAAATGAATACCTTCAAACAGCCCATTTATCTAGTGGGGATTTTGGTGAAAATACCGATTTCAGTCGCAACGCTCTGCCGCCTGGACTACGTAGAATGGTAGTTGGTCAGCATGAATCAGAATATACTCAAAACTTGAACATGTCTGGTGATGAGCCTCCTCCGGGATTCGCCAGGATGGTACCAGGGCAGCAGACTGAGAATGATAATAGCTATAATCAGCCAAGTGAAAACTACAGGGACCGTCACATCGATGGGCATCCCATGGATGGCAGTGGGCGGCCTTACAGGCAAGCAGATGGCCAAATAACGCCCGACAATTACTCTCAGTCTACTCCTGGTAGAGGTCAGGAACGAAGGCCAATTGGATTGGACAGAATGGTGCCTGGAGAACCTAGTAATGATGAATATTCACAATATCAGGGATCAAATTTTGGTGGCACAAATGATCAGAGAGTTGTAATGGGCGTTGATCACGACTATTCGATACAGACTGACGCTGGACCTTCAGATATAAGGGAGCAGAATGTAGATGGTTCTGATTATTCAGAACAAACACCTAGAAACCCTTCTCGGAATATAATTGGCGCCCAGGAGACCAGAAATGAAGTAACCCAAGATTTCAGCCCTGGCGATGAACAACAGAGGGAAGTTATAATGGAAGGTGAAAACCTACAGGACCTGAGTAATATATCGTCCACTGAGCTGGCATTTTCAAGAGAGCAGACATTAGATGGTGCTGATATGACAATCACAGATATAGGGACTGATAGAAGGACCGATATTTCAGATTCTATAGACCATCCGGCGACTAGTTCTCGAAGGCAATCTTTAAACCGTGTTAATACTTCAGGAGAGGAATCTGATAGAGATAGAGCGTTCAAATCTTCTCCTAGAAGAGATAGAGATAAGCATAAGTCTGTCAGAGATCGTGATAGGGACAGAGATAAAGAGGGAAGGTACTCTAGAGGTGATCGAACATATGAGAGAGATCCAGAGAGAAGATCGGGTAGGGACGATAGGCGTTCAGAGAAAGACAGGCGAGACAGGGATCGTGATAGGCGGGACAGAGGCGAAAGTCCAGAGTCACGCCGACACCGACGCAGTACACGCAGTCATAGGTACGAGACTGAAGACACTGATTATTACAGCGATCGAGAGAGGGAACGTAGGTAAGTACGTTTTTAACTATGCCTCCTAAACAGTAACCATTATAGCTTTCAAATGTGGGCAATAAATTTGTTTCTAGTGGCCGTATGGGAACGGCAGAGTGTACTGCATCCAACCTGTCCTTTTCCGTGGGTGTCATAGCAGGCGACCAAGGGATCCTGCGCATAATAGCATAGGCCAGCGATGGGCCGCAGAATCATTGACGAAGAACTCCCAAAACTTTCATGTTTTGTTTTGAAATTGACTTTTTGTTGATTGACCAATCTCTTAACAAACATGACTGAGCAGTTGTTATCTATCTTACATGAAATTCTTTTTTATTTGTAAATTAACTGTCTTTCCAGACGGTACAGAGAAGGCTCGTACGCGTCGAAGCCGCCGCGCCCGGACGACAAGCGTCGCCACGACGAGCGAGACCGCAACCGACGGTACAACACGATTGAACGAGACCGACGATACGACGACGAACGCGACGGCGGCAGCCGCCGGGACAGGAGAGAGAAATACGGCAGATACAGGGACATTGACCCCAGCAGGAAGTACGGAAACCTTCGCCTGGAGGACGAGGAGAGGAGAAGGGGTGAGTACATATTGAATTTTTGGAAGGAAAGGTTACTGGCAAATTTAATTTTAATCCAGCTCGCGTCCTAATTGATACGAGGCTGTTTTTTATGATTAATGGGTAACATGCTGCCTTTGAAGTTAGACTACTTGCATTTGTAATTATGACTGTGATCTTACAAGAACACACAGCCGCATGACGACTGTAACAATACCAGTATGGGCAGGTCTTGCTGCGTCCACATTTTCGGTTTCAAGGAGTGTTACGGTCGTCAAATCAAATACGCTTTATTGTTTAAATAACGAAGGTACATTTAAATATCTTATAGAAACTGGGTGAGGGGAAGCAAGATCAATAATTCTATAATGTATATCTTTATATGACAAATACTGGCAAACTAACATGTACCTGGATGATGTAATTATCACTAACATTAACTCGAAAAATGGAAGTAAGACATTTCGATAGTAGTCAGATCCGTGAAATACGTAATTAACATATGGACATAATTGTATTCCTGTTATGATGCGCAGCTTGAAATTCTTATAGCCCTATAAAAAACCGAACTACATGAGCATACATATATTCGTACAGTGAAGGAGGAAACCTTACCATCTCAGATATAAAGAAAGGCTGAAGAAACACCCTAATGAGTTGGCAACGCATCTTTTTGCTTTGAACAAATAAGACTAGCAGAGGCTTAACGGAGCCTGCTTTAAATAAGGACATATAATCTGATTAAAATGGCAGAAGAAAGACAGGGAAAAAAAATTGTTGGCTCACATTCATAATTTATCTTTCCAGTTGTGACATTCTCGGGCGATGCTAAATCTAGCATTAGTAAAACAGAAGGTACTAGTCAATTGATTGTGCTGTGCAGTGTACCGCGCACACGCCACGTGTATATATTGCATGACACACAGTGTATTGGAGTGACATAACAAGTTGCAACCCTTATGTTCACTGGCATTAAAGTGTACAATGCAGACTCGCTTCTCTTTGTAACCGCAATCATGTTTGACCTTAAATAATCAGAATTAATTGTGGATTTACTTTCAGCATTTATTCATTGCGTTTGTTTATAAAATTATTTTTTCGAGTGAGTTGCTTGTTTAATGGTTTTACGTGTGTATATCTTGAAGGCAAATGATAGGATGAAAAGTGCTTAGGTTTTAACAATCTAAGTATTATGAAAAATTGGTAAAATTTCTCTTATCTTCAATTTTAATTACATTGTTTGTTAATTGTTGTATCAAAGGTTAAAGACACGTCTTCAACATCTGCAATTTGTATGTTTTGTGGTTTGGTGTGTAATAAATAACATCAGTATATTGTCTAAATGTCAATGATTGTGCACAAGTGAAGGGAAGTGTAAATATAAATCTATAGGGCACCTGCCACCTTACAGAATATTAATGAAAGCGTGAATAATTTCAATCAATCTCAGTCCATATCCACCCACCCAATAGTTTACTGAGTTTTTAATACATTCGAAACTGGCCGAAATGTCGCTCGAATAGGCTGACGTTTGGCAATAGTAGCAATAAAGAAGAAGAGGCTTGACTGAAGAACCAATTGAAAAGATGTGTTGTTGCGGAGTTTCTTGTCGCTTCTTCTCCCTAACCATAACACCTTGCGAAGCGATGTAGTTTAAAAAAAAATAACATGTTGACTTTCAATGACTGATATTTTTGTATCCTACATTGAATAAAATATTATTGATTGATATTGAGGACTGTCTCGACGAGTTAATGTTACAGCTCATGTCTGTCGTATAAACAAAGCTAATAAGCCATTTAAGGGCCAATGTATACGCATTTATAATAAGGATCCAGGAGACATATATTTATAAAAGGCTATTATAAAATTTCTGACTATTTGGATTATTGCATAGGCTCCTCGGCGATATTGAGTCATTTCAAAATCAATGTCCAACCATTGAGTTTCTTGTTCGTTTTTCTCTGGCGAGTCAGCTTTGTGAATGAGCAGTAATTCATCAACAACCTTACTCATCTCCACTGTTGGGGCACACAATTTCTGTCTACTGATTAGTTAAGACACGTAGATTTCTAACTGTAATACGTCTTTAAAGTTCATTGCTATCAAAGTCCGAACAAATTTTCCCATCTATTTAATTTATTACTGTATTGAGTTGAGATACGGGAACCCATAATCCACCACAGTGATCTTATCTATTACTTGTCACTGATGTTGAAGATATCTATGTAGCTGTCAATGTTTATCTCTTCAATATAATGAATGTCTCGATTAAGTGTTTTGCATTTTTCACAATGTTTTGTATAATTGTATGCGAGCTCAGCCCTAACATAATGATCGTACCAATTTGTCACTCAATTAACTATGTTATCAATAAAGTTGTGTTAACAAATAATTACTTCATTAGTTTGACAATGACTGTTAAATATTGACACGTTCCAAGTTCGATTTCGATTTATTTGCTTAACTTTATATTATCTACCATTGTCCTCAATAAGGAGACTTAATTTATTAGAAGCGACTGGTTGCCCGTTTTATAGATGACTATAAATTGGGAGAAGATCAAGATCAAAGTTCTATCAAATATAAATCAATCTTCATACACCCAAAGTTACTATGAAATGTGTATATTGTAGGTTTCATATACTGTACGTAAAGCAATCTACATAATGGTCAGACAACATTTTTATTCTAATACTGATGGGTAGCCTATCCGTCTACAAAAAATCAGGCACTTGAAGATCATAGTTCAAAAATTACGTATTGTTACTGGACTATATGTAAATATAGGTAGTTTAATCCATTAGTTTGTCCGCCTTATTGTTATGTAACATATCTGGGCAGCATGCCACCTGATAGGTGATTACTTATATAGGTATATTATATTATATATTATTTATAGGTATAGGCCTAAAGCAATATATATCAAAAAAAAAGAAAAGAAAAATGATCCTGTGGGTTTCCTGCGCCGCTTCTTTTCCCACAGATGATAACCCTTTCCGAAGCGGTACTAGCTTGGACATACTGACTGACCGAAAGATGCTCTATTTTTATTTCCAATAGATTTAAATTGACATTCAACAAATGATATCATGTATCTTACATTGAAATAAATTGTTGAAGTTTTTTTTTTTGCAATTTCCAGAATGGTTAGACAACATTTTTATTCTATTACTGGTGGGTACTCTATCCTTCTACAAAAATTCAGGATTTTATAATTAAAAAAGTTAGACTTTTAATTATTTATTATTATTTTTTTTTTTTTTAATATTTCGGTCACTTACACCAATCATCTAGTTCCAAAGTAAGCAAAGCTTGTACTGTGGATACTTGATAACGGATAAACATACATAAATATTTACATAAACATCCATGACTCGGGAATAAATGTTCGGATTCATCACACAAACAATTACCCCTCGCGGGACTCGAACCCGCAACCGTTGGTTTCGCTGACAGGGTCACTATCCACTACAACAATCGGTCGTCTAAATTACGTATCTTTACTGGACTGTAATACGAAATTTAGCGATCGAACGCTATTTTTTTTTTACGTGGTAAAGCTGCTCACGTCAACGGAGCCCGTGTGATATAACCGTGTGCCGTCCGCAGGCGACCCGTCGTCGTCCCCGTCGCGACCCGGGTCGCGCGAGGCGGGCCAGGCGGGCCAGGCGGGCCAGGCGGGCCAGGCGGGCCAGGCGGGCCAGGCGGGCCAGGCGGGCCAGGCGGGCCAGGCGGGCCAGGCGGGCGAGGCGGGCGGCACGGACGACGACGGCCGCGCCCCGCTGCCGCTGGGGCCCGACGGCCGGCGGCCCGCCCGCTCCGAGCGCCGCTCGCGACACACTCGCGCCGAACCTTACTACGATGGTGAGTATGTCACGTCACCTTGCGGACCCCAATCGACTCTGACAATATTTCCGCCGTTAAAATGTAAACGGATCAGCACTTCACCTGAATCACACCCGATGTTATGTGAAAATGAGGCCGAAGGTGGATGCGTATGCAACAATACATTAACATTGCTTTTGGGTACAGACTTAGATATGATTGTGGTAGCTAGCCGGGCGGACATTTTTCAAATGCCCTCCCATCAACCAAACCGAATACTAAACGTGTACCCTGCAGGGGATCGAATCCGCGACCTCCTATTCGTGAACCCTATGTTGGTTACATTGAGCCACGCAGGCGGTTGATAAATTTACTTTTGAATTATTTGTCGATGAACTCTGGCATACTACAAAGTTTCATTGATGGGGAATTAACGTATACCTCCACCTCCTCGTTGATTGGACTACCGAGTAAGCTGTAATGTGAAGCGGCACGTACTTCTCGCAGTTTAGTGAAACTGGATGAAAATCCATTACCGTACTTTTTTAAGTTTTGGACTAACGAAGCCAACCCCGAAAACTGATTAGGAAGCATGTAGGCACTTGTGTAAAGACAATCGAATTAAGACCAATTGCTTGCTGCGACCGGCTTGTACTAAAGTTGGGTTATAAAAAACATTGGCAAAATCTCATTATATAACGGCTCGCAGCTGGTTGGATGATAGTAAGTCGTGAACAGGTAAAAAAATTAATAGTAAAACAGTTTGCTCCCACAAATTACAAATTCATCGACCTCATTGTTATACGGGGGACATTACAGATGGTAGTTAGTGTGTTTGTGGGAGACAGGAGATCAAACTGGCATTTCATTATGCTGTGGGGTCATAATTGGAACATTTGCCACTGTCTACTGGGCGCAGATTTGTCTATTGTAGCAAAGCTCCTGTGATCGTTGGTATCATTTGATATGATTTAATGTTCCGTTGAATTATATCCGTAGAATTCTCGTTACGCTGGCCCAAACGGACGTCCCGTGACGTTGTCATATCTGCAAACATTGACGTTGGTTGGCTGTGAATCGCCAGCAGTTCACAGGCAACCGGCTAAGAGAAATCCACCTGTGAACAGATTACGGCACGGGCGGCTACAGCGACCCGTACGCGCTCCAGCGCCAGCAGTACCAGTACTACGAGCACCTGCGCCTCACCAACCCCGCGGCCTACATGCAGGTGTACAAGCAGCTGATGGCGGGCCGCGCGCCGCCGCTGCCTCACGACTACCGCGCGCAGATGCAGCACGCGCTCTACGGAGAAGGTAACACCTGCAGCGGCTGCAGCACCTGCCCTCACCGACCCCGCGGCCTACATGCAGGTGTACAAGCAGCTGATGGCGGGCCGCGCGCCGCCGCTGCCTCACGACTACCGCGCGCAGATGCAGCACGCGCTCTACGGAGAAGGTAACACCTGCAGCGGCTGCAGCACCTGCCCTCACCGACCCCGCGGCCTACATGCAGGTGTACAAGCAGCTGATGGCGGGCCGCGCGCCGCCGCTGCCTCACGACTACCGCGCGCAGATGCAGCACGCGCTCTACGGAGAAGGTAACACCTGCAGCGGCTGCAGCGGCTGCAGCACCTGCCCTCACCGACCCCGCGGCCTACATGCAGGTGTACAAGCAGCTGATGGCGGGCCGCGCGCCGCCGCTGCCTCACGACTACCGCGCGCAGATGCAGCACGCGCTCTACGGAGAAGGTAACACCTGCAGCGGCTGCAGCGGCTGCAGCACCTGCCCTCACCGACCCCGCGGCCTACATGCAGGTGTACAAGCAGCTGATGGCGGGCCGCGCGCCGCCGCTGCCTCACGACTACCGCGCGCAGATGCAGCACGCGCTCTACGGAGAAGGTAACACCTGCAGCGGCTGCAGCGGCTGCAGCACCTGCCCTCACCGACCCCGCGGCCTACATGCAGGTGTACAAGCAGCTGATGGCGGGCCGCGCGCCGCCGCTGCCTCACGACTACCGCGCGCAGATGCAGCACGCGCTCTACGGAGAAGGTAACACCTGCAGCGGCTGCAGCGGCTGCAGCACCTGCCCTCACCGACCCCGCGGCCTACATGCAGGTGTACAAGCAGCTGATGGCGGGCCGCGCGCCGCCGCTGCCTCACGACTACCGCGCGCAGATGCAGCACGCGCTCTACGGAGAAGGTAACACCTGCAGCGGCTGCAGCGGCTGCAGCACCTGCCCTCACCGACCCCGCGGCCTACATGCAGGTGTACAAGCAGCTGATGGCGGGCCGCGCGCCGCCGCTGCCTCACGACTACCGCGCGCAGATGCAGCACGCGCTCTACGGAGAAGGTAACACCTGCAGCGGCTGCAGCGGCTGCAGCACCTGCCCTCACCGACCCCGCGGCCTACATGCAGGTGTACAAGCAGCTGATGGCGGGCCGCGCGCCGCCGCTGCCTCACGACTACCGCGCGCAGATGCAGCACGCGCTCTACGGAGAAGGTAACACCTGCAGCGGCTGCAGCGGCTGCAGCACCTGCCCTCACCGACCCCGCGTTATGCTCGCAATACTCTTTCAGATAACTGCCAACAGTCAGATGCATTCGTCAAATTCCACATTATTGCGTACGAATAGATGAGAGTTACAGCTCGAGTGAGACACGAGTGTAGTACGAGTGAACGGGCCCATTTTTATGCCCTTATCCTTCAAAACTCGGGAGTTGACTTTCGCAACGGACCGGTAGATCTCAATCCCCACCCGATGTTCTTTTTAAGCACACCCATTGTGTGACAGACCCTCTTAACTGATACACGTGTGTTGCCCCGGGCAGGGTACGGGTCGCTGGGCTACGAGGAGCGCGCCAGCGTGCACTCGGGCCGCTCCAGCGCCAACGGCCACAAGGGGCACGACACGTGAGTGCTCCCCCCACCCCCCACCCCCGCACCCCCCACCCTCACCACACGCTGCACTCTCTTACACTACCGCTATATGTATTACACGACATGTTTGGTGTACTCTGGCTACTATATTAAAAGGTCGCGTAACACAGATGTTTATATGTTTTATTTATTATTAGGAGCCCATACTGTCCCACTGCTGGGCAAAGGCCTCCCTCTCTCTCTCTCCACGGCTCTCTGTCCCGAGCCCTGTTTGTTCTTTACGTAGTTAATAAAATATCTTTGCACATACACACAGCGCCATCTAGTTCCACACTAAGCAACTGGGCATGTATTATGGATACCAGATGGTTGATTAACTACACAAATACATTTTAATTTGTAAATAAATATATATATTATAATGAAAATCATCCATAACTCGGGTACACATATTCGTGTTCATCATACAAACATATGCCCCTAGCGGGATTTGAACCCGCAACCTATTGTTATAGCAGTTGGAGTTTTTAACCACTACACCAAACAGGCCGTTAAAACTCGAACGCCGTCAACGAAGGTTGATATTCAACAGAAATACATTTTTTTTTGTATTTATCCACATATATTATATAAATACAAAAGAAAATGTATTTCTATTGAATATCAACCTTCTGGTATCCATGATATAAACCTAGTTGCTTAATGTTGAACTAGATGGCGCTGTATGTATGTGCTGTGCAATGATAAAGGCAAGAAGATGATACACAATACGCTTCTCACTATAATACTCACTCAATAAATGCTCACTACAGTCATTATAAAAAAAATAAAACAGTTAAAAGCTCGAATAACTTGTTTAGAGGGAATAACACGATACCCATTCGAGATAAAAATTCTCTGTGCTTTGGGTGACACCTCAAGAAGTACCCACATAAGGGTACCATACTTTATCTGTTTTAATTTAGATAACAGATGCGTGGTTCGCACTATAACCACAGATTAATAAATACCAACTGACAAAATTCAATTTTTACAATAAATCTCTGTTGAATAAAGTCTCATTTCATTTTGAATATTTTGCGCATTCGCAAGAGGTGTATTTTTAAAGTCTGTTCAAGGAATCTGGCACCAAATTGTATCTAGGATTTCTTGAACAGTTGGGATTCGCAAACACATTCCATACCTTGATATTTTCATAGGGTAACATTGCCTTATATACGAACATAGCTCCAGTGCTTTGCTTTAAGGTATCCGTCCGCCGGTTATCATAAGCGGGAGATATTTAAATTTTGCCTCGCCTTAGGATAGCCAGTGGACGGTCATTTACAATGGAAGCTTTGCTTAACACCGTATCGCCACACTGGGATCCATTGCAAACGTTCAAGTAACGTCCCGGCTATTAAAGCCAAGATTGTCGTAACTTCATTGCAAGAAAATACATGCACATTGTCTCCGTCAAGCGAAAGATGGATGGATTTAAAGTCTCCAAAAAATGTTTGAGATTGATGCTGGAATATTCGTGACCAACACTCAGATCCAATACCACAATTTTAAATTAAAACAATATTTCATTTTTATCAATCAAGTTTTTTTTATGCACAACGGGTTGGCACTTGACCTCAATCACACGTGATGTTAAGTGAAGATGAGGCCGAAGGTCGAATCGTACTGCCGCGGAAACCCAAATATTTGGGATACAAACAAAAGTACACTTTATTGCACAACAATTTTGCAATACACTTCATAAATATAGCTTCAATAAAAATATTATTGTACAACCAGACGGTCTTATCGCTATTAAGCGATATCTACCATACAACCTCATTTTTATTTTACTTTTATCCCAACTAATATTATAAATATGAAAGTTTGTGTGTGTGTGTGTGTGTGTGCGTATGTATGTTACCACTTCACGCCAAAACGGCTGGATGGATGTGTACGTAATTTGGTTGGTAGACAGATTAGGAGCTGTATTAAAATGTAGGCAATTTTTTTGCTGATTCGATTTTGAATAAATGACCCTCGCGAACAACGGGGAACAGCTAATTGTATCATATTAACGATACTTCATCGTTCATCGAACGTTTTTAAGTGCGTTTTGAGGCATGTACTAACTTCGGGTTTCAAGGAATTAAATGAAAGTGACTGGACTAAAATATTACGTCAAACGCGTTGTGTTCTCGTAATTACTAGTTTAAATTAAATTCTAAGCTTGTGGCACGAAGTCGATACTAACAGTCCATTTTGTAACAAGTTGCATACCCACCCACCATCTTTCACTCGACACGTCATTGTAAAGCACGTTCCATTTGAGTGCCCGGGGACGCTATGTGAGTGTGTAGTGCGGTGTGACGATAAGCGGTAACGGTGGCGCGGTAGGTACTTCGTGAGGAGCGGCGGCAGCGGGCCGGCCGGGTACCGCCTCGACACCAGCTCGCTCCGAGACGCGCCCTCGCTCCGCACTGACATCTCGGACAGGTATCGAACTTCCATCCACATACCAATGTATGATACGTTCATAATTTAGTTTTCACACAATGTAAATATTTAAGGTATACTTTCGATATTTTAGTAATAACAGTGGAAGGTTGTAAAGTCTACTTTGCGTTAATGAAATGGGTGTAAATTTATAAGATAATGCTGGGGATTATTTCGTCATTTTTGTGTTTCAAAATGTCGATTTTATTTTAAAACATACCATTTTTATTACTGAAAATGCAGGAAATATCGCTTTTTCATGTGGTTGATAACAGTTTGTATGGAAACTGGTCACTATCGTTTATCCTTAAGTCTCAGAATCCCATGACGAATATTTCAGTATGAGAAAAAGTTATGAAGAATTACAATCCTGCATAAAACATAGTGGCTGAATGGTTCCGAAATGAGAATACATGAAACTAAGGGATGTAAGTAATAATGTTATAGCTCAAAACATGAATTGAGTTATTTGGTTCAAAAGAAAAAAAATATAAAACTTGCGTGTAAAATAAAATGATTACCTAAATGTATTCTACACGTAATGGTATTTTGGTTTTCACCTTAATATTGTTATTTGAAACGATGTTATAAAACTATTTTCATTAAAAGATATATATACTTTAAGGTTAGTTATGTTTTTTTTTTAATATGATTTTCAGGATACAAGCAGTCTTAAACAAATGATATTTCAATTATGCCTTACAAAAACACCTAAAGATCCATTTATTAAATGCAAAACTTTAGAATATGGAAAAACTTACAACCGACAATTGCAATCGCAAAAATCCAATGATATTTGCTTATACAATAATTAAATAATCTACACAAAAATTAGTTTAATTACTTACTACCTTAAATAATTGTAATTTGCTGAATTCCGCTAACATTTTTATATTCGGAACAGCGTCAACTCATAACGGAATCCGCGCTCAAAATTCTGAGCCTTAAACGTAGTCTTAAACGTAGAAGCCTGTGCCTAAAGTGAAGCGATCGAACGAAGTCTACTTCAGTACCGATTTAATACTCCTGCCTGCCACGTTGGTACTCGGTGTTTCCATATCCATTGACTATGCTCGACCACGCGGCGGTTATTTACGCTGTGATTAAGAAGCAATGGAGTCGGCCACACCTACCGCCTCCACTGTAGCACATGCTTATTGTGAACGCACACCGACGAGAAACGACAGGGGTAGTATTCCATCAAAAGACAGAACTTATACAAGTTATTCAAAACTTTTGCATAAATATAACTACGATCTTTTAATCGTAAAGGCTTAAGTTTCGGATAAACAGGTTTTTGTATCTTCTGAAAGTAAATATTTGATCGAGAACTGACCAACAACACCGCTTTGGTTCTTTTTCTTTTTATGGAAACGCACGCAGTGGCCTGTCAATGCAATATATTTTAAATTTTGCAGAATGGAGTATGATCTGAGATTTTGTGCAATCGGTTTTTTTCACTTGTACTTAGTGGGTCGTCCATGTAGATTAAAGCTCGCACTCATAATCGGTTCATTCGCACCTTTATTTCATTGGTCCATTGCACTAGTAAAGCATGGTGTTTCCAACTTAAGTCACATTAACTATACTAGCATCAGATTCGCAATCCTGGATAGTTATACTTGATACTTATCGTCACATGAAATTTGCATCAAACCTTAAACTAGATCGAATAACCTTAGGTGCTTGAAGAACTTATCAGTGTTGTATTGTAGGGATCTGAACACGGATGCATCGCTCAACCTTCACCTTGAGGAGTCCACGGTGCGCTCCGAACGCATGACACCGTTCAAATTCTCGACTGCTCATATAAAGGTAATTCATTTATTTATTATTACAATACTATTTACTTGCAACTTCATTCGCTTGGAATTTATTTATATGTAATTTCAATTATATGTTTAATTGTTTTTATAAAAGATTTCCAGGACATAAATTACCTGTGTACCAAATTTTATTCATCAGTTTCGCCTTGATTAAGCTGCTGCTTAATCACAAACAAACATCTCAATTTTTAATGGGCATTTTGGCAAAGTATTTTTGCATTGATTTTATGCATTTAATGAGAAAGCTGATCAGCCCCGTCATGGCAATGAATTAGTCTTCCAATAAGATGGTCATGGTCAGGTTTTAACCGACTTCAAAAAAGGAGGACGTTCTCAATTCAATTGTTTTTTTTTGTTGAGTTAAATGCCAGAGCGGTTCCATATAAATTTGGTTAAGATTTGATGATGCATGCTGGAGATAAAGAGAGGAAACCTTAGCCACGTTGCGTCGGTTGTTTTGTTAATTTTCGTAGGTCAGTTGCTGTACTTTATATTTTCAAAAAACAGCTTCAGATGACGAGACGCTCCTTGCAGGTCATTAGAAACCTGCGAGGAGAGTGATCATTCATATCGACCCTACAGTCTAGGTCGTAATGAATCGTCCAATGCACATATTAAGCTGCCCGTCCACATCAGACTTTTCGTAGATCCGATTTCCTCGCTGACTGTTTTGTTGCGCGTGTTCGTTTCAACATAGCAGTCCGTAGGTTGAAAAAATCGTCCGCGATAGTCTGTGGCCTAATGCCTGTGTGGTGTGTGGTGTGACTGGTGCGGTGTGCGCAGGGCACGATCTCGTCCCGCGACGTGGTGGTGGTGCGGCCGGCGTACCCCGCGGACGGGCTGCCGGCCAGCGTGCACATCCTGTCGCTGGGCGCCGCGCTGGCCGCCGCCGGGGACCCGCGCGCCGCCGAGCTGGCCGCCTACCCCGGCCCGCTCGTCAAAGGTACGTAGTCGTTGTCGTCGGCCCGGCAACATCTCACTGTATATGAAAATTCATTTTTCTCAAACATGCATGGAAATATTGTCATTACTTTCGAAAAGAGAACACGCGAAGTATCTAATTTATGGACAGCGCAAAATGAATCCATTGCAGGAGCGTTTTTTGAATTTGGAACATTACAACGCTCCAGCAATGTTGTATGAAACGGCGTGCTGGGGTTATTATATACTCCGATTGGATCTCTTTTATCATTCTTGGCGTACCTAAATCTCTTTGCTTAGTACAAATTGCATTCACGTGGCTGTATGCGTAAATGCGTTTGCCTTTCGGTACAGATGATAAATAGAAAATCGGCGGCAAAGCTGAAAATTCGTCTTGATTTGTTTGCATTCTTTTGAGAAAAGCACTATATATGCCTCGGCGGAAATGGCAATTGCCTGTCTCGTATTAGTGAAGTCGGCTCGGCCTTCAAACTCTACTCGACCAGCAATTGCCTATTTCCCGGCCTTTGCAATAATGTACTATTAATGCATCTTTGTCTGGGTATAATTTGTTCCCCGCTTCGCCCACACATTGAAGTTATCGGCACGGTGGGGCCGTTGAGGTGCGGCTACAGTATGAGCGGTTGCAGGCGTGACGCACAAGAAGAGCGTGATCGAGTACTGCCAGGCGCGGGTGCGCGGCGCGGCGCGTCACGGCGCGGGTGACGTCATCGGGTACGTGCTGCTCTGGGACCTGCTGGCGCTGCTGCTGCGCCAGAACGGGGTGAGTGCACACCTCACCTGTCCCGCAGACAATGGATAATATTTTAGAAACTTACAAAGATGATCGCGTGGGGATCTCACGGACCCCATTTTCAAAGTCTAATCTGTAAAATTAAACCACTGTACAGCACTTAAAATGAACAATAAGGTAACGTCACGTGTTACAATTTAGAAACTATATTATTTGTAGTCATCAGCACATAGCGTAGTCAAATGATCACTACAAATTTAGAGCATCGTGATTTCATTATAACGTCCATGGATCTTGGACAAAAGATGCGTTTGCCTTTGGAAATTGATGGAGAGGGAAGATTCGGATCTCTCAATTTCCAACATCGCTTCATATGTTTTTGCAATGGTTCAACAAAAATCGTTCCCCCAAAAAAGTCACATAAATGTAACCCCAAGCGCACTCTCGAGACACAACAAAGCAACCTTGGTACACGCATGCAAGTGAATTATGAAGTAATGCGCGTTTTAGGAAGCTACTAGGCGTTTAGAGAAGATAGTTGCAAAATTCGAGGAATGACACAACTTTGAATCTGCTCTGGGTCCAAATAAACCCCGCTCAAGTCGTCTTTTAGTATGGCATCGACTCTTACTTACCTTATAACGAGACTTCTAAGCTTTATTTGTAGCTTTAAAGCAATAATATGTATGCAGATTTGCCTAACAAGCTAATTTCAACCGTATTTATTATGTGGTAAAGAACAGAGATCAAAATCTTTATGCGACTTACATTCTCTTTAAATTGAGGAAATAAGGTAAAATGCAGCATCTGCCTTGTGTAGTTCAATTCTAAATTTTTACTATTTACGCAGGTTGTGGTGGGCACCGACATCGCCGAGCTGCTTATGAAGAACCAACGCGAATATGAACATAAGTGTGCAACTGTGAAGAACGCCGCGCGCAGTGGTGAGTCATGAATATATATTTATTTTTAGTGTCATCTTTAAATCTTACCTAAGTCTGCCGCCAAACAGCAATATTAATAGCATCGTAGTATTCCGGTTGTCATATATAAGATAACCAGCCCCCCAAATAAGATGGGGTTTCCGGATCAGTACGCTTCCACCATCGGTCTCATCTTCACTTAACATCAGGTGTGATCGAGGTTAAATGCTGACCCGTTGTGCATAAAATAAAAAACGAGAAATGCAGTTGAATTTAGCTTGTACGGGAAATCGATCTGCCTACTCCAATCAATGTTAACGAGTTACTAGTATGTTGTACGGTATCTTGCTGTGGGGAAATGCCGCGGATATCAACACAATCTTTGTTTTACAAAAACGAGCCGTTCGCGCAATTTTGTCAATTGAGACCAGGGGGCCTACAATCACCTCTTATAGCAATATTACAGTAATATTACTTTGGAAATTCGTACCCCGACCGCCTTAAAACAAGCTTATTATAATTATTGTTTTGTTAAGCAGTTTTGTGACGTCACCGCTGAATCATTCGCTCAATTCGCACCATCATCGTTGTTTAACGGTCGTTTGACAGCTAGTAATATTGCTCAAACGTCAAATTTTACAATCTTAAAAAAGTTAGTCTCTTGTGATGGTTTTATTATTGTTTTAGTGGTATAAGGATAATAAACCGTTATTTTCGCTTAAAAAAGTAAGTGGATGTGTTTTTCACAATAACTCTATAAATACATTGTGTTCATTGCGTAAACCGATAAGAAATACATTAAATGTGATGTGGTTTTAGATGGCCAATGATTACGAATTATTCGAGTTTCTGGAAGACGATACCGCAGAGGATTTGTCGGAGAAGATGCAACGTCGAAGGCGATTACGTGAAGAATGTAATCCCTTCGATATTGACGAAGCTGAATTTGTTCGACGAGTTCTTTGTCTAGGATGCTTGCTTATTCTATAAATGCACAAAAATCACTAAAACATTAGTTTGTATATACTTACTCTCTAGTCGCCATAATATAAATTCTATAAAACCAGTAAAAAAATAATTTCAAAGAAATAAAAATTTTATACCAAGATTATGAAATTAAGAAAGCGCCGCGCTTATTACTTTGACACAATGTTTCATTTTACGGAACGACACCGGCGGCGGGAGCAGCGTTACTTCACATTTAATTTACGCTTTCTTGCATTACTTCAATGAAAATGTATATTTAAATTTATATATGCATAAATATAAAAAACTTTTATTTCTAATTATGCATTTCAACAATAAAAATATGAACATAAACGACAAAAATCATGCACAATATTTAAATAATGGCGTATACCGGAACGCTATTATTATTCGAGGTGTGAAAGTGATAACGCTATACAAAGGTATAACGTTGTCTCGTTCTTCTGACTGCAAGGAATAGACAAATCATTCGTTCTTTCCCGTCTCTAAGCAGGAGTAAAACAATATTGTTTTGTATTATCGCTAGATGATCGCGGTACGAATTTGAGTAATATTACTTTAACATTGAAACAAAACGTTCCTGAAACATGATGGTTTTTACAATGATCGTTGTAGGCCCCCTGCAGTGTCACTTAGAGACAGATTTAAAGAGTATAATATTCTAACCTTTTCGTCACAGTACATTTTTGAAAATCTAATATATGTCAAAAAAAATATAGCATCATTTAGGAAAAATAGTGATAAAAATGATGTCAATACAAGAAATAAAGATAAACTTGCAGGTCACATAAGTCGCCTCCACAAAGTCAGTAATTCATTCAAAGGGTTATGTATACGCTTTTTCAATAAAGTTCCTGTTGATATACAAAATCTTCCTTTCAATAAATTTAAAGATACTATAAAACAGAAACTTATTAAGAAAGCATATTATAAAATATCAGATTATTTAGATGATAAACAATCATGGACATAACCAGCCCGTTCGCATAACCAGGCTATTTCACAATTAATAATGAAATATTATAATATAAAATAATAATTTTGTAATATAAAAACCTTTTTTTAAAAGAGCGACCTCTCGAGTTTCTTGCTTGTTCTTCTCAGGGGAAAATTGCCTTTTGAACAAGCAGTAGCTTTAAAAATGTAAAATCTGACTATTTTAAGTGTACCCTGTGTACCTACAAAATAAAGCATTTTTTGATTTTGATTTTGTTTCACCTAAGTAAGATGATTTGATAATCTGAACGGTGTCTGTTCGCAATAAGTAGTAATGTGAGTGATGTGTGGTGTGTACCCGCAGACAGTCGGCGCGAGTCCTCGGTGTCGGGGCGTGAGGAGGAGCGCGGACCCTCCCCGCCGCCGCGCTCCGCCTCCGCCGCCGCCTCCGCTACCGCCTCCGTTGCGGACCTCACGTGTGAGTATCCAGCCAATCACCCCCGATGGAAAACGACGGGTGTTATATGTTTCACTGTTGTGTGTTCAGTCTGTGTATTGTATCATAAACTTTCGGGAGTTTTCGATTTTTTTTTTATAATTTAAGATTCTTCTTTTCGAGTCGATAAGTTTAAAATTTTATTGGACCTAAACTTAGCCACTCTATCAGCACTCTGAAGCGTCGAAACGTCCATCGATGAACTGCTATTGGTATTTTCAGCACAAAATGAGAAGAGTTCCCCGATGCCGGACGAGCGCGCCGCGGTCAACAAGCTCCGTGACTACCTCACATACGGCAACCGGCAGGAGGCGCTTGGTATGATTTAGATGTATTTTAACTCGCCATGTTGTTATATCTAACTATATGTTATTCTATGTGTAAGATTCATGCATGCATGTAAGAAAGAATGTGCAATTTATTAAGGAAAAATAGTGAAATACACAATGGAAATACAAGATATAAAAATAAATTTGGTAAATAGCAGTCGCTTACAGTAAGTCATTCAAGAGACAACGTATACGCTTTTATAATAAGGTTCTGGTAGACATTAAAAATTCACCACTAAACGGAAACTATGTGCCAAAGGCTACTATAAAATTTCTGACTATCTAGATGATAAGAATGCGTGGACATGAACCGCTCGGCGATATCCAGTACACTGTATTCTTATTTTTCTTTGTCGAACCATAAATTGTATAAATACTTATTTAAAAAGAGCAACGCCTGAGTTTCTTGCTCGTTCTTCTCTGGGGAGTCTGTCTAGTGAATGAGCGAAGTAATACTTATTTGAATTTGATTAAAATATAATTAATAAAAAAAATTACACCCAAGTAGTGACATGGAACTGTCTCATTCATGAGATGGTGCAAACAGTGATATTAATAATTATTCTTTTTATCATTTCTAAAGTAGTGAATTATCATTTACAAGCTATTTCGGCTAACATCCTAACCAGTATCATCACGAGGATTCTGAAAATGCATATTACATGTGTCCTCGGCTTCGACAGAACTGTGTGGTATATTGATAACCTCGCCTTATTTCGGTGTTTAACCGTAGCGTAATGGTTTACTGCAACATAAACGCATATCGCTTAGACAGCGCCGATTATATATAGGCTTGTCATTAATTAAAGGACCTTGTTCGGCAACATCACAATAGACAACTAGTCTTATTTACGGAACCCTCCGTCCTGGATAAAAATGTAAGACACTATATAGATGTGTAGAGAGCTTCTACATCACATAGGCATTTACATCTTTCTAGTTAGCTTTTTGCACAGTCGGGGTTTTAAATGACGTGTTATTGATTCGTTCCAGAGTGGGCGATGAGCAGCAACCTGTGGGGCCACGCTCTGCAGCTGTCCCTGCACTGCGACCGCCGCGCCCGCGCCGCCGTCTGCGCGCGCTTCCTCGCCTCCCTCCCCCGCGCCGACCCGCTGCACTCCCTCTACGCGCACCTGCAGGGGCAGCAGCCCCCCGCCGTCACCGTATGTACCGCCCCCGCCCCCTCGCCTCCCTCCCCCGCGCCGACCCGCTGCACTCCCTCTACGCGCACCTGCAGGGGCAGCAGCCCCCCGCCGTCACCGTATGTACCGCCCCCGCCCCCTCGCCTCCCTCCCCCGCGCCGACCCGCTGCACTCCCTCTACGCGCACCTGCAGGGGCAGCAGCCCCCCGCCGTCACCGTATGTACCGCCCCCGCCCCCTCGCCTCCCTCCCCCGCGCCGACCCGCTGCACTCCCTCTACGCGCACCTGCAGGGGCAGCAGCCCCCCGCCGTCACCGTATGTACCGCCCCCGCCCCCTCGCCTCCCTCCCCCGCGCCGACCCGCTGCACTCCCTCTACGCGCACCTGCAGGGGCAGCAGCCCCCCGCCGTCACCGTATGTACCGCCCCCGCCCCCTCGCCTCCCTCCCCCGCGCCGACCCGCTGCACTCCCTCTACGCGCACCTGCAGGGGCAGCAGCCCCCCGCCGTCACCGTATGTACCGCCCCCGCCCCCTCGCCTCCCTCCCCCGCGCCGACCCGCTGCACTCCCTCTACGCGCACCTGCAGGGGCAGCAGCCCCCCGCCGTCACCGTATGTACCGCCCCCGCCCCCTCGCCTCCCTCCCCCGCGCCGACCCGCTGCACTCCCTCTACGCGCACCTGCAGGGGCAGCAGCCCCCCGCCGTCACCGTATGTACCGCCCCCGCCCCCTCGCCTCCCTCCCCCGCGCCGACCCGCTGCACTCCCTCTACGCGCACCTGCAGGGGCAGCAGCCCCCCGCCGTCACCGTATGTACCGCCCCCGCTCCCTCGCCTCCCTCCCCCGCGCCGACCCGCTGCACTCCCTCTACGCGCACCTGCAGGGGCAGCAGCCCCCCGCCGTCACCGTATGTACCGCCCCCGCTCCCTCGCCTCCCTCCCCCGCGCCGACCCGCTGCACTCCCTCTACGCGCACCTGCAGGGGCAGCAGCCCCCCGCCGTCACCGTATGTACCGCCCCCGCCCCCTCGCCTCCCTCCCCCGCGCCGACCCGCTGCACTCCCTCTACGCGCACCTGCAGGGGCAGCAGCCCCCCGCCGTCACCGTATGTACCGCCCCCGCTCCCTCGCCTCCCTCCCCCGCGCCGACCCGCTGCACTCCCTCTACGCGCACCTGCAGGGGCAGCAGCCCCCCGCCGTCACCGTATGTACCGCCCCCGCTCCCTCGCCTCCCTCCCCCGCGCCGACCCGCTGCACTCCCTCTACGCGCACCTGCAGGGGCAGCAGCCCCCCGCCGTCACCGTATGTACCGCCCCCGCTCCCTCGCCTCCCTCCCCCGCGCCGACCCGCTGCACTCCCTCTACGCGCACCTGCAGGGGCAGCAGCCCCCCGCCGTCACCGTATGTACCGCCCCCGCTCCCTCGCCTCCCTCCCCCGCGCCGACCCGCTGCACTCCCTCTACCCCGTACCCGTACCGTATGTGCTACACACTCTTACTATCAGATATCCGATCGACGTTTCGGCGCCTTGCTTGTCAAGTTAACATGGGTGGATCTGGATGGAACCTTCTATCTTGTCCTTACTTCTGCGACGCCATCTGTATGGTTGTCAATGTTTTCAAAGACTGGCTTGGTTTCGGATGAAACGGCAAGGGAATGGCATGAATGAGAACATCGTCTATGTAAACTAAAATTGTAAAATGAAGTTTGCAGAATATCTACTAGCTTTGATGTGTTCAAACTTAATTTAATATTATTTGTCTGTACCAATATGAAATTCTATTTACACAAGCTAGCAAGCAAATGAGCACTTATCAAATGCAGTATTTTATCTTAATAGAATTTGCTGATATACTTCAATTATATGTGAAGGCAAAAACAACATCACAATTTTATAAATTAAAGAGTGATTGTGCCGCGATAGTTGCTCAATCGATATACTCATCTAATTTTATTTTGTCTTTATCGAAATAGGATCCATGTAGTGCAAAATAGTTCCGCCTGGAATAATTGTATATTGTATTAGGACACCCTAGAGTGACGAGTTCGTAGCGGTGCCAAAGACCATTGGGTGTCGCAACCGCTCAGTCGCTAGACTGCGCAACTAATTTGTCATACATGAAACAAATATTACATGTTATAAAAAATTCTTTCTGCAGTGCGCAGCTGACGAACGGTGGGGCGACTGGCGGCCCCACGCCGCTATCATACTCTCCAACAATTCCGCCAAACCTGACCAGGACAGACGAATTCTTACACAACTCGGTAAGAAAGCTCAGTATCCTACCAATTAATAAAAGCGATTCATGACGAATTTCAAGCTAACGCTTATTCTTGAGAAAATTTTCAAATTACCTTGATCGATGATATTATTTTGATAGAAGCTGCCACTGATTACTTTCCGTGACTTGCATGTACCCGAAATACAGTGAAAACCTGGCTAAAAACTGCCTGGCTAGCTACCACCATCTTATCTAAATCTGCCGCCAAGCAGCAATGTTAATAGCATTGTTGCGTTCCGGTTGTCAGAGATAAGACAGCCAGTCCCTCAAATGTGTTGGGGTTTCCGGGTCAGTACGCTTCCACTTTCAACCTCATCTTCACTTAACATCAGGTGTGATTGAGGTCAAGTACCAACACGTTGTGCATAAAAAAAAACCTTCAATTTAATTTCACCTAATTAATGGCAATTTAAATCTATGGGAAATAATATTTGGTAGGTGCAGGTTCTCTGACAGTGAATTTCCTCACACTACCACCGTTTCGGAAAGAAACATTCAAGACAACCCGCAGGATCTTCGTTCTCGTTTTCATAATGCGATTTTAGGTAGCAGTACTAGTACATTCTTTATAATAACAAATGAATGTGGCGACAATATCAGGGGACAGCCTGTCGTCCCGCGGGCTGCTGTACTCGGCGCAGTTCTGCTACCTGTCGGGCGGCGTGCAGCTGTCGCGGCACCCGCTGGCGCCGCTGCAGGGCCCGCCGCCGGCGCAGCAGAGCTGCCCGCGCCTGGCGCTGCTGCTGGCCGACCCGCGCGCCACCTCGCTGCATCAGCTGGCCACCAACCACGCGATATTCGCCACCGAGATCTACGAGTACGCGCTGAGCTTGAGTCAGGATTACGTCATCAACGAGTTGCAGGTCAGTCGGACGATTCTGTTGGCGAGTTGGCTGATGGGTGACTCTAGAGGCTTCGTGATGATAAGTCACAGGGCTAACATTTGTGCGATTTAAATATTTGTCGCTGTTATTCAAAAAAACGGCAAACAAACCTAGTTTAGTTAAAATGAGTATTATGTTATTAATTCAAACCAAGATTTAGTTACTTTCGAAACGGACAAAAAATGGTGGCATAAGATAAATAAAAATGATTTTTTGTTATAAATCTGCTATTTTCTTAAGTTTGCCGTATGTCATTCCTTCCCAGAATTCGTTCCTTATTAGCGACACGATCGACTGGTATAATAATACAGGTGTGTTTTTTTTATTCAAAATCAGAGGCTCCTTTGAGTACTTTTTGCAATTCCTCATAGTTTAGGATTTGGCCATCCAGGCTCACTTAAAAAAATCACCCTGTATATGTTTAAACCTATTCAAATCTTCCGGAGTAGTACTGCAGTTCAGTACATTATTTATCTTTAAAAATTTAGTGTCACCTGCATATAAGAACTAACTCCCAGTGTTTAAAGCATACATTGATGGCATTAAAGATTACAAATGGGAGAGGCCCCAGCTGAGATCCTTGAGGCACACCAGAAGGAATCGCCGTCCATGACGAATAATAACTGCTTAGGACAAGCGGTTGAGAACGCTTTTCTATATAAGAGGCAAACCATCTATACAAATTCCGATATAACCCGGTAGAATATAGTTTTTGAAGTAGCATAACATGACTTATACAATCTAATGCTTTGCTAATGTCAACAGTATCAACTCGTGCACCAGAGTAACAAAACCATTTGCTAGCAACAAATTAGAAGTTGTGGACCTATTCTTCCGAAACCCTTGTTGTTGTGGCATGAAATAGGATGACATGTCAGAATAAAGTTGTCGTTACATTTTTGTTACAATACAAATGTGGTCATCGTCGGCAGGTGTACAAGCTGATGCTGGCGTGCCGGCTGGTGGACGCGGGCGACTACGAGCGCGCCCTCGCCTACACCGAGCGCGCCTCCCTCGCCGTCACCCGCGCGCCCCACGCGCACGCGCCCGCGCTCGTCGCGCAGCTCGCCGCGCTCGCCGAGCGGTACGGCCCCCTCCCCCTCCCCCTCCCCCCGCGCCCCGCCCCGCCCACACCGAGCGCGCCTCCCTCGCCGTCACCCGCGCGCCCCACGCGCACGCGCCCGCGCTCGTCGCGCAGCTCGCCGCGCTCGCCGAGCGGTACGGCCCCCTCCCCCTCCCCCTCCCCCCGCGCCCCGCCCCGCCCACACCGAGCGCGCCTCCCTCGCCGTCACCCGCGCGCCCCACGCGCACGCGCCCGCGCTCGTCGCGCAGCTCGCCGCGCTCGCCGAGCGGTACGGCCCCCTCCCCCTCCCCCCGCGCCCCGCCCCGCCCACACCGAGCGCGCCTCCCTCGCCGTCACCCGCGCGCCCCACGCGCACGCGCCCGCGCTCGTCGCGCAGCTCGCCGCGCTCGCCGAGCGGTACGGCCCCCTCCCCCTCCCCCTCCCCCCGCGCCCCGCCCCGCCCACACCGAGCGCGCCTCCCTCGCCGTCACCCGCGCGCCCCACGCGCACGCGCCCGCGCTCGTCGCGCAGCTCGCCGCGCTCGCCGAGCGGTACGGCCCCCTCCCCCTCCCCCTCCCCCCGCGCCCCGCCCCGCCCACACCGAGCGCGCCTCCCTCGCCGTCACCCGCGCGCCCCACGCGCACGCGCCCGCGCTCGTCGCGCAGCTCGCCGCGCTCGCCGAGCGGTACGGCCCCCTCCCCCTCCCCCTCCCCCCGCGCCCCGCCCCGCCCACACCGAGCGCGCCTCCCTCGCCGTCACCCGCGCGCCCCACGCGCACGCGCCCGCGCTCGTCGCGCAGCTCGCCGCGCTCGCCGAGCGGTACGGCCCCCTCCCCCTCCCCCTCCCCCCGCGCCCCGCCCCGCCCACACCGAGCGCGCCTCCCTCGCCGTCACCCGCGCGCCCCACGCGCACGCGCCCGCGCTCGTCGCGCAGCTCGCCGCGCTCGCCGAGCGGTACGGCCCCCTCCCCCCTCCCCCCCTCCCCCCGCCCCGCCCACACCGAGCGCGCCTCCCTCGCCGTCACCCGCGCGCCCCACGCGCACGCGCCCGCGCTCGTCGCGCAGCTCGCCGCGCTCGCCGAGCGGTACGGCCCCCTCCCCCCTCCCCCCCTCCCCCCGCCCCGCCCACACCGAGCGCGCCTCCCTCGCCGTCACCCGCGCGCCCCACGCGCACGCGCCCGCGCTCGTCGCGCAGCTCGCCGCGCTCGCCGAGCGGTACGGCCCCCTCGCCCCGCCCCCCCCCCTCCCCCCGCCCCGCCCACACCCCTCTCGTGACGTAACATCAGAATGATTTGTTAGGCTTTGTACGTCTGCACGAGAGCTCTGCTATTATAACAGCAATGTAACTGTCCCCCCGCAGGCTGCAGCACCACGAGCCGGCGCTGGACGAGGGCGTGGACGAGCCCAGCGACAGCTCCCCGGGCTCGCGCCAGCAGTGGCTGCACGACGTCACGGCGCTCGCGGTGAGGGCACCCGCTGTGTGCTGTGTGCTGTGTGCTGTGTGCTGTGTGGGGCTCCGCCTGCGCATGCGCATTATCAACTACCCACTAACGACACCTCAATAAAAAACCACCCAAGTGCGTGGCGGACTTCGCACATTTGGAGTTCCGTACCAAATGTGGAATATAAGCAGTCTATGCAAGCTACACGTTTGACCAAACCAGACCTCACCAACTTTAACTTTTATCACTTAAATACTGATAATATCCCTTTTTTTATTATTGTATTCTTTATTGCACATAAAAAACATGTTGACAATCAGTCGGAAATATTGTACAAAGGTGAGCTTATCTCTAATAGAGATCTCTTCCAGACAACCTCAGTGGTGGTTAGAGCATTGTGCGGGACGGTGAAGAAAAAGTGCAGTTACGGAAGGACAAATATACTATACATATAGATATAACCGCATCCAATATCCAATCGCATATAACCCGCAGCTCTTTAAAGTCAGGTTAAATAGGCATCTTCTGGGAAAGCTCGTTCCATCGTAGACCTTATCTCGACATTAGTCCAGATTAAGGTCAAGAGCGATCCCATTCTAATTAAAAAAAAATATATATATATATATATAATATAATATGTTATTTACATACATACACTACTAGAATACAGAAATACACTTAGTTATAAAATTACACGTGATTATTAGTAAACTATATAATATAAATAAATAAATATCACATATACAGGGTGTAACGGTTAATGTAGTCATATTTTAAGGGCTTGTTCTACCCATCAATACGAACAACTTTTACTATGGGGGCAACTTCGAAATCGCGAAAAAAAAATCAGCTGTTTCATACATTGCATCGGGAGGTTATTGAAATTTTCTATGGAACAGCTCATTTTTTTTTCGCGATTTCGAAGTTGCCCCCATAGTAAAAGTTGTTCGTATTGATGGGTAGAACAAGCCCTTAAAATATGACTACACTTAACCGTTACAGGGTGTATAAGTACATAATTATATAAATATATATCTTAAATCATGATAGAAGGAAGAAGCACTATCAAGTGCTCTTTTAGCCTCTTCTTGAAAACTTGGACGGAGGGACTCTCTCGGATCTGTGCAGGAAGCTTGTTCCACAACTTGTTGTTTATATTTGATCAATTACAGTTTGTATAAATATTGGTCACTATCGTTTGTCCTTATGAGTAAATATCAGTCACACGCCAACTTCGTTCGCGAATTGTCGTATCAAATGCTGAATTACTTTGTAAAAAAATGCATCACTTACCACAGAGAAGTGACTAAAAACAAGCGAGTATATAATAAACATAATGTGTTACTCGTAAAACCCATATTTCAATCAATATTGTAATTTTTTTCTTACCGACAGGTATAGGTTGTGGCCACAGATTAAAAAATTTTTGGCTGTACTCGGTGGTTTTGGCCCTTTTATTCTCGGCAATCCTATTAGTTATCATGAATTCTTTGAGATGGCGCTGTTTTATCTACTAAAGAAAAAATATTTCTATAAATGAGAACCTCTTATTAGCCGTCAGCTATAATTTTCTGGTGTTGTTGGTGATTTAACATGACTGCTGGTTGTCCTTAAAATAAAAAATAAACATTCCATATACCATGCAGGTTAGAAATGTCATCCCAATATGATTTATCCGCAGTAACATAGATATCCTATTACAATAATAATGGCGATGCATTTGTCACGTATGAGTGTGTGTTTGTATGTATGTGTGTGTGTGTATACAGATGCGCGGGACGGCGCCGCAGCTGCCGCCCGCGCCTGCGCCTACGCAATACGTGTGGGGGGATCAGGTATGTTTATTTGCTTGTATAGCAACACCAACAAAATATATGAAGTAGTAATTTATTAGCAAATTATTTTACGTATACGGTACGTACGGTACGGTACGTAATACGTATATTAAATTGTCCCAGCAAATTCAGTAAGATCTGTGGATCGAGAGATCATAGTTCCGATACTGTGTTGCATGTGGGATAAACCATACAGCGACAGCAGCACAGAGAAAAAATGGTATAAAATTAGCTTAGCTAGACATAATTCAGAACCGACTTATATAATTGCTATCTTATAGAGATATATTAGAGATGTAATTATATTGAATAATTAAGTCTAAAAGAAAAAGGAGTGCTAAGTCTACATTTTTTTAGAAAACCCTATTTCTAATTTGTGCCTTAATAACAATTAATTAGGCAGACTTTTGTTAAACACAGTTAACTTTATTAATGGATAAAAAACTAAGCATATTATAGTTAGCCATGCATGTGTCGTGTACGTGTTTCAGCTGAAAATGTCGTCGAGCTGCATTGCTTAAGAAATAAAAATGACAACAAATTTTTTGTAACTATAATTACCATAAATGTTTTGAATTTAAAGATATACCTATCGATTGAGCATTTTTTTTTTAAAGAAACACATTTTTCAAATTTAACTTATTTAAATATATCAAATATATATAAATCAAATAAACTTGCGTTTCTTACAAATGTTTAATTTATAGCAATAGTTACTACATTTACAACACTTTATTAAATGTTTCAAGAAAATCGCGGTTATTCGTTTTTCCGAGATCAAACCGTATTTTCCCTGGGCTATACTGCGAAGGCGACCTTTGTAGCTAGCTTATTGTTACTGCCTTAGATGTTAGGTTGAACATGTCGCAGTATCGAACTACGACCTTTCGAACTACAGATAGCACGTTTGTATTTCAATGTATACGGACTCCATGATTACGTACTATCAGTATAGCTGATCAGTCACATTTGTATGGGGATTGGGGGGGAGTCTAAATTTTTTTCTGAACCATGGGAATGTGTTTAAATGTGACGTTGTCAACTCTAACTGTAAATGTATCCAATTAATTTTGTGCTTTTAATTTTTATTTTCATTTTTGATTTAAATGAGATGAAGTTAGATCTTGTTGCGACTAAGATACATCTGTCTTTCTATGTAATATATGACCACTGTTATTTCTAGATGCCTAAAATATCCTTCTAAGTACCACATTTACAATGCATAACCTAACGACATTTATCCCGAATGAGGTGGTCAGAAATATCCCAAACATGAATGTACGGTGTGTTCCAACAATGAATCAATCAAGCACACTTTATTGCACAAAAATTTAACAACCAGGCGGTCTTATCGGTATTAAGCTACCATCTTGTGTCATGCACCAATTACAATAGATTATTAACATTCTTCCTCAGCTACAATCTCAGCAGTTATACCAGCCCGCCCCAACCTACCCTGAGCCGGAGGAGACGCCTGACTACAGCCAATACTACCAGCAGGCTGAGCAACAACAGTCGGAACAACAGCTACAACAACAACTGCAACCCGATCAACAACAACAATCCACGCAGCAGTACTATGGTGGAGAGGAGCAGCCGTACGAGTACTGGCAAGGGGATCAGAGCTATGTCTATGGGGAGGTAAGTGCGGAGTTGGAGCCTCGTTCTCACGGAGTTAGTATCTCGCCGACAGTTGCTTGCCCCGCGAGAAATTCTCCTAATTAGAATAGAGTTAGTATAAATTATAATAATAAGTGACAAAGTTGACATTTAAATTGACACCATTGACTATGTAACAAGTTAACGGTACTCGTTTAGTTTAATGAGCCTCATTGGTAATGTACAGTCGGCAACACAATTATGGTAGCAGGTCTTTATTTATAAATATATGTAGACGAAAGTCTGAAGGGTAATTGTTATTGAAATTTATATGTCACACGATGACATGATAGGTATAAAGGAAAATATAACAAAATACAGTCAAGACCCTCCACACAATATGATAAAAATTAAGCCAGCCTACCTTGTGTTTCCGACAGTAACTACAAGTCCATGAAGTCACAGTTATTCCTTATGAAATTATTATTTTTCTAACATCTTAAGTTAATTTCGAAAAGTCGGTAAACTAAAATATCGAAGTATCGGTTGAAAATTAAATTAGTTTTATATTGTGTGGGTAGAGCTTCATAGGTGGACTGTGAAGGAACTAGTGGCACGACCGTTACCTTAAGCAAGACAAAAATAGTATAAATTTGTAATAATTTTCGCCAGTTACTGACTTTATTTTTATTTTATTTATTTATTTAGGCTCACCAACAGAGTACATAAAATAAAAACAAAATATCCTTAGACATATACACAGCGCCATCTAGTTCCACAGTAAGCAACTATAGGCTTATACTTATTATAATGTCCGTATTCATCACACAAACATGTGCCCCTAGCGGGATTCGAACCCGCAACCTTTTGGTATTGCTAACCACCACACCAAACAGGTCGTACTTTACATATTACAAAATCATTTAAACTAAAAATTATCTGGTATGTACTCCAATTACAGACGAGCACAACACTCAAATGCATGTAGTACGATAACACTATAAAACTGTTGGCATAGAATTTTGAACTATAAAAAAGAATTTTGAAAGTATCTTAAATAAGTTTGGATAAGTTAAATAAATTATTCTTAAAATTTTACGACTAACTACTTATAACTAAGTGTGTGTAAAGGTGATAGGTACATTTACACTGAACACTACAATAAAATAACAATAACAAAAAGCAGATACAGTAGGTGAAATCAATCGTCAGTCGATGGAATCTTCATTATCTTTCGACTAAATATGGGGAGCGAGTCGTGGAATATGTCTATATCAGTATGAACACCACAAATTGAATTATATTCGCTACATATTCTAGTAATATGCGCATATTTGTGCTGGAAGAGGGGCAGGAAAAGACCAGTGAGTGGATATCTGGGAATACGGTAAGGGACACTTAGATTTATGTGCTCTACGATTTTAACCTCTCTGTCCTATAATACAAAAAATCAGAAAAATGTTACGAGTTGTAATATGTAGGTATCCCTATATCCACGATATAATTGGTATTTTTATGGAAAGTACAGATTTATTTCATGTTTTTCTTAAAAAAACGGGTAATTCAATAAATTGTTATGAGAATTGGAAGCTCTATGGCAGGTTCCTAAGCCTGTTCTAATAAAAAACAGTAGTTGGAATTCTATGCCTATACTCCCACCCAAAGAGAAAAAAAATATTTTCGCAAATACAGACTAAATATCATAGCTAACATGACATGGCGTACATTATTGGATGCGGAATTTAATAGAGAACAAGTTCAAACACAGTCCAAAGGAATTGGAACTCTATAATCATTACAATTGAGAGTTGAAAGTCGGGTGTCCGTTGGCACCGATCGGTGTCCGCGAGTGTTGTCGGTATAAAAGTTTTTTTGGCACCGATCGGTGCCAGCGTCCGCCTAAAGGTTAAAAGCCAAACCCTTGATAAGTTTATACAGGAAAGTCTGACCAAGCAGCTTTCTACGAATGTGAAGGGTATTCATTTCGAAATTTCGACTTAATGTAAACTTGACTTGAAGCTTCACAGTGCGATGCGAATGCAGATTAGAATAGCTTATATGACACAATGACTACTCTGGTTTTATATTATTATCGATATCGATTTTTCAAAGTTTCACTTTTATTTTTGTTCGGAGTTTCATTTTAAATATTATATGCAAGTTTGTAATCATAATTTATGACTTAGGAAATAATGACATTGATAAGAGCGCGTGACTTAATAGCTACTTAATGGGTATTTGTCTCTCCTCTACGCTACCTCGTTTCAATTAGTTTTATCTAGAAATTAAACCTAGTGTAAGATCGGGCAACTTGCTTTGTTGCTTTTTAATCGTGTTTAGGTTTGTAATGCAAAAATAACAATGGCACTACATTAGTATATGATGTGTGTTAAAGACAGAGGACTGTTCAGCTAAATTCAGTGATTGTGTACAAGTGAAGGGAAGTGTTAACATATAACTCCTTGATACAGCTTCCGTGGTCCCACATGAAATCCCAAAACGTTCCGCAAGGACCAAATTAATCGATCATTTCGGTCTTACATGAATACATTATCCCCTATTTTGTCTTCGCCCTAGAAAAAGGCAAACAAAAGACTTGGCTGTATAGGTTAAGTATTCATCGCCTGTACAAAAAGTAAAACGCTAGCAAATAAAATGTGTTTAACAAATTACTCAAGAAAATCCAAGAATTTTCAAATTATTTAAAACATCGGTTTTATTCATTATCTTATACAGGCTTAAATCCAAGTCATTCGATACCCAAAAACGTTCTTATTCCTGAGTACTTTGAAGGCTCAAAATTTGCCGAACAACTTTATACATAATTATATAGCTCTGATGAATTATTGACACCTTTTGTAATTGCATTAACCCGTACAGGTTGTAAATTATATACTAATCTGCATCCGCATTGCAATGAATGAATTTGACGACCGGTTGGTGTAGTGGATAGTGATCCTGTCAGCGAAACCGACGGTTGCTGGTTCGAATCCCGCGACGTGTGAATGTTTGTGTGATGAATACGAACATTTATTTCCGAGTCATGGATGTTTATATCAAGTATCCATAGTACAAGCTTTGCTTAGTTTGGAACTAGATGATTGGTATAAGTGTCCGAAATATTTAATGTGAAGGTCGGTAAAAGAAAATACAAAACTCAAAAAATAAATAAACATTTTGTCTCACTACAAAACCTAAGTGTTTAAGAGCTTTCTTGAGTATGTTTAGCTCTACACTCACACTCTAAAGCTATAAGAGAACAGTGTTTATTTCTGACACATAGTCTATATGGCAGTCGTTGAATTAGTTCGTAACATGAGAATATCCGTCTATCATATATATATTTGCATATTCTTCTTCTGTTTTACGAGTTATCGTCAGAGATATAGTAGTTTAGTCAGCTGCAGAAGAACAATATTGACACTCATATGGAATCACTATTTCTTAGTAAAAAATAGCTCTAATAACAAAAAAGGCAAAACACATTTTGTGTATAGATGTAGGTACACTGAATATTTTTATTTAGTTATAGATTAAAACATTATGTAGAATTAGGTTAGTGTTAGGTATTGCTATTAGGCATAAGGAAGTGACTGAGCATTTGCTTAATTGAGAACATGATCTCGAGCAGCGCTGGTTTTTAGTCACTCCCTTCGAAATGAAATGAAATGAAATGAAAATCATTTATTCATGTAGGCAATACAATATGCACTTATGAACGTCATTTGTTTTTTAAACTACCACTAGCTCGGAACGCGACCACTACTGAGAAGAGCTAGCGAGAAACTCAGAGGGTTTGTCTCTTTTCAATAAATCATGTACAATCAAGAAAGGTTACAACAATTTTATATATCGAGTAGAGGAGCCGTTTAATCCCATGGATTACTTTCATTAATATAGTCTGAAATTTTGTAATATCCCTTTTTACATAATTTTTGTTTTATAATAAGTTTAAATTTATTAAGCGGAAGATTTCGTATATCCATGGGAACCTTGTTGTAGAAGCGCACACATTGACCTCTGAATGACTTATTAACTTTACTAAGTCTACTAAAAGGTACAGCTAATTGATTTTTGCTCCTTGTATTGACATTATGTCGGTCACAATGTTTCTCGAATGAATATATATTTCTCTTAACATATACAAGATTTTCATATATATATTGTGACGAAAATGTTAAAATATTAATTTCTTCCCTTCTCCCTAAGATGGTGAGCAGACGAATGTCTGCTGACATTAAACTCTCGAGTACCCGGTCGGTCCCCTGATACGAGTATAATAATTACTAGTGCGATGGTAGCGAGTGATGGATGCGACATATTTATCTTTACCTTCTTTATATTAAACACATACAATATACACATGTCAATTAATTACATTGAACACCATTTAGTGTTGTCCTTTCATATAAAAGTCATACAAATATGACTTGAGAGAGATCATTCACTAACATTCATTTTACGTTTTCTTTTTCTGTTTATTTTGTTGTACCCACCGGTATTCCTAACCCTGTTTTTCTCAGTGTTTTGTTAACATTGACTTTGGCAAGATAAAACCTCCAAAAAGTGAATGTATATGTCACTGTAATTTATTCATAGCAAAGCTGTGTAGATGGCCCATCGAGCGATTGTACTTATTTTTGGAGCACTTAAATGTACTAGGGTTACGGAAGGAAGCAATTTGTCACCCCATTATTATGACATCACAATATATTACCCATTTATATTTTACCGGGCTCTTAAAGTCCCTTGCTAGTATACCCATCTAATCGAAATCCCTAGGATTTATTAAAGAAAATAATAATATTATTTACGAAATGATAATGCAAGCAAATAAGTATTATTGTCGTGCAAATGTGTAAAACGTAATCGTATTGTCAAAATAGCGTTTCGTGTTTTCAATTATAGCTATGTTCACACTCAAGAAACCGCGTAGATGGCGTCGCGTCGGCCAATAGACCGGACTCTAGGCTATAAATTAAAAAAAATCGATGCGATATGCGATGGTATAAAATAAGAATCAATTGAAATCGTGAAAGGAGTGTCAACATAGCTGATATTACATCTGTGTCGTGGTGACTCACCTTTCACAATGCAAGCGCGGGCGCGGGAGGCTAGAGAGAGGGGTTGTCAACGGAGGGGAGGAGAGTCTCTGTACACATCTCTGCATATCTCCGGGGCAGAGGGGCGGGGGGTGGGGGGGGGAGGGAGGGGCAGACGCGCGGGCGCGTAGCGTAGGACCTCACGGAGGTGTCGCTCCCACCGCGCCCGCGCGTCCATTGTGGAACGGGAGCACGGCCGCTCTCCGGGAAAGGCGAATCTTGGGTTACTAGCCGCTAACGCATCCCGTTCACAAGCATCGCGCGAAACGTCTCTATTTCAATGCAAACTAGATTTAACCAGGCGGTAGTTCATCCGACCGTGTCTCACGAGCGGCAGCGACAAACTCTTTTGTATACGGCGCTATTACAAACTCGAGCCACAGTATTTTTCGTAGTGTCGACCCAAAATTTTAACTGAATACAGCGCAGCGACGATTGTCAATTTCGCACGCATTGAAATAAAAAATGCACACCTTCAGTCTGGTGTCGAAGCGGACGGAAACAGAAATGTAGCGTGTGGTAATATGCTAAGAATTGACCAATGTCGTCGGACTAAATGGCAAGCTGCTTTACTCCTGCGACGGGAATCTCGCTGTGCGTATGCGCCTCATCTGTATTACGCTCGTTCGTGGTCGGCTATACGTACGCGGTGAGATAATCACGCGATGCTCGTGGACGCGATGTATCGGCCTCCGCGTAGGGAGATCGCACGAGATACGCCCCTTCCTGGCGAGGCGCAGGTGGTAACGCTGTGTGTTGGCGCAGCGGCGGCCCCCCACGGCGCGCGTGCCCCCCCGCCCCGCCGCGCCGACGCTGCGCCGCCGCGCCGTGGCGCGCCCCCCCGCCCCGCCCCCGGCCCCGGCCCCGCCCCCCGCCCCGCCGCCGCCCCGCCGCCGGCAGCGGCCGCCCGAGCTGGACGTGCAGCTGGCGCACGCCCCGCCGCCGGCCCCGGGGCGCGGCTACGGGCGCGTGATCTCCAACACGGTGGAGTCGTGGGCGCGGCAGGCGGGGCGCGTGCGGGACGGCGCGTACAAGCCGCTGGTGTTCGGCGGGACCTACCCCATCGACGTGCCCGCCTCGCCGCCCGACCCGGCCCCGCCCCGCCCGGTGGCCGAGGTGAGGGCCACGCCGGGCGGGGACGCCCACCGCGTGCACCTGCGGCGGACCATCGAGCGGAGCCTCGACAAGTTCGAGGAGATCCTCGCCCGCCGCGACGTCGGGAGGGACGCGCGGCGCGGGGCCTTCTCTAAACGCGTCGTGAACACCTTCGATATCGACGAGCCGATCGATCTCGCCGACCCGCCCCGAGCGCTGGGGAGGGAGAAGGATGCGAAGTATTATGTGGCGGGTCCGAAGACGTTCAATATAGACGAGCCGGTGTCCTTTATTTAGTCGCGTTATAGTTACTATCGACGTCGTCCGTGTCATACAGTCGTGGTACTTTCCGCCATAACATATCACCGTGGTACGACGTGACGTCACGGCCCGGAAATATCCCTTTGAGATGTCGATGTTCTTTCATTGTATTCCAGGAGAGTGATTTTTGGAATGGCCATGCGAAAATAACAGATTCACATTCGTATTTTTGAATAGACGACAAATTCATTTTCAAAGCCGAATAATCGTAAGTTTGACAGTTGCCATTTGCCACACTTAGGGTAGTATATTGAGATGCGTTCGGTTTTTTTTATGTTTAAAATCTTAACGTTTTTGACGTTAATCAAGTTGTTGTATTCTGCATGTAGGTAATGGATAATATTTGACTTTTTGATGAAATTGACGTAATGCGAAAAGTCTGTACCAATAGAAAACAAGTGCGTACATGAAATTATTCAAGGGTTATAAATTGTATCCCTGAGCACTAGTCATCAGCTGACTGACATTTATTTTAATGTATTAAGGACAATAAACAGTTTCACATTATGTTTTAACTTAAGTAATATAGCAACAAACTAGTATAGATGATTGCAGCTTTATCCACAAATTACCAACAATATATATAATATTTAACAATACAATACAATACAAATACCTTTATTGCACAACAGAAAAGAAAATACAGTTTCTGAAAATTGGTAAGAATATAATGTACAATTTGGCGACCTTATCACTGAAAGCGATCTCATCCGGGCAACCTTTGGGTATAAGGACAGTACATTTGAAATAGGTAGGTTGTGCGGTATTAAATAGACATGCAGATACAAACTACGTGAATAAATTTCATATATTTACATACACATACGTAGATAAATAGACAAATATACCTACTTAAACATAACATCTATAAAATAGCAACAAAATGCAAACGTAAATATATACGTGTTCTAAATAAATATTTATCTAAATATATATAACTCAAAGGTGACTGACATAGTGATCTATCAACGCCCAGCCCAAACCACTGGACGGATCGGGCTGAAATTTGGCATGCAGGTAGATGTTATGACGTAGGCATCCGCTAAGAAAGGATTTTGATAAATTCTACCCCCAAGGGGATAAAATAGGGGATGAAAGTTTGTGGTTTGTATTTTGATAAAAGCTTTCACGCGGACGAAGTCGCGGGAGGAAAGCTAGTTTATATATAAAATAATAATAACTAGCGACAAGAGGGTTGTGCTAAGATATAGAGAGAAGATAAGAAAGGAGCACAGATTAAAGCACCAGGAAATGCTCTTTGACGGCGACTTTGAAAGCGTTCAAAGTTTGAGCTCGTCTGATGGACTCGGGTAGGGAGTTCCAGAGACGAATGACTTGAAGTGTAAATGGTTGGCTATAGAATTTTGAGGTATTTAACTTTGGTTAAACAAATACAAAATTATATAATGCGATCTGTAATATACAATCGATACCGTGGAACACATAACAAAATATGTCATATGACCGACCATGGTGACGTGACGTGACGTCGCGTCGTACCGTCGTGATACGTGTTGGCCAGCCAAAAGTGCATTTAGATTTTATATAATTCACTGGAGAAATATACAAGAGATTAGTTATTACGTGTAGTATTGTTTGCTGTGATATATTTATCGATCTGTTTTTAATACCTTTATATTGTTGTTTATGTGAATGATCGTCTTAGCTAAAATCGTTACTAATATAGATAACTTTACAGAAACCAATAAGTCGGATACTAAATAAAATTTACAAGGCTTTAAATATACAATTTCCAATGTCCATACAAGGAAATAGCAATTCATTAGCCGACCAAGTTATGTAGATAACTTTACAGAAACCAATAAGTCGGATACTAAATAAAATTTGCAAGGCTTTAAATATACAATTTCCAATGTCCATACAAGGAAATAGCAATTCATTAGCCGACCAAGTTATGTAGATAACTTTACAGAAACCAATAAGTTGGATACTAAATAAAATTTACAAGGCTTTAAATATACAATTTCCAAAGTCCATACAAGGAAATAGCAATTCATTAGCCGACCAAGTTAAATATGTATTCCTTTTAATTTGTATCAGTTCTAACGGTAATATTTGTGTACAAAATTTAATAATTTGAAACGTTTCTTTTTTGTATACGTACTTCTGTCTGTTCTGTTATTTAAGCTCGTATATTCTTGTTAAGATTAAGATG
Source organism: Oegoconia quadripuncta (assembly GCA_949316235.1). Taxonomy (NCBI): domain Eukaryota; kingdom Metazoa; phylum Arthropoda; class Insecta; order Lepidoptera; family Autostichidae; genus Oegoconia; species Oegoconia quadripuncta. The sequence goes on from OX438747.1 coordinate 665,438, forward strand.
TATATCAAACAGTTCATTGTTCGTGTCATAGTTAAAGGCAATATTAAATGTTTAGCTGAAAACCCGTGGTTTCTCTTAGGCCTCAGTTAACAAGAGGATATTCATGTGATTCAAAGAATATCGACGTATTTAAGGTTTAGAACAGTTAAAAAGTGATTGTTCCATGTCAGCTTTTTTTTTTTTTTTTTTTTTTTTTTTTATTTTATTGGTCAATGAAAAGAGAGATATTAACAAAAACTTACTAAAAAAGGGATAAAATGAAGGGCCCTGGAACATAAGTTCACGTCGTAAGTAGAACAATTGTTTTACTGCAGTTCTAAAAGGCATCCGGAATCAATCACCTACTAACTGACAATTTTTTTGCATTAATTATAACTGTATGCTATTAAAATAACAATACAGCGGCACATATTATCCTAATTAATTTTGGTTTCAAGCAGATATATAAACACATTTTTAATTAACAAAGAAACTATCCTAATAAAAAAAAGTTATATTTTTCTTTCAATGTATACACCTTATTTCGAATGTTCAGATTAAGTTTTAAAGAAATCCGCAAAAACAAACACTTACTTTTCCGGGTACGAAAATTGTAGCACGTTTTATATTAAGCACAGAACGAATTCTATTTGCATCAAATGAATAGAAATTGTGGCATTAATCGCATATTGCGAGGTCCTTATCTGCTTTACTTTCTATAACAAAGAAGCACTCACAAAATCTAATTATCACTCATATGTAGTAATTTTTCACTGAAACCCGCCATAATTTCGCGCGGCAATTTTTTCTATGTTTTTAATATTCAAATTTAGAATTAGCTAATTCTGCATTCGGCGAACAAACATTGTTCTTAATTTGAATGTCTATCGACGAGTGTCTACAATTTTTATAATCAAAATTGTAGAATTTTGTTAGTCAAGTACTACAAATTAAAAAAAAAACCAATGCGTGCAGTAATGGATTTTTGCCAAATAGAATTATGTCCAAACGAAGCTCCAATAGTAAAGTCTGGATATCAACGCGACTGCACGTCGTATCGGCGAGGTAATTACGTGGTGCTACGAAGAAGCATACACGTTTGTGTACTTAACATCTGTCAGTCTGAAAGTATGACGCGGTCACCCATCCAAGATCTGATCGTAGTGTGCGCTGCTTAACTTACATAAGAGGGTAATAATCCATTAAAAATCTGACTACACACAAAACCATCGCATATCGCATCGCCCGCCATCGCTTCTTCGCTTTCGATGTTGTTATTGTATTTTACACAATTCAACTTAGTACACGTGGCCGCACGACAACCGACACTTCCAGTATTCGCATCCCTGTTTCAAATGCGACAATTATAATTTATAGTGACAATTCGGCGTACATTGCTGGTTATATTTAAACATTTACTTAGATAGTTACAATTCATCCAACATTCTCGGGGATGTATTCGGAATTGTCATTCTAAATTACAATTCTCAACGGCCTGCGCTGCGTTCACATTCACGCGTCACCCGGCTAGCTTACACTGCCTGCGTAGCATGACATCGTTTGTCGCGCCCAACGTAGGAGTGAGAGTGGGATACCTGTATAATTTGCCCAAGTGAATGAGCAGGACAAATATTATCTCTCGCGATATAAAGGTTTATCGCGCCTGTCATGCTACGGGGGCTGATTGTGTTTCTGAAACATGAATTTCCTATATGATATTTATTATCTGTCACTTTTGTCGGCTAGATTGTTATGCTTCAGTGAATCGTGCATGAGAATAGTTGATATTTTAAGTTTTATGTCGCCGCACTAAAGTCCCATTATTTATATCTGCTGTCTTACGTTATTGCTTGCTTTCCTTTATGTGAAAAAAAAAACCAAGACAACTAAAACAAACATATTTATTATAATGTATGTTTATCCGTTAAGTCCATAGTTTGGGACTAGATAATTGATTTAAGGGCACATGCGGAGAGCGCGGAAGGCGATATGACTGGCCATCCATGTGTCCAAAGTTTTAAATTGAAAACGAAAGTACCGCTCTAAACTCCCTTGCTTGCTCCTTTGTTTTTTTTTTGTCACAATTTCCCGTGAACATAAATAAGTATTTGGAACACTTGCACCAATTATGTGGTCCCAAACTGGACAAAGCCTCTAGAAAACGGATCAACGTATATAAGGTCTAACAAAATTAACCCGACAAACGTTGCAGAGTGTATGTATAGGATGTACCTATTACGACAAAAATAAAAAATAAAACATTAAAGTTAACAGATTTTATTCAAAAGATAAAATTTAGAAATGTAAATTTTGTGAGTTGTGCGTAATGGCCGCGCGCTCTAAGTACTTTGCCAGAACACACGCTCACGTGCCGCGGTATCTTTGAAGACGCCGAAAGGCGACCACTCGCCGCTCGCCGCCGGCGCTTGCCCCGGCGCCGCCGTCGAGACGCGCTGTGATTGGTTGCGTCCTGTGCCCCGCCACCCGCCACCCCCTTTGGCGTCATCCATATCAATGAAACGTTGCCTGTTTTTTCTCATTAATAAAACAAGGTACAATCGAAATGAAGCTAAGTTTGTTAATGTGTATATTCATTTGCACTTACTTTTAATTTTTTTACTCGGAAACAAAATTATAATTTTATTGTCATGGACGTGCAATTGCCAAAGTTTGTCGGATTAATTTTGTTAGACCTTATATGAATATACATAACTCCCGAATACATGTTTGTATTCATCACACAAACATTTACCCCTAGCGGGATTCGAATACGCAACCGTTGGTTTCGAGAGCAAGGTCACAACCCACTAGCTCAATCGGTCGTCGAATGACGTGTTTACACTGACTTCGAATACGTTCACAAACAATTCAACACTAACTTTAGTAAGTATATCTACTCACTGTTAATGCTTCCTCTTCATATTTATTTAGTACTAAAAGTCGAGGTAGGTACTAGATTATTCAAAATTACCACTATATATAAAGCTTTGTTTTATAAATCTTAAATAAATAATTATATATCTCATAAACAAAACCCTAACAGGGAAAATCATGAATGTCAAGCTGTAGTTGATAGTTGATATCGATACTTTAAATAGTTTTGTATTGCTGAGATTATCCGCAATCATTAAAACGGATATTTGAGCAGCACAAAACTGTTTCAGTACTTATATCGGAATTTATATCACGTATAGCTTGACATTCTTGTTTCGGTATGTTAAAACATTGTATAAGAGATATATAATTATTTACTTGAGTGCAGGACCGACGACTGTAATGTCGTGCGATGTCCCCATAAAGAACACAAGTTAAATTACTGAAGTGATGTAAAGACACTCGTACGGACTGCACCACTCGATCGGTAGTCAGACCGCCTAATTCAATTGCTTTGGGAATATCCTTTATGACGTCAATGCAATGTCAGTCATTGTCATATCGTAACGCAATGACCAAGACAGACAGTGCAAGGCTATCGCTATAGCTTTGAGTTAGGCGGTAGAGCCCGGCAGTCAGACCGCCTAATTCAATTGCTTTGGGAATATCCTTTATGACGTCAATGCACTGTTCGTCCTTGTCATACTGTAACACAATGACCAAGACAGACAGTGCAAGGCTATCGCTATAGCTTTGAGTTAGGCGGTAGAGCCCGGCAGTCAGACCGCCTAATTCAATTGCTTTGGGAATATCCTTTATGACGTCAATGCAATGTCAGTCATTGTCATATCGTAACACAATGATCAAGACAGACAGTGCAAGGCTATCGCTATAGCTTTGAGTTAGGCGGTAGAGCCCGGCAGTCAGACCGCCTAACTCAATTGCTTTGGGAATTGTTATTGTTTATGACGTCAATGCACTGTTCGTCCTTGTCATATTGTAACACAAGCCATACAAATGTATGGCTATCGCTAAAGCTTTGCGTTAGGCGGTAGAGCCCTCGGATGGTGAAATAGCTAGGCGCCCGCGGTCAGCAGAACGGTCCGGGACCGGTCGTTGCTTCCGTAGTAATTTGGCGCATTGCCTTCTAGAATATGAAGAGAATGCAAAACAACAGCATGTATTACGAGTCCATTTGATTTGTACGCAGTGAGGTGGGGTTGGGTAATGCTTATCGTTGCGTATCGCGCTGTGTATGTTTGAGCAGGCGGTGGCGGAGGCCGGCGCAGGCGCAGATCCACGCCCTGTCATCACAATGCCCGGCACCACGCCCTCCAAGCCTTCCGTGTACGCGGACTACGACGACGACAGACCGCCGAGTGCTGACGTGAGTACTTATTAAACGGTACACGGTAACATTCAGATCACAGAAAGAAGGAAGGAACCTCCTTCGCGTAAGATTGTGTGATCGTGATATCTATACGGTGCTAAATCATAACCCAATAAAGGCTGTTTTGTTTTAAAAGATTAGTTCTTAATCTACCTTCATTATATGATTTGGTCGCTTTGTACATCTTATCAGAGTCAGAAAAAGATGCAGATAGTAGGGCGCGCTGCTTATTGACGCAATATTCGTAGAGTAGCCCTCCTGGTCAACAGGCTCTGAAAAGAGTCATTTACCGTGTTTAAAAAGTTCTTAAAAGCGTGATAATACTGACAGGGCAATACATCATAAGTCGATATGATCCACTAACAGTGAAATGATCGCCGAAATATACAATCCTTTGATCACTTTTAGTGTACACTAACATTCACTGCCACTGAATCCTCTTAAGCATGAAGTCCATCACCCGTGATAGAGGTCCAGCGCTAAACCATGTCTCGTTTTTTATCTAACCTTCTAGAAGTCGTTGTCTGGTTGTCTTAATCTAGCTTTATCAATATTACTCAAAGGTGGCTAGAAGCGGTTGGATGAGAAAAGAGAAGGTCAATGTCTAGCGATGTTCCAGTAGATTACTAACTCATAGTTTTATTTTTAACACGCTTTTATTGTGTTGACTTGTATGTGCGTATGTAAATTGAAAATGTATCCAATTCTGCCCCGTAGCATGACATCGTTTGTCGTGACGTAAGAGTGGGAGTGGGATAGTTGTAATTTCGTCCAAGCGAATGAACAGGACCAATATTATCTCGCGCGACATAAACGTTTACCGCGCCTGTCTTGCTACTAGTGCAATCAATTAATTATATTGCATCCCCTATTGGTCGAATTTGACAGTGGAAAGATCTATTCAATTATTATTATTAGGAGGCCATACTGTCCCACTGCTGGGCAAAGGCCTCCTTCCTCTCTCTCCACGGCTCTCTATCCCAGGCCTCCTCCGACCAGTTGGTTAGGAACTTATCCAACTCATCCCGCCATCTCCTTTTCGGTCTGCCGCGACGCCTTCTTTCTAATGGTAGCCTCCAGGTGGCGATTTTGGCCCACATATCGTCTGGCATGCGACAAACATGGCCCGCCCATGTCCCACTTCAGCTTGGCGGCCGTTGTGGCTATGTCAGCAACAAGGGTCTTAGAGCGAAGTGTAGTGTTTCGGACGCGATTGGTCAGTTTAACATTTAGTACACTGCGCTCCATGGCTCGTTGGCAAACCTTGACCTATGGGCTTCTGTCAAAGACCAAGTCCGAGCGCCATATGTGAGGATCGGGAGAATGCACACGAATCTATTCAATAATTGCTATTATTTTAATTCGACATTTGGCGATGAAATTCTTGACCATTGAAATTAGTCAATAAGGGTGCTAATTTTAGGACGGATTCAGAAGGTAGATTTTGTAACTTCGATGGCTACCAGTAAACCCATCGAGTGTGGGTTTGTTTGATTTTTTTTTTTTTATTAAAAACTGGTTTCGCGTTTGACTACAATCTCACCTGATGGAAAGTGACGATGTAGCCGAAGATGTATCACGCGCACCCAGTAAATGCCTATTCACTCTAGACTTGAAGATCCCAAAGTTGTAAGTGTCGGGAAAAACCGACGCGGGCAGTGAGTTCCATACCTTAGCAGTCCGCATTATAAATGATGAAGCAAAGCGCTTAGTGCGGATGTTCGGTATGTTGACAACATATGGATGGAAACCCTCCCCGCGCCTGGTTGTCCGAAGAAGTGGAACGGTGGAATAAGATCGTGCAATTTCATCGCACACTCGTTTTTGTGTAACGTGATGTTACGTTCGTGAACGTGATTTGTTGTAACGAGTCCTATTGACAATCAATTTTTTTTTATTCATATGGTAATAGTATCACTTGAATACGTTAAATTATTTAAACTTGATATTAAAATTACTGCTCATTCACGAAGCTGACTCCCTGAGAAGAATGACCAACTCAAAGAGTTGCTCTTTTTTAAGAGGTGTTGGATTACGTTTTATGATTGGATACAGAAAGGAAAATATATATAATTAGACAGAATATTGTCGGGCGTCCTATGTCAAAACTTGCTTATCGTCTAAATAGAAATTTTATAATACCCTTTTGTAAATTAACTTTGCTTATAATGGTTTGCAATTTATTTAAAGGTAAATTAAATTTTGAATGTCTACTGGAACCTTGGTTAGAGACATGAACAGCAATTTTGTTTTTATACATATATATTATTATTGTATTATGTATGTCGCTACTATTTTTCATAAAACAATCTAGGTTTTTTCTTACATTGATTAGTTTCCATAAATAAATGACGACGTTAAATTCTTTTATGCCAATGAGATACTCTGGGTCCCAAATTGTAATTGTACATGTCGTTGGCGTGTTTTCTTTTGTTTAAACTATACTTAATTATTAATTTGAACATTTGCATTTTCACAGCAACTCGACCGCGATACGGACACCCCCGCGAAGAAGCAAGACAAGCCGAAGGACGAGTCTAAGGGCGACGCGAAAGGAAAGAGCGGCTGGTTGGGGGGCATCCTCAACAAGCTGTCGCTGAGAGCGCCCAACCAGATGATCCTGCCTGACGACAAGAACCCCACTGTGAGTGCACGCCGACGCGCGACCTTTGAAGTCCCCACGTTACTGTAGCTTGCCATGGTGATGGTTCTAGGTGTTAGCCATTGGCCTCATGACTCAAGGTTCCAAATTTACCTTTAAATTAATTTAAAATCACCATTAAATAGAAGCTATCTGCCAGTAGCTATTAAAAATTTCTATCTAGACTATAAGAATGCGTGGACATGAACCACTCGGCGATATACAGTCTAGTATTTTCTTTTTTTCTTTGTTGAATCATAAATTGTAAAAATTCTTATTTCAAAAGAGCAACCCCTGAATTTCTTACTCGTTCTTCCCTGGGGAGTTAGCCTTGTGAATGAGCGATAATTGTAAGCCATGACGACTTCAAATGTTATTCTTATAACTTAAATAAAAGTTATTTTGAATTTAAACTTCTCGATTGCGTCCTTAGAAGATTGCAAATGTGTCCTCACAGAATTGACTCTGATATGCGACTTGTGATATAACATTGCTTGAAAATGGTGGGGCGAGTTCCGACCTGCGCGCGAGTCCTCGTCACTCGACATGATTACGAATGGTCGCTTTCAAGTCGGCTAGACGGCGCAATTGGTCGAATTGTATCTCATCGCTCCATAGCAAAGATGCGATATCGGTTGCGTCATGAGGACAGCTACATACGAATCAGGGTCGGATCCATGATTTCATTTTGTGGGCTTCTGTTTATCATCATCAGCCTGTAAACATCCCACTGCAGGGATATAGGCCTTCCCTCGTATATGAGGGAGTAGGGGCCATAGTCCACCACGCTGGCCCAATAAATCTATCTATCCTACCTATCTTATAATTATTGTTACTACCCGCATTCCTAAATTCGACAGTCAACAAACAGACCTACTGTGAAAATTAAAATATATCGAAATTTGTTCTAATTCGTATACACTTATAAAGTTTAGTGCGCAATCTGATATATTAGGCAACTGTACAGGTTGAATTTGACGACCAGTTTGGTGTAGTGGTTAGCAACTCTGACCACTATACCAAAAGGTTGCGGGTTCGAATCCCGCTAGGGGCATATGTTTGTGTGATGAATACGAACATGTGTACCCGAGTTATGGATGTTTTCATTTATAATAAGTATTTATTTACAAAAAAAAAGGTATTTATGTAGTATATCAACCATCTGGTATCCACGACACGAGCCTATAGTTGCTTACTGTGGAACTAGATGGCGCTGTGTGTATGTCTAAGGACATTTATTATTTGAATTCGTATAATTCCCATTAACTGGTGACGGCACTTTAGATTACGAACAACTTAGTTGACGTGCCATTTATAAGGACCAAGCGTTTTAGGTCTTCGTTTCTCATGCGCACGGCTAAGGAGTGGAACGCATTGCCTCCGTCTGTGTTTCCAATCGCATATAACCCGCAGCTCTTTAAAGTCAGGTTAAATAGGCATCTTCTGGGAAAGCTCGTTCCATCGTAGACATTATCTCGACATTAGTCCAGATTAGGGTCAAGAGCGATCCCATTCTAATTAAAAAAAAAAAAAAAAAAAAAAAAACTTTCTCCATGGAACCATAGTCAAATTCAAGGAAAAAATTTTCGAATACCCCATACTAAGTAAACCATTCTGAAACGACCTTTAGTATGAAAGTCCAATTATTTTCGACCGTTGACTCCACTCCTGATCACGAACAACTTTCCACTTGGAACCATAGCTGAATTCAGCCGAAAATTGTTTGACTTCCACACTAAAGGTGGTTTCAGTATGGTTTACTTTGTATGGGTATTCGATTTTTTTTTTTAATCGAATTCGATTATAGTTCCTTGGGGAAAGTTGTTCGTAATCTAAAGTGCCGTCACCAGTTAATGGGAATTACACGAATTAACTTTCACCCTGTATGTGCCAATGTATAACCCAAATTCCACACACAATAAAGCTTTTTGTTCAAGAAAGAAAGAAAGAAATAAATTATTTATTTGCCAGAATACAGTTTACAAGGTCTGATAAGAAATTTAGTAATCATGTATTCAATCTGCATGCAGATGTGCAAAATATGATTTGTGACACTTTACATAGTATTCTGATAATTTAAATATTCCTTAATATCATAGAAACACTTTGCCTGAAGCCATTGTATCAATCGAATTTTAAACATTTTGTCATTAACTAATTTTATTTCGTCAGGCAGATTGTTATACAATATTATACACATGTTATAAACATTATTTTCATAAACATATTTGCGGCAAGGTGGTTTATACAATAGGTTACAGTATTGTGCTCTTGTATGTCTATCACTAGTCTCACTACGCTTATTAAAATATTTAAAATTGGCTTTCACAAAAAGACACGAGTCTTTTATGTACATACAAGGTAACGGAAGAATTTTATATATTTTGAACAAAGGCTTACAGCTGTCTAGAATCCACGCGTTATCTAATACACGGACACATGCAACTTGAAAGCTCTCTCATTATCAACAGAGTTACCCCATAATAATAAACCGTAGCTTAAGACTGATGAGACGTATCCATGGTATGCTATCAATGCTGCTTCTGTAGATACCGTTTGCCTCAGCCTTTTTAATGCGAAAACGAAGGAATCAAGTTTTCCGCAAATTAGCCTCCCCTGGGCCACTTTCTGTATCCGCTCTTGTTAAAGATGCTTGTTAAGGTGCCGTACCGAAACTAGTCTCCCACACTAATTTTGAATACAATAATCTCCAATAAATATTTTTTTTACGTATCCTGAACTACTACTGTATATGAGTACTACCACAACTCATGTGCCCACTTCGGAGATGGGGACCAGAAATACACGGCATTGCCTAGTTCAGGCGCCAGTCTCTAGCAAAGATTTTGTTTTTTTTTTGTTTTTTTTTTTGTTTTTTTTTATGTCCATAACAATGCTAAGACTTGTAATGACCTATGCATAAAATAATTGAATCATAAATTGGTATGGGAGACGAGATTTGGTGAGACGCCTTTAACATTTGGAGTTGAGACATAGTGGCAGAGACATCTAAAGGCAGAGAAGCTGTAGTATTTTCGTAGTTTACCTAACTTCGTGTTTTTTGCCAAATTTATGGAAAGTCATGTATTGCTAACTTCATTGTTTTGTTACTTGATTTTGATACGTGACGATATTAACTATACCTTTTTTAAATATTGAGGAATTCGATGTTATGGATGATCGAAGATTGAGGATAGTAAATTTTACCAAAAGCTTTCGTTGGTTTGACAATCTGAATATTTGCAATTCGGATTTCAATTTTCTTTTAACAATTCGCATATAACCTGAGATAAAAGTTAAAAAGACATTGAAAACACAGCTGATTTATTTTAGATTTTTGTCACTTCCCGGCACAGGCAACCTGCTTTTGATAATGAAATGAGTTTTCTTTTAGTAATATTTGCTATCTAATCTAATTCTTTTGGTTTTTCCACTATTATTTATATATTATTTTGTGTAAATGGTGATTCTTTTAATGGAGAAATCACGCATTTAGATAACTAAAGTACATAATTTGAGATACGGGAATTTTCAGTAGCCGTTCATTGCTCCAAAGCAACAATGCTTGTCATTCTTGATTCCTCCGAAGAGATCAATAAAAGAATCGCCATGTATATGTAACCCCATCCTGATCCCCTGCGGGGTACATGTTTAAGTACTCGGTTTTTTTGGTGGTAGGGCATTTTAAATGTCCGCCTGACTAGCTACCACCATCTTATCTAAATCTGCCGCCAAGCAGCAATGTTAATAGCATTGTTTTGTTCCGGTTGTCTGTGATAAGATAGCCAGTCCTCCAAGTGTGTTGGGGTTTGCGCGTCAGTACGCTTCCACCTTCGACCTCATCATCACTTAACATCAGGTGTGATTGAGGTCAAGTACCAACCCGTAGTGCATTAAAAAAATGTATTATTTCTATCTATTTACATACATATATGTACTCCACGTTAGCACGTTTTTATGGTTAATTAATGTTTGTTTGTTTTTTTTTTCATTCTATTCAATTATTTGTTAGTCACTCACAAAACCACATACACTCCACCCTTTTCAATTTAATTTATAATAAATTTCGAATCATTTCATTCCCTCTTTATAATGTGTTCAATGTTTCTAATAGAGTCCATCCCAGTTTTATGCCGTTTATTTGTGTATTATATTTTCGTTTCAATAAATACTTTGGGTTTTCCTTTGCTTTTTATTATCTTCAGTCCTATACAATGTCGGCAGTCGGCAGGTGTAGGCGCGGCCAGAAGATCCTGAATATTTTAATCAATTTTTCGAATTAAATATGGTCATCCAACCTCTAAGTAGCTTCTGATATCCTCGTACTTTGTAGGTATAAGGGCGGTACAAATATCTTTGCATTGTAACATGACTTGACAATGGGATATATCAAATGAAAAAACACCCGATTACCTATAGCCGAGCTCCATCAAACATGGATAGGACCTATCCCCGAATTTAATTTTACATAGAGAAAGTTTTGCAAATTTAAAAAACCCTCGAAGGACTCTGATATCATTGAAATATACCAAAAAACCGTGTTTAAAGCTAACAAAATTCGAAACGACTTAACCGATTTTTATTAAACATGTCAAAGAACGAAACCGCACTAAAATCGGACCACGCATTACTGAGTTACGTCCAGACAAGACTGGACACACACAACACCGTCAAACACACAACACCCGTCGTTTTTTGTCGGGGGTTACGAAGGAACATTGAAAATTGCCATCAAAGTTTATCAAAGAGACGTTGGAACAGAATGTAAAAAATTATTCAACAAAATGTTAAATAGAATAAACTTATTGGAGACTTCATGGTAAACTGATTTTAATAACTCTACTGCAAAATTAATCACTAAATTGTTCTGGACTCGAATCCAACGGTTATCGGTTCGAATCCCGCTAGGGGTAAATGTTTGTGTCAATACGAATGTTTATTCTTGAGGATATCTTTATAAATATGTATGTATGTTTATCCGTTATCTAGTATCTATAGTACGGGCTTTGTTCAGTTTCCTGACTAGATAATTAGTGTAGTGTCCTAAATATTTATTTATCAGTGCAAGTGCTCTCCCACTCGCCCCGTCCGTTGATGCCGTAAAAGGCTTACAGTTTACCATTGGTGAAATAAATAATATAAATTCAACCAAAATTCTCAATCAGTTTATGGTCTCATT